>OX463225.1:24669098-25269098 GCA_949820135.1 Sylvilagus floridanus
CAGGATGATGGACGCGTGCCCAGAAGTCATTCTGCATGAAGAATGCCTTGGCTCTCGATTCTCTTTTCTTCTCCTAGTGCCTGGGCATCTGTGTGAAGTTCAGATGCTCTTCATTTCAGCAGGCCCAGGGAGTCCACGCTGAGGATCGCAGGAAAACACAACTGTACCTACAACACAGCAAGGCCTCGAAACTGCCCGGCCAAAATAAAGGTGACCACGTGCCAGGAACGCCCTTTCTGGTTCCAGAAGGTACTAGTGATGTGTTCGGGTACGACTGGTTGCATAATTTGCGGGCCCCAGTGAGAAATGAAAGTGCAGAGCCCTTTGTTACAAAACCTTGTGAAGAATGTCAGGCCAGCGATGACAGAGCATCAGCCCCTTGGCGGTGGAGTTTCCTGGGGCGCTGTGGGGGCTGCACGCCCACGAAGCTGGCTTGCCTTCAGAGGCAGACAAGCACGGCCCTTGAAAAGAGCTTTAGAGCCAGAGCAGAATGCAAAACCCATCTGTGCCACTCGTTAGTTACGTGATCCTGGGCAATTTATTAAGCTGCTCCACGTTTTTGAGAGGTTGTGCGGAATCCAGCATTGTGAGGATTAAATGGGATAATGAAGAGAATGTATACAAAGCATTTAGCACAATGCCCATCACATAGTAAGTACTCAATAAATGGTGGCTATGTTGCTATTGTTCAATGAAAATGTACAGGTAGAAATTAAAGCAGTAAGTTTAAGAAATGAAGTGCTGCATCGCTGATAAGAATATGAATAAAACAACATTTTAGAGCAACTAAAATCACGAGATGGACAGGGAAGAGTAAACCTTTGGCTTGGCTCTGCTGTTTTCTCTAACCACTTTTCTATTTTTTTTTCCTTTCATCGCCAAACCAACAAAGGGCAGTCTATATGTTGCTTCCACTTCATGTCTGCATCCTATGCTACAATCCTCTTTCATCTGGTTTTACTACCCCTATGGCCACACACACACACACACACACACACTAAATTGAAGCTACCACTTTAAAAAAGTTACTAATGACCTTCTTTTCACTAAACACACATAATGGGCATTTGCTACTTCCCGTGCTATTTCATATTGCCGACCAATTTCTCCAGCTTGCAACCTTGTCTTTTCCGGACTTTTGCGATTCTAGCCTCTCGTGGGTCATTGCATATCTAACTGGCCATGCACCCATCAGGTGTACAGCCAGTGGTGGCGAACAGAACGTTTGTTAGGTGAATAAAGTGAATGGTTCTTCTGCTTCGCTGATCTTCCTTGCATCAGAGATCCTCCTGTATCGGACACTACCATCCCGACTTCATTTCTTGTCCCTACCTCCCTAAACGTAGGCAGTCTCCAAGCTCCAGTCCTCGGTCCTCTCTTCTATTTCTGTGCTTTTACTATCAGCAAATCCAACTAATCATATGGGCTCAACTATTGTCTTCTTTACAGAAGACTCTGTGACTTCTCTCAAACCCTGTCCTTCTACTTCCAAACAGTCGTGGGGCGTGTTTACTGCAAAGTTCCAGGATCGCCCCAGGATATCTAGCACTGAGCTGCTCCTCCCCCCGACCCCTTCCAAAACTGTCTTTCCTTTCTGTCTGTACTATTTTTGCTAATTCTTCACCCATGGTTAAGACTATATGTGTGGCTCAGCAGGTTGACCTGCCACCTGTGACACTGACATCTCATGTAAGCACCTGTTGGAATCCCAGCTGTTCCACGTCCGATTCAAGGTCCCTTCCTATGTGCCTGCAAAGATGGCCCAAGTGCCTGGACCCCTGCCACCCACGTGGGAGACCAGCTGGGAGTTCCAGGCTCCTGGTTTTGGCCTGGCCCAGCCCTTGCCACTGTGGCAGTTTGGGGAATAAACCAGTAGATGGAAGATTTCTCTCCCTCTCCCCCTCTCTCCCTCCCTCTCTCCTTATAACTATGCCTTTCAAATACATAAAGTAAATCTTTCTTTAAGAAGACTATATTTGGGCCGGCGCCGCAGCTCACTTGACGAAGCCTCCGCCAGCAGTGCCGGCACCCCAGGTTCTAGTCCCGGTTGGGGTGCCGGATTCTGTCCTGGTTGCTCCTCTTTCAGTCCAGCTCTCTGCTGTGGCCCGGGAAAGTAGTGGAGGATGGCCCAAGTGCTTGGGTCCCTGCACCTGCATGGGAGACCAGGAAGAAGCACCTGGCTCCTGGCTTCAGATCAGTGCAGCACGCCGGCTGTAGCGGCCATTCGGGGGGTGAACCAACGGAAAAAGGAAGACCTTTCTCTCTGTCTCTCTCTCTCACTAACTCTGCCTGTCAAAAAAAAAAAAAAGCTATATTTGATGCTGCCTTATCTCGTCTCTCATATTCAATCAGATACAAGTCTTGTTCATTTTTCCTTTACAGTACTCAGCAGCTCCACCTCTTCTTCTTTACTGTATCACCCTCGTTTGGTTCCTTATCCTCTCACTCCTAAACTACTTAAATAACCCACTAACTGGTTGCACAGTTCTCTTTCCATATGATAGCTTATTATCCATAGTGTTGTTCAGAACCATATGAACATACTACTTTCATGACCCTGCACTTAAAAATGTTTTTAAGACAGAGAGAGAGCAAGCGAGTGCACTCCCATTAGCTGGTCCACTCAACAAACGTCTGCAACGACTGTGGCTGAAATCAGGAACTGAGAACTCAATCCAAATCTCCCACATGGGTGGCTGGACCCAGTTACTTGAACCGTCCCTGCTGCCTGCTATTTCTGTATTAAACAGGAGGCTGGAGTCAGCAGTCAGAGCCAGATATCAGGCACTACAATGTGGGATGTGTCTCAGCCAGCCCCTTAACTTCCAAACACTCATGCAGATGCCCCCATAGACTCTCTGTCACCTACAGGATAAAATCCTGACTTCTTGGGCATTTAATGTTGCTACCATCTGGCTTCAACCAATACTTGCAATCTTATGACATCTCCCACTTTAACCTCATTTTGCCAGACTGGTCAACCTCATTGACTGACCTTTGAAAACTTTCTACTATGTTCTAGCCCTGCTTTTCAAAAAGACATATTCATCTATTTGAAAATTGGAGTTACAGGGACGGGGAGAAAGAGAAGGGGAGAGAGTCGAGATCTTTTATGTACTAGTTCCCTCCCCAGCTGCCTGCAACAGCCAGGCTGGGCCAGGAGTCAGGAACTCCATCTCCCATGTGAGGGGCAGGAACCCAAGTACTTGGGACCATCATCTGCTGGCCCCCAGGTACAACAGCAGGAAGCTGGATCAGAAAAGCAGAAGGCTGGGACTTGAACTAGATGGCTGATAACGGGCTGTGGGCAACCCAAGTGGCGGCTCACCCAGCTGCGCCACAGAACCCACCCTGGCCCTGTGCTGTGCAAACATCATTTTTCTTCTCTGGAAGTCCCTTCTACTGTGTTGGCCACGTCTCTGAAGGAGCCTTTCTTTCTTTTTCTTTTCTTTTTCTTTTTTTTTTTTGACAGGCAGAGTGGACAGTGAGAGAGACAGAGAGAAAGGTCTTCCTTTTTCCGTTGGTTCACCCTCCAATGGCCTCCGTGGCCGGCGTACCATGCTGATCCCAAGCCAGGAGCCAGGTGCTTCTCCTGGTCTCCCATGCAGGTGCAGGGCCCAAGCACTTGGGCCATCCTCCACTGCACTCCCGGGCCACAGCAGAGAGCTGTGCCCCTGGAAGAGGGGCAACCGGGACAGAATCCAGCACCCTGACCAGGACTAGAACCAGTGTGCCGGCGCCGCAGGTGGAGGATTAGCCTAGTGAGCTGTGGTGCCGGCCGGAGCCTTCCTTAATCAGTGCACTCCATCACGATCTTTTTCTTTCTCAACTCCTACAACATCACAGGTTCAAGCACCTCAAAAATGTACTAAATGACTGCTTTGCATGAGTGTCTTCACTCTCTCTTCATAACTCTAGGAAGTACATGGGATTACCACTCACAAGAAGCTGACGTCAAATAACTTGCCCCCAACCACACAGCAGACAACTGGGGGACCTGGGACCTGAGTCCTTGGTTAGCTGAGAGTAACCCCACGCTTCACCACCTCTCTCGTTTCCCCATCTCCTTCAGAGCACAAATACAGCTCAGTATTTGCACACAGGCAGGTGTTCGCTAAATATGCTGATTGAGAAGACTGCTTAAATATCACCCATGATTTTCTAGCACTTACAGAATTGTCGGTCTTAGCAAAGCGCCTTAGACGTATCACCCCAACGTCACCTTTTTACATGGCTTGATTTATGATCGAAATGGGAGCTTTGCCAAAAACACACCAGGATGCATTCTGAACGTGAACTGTGACGGAAGGAAAGCGGAAAGGCCAATCTGACTCAGACACGAGGTGAGGTTTGGGGATGAGGTTCACCTCATTACTCCCGAGCCCACCATGCTCTTCTTCTAAATGATTAAGCACTAAAAATAGGCGAGCTGGTTGAGGCTTCCGAGGTAAAATGGGTCTATTTATAGTTCCAGAGATAGACGCGGATTCTCCCTGCTGTGGCAGCTGGGACCTCGGGCAGGGAAGCCCAGCCCAGGTGAACGGTGGTGGTTGGGGGGGGAGGTAGGAGCTGGGGTGGAGACGGGAGAATCACACTCAGGAGGGAGAGGGAGCAGGAAGCAGGCGGCAGGAGGAGTCTGTCCCATCCAGCCCTGTCTCTGTGGGCTCTGTCCTCTTTGCATGAGCTGTGGACTCCTTGCCCTGACCCCTACCACATTCCCGCCCTCTCTTAATCCAGATCCTTCTAGCTCTGATCTCATGACTCATCTCCTTGGGTGTCACAGATGTGACATCAGCACTGCTCCCTGGGTCTCACTGTGCTTTCCCCTGTGTGGTTTAGACTTACTCCCTCGGGAAGATGTCCCCAGCGCGGAACACGATGCCCAGGTCCCAAGCCCTGGACCTTGGAGCAGCTGTCAATGATTCCCTTTCTACTTGCAAATGTCAGACCCTTATTTGGAAACTTTGATGACAAAGGCAGGAGAGAGGCTCAGGAACACTGATGGGAGGGAACCGTGGGGCAGAGAAACAGTAAGAAGGAAGACACCACTGTGAAACTGTGGTAGGAATGGGAAAGTCCAGGCTACCTCGGCAAAGCTCTGTTGTAGAGAAACTAAGACGCCAGGGTTGCAAGATGAAGTATTGCCCAGAGACACCAGACTCAGAGTGACGGCACTCCCTGTTCCCTCTGCTTCGGCCATCTGTCCTGCCCTTCCAATCCTCCCCGCATGGCAAACTCCTATTCATCCGTCAACACCTTGGCTTCTGTGTGTTCTGCTCTGGAAAGCCTTCTCCCGTGTTCCCAGACAGCTAATTGTTCCCTCCTTTGTGTTTCCACTGCTCTTTTGAAAAAGCCAGCTATAATGCTATTACCACTTTTACAACAATTCTGTCTCTCCCATTACTTCTATGATGACGAGAATCAATTTCTCTCATTCTGCTCTGCATCCCCAAGGACACAGCTGAGTGGCCAACATGTCCCTAGGGCTTCTTGTTGTGTGATAAAAGACATCAGGAACAACACAGCAAATGCAATGTGCACTTCACTTGCACAAATCAAATGGGTTCCCAGTGCTTTCCATGCACAACCATCTTCCCTTAATTTTGAAGAAACGCCTTTAGACTCACAAGGCAAACACTACTACTGCTATAGCTCTTGCCTCCGTCGGTTTTTCACACCCACTGGCCACAGAAACATCCCCCTTACGCACACTAAAACTCCCAGGGCTAGCTCAATATTAGTGACCCATCTCCCAGGCTGCCATTTCTATTGTAGTGCAAGCTAAATCACACTGCGAGCCCCAAGCTGCCACCAGGCTCATTGAACTGGCGGAGGGGGAATAATTAAAAGAAGACACTTCTGCAGCAGACCCAGGAGGGGGTGGCGGAGGAAGACGAATGCAAGCCTTGCCTCCTAAGAAATGTGCTGGCGACACACAGAAAACAGTCGCTTCCTCTGTTCCCAACAGCCCCGATCCAGGTGTCCGACAGTGGCCTCTGCCCCTCGACGCCGGGTCATCACCCGGCACGGAAAACCAGCGGCCAGCGCCTTTCTCGGGCATCCTCCGGTCTCCAACCTTGTGGCCTGCTTTTCCTTCGGAGAACTGTGGTCTCCCTGCAGCGCCGGCGGCCACCCAGGTCCCTGTGCCGGTGCCCCCCTCCCAGACCCCCGCACCAATCTCGCCCGCGTCCCACAGGGGGCCCCCCAAGCTAGACCGACTCCGGGTCAAAAGTGCCTGCGGCTGGGCTGTCAGGCGGCCGCTAGGAGGGGGCGCCCGCGGTGCGGTGCGGCCCGACCCTCGGGGCTCCCCGCACTGTGCGGGACCTGCGGAGGAGACAGCGAAGGCCGCTCGAGGCCACGGGCTGCGGGGCCAGGCCTCCGAGGCGCTCGGCTCGCCCCGCACGGCGCGCGCGAGTGCCGGGACTGGAGCCGACTCGCCGCCGTCGCCCGCAAGCCCCAGTCCCCGAGCTCGCTCCCCACAGCCCTCATCGCGGCCGAGTCCCGGACGCAGCCCCTGGCCCCTCGGCCCCGGCACACCACGGTCAGTCGGTCACCGGCCCCGGACCGCTCGCTCCCCGAGCGGGCCCCGCGCCGTGGAGCCCGGGTCTGACCGCCCGCCGTCTGCTGCGGTGCCCACGGCAATGCCCCGCCCCGCGCGGCCCGGCCACCGCGCCGCTGCCCGGCGGTGACAGCTGAGAGCCCAAAGGGTTAAGCCGGCAGCGCGGCGGCCGGTATCCCCCCGCGCGCGCCGCCGGTCCGCCGCAAGCCGGCCCCAGCGCGCACGCGCCCGCCCGTTACCTGCGGTCGCCTCCGCGCTCCTCCTCCACCTGGCCGCTCTCTCCCGGGGGCCGCCCCTCAGCCCGCCCCCTCGGCTCGGCGCCGCGCACCCTGCTGCCTACTCGGACGCGGCCCGGGGAGGAGGGGCGTGGGGGCGATTACCATATATTAGCATACCGGCGCGCGTCACGTGGTCGCCGCAGCCAATGGTCACCGTGGAAAGGCGGGGATTGGGCTGAACACGCCTCCGTGCTGCTCCCGGCCTGAACCGGTGGCCATGGCAACGGCTGGGCGGGCGGGGGAGTGGGGGTTCGCTGCAACCCCCGTGGCCTCCCGGGAGTTTCTGGGCTACCTGAGCTCTGAGCGCCGCGTTTTCCCCGTCCGGCCGATGGAGGGGGCCTGCATTGGGCCCAGCCCGAGAGAGATTCCGATTCGGCACATGCCAGCACTTCTGCAGACCCCCGGTTCTCGGGGTCGTCCTGTGCTGTGGGCACTGTGTCAACCCGCAGGACCGCAGGGGAAACGGAGGCACGTCCAGAGCCACACCACCTCGCCACAGGGCAGGAGTGGAGCTCCGAGCAAGGGTCTCCCAGCACCACCTCAGCATTCCAGGTAGTCCAAGCCGTCGAGAACACTCAGAATTTGTGTGGTGCGTTTTCTGTTTCTCACAGTGCGGGCAGCCATCAGAACCGCCGAGGGCACGGGGGACTCTCCTGGAGGTGCCGGGACCTGCCTAGGTCACACAGCTTTTGTAAAGGGCTGTGCTCAGTTACTACGACTTGTATTTGCTCGAGCTCACTGCTTCAGAAACTTTGAATACCATGTTTTGAATTTTGAGTTCAAAATTAAACGGCAGTTATTGCTGTGGCCACTTTACAGATTAGGAAACTGAGGCTGTGGGCCGTTAAGGGCATTGCCCAAGTTTGCCTTGGAGGGAAGTATGGGATTTAGGGTTGGTAGCTGGGTGGATCCAGCTCCAAAGCCACTGTCCTTGCGCCAGGTTCATTTAATTTAAGCTTGGCTTTTCGAACTCCTTCTGTCCCAGAAGCTTCTCTTCTCTCAAGACAGGACTGGATTGCCTCTATTCCTGCAGTGAGTCTGTCCTGTGACAGGGGACGGTGTAGTAGGGCCACAGAGGCTAAACAGGAAGGGAAACCGGAGTCACCAGGTGGGGAGGGGTATTCAATTCTCAGTGCCTCTGTTTTTACCCCTGGGGATTCGATTGCTCACCTCAAGGCAGACAAATGTAAAAGCACAGCCCATCTGCATGCAGACGGGCTTAGCTCAGTGGTTCTGCACCTTGAAGGTGCTGCGTAGGAGCTCCTGGACAGAACCCGACACCACGGGCTGAACACACTACGCTTCATAGGCATTTCAGGAGATTCTGGAAGGTCCTTGTGAGTGTCCGTA
Source organism: Sylvilagus floridanus (assembly GCA_949820135.1). NCBI lineage: Eukaryota > Metazoa > Chordata > Mammalia > Lagomorpha > Leporidae > Sylvilagus > Sylvilagus floridanus. The sequence goes on from OX463225.1 coordinate 24,677,286, forward strand.
CATTTCACCTTACCAGACTGAATGAAAAACCAATGCACTCCTACACCATGACTGTTGGGTGCGTCAGGGCACAAATGGAGAGGCAGAGCTCCTTGAGTGAAAACTCTGACTCTGTGTGACCTTGGACAAGTTACTCAACCTCCCTGTTCCTCAGATTCCCCCCATGTGAGATGAGAAGCCGGTGAGTTAAGGTATAGAAAGCACTGAGCCTGGGCCGTGGCCCACAGGTAAACCCTCCTTGATCGTTAGCTGTTGTCATTCCTTTATAATCCTTGCAGCTGTCCCCTGAGCGGACAAGCCGACCAGACAGGATCGCTCAGGGCTCCCTCGCTGGCTTCAGGGTTTCAAAGCTGCCCCCCCAGCCCTCGTGGTGTATGAAACAGCCTGTTGTGCTGGTGAGGCTGGTTACAGCTCCGAATGACACTTTGTCGTCTGGGGACCATAAATAATTCCTGGGCTCAAAGGAGCTGGTTTCCCACACACGTCTCCTAGCACCAAATTACTGGAGTGGCTCCTTGCAGAAGGAGATCTTGCCGAACAGTGGAGCCATAAGTCAGGCTCCTTGAAACACTTTTATGAGCGCCTTAATGCGGGAGATGAGCTGTCATCAGGAACTTGCCCGTCCTTCCCGGCCACAGGAAATGAGCTCTTTGTGCTCAAAGGGTTTCCGAAGCGGAGGCGCAAAGAGGCTTCAGGAAGTGGGGTAGGGTTGAGAAGCTGGTGGCCCCGAGAATCCCAGGGCTAAACAGCCGCCATCCTGCCATTCACCCTAAAGGGTCAAATTACTCACGGCCTTATTGCAGCAATAGTGCCAAAGGGTGGCCTGTGAGTGGAGGTCCACTGTGTGTGCCCTCCAACAGCCAGCCCTACAGCATGGGACCGGGGTTAAGGCGGGCACAGGGACGAGGGGGCGGTCCTGCCTGCAGGACTCTGTGTGGGAGGTTAGACAACTCGCTTAACCCCTTTGCCTCTCCCTTTCCACATCTAGAGACAGAGCTGGGACCAGTGTCCACGCAGTAGACTCTTGGGAGGATTCAGTGAGTTACTCACTCAGAGGGCTTAGCGCATCCTAGAGACAGCGCTGGGGACCTGTTTGCTAATTAAACAGAATAAATACGTTAAGTCTCGTGCAAACAAGGTCCTTGCTCTAGAGACAACAGCAGCCTTCAGTGAAGTGCCCTGGGCCCTCTCCCAGTCGTGTGCTGCCCTCTGCTCGCCTGATGTGTTTATAAATGCTGCTCAGGACCAGCAAGAGCCTGTGCTAACTCCACCAAGTCATTTTACAGCAGCTGCTGCTTCATTACTGCGTTGTCCTCAGCGTTCAATCAGATACTATCTGCTGAGAAGTGACGGGGATCTGAGCTGGACAGAGGTCCTGTTTATCAAAATCACTTTCCTCTTCATTATCTGGCTGTTTCTGGTGAACACCTTTGCTCTCCCATAATGAAAACAGCTAATTTTTCAAGCACTTACCTTGGCGTTGTGCTATAAACTTCGAAGAGTTCGTGGGACAATAGAATTAAAAGAGAAGTTTATTTTGGCACAAGATTTTTTTAAAAATCCATGGGTAGTTTTTTCTTTTTTAAAAATATTTTATTTATTTATTTGAGTGTTAGAGTTACAGACAGAGAGAGGGAGAGGTAGAGAGAAAGATCTTCCATCTGTTGGTTCACTTCCTAGATGGCCACAGCAGCCAGAGCTGGGAAGATCCGAAGCCAGGTGCCAGGAGTTTCTTTCAGGTCTCCCTCGAGGATGCAGGGGCCCAAGCACTTGGGCCATCCTCTACTGCTTTTCCAGGCCATCAGCAGAGAGCTGGATCAGAACAGGAGCAGCTGGGACTAGAACCAGCACCTATATGAGATGCTGGAGCCACAGGCAAAGGTTTAGCTCACTATGCCACAGCACCGGCCTTGTAGTTTTTTCATAATAAGCATTTTCCATGAACTTTTTGGAACTTTGATATCATTTTATTTAACCCAGAGAGATGCAGTAACTTATCCAAGATCATGGTGGAAGCTAGCTGGCAGCACCATGATTCCAGATAGGACTATCTGATACTCAAGCCGGAGCTAATACCACACCAGGATACATACACGCCTTCCGGCTCACAGAGCCCAGGGAACGTGTTGAATTTATTTAATATTCTTGTCCTATCCAGAGACACCCCCTTCAGTTACCCACCAGTGCGCATTGAGAAAGTGCTCCATCTAAATCTACCGAATGAGCAAAGATAAATGACTGTGATGTCTTCTTATAGTGACGAAGGCCCCTTTTCTCTTGGGCTGTCCCTGGTGGGAGGACAAGTAGCTGGTAGCCCTCCCCCCACCCCATAACACCCTCTTCCTGCTAAGTGGTCACGTGGAAGTCCTTCCTCCTTTCCTCGTGGCGGGGGAGTCGGGCTTCTTGGGTTCTGAGATCCACAACAGAGGCAGTGGTGACTCATCGTGGATGTCTGTTTGGCGAGGACGGCAGGGCCGCCTGAACTTCTTGGGGCTCTTTTCACACCGGCCTCCATAGGTGTGTTCATTTCCTAGGGCCTCCGTGTCCAAATACCACGTGCTGGGTGCCTTAAACTATCACAGACTCACTCTCACCTTTCAGGAGGCCAGCAGCCTGAAATCGAGGTGCTATCAGGGTTGGTTCCTTATTTGGGGCTCCAAGGAAGAGTCTGGGGCTTTCCTGGCTCTAACTCGTAGTGTCTGCTGGCAGTCCTTGGTATTCCTTGGTTTGCCGGTGGGGTTGCTCCATCCTCTACCTGCATTGTCCCCGGGGTATTCTCCCTGTGTGTATGTGTCCAGATTTTTCTACTCTTTATAAGGACACTAGTCATTGGCTAAGGGTCCACATTAATCCAGTGTGACTTTATCTAAACTTGATGATGTTTGTTAGGATCTCATTTCCAAATAAGGTCATGTTTGCAGGTATTGGGGGGTGGGACTTGAATGTATCTTTTTGGGGAACACAAGTCAACCACAACAATGTGTTCAGGGTATAGGAGAGCAGAGAGGAGATGGAAAATGAAGGGAGGGGATGAAGGGAGAGGGGAGCGGTCCCCTGGCAGAAGAGAGCGGGATCCAAAGTCCCACTTAAGGAGGGGACCGCCTTTTATTTCTTGGCCAATTCCATTCTTCCCCAAAGAGATCTGCTCGAACACTTGCAAGATCAGAGCTGGAAGGGACTTTGCAGATGGGTTCCTCCACTCAATAATGTGTGTCCAGCTGTCCATGAGGGACAGGGCATTTGGAGAGAAAAGACATGGACTGAAGAAGCTGTGGCCCTGAGACTGGGTGGGAGGCGTCTAAGATCATGCATCAAATTCGAGTCCAGCCAAGCACAGCCAGGGGCCCCCTGGGTGACTGCTCAGAAGGCTACCCTGTCCCTGGGCCTGACCCTCTGGCACATTCCCAGATCTAAGTTGTCAAAAGTTGTTTGTGTTCTTAGGCTCATTAAATCCGGCTTCCCAAGCTTCCATGAGCCAGGCCCATGTTTGAGGGTCTTTGGGTCTCTCCAAAAGTATAATCTATCTGGTCGCTTGTCTCCTGTTTGGTCCAATTAATTGCCTGATCTTTGAAACATCACCTCTGGATGGAACATAAAAATTGGACAGAGATAATATCTTATTCATTTTTCTTCTGCCTGTGGTGCTAATACAGAAACCATTATGAACTTGGCTCTCAAGAACCATTTGTTCAATGAATGAGAGAACATTGCTCCAATTAGTACCAAGGGCTATTTATATCTTAGTGTCCTACATCCCATGCTCAGTGACAGTGCCGAGCTGGTTTAAGATCCCTGAATTCCCCTCTCAAAGTCATAGTTGTTTTAGCATGAAATGCCACTTGTCACTATCAGAAGAGGCTTTGATCGCAATATTGGTGGCTGATAGGAATATTGTCCGCCTCGTCCTGTCACGATGTGAGCTATCGGCCTAGAGCAGTGAGCCTGAAAACTGGGTAGGCTGGGGTCAGAGATGGGGTCAGCCCAGCAGGAGTTGTCAGATCAGAGCAGGGGTGAGGAGGAGGTCAGATGGGAGATCAAAGTCCAGGAACTGGGGCAGGTACCCTCTGTGCAGACTCTGGGGAAGCTGGCTCCTGGGCAGGTCCTTGGAGCAGGCCAGGCCTTCCGCCCGAAGGTCCCCAGACTATTCTTTGTCATCCATCTGGGTATGAGGTCCCCTTTCACAAAGAGGATACAATCAGTCAACGCTATTCAGCAGGCCTTGTGTTCACATAATCAGATAAACTTTAAAATCCTGGAAACAACCTTATTTGTTCTAGCCACGTGGCCCCGGGCTTACTGCTAACGTTTAGATTTGCACTTGGAGTCCTGGTCCTGGCTCTACAGCAGAATTAGCCAACAATCCATTAAAATACCCATCCTCAGGTCCCACCACAGAGATCCCGGCTCCCCAGGTCTGGGGCGGGCTGCTGACATCCTGAGAGGCAGTGTGATCATGGTGGTTGCAGGTGGAGACTCGGGGGACAGGCAGTGTAGGCTTCCAATTGTTCTGGCACCATCCTGAGACTGATGTCTGTTAGGCACAATGACCTTCATTTTGTAACCCTGAAACGAGGCAAAAACAGAACACAGGAGTCATCCGGACTTGGGGCTCCACTTTCTGGTAGAGTGACATCGCACAGAGCCCATGCAGAGGCTACCTTCCATCCGTCGCCTGTCCAGTATCCCTGTTCTAGGATTCTCCTAGAACCTCCTGCACCTACAGGGCTGGGAGAAGAACGGCCAGACACCCCTGAGATTCTGCCCTTCACCCCAGACCACAGATGACTGGCCAGGGTGAGCACCTGACCCAAGCTGAGCCAATCATATCCCATCTCCAGCTGCCTGAAGCCTCTTTCCTAGGCCTTGGATGTTCTCTTGAATGGAGGGGATATAAACATGGGAGCTTCTAGCAGTGGCCATTTCCCACCATGTGAACCAGGGGAAAAAAGGGTCACTCCAGGCTGCAGTGAGACGGTAAAGCTACCTCCAGCACTTGGATCTCCCAGGGTGCTGAGGCTCCCAGCTGCTTCCCTAGCCCAGGTCCCCAGCACCATCTCCAGCCTCTGATCCCACAGCACATCCTTTTTCCTCACAGTAATCTTTCCAAGTGTTCAAGACGGATGCAGCTGGCAGTCTTTGTTTTTATTTGGTGCCAAGCAGTCAGGCTTCACTCCCGAGAAAAAGCAAAGTCAGGGGTCTCGGTCTGGAGTCTTGAGACCAAAAAGCCCTAGCCCAGCTCCAGAGCCTCTGCCTCTGTTTTGAATGAGTCTCTGCATCAGGGAACTTTAAGGGCTCAGAGAGAAGAGACCTGGCGTTTGTACACCAGTTGGGTGCTGGGCCAGGCGTTCATGGGAGGGATTCCTGTTTCTAACTTTGCTTAAAGAGGTTTCTCTGGACAGCCACCTGTCACACCAATGGGTGCCGTTCTCTTCCTTCATGTTGATAATTGCTCAGAGACTGACACCTGGATTCCCCCCACACCTGCACTTGGTAATTAGGACTCATCTGTCTCTCTTGCAGCAGGAAGGTGAGGTGCAGCTTTTTCTGTCCCAGTATGGCTTCCTTTAGGCCTGCCTCTCCTGGCATGCCACGGAGCTGACTGGCGTGACTTCCTGCAGTGCCTCTTCTGCTCAGCTGTGTGGGCATCCATTCCTCTGCTTGATAGACAGGGCTCACTTTGAACTGGTTTGCTCCAGGACAGCCTCAAGTGCTGCTAATTTAGTGAACTGTTTTCCCGTGATCACTGTTTAAGCCCAGCTAGTGCCCTCTCCCCATGCTCCCTGACACCCCCAGTTTCTCCCCCTGTGATCCTTCAGACCTTGAAGGCTTCTATTGCCTTCTCATTCCTATAACAAAATGCCTGAGGCGGTCTAACTTTACTTTTATTTTATTTATTTTTTACAGGCAGAGTGGACAGTGAGAGAGAGAGAGAGACAGAGAGAAAGGTCTTTCTTTGCCGTTGGCTCACCCTTCAATGGCTGCCGCGGCCAGTGCGCTGCGGCTGGCGCACCGCGCTGATCCAATGGCAGGAGCCAGGTGCTTCTCCTGGTCTCTCATAGGATGCAGGGCCCAAGCACTTGGGCCATCCTCCACTGCACTCCCTGGCTACAGCAGAGAGCTGGACTGCAAGAGGGGCAACCGGGACAGAATCCAGAGCCCCGACTGGGACTAGAACCCGGTGTGCTGGCGCCGCAAGGTGGAAGATTAGCCTAGTGAGCCGCGGCACTGGCCCTAACTTTAAAAAGAGGTTTATTTTGGCTTACACTTCTGGAGGTGCCAGTTCTCAGGGCTTGATCTGGTGATAGCCTTCTTGTCGGCAGGGTCCAGCACAGAACATCACACAGCAAGAGACATGGAGTGTGAGCCTCTGTCTACACCTACCCTCTTTAAAAAAAAAAAAAATAGATGTTTTTCAAAAGAGGAAATCCAAATGGCCAACAGACACATGAAAAAATGCTCAGGATCACTAGCAATCAGGGAAATGCAAATCAAAACCACAATGAGGTTTCACCTCACCCCAGTTAGAAAGGTATTCATACAGAAATCAACAAACAATAAATGCTGGTGAGGATGTGGGGAAAAAGGTACCCTGATCCACTGTTGGTGGGAATGTATACTGGAAAAGCCACTATGGAAGACAGTATGGAGATACCTCAGAAATATGAATATAGACCTACCATATGACCCAGCCATCCCACTTCTGGAAATTTACTTAAGGGAAATGAAATCAGTAAATAAAAGCGTTATCTACACTCCCATGTTTATTGCAGCTCAAATCACAATAGCTAAAACGTGGAATCAATCTAAATTCTCATCAGCTGAATACTGGATAAAGAAATTATGGGATATGCACTCTGGAATACTACAGAGTAGTTACAAAAAAGGAAATCTGGTCATTTGCAACAAAATGGATATATCTGGAAAACATCCTACTTAGTGAAATAAGCCAGTCCCAAAGGGACAAATACCATATGTTCTCCCTGATCTGTGATAACTAATAGAGCACCTAAAAGGAAATCTGTAGAAGTGAAATTGACACTTCAAGAAGCAATGGCTTGAACAACCCTTGTCTTGACTGTCAAGGAAAAGCTTTTTTTCCCTTCATACTATTTGTTGAACTCTTTACTTAATATAGAGTTAATAATATGTGTATAAAGTCAATTGAACATAGATCTCAGTAAAAAATAAGAATGGGAATAAGAGAGGAAGGAGGAAATTTATAACTGTCAAGCTGTATAGTTCTGTATACATTCCTATGGACTTACTTCAAAGGGTATAGTTTAAAAACTTGTCATGGGACCCCAAATCCCTTTAAGCTGAATGGTAAAAATGATATCTTAAGTGTTAAAGTGGTCATATTAAGTGTTAAAGTGATCATATAAACAGGAACAAATATCTGATAATAATAATAAATAGAATTTAAAAAGGAGGGAATGTTCCAACATGGGAAGCAGTCCACACAGTAGACTCATAGAATGAAATTGCTTTAAGTAACACTCTGACCCCAGAATCAGCCCTTAAGGCTTCTTGATTTGGCTGAAAAGCCCATGACAGTGTTTAAGTCATGGAAAGCCAAGACATTGTGGCAAAAAATGTTCTACATGAAGGATCTCTGTGAGTGAGACCCCAGTGGAAAGAAGGGGCCATCAAAGAAGGATGTACTTTTCTCTGAAGGGAAGAGAGAACTTCCACTCTTCTTGTAGCCATCTCTAAATATCGACAGAGTTGGTGGATTTAGATGTCTTCCATAGCCTAGGCTGCGCATGTCAAGAGCCTCGGGTGGTCACTGACATCATACATAAGAGTGTTAATTGCTAATTTAACAAAAGAAGTCACTGTGTACTAACTCCCCATGCAAAACCTCTATCCTCAACGAATTGTATTATGAGAGTTAACTGTAAAATTTGTTCTCAAAAAGGTTTGTGTGTGTGTGTGTGTGTGTGCAAATTTCTGAAATCTTTATTTAGTATAGAGTTGGTCTTCTTTGTATAAAGTTAATTGAAAATGACTTCATGGAGAGTGGGACTGGGAATGGGAGAGGGAGGAGGATGTAGGGTAGGAGGGTGGGTATGGTGGGAAGAATCACTGTATTTCTAAAGTTGTACTTACAAAATTTGTATTCCTTAAATAAAAGGTTTCTATGGAAAAAAATTTATTGATTCATTTGAGAGGTAGAGTTATAGACAGAGAGAGAGGCCTTCCATCCATTGGTTTAGTCCCCAAATGACTGCAACAGCCGGAGCTGGGCAGATATGAAGCCAGGAGTCAGGAGCTTCTTCCAGATCTCCCACACAGGTGCAGGGGCCCAAGCACTTGGGCCATCTTCCACTGCCTCCCCAGGCCGTAGCAGAGAGCTGGATTGGAAGAGGAGAAGCCGGGACAGGAACCAGAGCCCCTATGTGGAGGTTTAACCTACTAGGCCACAGCGCAGTCCTCTTAAAGCCACAAGGACTCAATCATGGGGGCTCCACCCCAGTGGCCTAATCCAACTGAATCACTTCCCACAGGATCCACCTCTAAACACCATAATGAATCAAGTTTCCACCCTCCTAGGACAATTAGTGTAAGACTTTGGGGACTCAACTTCTGAGTTTTGAGGAAGCAGTGTTCAACCCATAGCAGGACCAGTCGCTGGCACAGCACAGAACAATGGCTGGAACATTTGACTGGTTTTCCTGTTCATTCCTGCCCCTGCCTTACTCTTCAGATATTTAAACATCCTCCTTGCTTACAGGTAAGGTTTAGAGAAGCTAACTAACTTAAGTGTTAATATTTTAAAAGTTTATTTATTTGAAAGGAAGAGAGAAAAGGGGAGAGAGACAATCTTCTGCTCACTAGTTCACTCTCCAAATGCCTGTAACAGCTGGGCCTGGGACAGACAGAAACCAGGAGCCTGGAACTCAATCTGGGTCTCCCATATGGGTGACAGGGACCCAAGTACTGGCCCCTGCACCCATGGTGTGCATTAGTAGAAAGCTGGATTGGAAGCAGAGGCAGTATGTGAACCTGATATGGGTGTAGTGTCCCCAGTGGTGGCTTAATTTGTGGCACCTGATTGATTTTTTTTGCTTGGCAATTCATTCATTCAGTTGGCAAATTTTTATTGAGTATCAGCTTTATGCCAGGCCTGGGCTAAGCACCAAGAATGCAATGCTGAACAAAACTAGCGTGAAGAGTCCAGATTGGTGCACAGACATGAAAAATCATATATGTATGTATATGGTGTCAAACTCTGATTGGTGCTGCAAGGAGAAAGACAAGGGTGCCAAGAAAGAGAATCATGCAGATTTATTTTAGATGGGGAGCCTCTGAAGGCTTTTGGAATTAACCAGATAATAAAAGGAAGAATTGTGTTTTTTTTGGGGGGGGGGGAGTGCGGGCACTGCATGTTTGAAGAATACCAAGTTAGGTGACTTTGCCCAAGGATGGGACAAGGTTGGGTTCTGGGCACAGGCTCCCTGACTCTGAAGTGCGTGTTCTTTCTTTCCTCCAGGTTTTGCCCCTGCCCATTCAGCCGTCCTTCCTAGATCCCTGGGTGTGGGCCTCAGATACTCTCCAAATCACTGCTGTTTGGTCTATACCATAAAAAAAAATGCTATCCAGCTGTGCCTTATGGAGAGGCCTCCTGCCTCCTCAAAGAGTCTGTCTTTCCCTAAACAGAGCCACCTGAGCTCAAGAATATAAAGGAATATTAGAAAATCTACATGAGGAGTCTCCCACCGCGGTACAGTGAGGAAAGGAGCTCCCACTCCTGGGCTGCACACAGTGCCCACGGCTCCTCTGAAGTCACGTTCCTCATGACGCCATCCTGCGGCTGCAGTCCTGGGCACAGCCAAGGAGCCCAGGGCAGGGAACATGAAGGCAAGGGAGAGGAGAACAGAGGCGCTGCCCTCGTGAACATGTGTCAGAGGGTGTGCTTGCACGGCAGAGAGCGAGGAATCCCGTCAGCAGTGGGGGGAGGAGGCAGCAGAGGCACCAGGAAGACCCAGCCTGACGGGGGGCAGACACGGCTCATTGCCGCTCGACACCATCGTCCTCAGTGTGGTCAGAGGTTTCACGGCTGGCTTTCGGTAGGTCTAGACTAAGGGACAGGCAGAGTCCAGATCTGTATCATCTGCTGATTTCTGCAGTGCGAATGCTCCCACCAAAGTTGGTTTCAAGTCATGTCAGTCAGTGCAGAGCTGGGGAGAAAATGTGTTCAGTCGGCTCTCACGAGCCCAGGGGAGCTGGTTCTAGGACACCACTGACTATCTCTTCCTTTTCGTTGTTCAGCTGTAGGAACCCCCCCTCTGACTTTTATCAAAGAATTTAATCACCTGCTAGAAACTACATTTCCCAGCTTCCCTAGGTAAGAAATGATTGTATACTTGTAAGAAAGATCTAGTCAATGGCCTGTGAACAGAAGTGATTTGGGAACTTCTCAATCAAATCCTTAAAAGGGTCACTGGTTGATTTATATTCTCTCTCTCTCTCTCTCTCTCTCTCTCTCTCTCTCTCTCCCTTTCCTACAGGCTGCAATGCAGACATGGTGTAGAGGATAATACCGCAGGAGCAGTGGATTAGAAAGAACCTGGATCTTTGAACCCCGCCCAGGAGCAGGGCTGCCTGACAAGCCTGGGCCACCTGCTCACCTCTGCACTAGTCTGTGAGGAAGAAGCCAATGTGTACCTCATTGAAACCTTGAGTTTCGCCATCTGTTTATTAAAGCAGCCTCCCTTGAACACTCACACCTGCCCCAGAGCCACCTGGGACTGGGAGCATTTTTGGCTCTCTTTACCTCAAACTCTGCCCTCCATTTTTTTATGTCAAATGATTCTATTATAATCCAAAGATTATTTGTCAGCCTTTGGTGGGATGAGCCGCAGAAGTCGCCCCCAGATCTCAATGGCTGACAACAACAAAGATTTCTTTCTCATTTATGTTACCCAGCAGTCGTCCCTTAAGCTTCTGCCCCATATGTCTTCACAGTCTAGGTCTAGGACTGAAGGAGCAGCCCCTGTGTCCGTCTGAAGACAGAGGACAAAGGCAATGATGGAACCTTGCAAAGTCTCTTAATGCTTCTGCTAGAGTGTGGCATGTGCTGTTTCTTTTTTTTTAAGTTCATTTATTCGAAAGGCAGGAGAGAGATAGAGAGAGCTTCCATGCACTGATTCACTTCCCAGATGGCTTCAACAGCCTGGGCTTGGCCAGGCTGAAGCCAGGAGCTAGGAATTTCTTCCAAGTCTCCCACATGGGTGAGAGGTACCCATCTACGTGAGCCATCACCTGCTGCCTCCCAGGATGCGTGTACACAGGAAGCTAGATCAGGAGCCACCATGTGACAGAAACCCAGGCACTCCCGTATGGGATGTGGGACTCTCACGCAGTGGCTGAACCGGCTGCACAGTGACACCCACCCCTGGCATGCATCATTTCTGTCCCTTCCACTGGCCCAGGTCATGCTGCAAGTCTCATTGCAGTGGCAGAGATGGGGAATCCTCTTCCTGAGAACCCAGTACACTGCTGGGAATAATAGGACCTCCCCCAAGAGCCCAAAGTGAACATGATGCATCATGGGAGGGAAGGCGCTATTATGATTGCCATTTTGCAGATAAGAGCACTGAGGCTTAGAGATGGTAAAGGCCACACAGTCATATGGTCTTCTACTTGCTCTTAGGACGAGAACTTTCTGGGAATCTCACCTTGATTTGTCTGCTATAGACAATACAGTTGTTAACCAAACCTTGTCGATCGAGAATACCCTTTGCCTTCTATAGTCTATTTTTGGAGGCCAAACTCAGGAGTCAGTGGAAAGCTCACTTAGGCTTAGCTTGTAAAAATAAAAGGGCACCTGCAGGCTAGGAAGGAAGGAGTTTGGGTTCTGATCCAGGGGCTCTGCCAACACATCCCTGTTCAGACTCAAAAGTCGCTCTCTGGATATCGGCTGTCTGCGCATGGACAGGCCCGGGGCATGCAAACCTATTCTGACTCCCTCTCGGCCTGTTTTCTGTTGCTATAATGAAGTAGTTCAGACTAGGTCGTTTATATAGAACAGAAGTTCATTTGGCTGACGAGCACCTCAGGGCACGGGGCCAGCACCTGCTCAGCATCTGGAGAGGACCTTCAGGACGCACCCTCACAGGGCAGAGGCCATCGCTTGGTGAGGCAGAGCAGGCCTGCCAGCTGGAGTCCCTCTTCCTTGTGTCAACCTGGGGGTCCCGCCCTCATGACCTCATCTCGTCCTGATTGCCTCCCCAAAGCCCCACCCCGAAATACCATCAGCATATGAGTCTGAGGATTAAGTTCCCATTCTCTGAACTTTGGGGAACAGGTTCAAACCATGGCAGGCTCTAGGAAGCTAATATCTAATTTCACTATTCCCAGAGGAACATGAGAAGCCCTGTTTTTTATTTAAAAGACAGTCTTGATAAATTGCTCCTGCCTGTTCATTTGTGCAGTCACTCAGCCATTCAGTCAGGAGTGGACGGTGCGACCTCTGTCCCCGGTCTGCTCCAGGCACTGGGGGTGCAAGGATGAGTCACATCCAGGCTTTTGCTTCCAGGAGTTCACGGCCCTTTGGAGGGGACAGATAGAGATAAGGGTCATGGGAAGCCTATGTTGAACATCCTACATACAAGGCAGGGCGGTCAGAGCTGTAAGGAATGTGCACAAAGACACTGAATCTGACCCGGCTATGGTGCTAGCCAGGAAGAGGATAAGGGGAGAGGAGCAGGCAGAGGGGTGAAGATGTTGCCTTTCAGGCTTGGAATTATGGGACATGCAGGAGGCCTTCCAGTAGGCCTGGGGATGGCTGAAACCGAAGCCGCAAGGAAGTGTAGGTTCAGGATGTAGATTGGAGGGGAGAGCGGTCATTTACAAACAGATGGTTACTGAAGCCACGAAGCACCCGAGATCGGGATTTTTCCATCCGTCCATTGCTTCTGGATGCTGGGTCAAGATCAGTGTCCTGAACTTCAACTGCACAGGGTGGCCGCCCACAGCAGTGCTTCCCAGAGAGGGCCCTGCTGGGGACTGACCTGAGTGGGGTGCAACAGCATCCGAGCTGGCCCTAAAGAAATAGCCCTCGTCGCGTTTTATGGCCTTGTCTGACTCTGGAACACGGAGAGAGGGCACCAGGTCATCCCCCAGGCAGCAGCAACATCAATCAGGCAGCACTCTGCTTCCTGAGGCCCCAGCCAAGAAGCCAGGACCTGCCCAGCCCTGACCGGGATCAATTACAGGCCACTGCTCCGCCTGCCGGAGTCGCTTCCCTGGGCTTGTGCGGGCCTGGCCCCGAGAAGCCCCTGCGGGGAGGCAGCTCCCACACAGTGTCTGTGACAAGGTGCAGAGCTTGAACCCGGACAGGGCAAAGCAGCCAGAGCTGTTCCCCCTGAGAGAAGAGGGTAAGAATAATGGCAATGAAACAGCAGCATTGGCTGTCGTTGACTGCGGAGGGCCAGATGCCAGGCCCTTTGCCTCCCTGACTTAATCCTAACCTCACGGTGGCCTTTTGAACAAGGTTCTGCTGAGACTCAGTGAGGCCCAGTGGCTCGCCCCGGGGCCACCCACTTAGGCAGTCCAAGTTCCAATCCAGGTCTGTCTGCCTCCAGAGGCTGGATTTAAAAACTGGCTGACAGTACCTATCTGGGGGAGTCAAATAGGTTTGGATTCAAATGCTGGCTTTAGCTACTTCCAATGATCTGAAGCAAGTGCTGAACTTTGGAAACCTGTTTCCTTATCTGCAAAGTGGGGAAAACAGAACCTACCTTGGGACATGGTTATGAAGATTGAGGATAATAACTGGGGCGGCCGTGTGGCTCAGTGGTTAAGCCACTGCTTGGGATGCCTGCCTCTCAGATCGAAGTGCCTGGTTTGAATGCCAGCTCCTCCACTTCCGTTCCATCTCCCTGCTGTTGCTCACCCTGGCAAACAGCAGATGATGGCTCAGGTTCTTGAGTCCCTGATGGAGTTCTGGGCTCCTGACTTTGGCCTGGCCTAGCCCTGGCTATTGTGGGCAGTTGGAGAAAAAAAAATCAGTGGATGAAGATCTCTCTGTCTCTCAAATAAAGTAGAAATAAATTTAAAATGTAAAAGGATGGGGCCGGTGCTGTGGCGCAGCAGGTTGGTGCCCTGGCCTGAAGCGCCTGCATCCCATATGGGCACCGGTTCAAGTCCCAGCTGCTCCTCTTCCGATCCAGCTCTCTGCTATGGCCTTGGAAAGCAGTAGAAGATGGTCCAGGTCCTTGGGCCCCTGCACCCACGTGGGAGACTCAGAAGAAGCTCCTGGCTCCTGGCTCTAGATCAGTGCAGTTCCGGCCGTTGCGGCCATCTGGGGAGTGAACCGTCGGATGGAGACCTCTCTCTCTCTCTCTCTCTCTCTCTCTCTCTCTCTCTCTCTGCCTCTCCTTAGTATGTAACTCTGACTTTCAAATAAATAAATAAGTCTTAAAAAATGTAAAAGGATGATGTTAGCAAAATATAACACGTAAGAGGCAGTGTTATCACCCTCCTCTGTCCCCTCTTCATTGTCATGTTCCCTTGCTTTCCAAAAAGCCAGCATCAGTGAGGCAGGTGATTTGCTGCGACTGCAAGTGAAGGGAAAGGAAAAGTAACTGAGAATTGAGGGCAGAAAGCAAGCAGAGGCTGGGTCACGAAAGGTTGCTTTGTAAACCATGATGAGGACTCTGGGCTTGATCCTCAGGTCAGGTGCAGCACTGAATTGTAAACAGGTAGAGGAGTAGTATGGTTAATTCTGCTTCTCAGAGAGATGTTTTAGGCCATTCGTCGATGTCTAGGACACAGTAGGTGTTCAACAACTATTCATTGACCGGATTTGCCCACAGCTGCTGCTTCTCCCAGGTCTCCTTGTTTATGAAGATCAGGTATACAGTCTTGCTAGCCCGGGGATGGCGTCCTTTCGGGATAGCTGTGGGTGCTATCATGCTATCTACGAGAGCCAAGAATACAGATCATTCTGGGTCCAAGGAGGCTTCAGGTGCTCTGCGAACAGCATGCATGGGTTGCACAGACAGTGTGTCTGCAGTCACGTCCTGCTTCCTCCCTACCCACGGGCCTCTCTATTCTGAGTTTATTTTCCCTAGCACTTTGTTTGCATGAAGTCCTTGAGTTTTCACTGGCTCCCTCTACATGATGAACTTGCAGTCATGGGTTTTTTAAAAATTAATATATTGAAAGGCAGAACTTCAGGAGAGAGAGAAAGCTCCTCCATCTGATGGTTCACTCCCCAGGTGGCTGTGAAGGCCAGGGACTGGATCAGGCTGAAGCCAGGAGTCTGGAACGCCATCAGACTCTCCCACATGGGTGGCAGGGGCCCAAGTACTTTGGTCATCTTCTTTTTTTATTTATTTTTTATTTTTTTGACAGGCAGAGGGGACAGTGAGAGAGAGAGACAGAGAGAAAGGTCTTCCTTTTGCCATTGGTTCACTCTCCATTGGCCTCCGCGGCTGGCGTGCTGCGGCCAGCGCACCGCGCTCATCCGATGGCAGGAGCCAGGTGCTTCTTCTGGTCTCCCATGGGGTGCAGGGCCCAAGCACTTGGGCCATCCTCCACTGCACTCCCTGGCCACAGCAGAGAGCTGGACTGCAAGAGGGACAACTGGGACAGAATCCAGAGCCCCGACTGGGACTAGAACCCAGTGTGCCGGTGCCACAAGGTGGAGGATTAGCCTAGTGAGCCGCAGCGCCGGCCTGGTCATCTTCTATTGCCTTCCCAGGTGCATTAGTAGGGAGCTGGATGGGAAGTGGAGCAGCTGGGACTCGTACCGATGTTCATACGAGATGCCAGCATGCCAATTGGTGACTTAATCCACTGTGCCACAATGCTGACCCCTGTCTTAGGTTCTTTTGAGTGTTTAGGCTCATGATTTGTCTTTTTAGTTCAGAATCTATGAGAGAATCAAATGGGCCTAAGATCACCTGTTCATGCAGTGTGGATATTAGTGAGGGAGGCATTCATACCTGATTAAAATCAGGATTCTATGAGCAAAAAAAATGGAGGGAGATAGTTTCTGGGAAGGTGATCAGTAGTGACCACTCTATCACACAAGTCATTATGCAATCTCTGACCGTGATAAATGCTTGAAGAGGTAGAGGATGCTATAGGGGGACATCATTGAAACAGTGTGGGGAGGGGAGGTTTCAAAAGGACTATGAGTGTCTGCTCTGAGTCAATGTTGTACTACTTAGTGCAGGCTACGCTGCCACAACAAAAGTCCCCAAATACAGTAGTCTAAACGAGAGATGTCTGCCTTCCTCATGTGAATAGTTCAGAGATGAGTAATCCATCTACTCAGGGTGGCAGGGCTGGCTGTGTTCCAAGGGGTGGGCTAGGACCCAGGTTGGGGAGGCGATGCCGTTAATGTGAGGCTCCTATTTCTGGGTGCAGAGCAGCAAGGGTGCCCACATCCTTGTGGCAAGATCTCACAGAGCCACATCTCACTGCAGGAGTGGATGGGAGGGTCCAATCCAGAGGGGCATCCAAGCTGTCCGTCAGAGCTCCGGGGGGTATAGCAAAGAAAGAGGGAAGAGAGCCCCCTGAAAGCTATCCCCGGTCGGCACAATAAATAGGTAAACGCAGTAGGGGAGCCCAGGAAGAAAGGGACTTGGCATGGAAGACATTTCTGCGGCCCCTGAGGGCAGGAGCTCACGGGCACTGGGTTTAGCATGAGACGTGGGGATGGAGCTAGCAGTACAGGCAATGCTTTGGAGTAACAGGGAGAAGAGAAGGAGAGAGAGGCAGAAACAGACAAATCGAGAACAACAACAACAAAAAAGGATGGCTTTTTTACTAAGTTGAGAGAGCTTTGCAAACGTCTTCAGGCAAAGAGAAAACCTCAGCAGAAGAGAGTTTGCAGATGTGGGAAACAGGCAGCTGTCAGTGCAGACAGAAGGGGATCGAGGACGCAGAGAGCAGCCTGGAGCAGAGACCTTTCTCCTGAGACAAGAGGAAGGAGCGGGGTGGGGGGTGGACATGGGAGGCAGCACTTCCTGCTTGATAGTACAGCTCTCGGAGTGAACCAGAGAGAGGGGCTTCCTGGCAGAGAACAAGCAGGTGGTTGAGCCAGGAGTGAAGGAATCTGTGCACCCATGAATAGATTCACGTGGCTTTGACTCATGTATCCAAAGTCCACCAAAGCAGCTCAGTCTAGTTTAGAGGCAAAGTAGGGGATGGCTTGTAAATCCAGAGGCAGGGAGGGCCTAGGGGCTTCAGAGAGAACCCGGATCCAAGGACGTGGACGGCTCCATTCTCTCACTGTGCCGTGGCCCATGGCACAGGTGTGGGAGGTATGGAAGGAGTGAGAGGAATCAGGAAATCTAGAACCTGGAAGGGAAATTGAGTTCCTGCTGGCTCAGGTGGGAGGTTGAAACACGAAATCTGGGTCTAAACTATATTGTGATTTAATGTGTGCTTGTAAGTCGGTGACGCCTGGGGGCCCCCTGAGTTAGGAATGCAACGGTGAAAACAGTAGGTGTGCTCCCAGTGGGTAATTTGAGAAAAGTTAAATTAAGTGTCTTTATAAAGGTGCTGGCAGGGTTTAGGGAAACCATAAGAGACAGTGACAGCAAAGCTCTTGTCATCCCGAGGTCTGAGAGGAAAGTGTGTTGCCTGAGTTCAGAGGGTCTTTGTGGAGAGGGCCCCCAGCAGAGGCTGAGATCTGCAGCTGAGAGTGCACCCACGGCAGCCTCACGCTGGGAGAGTCAGGGGGACGAGGACCCTGTCTTTCTCCTCCTACCTGCCACTCTCCTGCTAGGGCTCCTACTGGCGGAACCCAACAGGAAGTCGGAGGGCAAGAGTCCTCACTGAGGTGGTTCCTAGAGGTCAATTTCCTGTGCCCAAAGGCGGGTGGCAAAGGCTGGGCAGTGGGTGTGGCGGTGCGAGTGGGAGAGTATTGGGCGCTTGTCCCGGGCTCTGCCTTACACACAGGCGCGATGGACTCAGCCCCGCTGAATAGCTGACTACCACCGTGACACTAACAGGACAGCCGGAGGTCTCACTTCTGCTGGCGGGAGGGAAATGTCCCCATCCTGATTTTTAAGGGAGCTCCGTGATCGCGGTTTAGGTGTGAACAGGTATATTTGGCAAACCGGGAGAGAAGGCAAGTTACAGGCACCAACCATAAGGAAGAATCCATTTAGCTGGTGCCCAGCGCAGTAGGCAGAGCAGTGGCCTCCCACAAATGTCTGTGTTCCCATCCCTGGAACCTGTGTATTTGCCACCTTACACAGCAAAAGGAGCTCTGCAGAATGGGATTAAGTTAAAGATTTTTTTTTTCTTTTAGATGATCTTGGCTTATTCAGATGGGTCCAGTGTGTTCACAGCATTCTTATCAGAAGGAGGCAGACAAATCAGAGTCCGAGAAGGCAATGTGAGGACAGAAGCGGAGGTCAGAGTGATGGGGCCACAGGCTAAGGCATGCAGGAGGCATCTAGAGGCTGGGAAAGCCAGGAAGATGCATTCTCCCCTGGAAGTCATGCAGCAGGCTGACCCATTTTAGATTTTTGGACTTCAGGGCTGCAAAATAATATATCATATTATCTTCAGCCACTCACTCGATTTGTGTGGCTTTTGTTATGGCAGCAACCGGAACCTAATAGACTCAATTACGATTGTTTAAACTGAAAAGAAACAACAGAAAAATATATACGCAAGTAAAAAGAACCACTTTGGGAATGAGCCGAAGAACTGTAACCTAGGAAAGGGGCTATGGCAAAACACAGGTACCCCCAGAGAGGGAAGTGTGGGGGAAACTTTTGTTAGCAAAAAGGGAGACATTCGTATACGCTGCTTGAATACACAGTCCAGTGGTCTTGGAGACCTGAGGCAGGAGTCGGCGCAGCTGTCCTTGTTGGAAGGGCGTCTTGTTTGAATTGGTGCTGTCTTTAAGGGTATTAGGGATAAATGTGGGGTAGGCATCTGACCTCACAGTTAAGTCGTTGTTTAGGATACCCACCCACTATATTGGAGGGCCAGGGCTTGATGCCTGCCCCTGACTTCCTGCTGATGCAGACCCTGCAAGGCAGTGGTGATGCCTTAAGAGGTTAGGTTCCTGCTACCTCTGTGGGAGACCCGAATGGAGTTCCAAGTGTCTGGCTTTGCCCTACCATTGAAAGCATTTGAGGAGTCAACCAACAGATAGACCCTCTCTCCCATCCCACCCCTATCTTGCTGTCCGTCTTCTAAGAAATGAATAAAAAGGTTTTTTTAAGTAGATGTGGATACAGAAGTCTGTCTGTACACACCTAGCATGCAAAGCATGGGGTTCATGAAGGACTTTTTTGAGCCAGTTCTTGTCTCAGAGGGGCAGAACACAAGCTCCTCTCCTCCATGCTCTGAACTTTTTAGCTCTTGTCAGATCCACTTCATCTTTGTATCAGTGATGTTCACGTTATAATTGTCTCTTAAACACGTTAAGGACTGGTCAGTGGGAGCCGAATGGATGAAGGAGCCTGTGGTAAAGGATGAGACTCGATTCCGGTCTGAGAAGTGCAGGTGGTTTGTGGCTCTGGGTTCAGCATCTGCGTGTATCTGTGTGTGTGCAGGGGAAGATAAAGGCAACTCTCTAAATAACACGCAAACCCAGGACTTGCAGTCCTGCTGTGGTTCTCCACAAGGGGAGCAGAGCCCAGTGGTGGGGGGTCAGTTCCTCTGCAAAGCCCAGGGTCAGGGGCACAGCACTGGTCTGAGAGGGGTGGCCGTGGCAGCCCAGCAGAACACCACGCAGCACGCAGCACAATGCAAGCATCTGCCCAAGCTGAGCACTGGAGGGCGTCTAAGGCAGAGTGCAGGACCAGCCCCAGCAGGGCCAGAACTCCTGCGGACACCAAAGGCATGGCAGCTTGGGGGTTGCTCTGAGCCCTGCGGTTATCTGGGGCAGAGATAGGGAGGGACTGAGCTAGCAAAGGGGCCGTACAGATGCTACTGCAGCCTCATCATACTAACAAAGCTCTGTGGCCTCCTGATCACTTCTGTAACACAAAGAGAAGGGATCTGTTATGGGCTGATTTGTGACTCCCTAAAAAGACATGTTAGGGTCCCAGTGCTCAGCTCCTCGGAATATGACCTTCAAAGACAGGGTCATGAGGAAGGCATTGAAGCAGCAGTTTAGGTGTCTGTGACCCACATTAGAGTACCTGGGGTTGATTCCTGGCTCCAGCTCCTAACTCCAGTTTCCTGGCAATGCAGATTCTCGGAGGCAACAGTGATGGCTCCGGTGGCTGGGTCCCTGCCGCCCCTGTGAGAAACCTGGATTGCGTTCTCGGCTCCTGCCTTCAGTCTCCCAACCCCTGAGCATTGCAGGCATTTGGAGAGTGAACCACTGGATGGGAGTTCTCTATTTCTCTGCCTGTCAAGTAGATAAAAATGACATAAACAAAAACTTTAGAAAAGTAGGGTCTTTACAGAGGTAACGAGGTCATGAGGGCAGGTCCCCATCCAATATGACAAATGTCCTTAACAAAAAGTAGAAATTTGTGCTCAGACAACACAAAGGAAAGACAGTGGAAAGAGACAGAGAGAAGTCGGCAACTGCCCTCTAGGAGAGAGGCCCAAGGCAGAGGCTTCCTTCACTGGACCGAATCAGCCCTGCTGATACCTCGACCTCACACTTCACGCCTCTGCAACCGTAAGATAATGCAACCATAAAGTAAGCGACCCGCGTTGTGTTCCTGTGTTACGGCAGCTCTAGCAAACTCATACAGAGCCATTGTCTCATCCTGCCTCCTCCACTCTGCATCATCTAGGGCCTCAGAGAGCTGCTGGCCTCTGTGTATGCGTGAGTGAGTGAGTGAGTGTGTGTGTGTGTGTGTGTGTGTGAAGGGCTGGGTGCCAATGGGTCAGCACCACTGTCACACCCAGCGGTGGAGCAGGTGGGAGCAGGTACCGTCCTGCCTCCTGGGTAGAGTGGTTGCCAGCGTCTGCAGTTATCAACGGTGAAGCCCCACGGAGGAGCGTGGGGAGTCTCTGGGGTCAGCAGCACGGCGGGGCTGCAGTGGGAACACACTCGTGTCATGGCATGAGTGAGACGTGTCGTGTGAACCATAAACCCCGGGAGTCAGCGCATAGGAGGCTGGAGACACTGGATGGCTTACCGTCACCTTCACAAACACACGCAGATCCACCCTCTCCACCAGCGACTGCGGTTTCAGCCGCTGGCGGGGGCCGCTCCCCGGCTTCCTCTCCTGCATGCGGAGATGTCGCTGCTCCAAGTCACGGTGCACTGCGTGGTCTCGGGAAGTGGCCCCCCGAGCTGTTAAGGCGTTAGGGAAGTGGGAAGAAGCTTGCCCCACAGGGAGGCTTTGGGTGTTGCCTTAGATCAGCTTGGGTGAGGTGAGCCCCTGGGTGGAGCACCCTGGGACCCAGAGAGGGAAAGGTGGTTGAGGGAAGGGAGGAAGGGGAGAGAAAGCAGA
Source organism: Sylvilagus floridanus (assembly GCA_949820135.1). NCBI lineage: Eukaryota > Metazoa > Chordata > Mammalia > Lagomorpha > Leporidae > Sylvilagus > Sylvilagus floridanus. The sequence goes on from OX463225.1 coordinate 24,698,690, forward strand.
GAGACATGGTTGGGTGCAGCATGTTGAAGTTCTGTGGGGTTGCAGCAAGGCGTGCACATGGGGACCTGATGGGAGGTGGGGCTTGCAAGCAGCCAGGGGCCAGATTATGACAATGAGGTGTCCCATGATGCTCCCTGGTGCTGGATGGGTCCTGGCCTGGCCTGGGATGTCGCCCTCCTCAGGAAGACCTGTGACTGCAGCCTCTGGCCGAGCAGCTTGGGATGCCAAATGGCCGATGAGCCATTCCTGTCGGTGACTTTCCAGTGTACAACACACTTTCACAATTTCCGGTTACCTGTGGCTGCATAGCACACCAGCCCCAAACAACATTCACTTTGCTCACAGACCTACCATTCAGGCAGGCATGTCCAGGCTCCATTCTGCCTTAGCCGGGGCATCTGGGACCCTCTGAAAGCTCTGTCACCCACAGTCCAGCAGTAGACACTGGGCCCTCTGCCAGGGCTGTGATTGGAGCCGACATTTGGCCTCTCCCTGTGGCCTGGCCATTTTTTACAACCTCGTGGCTAGGTTCCAAGGGTGAGTGTCCTCAGAGTGAGGGCCAGGTGGAAGTTTTCCCGATTTAACCTTGCAAGTCTGAGCCATTTCCTCTACAGGCTACTCATTAGCGGCTGCTCGCTAAGGACTGCCACATGCAAATACGACAGAATTAGATGCTGCTACCCTACTTGTGGGTCTGCTTCTCAGGAAGGAGAAATGAGAACCTCCATGAGACATCGTCGCCACACAAAGTCATGTATTTGCAACAAATATAGAGACCATGGGAGATAAAATCTAAAGCCATTGGCTGGCGCCGTGGCTCACTAGGCTAATCCTCCACCTTCGGCACCGGCATACCGGGTTCTAGTCCCGGTTGGGGCGTCGGATTCTGTCCCGGTTGCCCCTCTTCCAGGCCAGCTCTCTGCTGTGGCCCGGGAGTGCAGTGGAGGATGGCCCAAGTGCTTGGGCCCTGCACCCCATGGGAGACCAGGAGAAGCACCTGGCTCCTGGCTCCAGATCAGCACAGTGTGCTGGCTGCAGTGCGCCAGCCGCAGCAGCCATTGGGGGGTGAACCAATGGTAAAGGAAGACCTTTCTCTCTGTCTCTCTCTCTCACTGTCCACTCTGCCTGTCAAAAAAAAAAAAAAAAAAAAATCTAAAGCCATGGCTCCCTGGGCAAAGGGAAGTGGGCATCTTCTATCTTAGGGGAGAAGAGTAGGCAAGTGGGGAAGTACTTGTCCTCACATGTCGGGGTGGGCACAGGCTCACGCAGGCACAGGTGAGAAACATGCTTAGACATATGCATGCTGTGCTCAGAAGGCGTAAGTGCCTCCTGGCGTGGAGACCTTACCATTCAAGTCAGGGAAAGGCGCATTCTCAGACGCTGGTGCACACGCAGTTGCCCTGGCTGGGATCAGGACTGGTTCCAGCCAATTTCTCCCATCAGTTGAAGCCACCTGCTTGCTCTGGCGAAGTCATCTGTCTCTATTGTCTGGGCCTGAAAGACAATTTAATGAAATGTTACTCTTTTGTCTGGCTACCTAAGGGGAGGAGTTCCTCAAACCCTTGTGAAGTGGATTACAATGCCACCTTTTGTCCGCAGAAGTGTCAGAAAATGGGGGCTATGTTTTAAAACCGCCGCCGTGCCCTAAGAAGTAGGCCTGATTATATTCCAGAGAAGCAGTGACTTGCCTAGATCACATAAGCACCAAGGTCGAACCCCAGCAGGAACACACGCACATGAGTACATGCACACACACACAGACACGTACAGGCACACATAGCAAGTGCCTCTTGTGTCTAGCCCTAAGCCACTGGGTAGATGATGGTCTTTTTAATCTTAACACTTTGGGGCCGGTGCTGTGGCATAGCAAGTAAAACCGCCACCTGCAGTGCCAGCTTCCCATATGGGTGCTGGTTCGAGTCCTGGCTGCTCCACTTCCAATCCAACTCTCTGCTATGGCCTGGGAAAGCACTAGAAGATGGCCCAAGTCCTTGGGCCCTGCATCTGTGTGAAACACTCAGAAGGGCCGGCGCCGTGGCTCAACAGGCTAATCCTCTGCCTTGCGGCATCAGCACACTGGGTTCTAGTCCCGGTTGGGGTGCCAGATTCTGTCCCAGTTGCCCCTCTTCCAGGCCAGCTCTCTGCTGTGGCCCAGGAGTGCAGTGGAGGATGGCCCAAGTCCTTGGGCCCTGCACCCTATGGGAGATCAGGAGAAGCACCTGGCTCCTGGCTTCGGATCAGCGCGATGCCCCAGCCGCAGCGCACCGGCTGTGGCGGCCATTGCAGGGTGAACCAACGGCAAAGGAAGACCTTTCTCTCTGTCTCTCTCTCTCACTGTCTACTCTGCCTGTCAGAAAAAAAAAAAAAAAAAAAAAAAGCTCCTGGATCCTGGCTTTGGATTGGCACAGCTCTGCCAACTGGGGCCAAGTGAACCAGTGGATGGAAGTCCTCTCTCTCTCTGCCTTTCCTTCTCTCTGTGTAACACTTTCAAATAAATAAATAAATCTTAAAAAAAAAACACTTCAAAAGTTGGACTCCTAATTTTCCCAAACTGATTGTCCCATGGTCTTGAGATCATCTTTGATTTCTTCTCACATCCATATCAAATTCATCAGCCGTTGTTGCCAGTTCTGTCTTCAAAATGCATTCAGACCCTAATCATGTCTTTTTTTAACTTTCTACACATATTTACTTTATATTTGTTTTTATTTATTTTAAGTAGGCATGATTATAAACTCTCAGCTGAATGCTAATGGACTATTTATTTATGTATTTGACAGATAGAGTTAGTGAGAGAGAGAGAGAGAGAAAGGTCTTCCTTTTTCTGTTGGTTCACCCTCCAAATGGCCGCTACAGCCAGCACTGAGCCGATCCGAAGCCAGGAGCCAGGTGCTTCTCCTGGTCTCCCATGCGGGTGCAGGGCCCAAGGACTTGGGCCATCCTCCATTGCATTCCTGGGCCACAGCGGAGAGCTGGACTGGAAGAGGAGCAACCAGGACAGAACCTGGCACCCATATGGGATGCCAGTGCCACAGGCAGAGGATTAACCAAGTGAGCCACAGCACTGGCCCCTCTAACCATGTCTTAACCTCTTAACTAACCCACGTCTATCACCAGGGTTCCATGTCATGTCTACGAGCGCTGTCGCAATAGATCTCCACTTACATCTCTGCTTCTGCCCTTCTCGTTCCCTTCCCAGCCATTCTGCTCTCATCACAGCAGCCTGAACAGTTCTTATGTCATAGCACGAATCAGATCCCGTCACTCTGCTTAAAACCTTGTGGCATCATAGGCTAAGTTGCACCTGCAATTTATTCCACGTGGGCTGTACTTCAAGTCCTGGCTGCTCCACTTCTGATCCAGCTCACTGCTACTGCATCTGGGAAAGCAGCAGAGGATCCAAGGACTTGGGCCCCTGAGCTCATATGTGTGACCAGGATGAAATTCCTGGTTTCTGGCTTTGGCCTGGCTCGGCCTTTGGCAGTACGGCCATTTGGGGAGTGAACCAGTAAATGGAAGATCTCTCTCTCTCTCTCTCTCCCTCTCTCTCTCTCTCTCTCTCTGTATCCCTCTCTCTGTAACTGCCTTTCAAATAAATATTATTTATTGTGAAGTGGATTACAATGCCACCTTTTGTCCGCAGAAGTGTCAGAAAATGGGGGCTATGTTTTAAAACCGCCGCCGTGCCCTAAGAAGTAGGCCTGATTATATTCCAGAGAAGCAGTGACTTGCCTAGATCACATAAGCACCAAGGTCGAACCCCAGCAGGAACACACGCACATGTGTGTTAATAATAAATATTATTATAAATAATAAATAATTCTTAAAACAAACAAACTCTATAATGACCCTATATCTCCTGCAGCATAAAAGCCAAAGTCAACACCACAGTCTACAGGCCCCACCTTAAGCTGTCTGTTGGCCCCAGACCTGGCTGACCTCATTTCCTGCCACTTTCCTGGTTTGATTCACGTCAACCGCTTTAGCCTCCTGGCTTTTGTTCAAGTGGGCCAGGTGCACCCCGCTTCAGGGCCTTTGCATGTGCTGTTTCCTCTGCCAGACGGCTACACGACTTCCTGTGCATGCTCCGGGCGTCTGCTGCAATGTCACCCCATTGGCAAGGTCTTTCTGGAACATGCTATTTAAAGTGGCAACTCCATCTCCACCCCTGTTTCTCTCCAACTCTCTCCATTGATTTATTTTTCTCCTTAGAACTCGCGATTACATTACATGTTACGCATTTGGTTTTTAAAAGTTGTGTGCTTTCTCCCACTAGAGCTAAGTTCTGCAATCTCAGGGATTTTGTGTTTTGCTCATTGCTTTTTTTTTTTTTTTTTTTTTACTACTTAGAGCAGTGCCTGGCACATGGCAGGCTATTATGTGTTTCAAAAACAAATGAAAACTATGATGACTTCACCCAAGCTCTCCTGGTGTTTCTAAAAGCAATGGGGTATGTGTTTCTTTCTTGCATATGGTGCAGCCTTTATTATTTCAACATGATCCTTGGGCCATCTTCTGCTGCTTTCCCAGGCACATTAGCAGGGAGCTGGATCACTTAGTGATTTGGTCTTAAATTCTATTTTGTTTTCATATTGTTATTGTTACCAAGTTATATTCTTTTCTCTTCATTGTTGGAATGACTTCAAAGTGTTTTAAGTTCAAAGCCATGTTATCTGCTAAGCAAATATAATAGGAGAACAGAATCTTCTAACGGCTTGGGAGAATTGTTTTGTCTCAGGCAGAGCATTCCTCTAGTGGTGACCCACATGCAAAGTTGTCAGTTTTGTGGTTAGTAAAAACAGACACACACAAGCATGCACACACGCATATACACACACACGCAGACACATTCACAGGACTACAAACTTCCCAAAACACAAAGACAAAGCCTTTCACAGGTGGGCAGACTTACCAGGGAAGGGAACAGCTATTGTAAAAGCCCTTGTTGGCAATGGGCCTGGCCATTCTGAGGAAGAGGCTGGGGTTGGGGGGAGTTCAGTAATGTGAGAGAGGTGGGCCACTCAGGTAGAGCATGCTAGGTCATAGACGAGAATCACTTTTTATTCTAAATGTGATGAGAAGTCATTGAGGTGCTGAAGCAGGGGAGTGAGAGGACTTGGTGTGTGTGTGTGTGTGTGTGTATGTGTGTGTGTGTATATATATATACACATATATATACATATATATATACACACACACACATACACATATATATATATATAATTTTAATTTTTTTTGACAGGTAGAGTTATAGACAGTGAGAGAAAGAGACAGAGAGAAGAGTCTTCCTTCCGTTGGTTCACTCCTCAAATGGCTGCCACGGCCGGTGCTGCACTGATCCTCCACTGCACTCCCAGGCCACAGCAGAGAGCTGGACTGGAAGAGGAACAACTGGGACTAGAACCAGGAGCCCATATGGGATGCAGGTGGAGGATTAACCAAGTGAGCCACGACGCCGGCCCCTATATAATTTTAATTTTATTAAAAAGGCAGGGAGACAGAGCAAGATCTTCCAGCTGCTGCTTCACTCTATTTTTTTTTGACAGGCAGAGTGGACAGTGAGAGAGACAGAGAGAAAGGTCTTCCTTCTGTTGGTTCACCTTCCAATGGCCGTTGCACGGCACTGATCCAAAGGCAGGAGCCAGGTGCTTCTCCTGGTCTCCTATGTGGGTGCAGGGCCCAAGCACCTGGGCCATCCTCCACTGCACTCCCGGGCCACAGCAGAGAGCTGGCCTGGAAGAGGAGCAACTGGGACAGAATCTGGTGCCCCGTCCGGGACTAGAACCCGGTGTGCTGGTGCCACAGGCGGAGGATTAGCCTAGTGAGCCACAGCGCCGGCCTGTTGCTTCATTCTTTAAACGCCCTCAACAGCCAGGGATGGCCCAGGCTGAAGCCAGGAGCCTGGAACTAAATCCAGGTTTCCCAGGTGGGTGGCGGCAATCTGACTACTGGAGCCCCTCCCTGTTGTCTCCCAGGAGTGCATTAGCAGGAAGTTGACAATGGAAACAGAACCAAGACCCAAACCTGGGCCCTATGACGGAGGATGCAGGCATCCCGAGCAGCATCTTAACATGCTGTGCCAAACACCTGCCCCTGGGCTTATAGATCTATAGCTAACATTCATTTATTTGAAAGTCAGAGTTACAGAGGGAGAGGGAGACACACAGGGAGAGAGAGATCCCATCTGCTGGTTTGTTCACTCTCCAAAGAGCTGCAACAGTCCAGTCCAGGTCTCCCGCATGGGTACAGCAGCCCAAGGCTTTGGGCCATCTTCTGCTGCTTTCCCGGGCACATTAGCAGGGAGCCGGCTGGGAAGTGAAGCACTGGGGTCTAACAGGTGCCCATACGGGACGCTGGCATCACAGGCAGCAGCTTTACTCACCAGGCCACAGCGCTGTCCCGCCCCTTATTTATATTTTTAAAGTCTTCTCTGGGTTCTGTATGGTGGTGGGTTTCAAGGAGGTAAGAATGAAAGCAGAGACGATGGCCACGTAGCTTGGGGGTGCCTAGGGACTGAGACAGGAAGAAGCGGGCAGACGCAGGCCGGGAGCTGATGCAGAGCCACAGGGCTGACTTCAGGGCATGAGCGAAGAGAGGAATCAGGTTTGGAGCTGGAGCATCTACGTGAAGGTGTCTCGGTGTGCGCTGAGACTTCCCCTAACGTGGGGACACTGGTGGGAGGCAGGTTGGGATGAGCGCGCAGGCTGAGAAGTCAGGGGTTTGCTTTGGCTGAGTTTGAACTGCTTGTCTGACCCTGAAGTGAAGATTGCAAATAGGCGATCGGATCTACAATTCTGGAGTTCAGGAAAAAGTCAGTGCTACTGATGCGGCTTTGTTAAGTCACTGGCAAACAGATGGTGTTTAAAAACCATGCGACTATATACGGTCCCAGAGGGAGAGGATGCAGAGGAGAGAAGGGGCCTTGTGGTCCCCTGGGAAGAAGCTCATGGCTGGGCAAAGCTGAGTGAGAAGAGCAGAGAAGGTGCAGAGGGTGGGCCCGGCAGAGTCCAGACCAGGGGTGCCGTGAAGCAGGGGTGACAAGTGATGGCCACAGAGAACTGGGCTGACTTGTCAGCATTCCCAGAAGCTGGCAAGGGACCTGATTTCCTGGAGTCTTGCAGGCCCAGGGCTCTGGTGGCCACTGCTCACACGTTCCCGGGGAGCGTGGCATGCTGTTGGCGGGAGACTCCAAGACAGTATCTGGGGTGTTCCTGAGGATGGGAGGCCCTACCCCTTTTATCCCTGGACCCCAGCAGCCCTCTCAGAGTAGCGGTGGCTTGGAAGAGAGAGTGGAGTCAGCAGCTAAGAGCCCTTGTACACTGGGTAAAAAAGGAGACGATCTAAATCATGAAATCTGCAGGCCAAAAGCGAAAAGACTGAAAAACCAGGACAGTTGATTCCCAAGCACTGCCCCCCGCCCCACCATCGGCCCTGGGGGGCTTCGTTGTTCCCCTTAGCAACAGATCGTTTTGCTTCTCTCCCTAGAGCCCGCCGAGAACCCCGTGGTCCCCAAGCAAAGAGCCTCATGCAGAGGGGGGTGATGGAGGACCCCAAGAAAAGCAAGCTGCTGGCTTCTGCTGCCCTCTGGACTCCCACAAAGGATCCCTTGGGTGGGGAGGGAGGCAAGTTCAGCCCCTACAAGGAGCATTGTGGTGGGGGGTGGTGGGGGGTGAGGAGATCAGGGAGGGCTGAGTTCTGCCCCCTCCAAAGCCGGCCCTGGGTTTAATGGAGCCTGGTGTTCACTTGGGCGGAGGCGGCCGTTGCGGGCGGTGAGAAGGTTAGAAGCTCCTGTGTCGGGCTCAGGGGCCCCCAGGTGCAGCTGATGTAGGTTCCCAGAGAGACGCCCCCCCCCCATCTGGCCAGGGAACCTGGCTGGGGTCCTCAGACTTTCTTGCAGTTTCTGGACACAAGAGGAACCACAACGGAGACCGCAGGGGAGCCCGGGCCTCTCTCACTTCCCCAGACCTCCCTGCAGGCCCACCCAGCCGCTCTGCTCTGCAAACCCTGCCCCGCTGCCCTGCTGGCGTCCCCATTTGTTCTGGGACTCAGTGAGAGACAGCTCCTCGTTCCACGGCCCTCGGTCAGACTCCCGTCTGTCCTTGTGATGTCCGAAAGAGCAGGAAGCAAGGGCCTGCCCGGGAATCGCCCCTGACCACCCCAGAGCCACGAAGGCTTGCCGCCGAAGCCCAGCTGTCGCCTGGAGACCCACATGGGGAGGTAGCGGCGGCGGCTTTCTCGCTGTGGGCAGAGGAAGGCGCCTTGGCAGGCACCTGGATGTCCCCCTCTGCAGCGTTTCTTCTAGGGAGTCGGGGGGTGGGGCGCAGACACAAGAACCATGCCGTTAGGATGAAGAGAGGGTAGTGCGGTGGGGCCTGTGTTCTCCACAGATATGAGTTGTTTCTATTCCTAAAAGGGATCCTGGGTGACCAAATAAAAGGGATCCTGGGAACCCACACACATCCAACCATATCGTTGAGAGATGCTTACCAGGATGTCCGACAGAGCAAGGTGCCGACAGCGGCAGTCTTACAGCATTCGGTGTTGGGATGAGAATTGAACTCGGGCAGGGCCTGCTCGAATGGAGCATGGTGGAGTTGCAGCTGAGGTGTTTCTTCCCTTGATTTAGAATCAACTATGCTTTGCAGCGACGTGGCTGAGCAAGGATGCCCCCGGCTGGCCAGCTGATGGCTTCCTGAGAGGCCACCGCTTGGGCTTGTAGGAAGTGTGTCTCCCAGGAGGGCAAGAAGGCCAAGGTGGGGTTGGGGAGCACACTGAGTGTGAAGCAAAGGAGGTGATGGAGTCCAGGGACCAAGAGACTGCGTGGGAAAGGAAGTGAGACGGGTGGGTGGGGGCGGAAGGAGAGTGGGCCTCCAGAAAGTGGACATCTACTTCCATTTGATTTATTGGTTTATTTATTTGCAGAGCTGGTCTCTCGGTTCTCTTTCTTCCCACAGCAGTTCTCTGGGCAGCCCTGGCCAGACTCCGGCGTGAGAACTTACCAGGCTTCAGCCTCCTTCTAGGAACTCCTTACCCCACAGCCCCCAGAGGGACTGGCGATTCAAGGGAGTGGCGGGGGGAGACTTCTGGGCCTCAGGAGCTTCATTTTATTTCCCATGGTTGGGGGTGGAGGCTGCTCCTTGCCCCCCATACTCCATCCCCACCCATCCTGACCACAACCCTAGGTTTTGAACCCACCTCTCCTTGGCCCTGGAAAATCCCCGTCTTGTCTCTGGGTCTCAGTCTCTCCATCTGAGAAGGAAGGGGCTGGCCCAGGTGAACGCAGCTCCTTTCTGGCTCAGGCAGCCTGTAGCTCTGTAAGCCTCCAGGACTCCTGGGGGAGGACTGGGGAAAAAGGAAGCAGACCCAGATTTTCCCGTGTAGCCCGCACTTGGGGAATTGGGATAAAGCAAGCGAATCTGGCTAACGCAACAAAGGGAAACTGAGGCAGTCATATTCTAGTATTTCCTGACTTTCTACAGATTTTAAATTCCACTCTTCTTGCTTAAAAAAAGATTCAGAGACACAAAAACCAAGCGGGAGAAAACAGATGGAGAGAGAGAGAGACAGAGGGTTCCTCTCTTCTGTTTACTTCCCAAATGCCCATTATGGCTGAGGGGGTTAAAGCTGGAAGCTGAAACTCAGTCCAGGTCTCCTGGGTAGGTGCCAGGAACCCAACTACTTGAGCCATCTTCTGATGTCTCCCAGGATCGGTATTAGCAGAAAGTTGGAATGAGGAATGGAACCTAGGTACTCCCATGTGATACCCGGGCCTCCTAAAAGGGGCCTTAATCTCACTTTAGTGCTTCTCACTTGAGAATAAAATATTTATTTATTTATTTATTTATTTTGCAAATCAGACGAGAGAGCAGAGAGATAGATAGATACACACACCGAGAGCGAGAGCGAGAGAGAAAGAGAGAGAGATCTCCCATCGACTGGTTCACTCCCCCAAAAACCCCACAACAGCTGCGGCTGCACCAGGCTACAGGCCAAAGCTGGGCTATTCTGCTACCAATCTGCAAATTGAGGGAAGTGAGAGTCTTTTTACATACCTTTTAATTGTTCCTTTTCTGAGTTTTAGCAGCTGCTGCCTGGTTCACCGACTTTCGGTTCTTGCTCTTCCTTTTTGGACCCTGACATCCGAAGCTGGGCGTGTCCCCACGGACGCTGCTTTAGGGTTCATGTTTTAGTGTTGCTGGGTAGCATTTTTGTCTTTGTTCAGCTAAAACGCTTCCTGCTTTTCCTTAGGCTTCCCTCTTGGCCCATGGGCCCGCCACAGTGCATCTGTCATGTTCCAGACCTAAGAGCCCTTGGCTGAGAGCGTACTGCAGATGCCTTATCTTTCTCCTTTTTCAATCGTATCCTTCCGTGAGTGCAATTTCTGAACTTGAATGAAGGCCAGTTTCTGAAAAAAAAAAAAAAAAAAAGTTATAGTTAGAATTTTTGTGGCCTACTTAGGAAAATTTTTCCCTATCTTAACACCATGAAAATATTCCATGTTTCCCCGAAAAGATGTATCGCTTTCTTTTTTGTATTTAGGCTTCTGAGGAGATAAACAGAACAAACCAGGTGTCTTTTGGTAAACCAGGGGGCTGCCTATGCTGAGGTCTGTTTCTGGACTCTGTTCTGTTCCATCTGTCTACATATCCTTGGGACTTACAATTGTTCCTCGGGTTTGCTTTCAGGGCACATGGTTACATGTGGGTGGATGGCCACAGTTGGCCCCTGCACAGCTTCTTGTCCTTCTTCATCTTGCTCTTTGCACAGGGAGGCTGCCCTGAACTGATCATGCTAGAGTTCCTTCCCCCACCCTGGATTACACTAGGGTCCCCTCCCCCACCCTGGATTACACTAGAGTCCCCTGCCCCACCTTGGATTACACTAGGGTCCCCTCTCGAACCTCGGATTACACTTAGGATCCCCTCCCCCATTTGGATTGCGCTAGGGCTTCCTCCTCCACCTCGGTTTGCACTAGGGCCCCCTCCCCCACCCTTCTGATTTTGAAGCCAGTGCAGAAATCTGGTGACAGCTCAGAAGGAGGGAGGAGGGGAGAGACCAGAGCATTCATGCCCCTGTTTCCCTTCCTGCGAGATCTTCCCAGGTTGGTTTCGTCATTGGACCGAAGTCATTGCTGCTCTCAAGGCAGCTGGTCCTTCCAAACTCTCTCTTTCCAGGCTCTGGAAACATCTCCCAGACGTTATCCCTGTCATTCAAGGAGAGCTGACAGCGCCCATATCGCTAGCTCTTCCTGGTTTCCTGAAGTAGCCCTATATCCCCCTGAGTCCTGCTAACACTTTTGTGATTAGTCCCTTTGCACAGGAACCTCTTAGAGGGGACTCTCTGTTCATCTGTCTGTCTGTCTCTCAAAATGTATTTAAAAATTCTAATTTGAGGGGCCAGTGCTGTGGCACAGCGGATTAAAGGCCTGGCCTGAAGTGCCGGCATCCCATATGGACGCCAGTTCAAGTCTCAGCTGCTCTACTTCCGATCCAGCTCTCTGCTATGGCCTGGGAAAGCAGTGGAAGATGGACCAAGTGCTTGGGCCCCTGCGCCTGCATGGGAGACCCAGAAGAAGCTCCTGGCTCCTGGCTTTGGATCAGCCTGGCTCTGGTCATTGTGGCCATTTGGGGAGTGAACCAGTAGATGGATGACCTCTCTCTCTGTCTCTGCTTCTCTCTGCCTTTAACTCTACCTCTTAAATAAGAAAATAAAATCTTTTTTCTAAAAAAAAGGTCTGTTTCCAGAAATTCTTGGGACCCTAATGTAACCATGGCATCTTATAAATGGTGACCCTGGGGCTTCTCCTTTAAAGTCCACATAATGTTCATTTCTCAACCTTTTCTTTCTCCTCCTTGCTGAGGATTCCATCATAATGTTGAACAGAAATAGAGGTGTCTCATTTCCAGCTTTAAATGGAATGCAGTAGATGGTTCTTACATTTCTTGTAGAGTTGGGTGGACAGCCTCTCCCAAGTCGAGGAGTTTGTCATCTGAGCAGATCGTGACTCGCATCCAGTGGTGCGCTGCACTGCTGGCGATCGTCACTGAGCTCTTTCCTTCTCCTGCCCTCCCTCAGATCCTGCACGTCAGGGTCCACGCCCAGGGGACCTTCCCTCCCTGTGCCTGCTTGGAAGGGCGGGAGCAGAGCCGTCCGGTGCTCCCAGCTGTGGCTGGGCTCTTGGACTCTTCCAGGTGGAGCAAGATGTCCACAGGGCAATGTTTTCACGTTTTATTGTACTTACACAGCATCTGCTTTTTCAAAATTCCTGATTTACTTCTAGTTTCTGTTAAGAATAAGGAGAGGAAGCAGTCAATGGGGTGATGAGGAGAAGACCCCATTTGTGATTTGCAACAATCCTCCGAAGCAGGTATTAGGATGCTTGTTTCACAGATAAAGAAACTGGAGCTCGGACAGGTGGTCCCCAGCATCTCCCATTACCATGGCAGAGAGGGATCCCGAATCCCTGCCCCCAGAACTCATGCTTAGGAAGCTACTTCCTTCCTCCTGATGGAGAAGTGAACCCTGGCCCCATCTCACCACTAGCGTTCTTACCCTTCCCCCTGACCTCGGAGCCCTCGTCCCACCCTGCCATTCAGTTCCCCAGCAGATCTGCAGGTTGGAAGCACTGCGACCCTCTGACCCTGCTTCTGGATCCCTTCAGGTCCCTGCTGTGAGTATTGTGTACATACGTGTGCAGAGGGAGGGGGTGGGGGCTGGGAAAAGGAGGGAAACTAATGGGGTTCTGATTCCACTTCTCTGTGGCCCAGGCTCGGAGCTGAGATGGGCAGGCATGTGCTGCTGCCTGGTCTGCTCCTGTGTCTTCCTCTGGCTGCAGGCTGGACGGCTTCTAACTGCCTAGTGACCGAAGGCTCCCGGCTGCCTCTGCTGTCTCGCTACTTCCTAAGCTTCCGGCTGTACTCTAGCCTGCCCCTCCTTGCCACGTGCCTCTCGGTGACCAACCTGACCCAGGCCTTGGAGGCTGTGCCGCAGAGGGTGCAGGGGCTTAGTCTCTCTGGGACTGTTTCTGTTCTGCCCCAGGATGCCTTCTCCAACTTTCTGGGACTCAAGGTCCTGGAACTGAATCTGCATCTCAGCCGGCTCCTGCCAGGAGCTTTGCGGGGCCTAGAACAGCTGCAGTCTCTCTGTTTCACGGCTTCCCCAGTGAAAAATACGCCACTCTTCCTGCCCCCTGATGCCTTTAGCGGCCTCAGTGTCCGCCAACACCTCACTTTCTCAGGCCCCTGCCTGGACGAAAGCTTGGGTGTCCGACTGCCTCCTACGCTACGGCAGCTGTCTGTCACATACGGTTGCCTTCAGGACGTGGGGACGCTGGCCAACATCTTCCCAGATCTGGTGCAAGGCGCTTCCTCTGAGGATGCCTGGACCCTGGACAGGTTGGATCTGTCCTCCAACGCGAAGCTGCAGAATATCAGTTCTGGGGCTCTCCAGGGCCTGAGACTGGGGACCCTGCGTCTGGACCGCCCCAAGATAAACGCAGCTGCAGTGCTGGGACTGGGGCTGCAGAGGCTGGACACGCTGTTCGCGTCATCCTCTGACATGGTGGCGCTGCCTGCCGAGCTGGTTGCCTCCTTGGAGCTGCAGCAGCTGCATTTGGGGGAAAATCGGATAAAGCGCGTAGCGCCGGAGGCCCTGGCCTCCTGCCACAGCCTGAAGACCTTGGATCTTGGAAACACTGGCCTGACGGAGCTGCCACCAAGTTTCCTGGCCTCCATGCCCAGGCTTCAGAGACTGAAGCTGGCCCAAAATCAGCTGCAGGCTATCATGCTGTGTGCAAATGAGACAGGGCCTGTGTCAGGCCTGTGGGCCCTGGACATGTCCGGCAATGGATTGCGCATCCTGCCTCCAGCCACCTTCTCCTGCCTGCCACAGCTACAGGAGCTGGAACTTCAGATGAACCAGCTGACTCACCTAGAGGGCCAGATGTTCCAAGGCCTACAGAGGCTAATGACCTTGAACTTGCACAGCAATCCTTTGGTATCCCTGGGTGAGGGCTGGCTGGCTTCTCTGCCTGCTCTGACCAGTCTAAACCTGCTCAACACCGATGTGGAGCTGAGCTCAGCTGGGGCCTTCTGGGGAGCAGAGAGTCTGCAAGACTTGAGGCTGCAGCTCCCCCGTGGCCTTCCTGGGGTGGCGTTGTCCCTGCCCACGAGGCTGACCAGCCTGGAGCTCCACGCTGTCCCAGGCAGGAAGCCCTGGGAACTGGCTTCCAATGTCTTTCCAGTCTTGCAGACAATGACTTTAAAAGACTGGGGCCTGCAGCTGGGGCCCCAGAATATCTCCAAAATCCTCCCTGCTCTTCGCCAGCTCTTTCTGATTGGCCGGAGCTTGGAGGCCCTCTGCTCCCAGGACGACTCTAGCTTCTTCCTGTGGCAGCTCCCCATGCTGCAGTCCCTGAAGGTCCGGGCGCTGGGACACATCTCCAGACCCTGTCGCATCACAGGGCTGCCCAGCCTCCAGGAGCTGAAGCTAGAGAACTTGAAGTCCAGAGCCCAGCCCCGGCCCCTGCATCTGGCAGAGCTGGTGGGGGAGCTGCCCCGGCTGGAGGTGCTGGAGCTGTACCACACGGGGCTGCAGACCCTGTCCGCCGCTGCCTTCCGGGGCCTCGGCAGTCTCCAGGTCTTGGTGCTGATGGGGGAGGACAAGCTGGTGCTGGACGACAGCCTCCAGGACCATAGTCCCCGGATGCCCCAGTACATGTACATTCTCTCTTCATCCTTGGCCTGTCTCTGTGCCAACGCCTGGGTGGCACCCTGGCTGGAGAGGTCCCCTAGAACCTACTGGCACACCGGAGCATACCAGATGTGCCCGGCAGGAGCTGAGGGCCGTCCCAAGAGCCCTCTCTTCCCCTTTCTCCAGAGCCACTGCTTCCAGACCTTGGAGCTGGAGCTTTTCGTGGGCTGCTCCTGCCTGCTGCTTCTGTTGATCGCCTTGCCCCTCCTCCAGGAAGCCCGCAACTCTTGGGTCCTTTATCTCCAGGCCTGGCTCAGGGCTTGGCTCCATGGCCTGTGGGGTCAGAGGGGCGAGGGCAGGAGATTCCTCTACGATGTGTTTGTGTCCCACTGCAGCGAGGACCAGGGCTGGGTGGTGCGGGAGCTGCTGCCTGTTCTGGAGGGCTGTCCTCCAGCTGGCCGCGGACTGCGCCTCTGCCTCCCCGAGAGGGACTTTGAGCCGGGCAAAGACATGGTTGACAATGTGGCCGACAGCATGGCGGGCAGCCGGGTGACCCTGTGCGTGATGAGTCACCAGGCCCTGCACACGGCCCACTGCCGCCTGGAGCTCCGCCTGGCCACCTCCCTGGTGTTGGCTGCCCCTCGGCCCCCAGTGCTGCTGCTGGTCTTCCTGGAGCGCATCTCCCGCCACCAGCTGCCCCGCTACCACAGACTGGCCTGGCTGCTCCGCAGGGGTGACTACTGCCTGTGGCCTGAGGAAGAGGAAAAAAAGGAGGGCTTTTGGGCTTGGCTGGGGTGCAGGCTGCGGCAGTCTGGGTTAGGGTAGGCTGGGTGCTTGTGTGCTGGGGGCTGGGCTTAGGAAAAGCAAAGCAGCCTGGCAGGGCGCCAGCGGGTATGTGCCGGGGCGGGAGACGGAACCCAGCTTCCTGTAGGAGGTGGGGGGCACTGCTTGTGTGGGGAGGGTCGCTTGTGAGGAGCACAGGCTCTGGAGGCCGGATGGGAGGATCCGGGAGCTGGCAGGTGGCCACGCAGCGGGCGACACATTCTGACAACCTCCAAACCCTCAGTAAATGTACTAAATCCACAAAATGCTTGGCTTGCTGGATCTTTATTATGATGACGATGATGTTTTGAATGGAAGGCAGAAGGTGAAGGGGCAGCAGCCACAAACTGCAGCCCAGAGGAAACGAGCCTGGGAATGCACGGGGCAGGGGAAGGGGCTCTGAGCCGCCCGAAACTGTGCGATGGGGTCCAGGCCAAGTCCAACCAGATCTTCAAGGGACAAGAGGGCCCCCTCTGCCATCTGGGTTAGAGAGGGATTGGCAGCCGAGCACTGCAAAGCTGGGACGCTGCCCAGGAGGCAGCAGAATGCCTGCTCCTGCGGTAAAAACACGAGGGGGCATTTGCATTGATTGACCTCTGAGCCTCACAGCAACCCTGGGGGGAGGAGGCTGCCCCCTTGCTGCTGTGTGCTGCAGCCCTGATAAACCACGGGCAGCTCCCAGAACACCGTGCGCTCCTGCCCCTGGGCCTTGGAACGTGCTGCCCCCTCCACTGCTGGAGCTCTGTCCCTGTGCACTCGGGCACTTGCCTCGATGTCCTCTGAGATGCAGCTCAGCTGTCACTTTCCCCGGAAACCTCTCCTGACTTCTGAGTCTCGGTAAGCTGTTGTCTCTGGGTTCCTACAACACCCTTCATCCTCTTTTCTCCAAGAACTGGTCCCAGATCTGGGGGCCTGGAACCATGGCACCCAAAATGGGGCATGGAAGATGACTCCCCCGGGGAAGAAAATGTTGACACATCTCTATGTATTTTTAAAATTTTAAACTCATCTTATTCTGAAGCTAGACTGCCTGCTTTTTAGTCAGCTGACTTTGGCCTGTTAACTTCCTTGTATCCCAGTTTCCCCCTTTGTAAAATGGGCTAGCCTCAGACTCTCCCTTACAGGGCTTTGAGACAATTAATTGAGTTAATACATTTAAGGCACTGAGACCAGGACCTAATTGTACATTGCAAATGTTCAGGAAAACGAGTTATTACTACATGTATATCACTGACAAATTTTTAGAAAAGATTTATTTGTTTATTTGAGAGGCAGAGTTACAGACAAAGAGAGGGAGAGACAGAGAGGTCTTCCATCTGCTGGTTCATCCCCTGAATGGCCACAACAGTGGGGGTTGGGGCCAGGCTGAAGCCAGGAGCCAGGAGCTTCTTTTAGGTCTTCCATGTGAGTGTAGAGGCCCAAGGACTTGGGCCGTCTTCTACTGCTTTCCTAGGCCATAGCAGAGAGCTGGATTGAAAGTGGAGCAGTCGGCACTCGAAACGGCCCCCATATGGGATGCTGGCACTGCAGGTGGCGGCTTTACCCGCTACGCCATGGTACCAGCCCTGGTCATAAGTTTTGCTCATAGGAATGCTGGCTCCAGAAAAGTTTGCAAATAAGGCCCTGGGGGCAGGGACCAGGTCTGGATTGTGACTAGAGCCTAGTGTTGGGGCAGGTCAAGGTGGTACTGACAACCGTGGGCAGCATGCTTGCAAAACCAACCTTGATGCACATCACAGAGCACCCAGGCCCGGTTAAGCTCTGGTGTTTTTTTCCATATGACACTCGCCAGGGCATTTGATCTCTTGGGACCTTTCTTAGTTTCCTCTTCTGAAAACGCTAGGGCATTCCTAGACAAAGGTTTAGGAATCCACGAGCGAGTCCAGGCTGGATTTGTGGTGAAGCGCGCCCTCTAGTGTCCTAATGGCGCCCTTCCTTCTCTTGCCTCCTTCCTCTTTAGGGCAGAACAAGGGAAGTAGACCCTTACCTGACCCTACGAAGCTGCCTGGCCAGCTTCAGACCCCGCCATACTCTCAAAAGTCTCCAGACTGCCCGACCCCCGAATCCCATACCACACTGTTCCCTCCACCATGGTGCCCTGTGGTCTCTTCCCCATAGAAGTGGCGCCCAGAGGAGCCCCACATACCCACGTGGAGTCACACACATAGTTTTAAGCTTTCGTTTCAGGTATGGCTCATATTGTCCGTGTGACCTTGTGCAGGTCACTTCTTTCTAAGCACTCAGTCTCACAGGACTGCTGTGAGAGTTCAACCACACGGAGTGTTTATAGGTCACTGTTACGCCCACTGAGTATTGAACGACCCAAGTTATTTCTATAAATAAGTTGAAAAATGGTTCACAGAGAAGGAATTTGAACTAGGTCATCAAAACTAGAAAATCCCTTAATTTTAACATAGTCAATATGTCCTTGCCATGTGCTAGGTACTGCCAATTTGCCCGAAGTCTCAAAACCATTAGTAAAAGTAACAGCAGCCAATGGTTACGAACAGACTTCTATGTGCCAAGCTCCTTACACACTTTCTCCTCCTGATTCCTCTCAATGACTCTATCAGGAAAATGTTATTAGGGTTTCCATTTTACAAATGAACAAACCGAGGCTTAAAGAGGTTAGGTGACTTGCCCAAGGTTTCACTACCACCGGTGAGCTTGGGCGAGCTCTGCATCCTGCATTCGAAAGCAAGAAGCTTCAGACACAAGCGCTTTGCTTTACCCAGGGCATCTCAACCTTCACAACACCCTGCAACAGAGGTGCCATTCCACCTGCACTTTACAACCCCGCCTCCCCAAAAAAAGTGCGTTTAAGGACACACAGCCAGCATACTGTCAGTGCATACTGACAGCCAGCATTCGCCGGTCAGGACCCGGGCCCCCGAGCTAATCGGCTAGGTGTGTTATCTCATGGGGGCCTGTCAAACCCCAGTGACATGGTTGCAATTATTATCTTCACGTCACAGGCGAGGAAAGCGACGTTCAGAATTCATCTAAGGCCACGCTGCTTAGTTGTGAGCTGGAAACCGAACCCTCAACTGCCCAACCCCCTCCTGTCCACCGGTCTGGACACCTCCAGCCACCCCTCCCCTTATTTCTCCTTTTCGCTTTGATCTCTCCGGGTCCACGGCTCTCCCTCCCACCCTTCAATAGGCCCCGCCCCTCTCGGTCCAGGCCCCGCCCACCGGGCGGTGCTGTTATCCCAGAGCCTATCAGAAAGGGTTGGCATCGCAACAGGCCACGCCCCCTCGGGGTGATTTGTCCCCGTGCCAGGACCTTGAGAAGGTTGCACATCTATTAGCTGACGACATCTGAAAGGCAGCGAACGGAGGCGGACGTCCACTGGCGCTCGCGCCTTGCCTTCTGGGAGTTGTAGTCTCAGACGCCCCGTTCCCGGGGAGGCGCCGTTCGGACTCCGCGTCCCAGCATCCTCTGCGCGAACTCAGGAGCACTTCCGCCCTGTTGTGAAGTGGGTGTCTCGGTGGGTGAGTCCGGGTGGCGGGGCGGGGGCAGCCGGGATCAGGCTCTGGGCTGGAGGCTTAGGAGTAGGCGGTGTCAGAGGGGGCCCGGGCAGGTGAGAGGGGAGGAAGCAGCTGAACTGTGCGGGTGGAGGGAGAGGGGCGGTCAGAGGATGAACGCCCGGCGCTGGGACGGGTCACCGAGGGGTCGGGGAGGAGGAGGGAGAGAAAGGGCCCTGGGGGCGAGGAGGGTCCTCGGAAGGAGGCTCAGAGAGGTTTGGGAGGTGGGAGCGTTCTCGGAGAGTCTGGAGCCCACACGAGGAGGGGTCGCGAGCTCTGGGGCCCGGGCCAGAAGTCCAGTCCGAGGGCCTCAGCTGGAGCGCGACCTGACGGGGTAGCGTTTCCTCCTCCGCCTGCCCGCCTGCCCGCCTAGAACAAGGGAGTCCAGCCCGGGCTCCGCCCTCAGGGGTTTCGCCTCGGGAACCCAGTGGGAGGGACCGGCTGCGCGTTCTGTCCCCAACTTCCTTGTGGCTGAGGGAAGTGAGTGGCCGTCTCCCAACATGCCTGCCCACCTGCTGACCCACCGATTGCTCTCCCATTCCCCCCCCCCCCCCCCCCCGCACCGGAGGGTCGCCACAACTTTCTGCTTCTTCGATGTGTCTCGAATGCGCCCCTTTCTTGGCAGGGTTTTTGCCGAAGGCACCTGCCTTTCCCCTTCTCTTCAGCGTGGACAAACACAGTAGCCGGTGTGGTCCGTTTAACCCGCTTGAGCGGTCTCTTTCGCCCGCTTGAAGGCCTTCTTGGGCTCCAGCTGCCTGTGAATTAAGTCCAAACACCCTCGCCTGCTCTTCTAGGCCCTTGCTAAACTTCCTTTGCAGGCTGCCTCGTGCACTCCACACTGCAGGGCTGTCGAGGCTTTCCCCGTGTCCTGGGCAGGCCGTTTGGCTTTCTACCATTTTGTATGCTGTTCTCTGTGCTCAGAGTATGCACCTCCTGCCCTGTCCCATTCTCTGCCAAGAGAGCCACTCTTCCTTCAAGAAGCAACTCAGCTGTCACTTTGTTAGGTTCTCGGAAGCAGATTAAGTGACCGGCTAACCCCCATGACTTCCTATGACTTCTCCTTAGATGACAGTTATCTGTGATTTTTTTTTTTTTTTTTTGGCTCTTTCTCTGAAATCTGAGTACCTCCAGGAAGGAACAGCATCTGCGTCACCTTCGATTCCCCACTGCTCAGCTCAGAGCAGTGACACTGCTGTAAACCAGGTCATTCGGTGAATATACAGGGAATATGTGAGCTGCAGTCTTAGCCTGGTGAGCTGTCTGGGCACAGGGGCTTCAGTCTTTGACGGGACTGCAGGAAGCTGAGGCTGGTTCATTGCCAGAGGAGGGTTCAGCCTGGGATGGCAAATACATGGAATGTGTGCTGCTGCTTCCCTTCGCTGCGTCTCTGGCAGTCCTGGCCGATTGGTCAGAGCATGGATTCACCTGGGACTCAGGGTCCTTGGGACACACTCTAGGCAGCCACTTCCAGTTGATTGAAGCTTGTGTTTTAAACGAAACCTATTTGCTTTCCCTGGTTTAAGCCCTGAAGTGTGAAGTCAGCCTGCTCCTAAGCCAATATATGGACCATCAGCCAAGTGGACCTAACAGCTGTTGGGAGCTTAGGAGCTTGCTTTCTTTCTCTTTGGAGGACAAGAGCCAGTCTAGGTCTTTCCCGTGGGACTGGGGAAGATCTTCCTACTCTTCATTCGTTGGGTGAGCTTTTCTTGTCCACATCCATCCTCTCTACCCCAACACCCAAGATGCCTGTTAGCTTCCTTGTGTGTGAAAAAGGATCCTGATGTTAACAGCAGTCAACACCTGGATCTCACCTCTGTACCTTTTAGGTCTTCCTGGATGGTAGAAGAGACTTCTGAGGTCACTTAGCTGAAAGGGTACAAAGTAATAGCCTCTGCTGAATGAAGCTCACCTCATGCTTTATTTAATCTTCATGTTTTTGTTGCTTTTGAAACAACAGTTTGTTGCCAATGGTTAAAAATCCAGAGTTCTAGCAACTCTTGGAAAAATTGGAAGACCTGAGAACACACAAGCCTTTTGTTTCCCCCAGCCCTCCATAGATAGCCAGTGTTCCCATCCAATTAACATCGTTCATTGACTTCTTTTCCATAGCAAGGCTCCTGTAGACTTGTAGCCCCGAATTCTCATTTTCCTTTCCCTTTGCTCTACCCCCACCATGCTGATTGGGGCCCCTTGGGTAACTGTTAAGTAGGGTCAGTGGTAGATTGTGGCCCAGATAAGGTAGCTGCAATGGCTACCTGACCAGTCTAAAGTCACACAGCTAGGAAATGGCAGGAAGGGAACTAGAACCCCAGTCTGCTCACTCCTGCCTTAATGTTCTTGCTGCTGTCCCATCCCATCTTCCTAGGAGTTTGATGACTAGCAGTACATAGAAGGTATGTGATGTGGTTAAAGAAAATGATTGGAGAAAAGGGATCTGGGCTTAGATGCTCACTCTACCAGTTGTGTTACCTTAAGTGAATCTTCATGAAGCTTAGTTTCTTCAAATGTAAGTGAGAATACAGTGGAATCATACTTTACTACTAGCTAATTACATCCTAAAGTCAGCACAGAAGGTGAAAATCACATTCAGCCAAAAATCACAGTTGGCTTGGAAAATCCTTTGGCAAGGAGCCATTTCTGAAGTCAACACACAATCTTTCAGTAAGTTAACCAGCACAGCTGAGTTTTCTTGTTTGAACACTAGATCAGAGAGTTGGCTTGTGTTAGAGACCAGGCTGTATGAAAGATGCTCCGTTCAGACTCAGTGAAAAGAGAGGGAGCAGTGCAGCCATGGCTGTCACCACCACATGCTC
The DNA here is from genome assembly GCA_949820135.1 of Sylvilagus floridanus. NCBI lineage: Eukaryota > Metazoa > Chordata > Mammalia > Lagomorpha > Leporidae > Sylvilagus > Sylvilagus floridanus. Next base: position 24,720,543 of record OX463225.1, read on the forward strand.
GCTCTGCATCAGACACAGAGTGAATGGAACTGCTTGCACTACTTATATGATTCTGTTTCGCTTTCTGGTCTTTGTATATAGTGTGGGTTACAGGTCTGTGAAGTGCAACTCGATACTAATGATACTACCTGCTTGCCTGGAGGACTCAGTGAGATTATGAATGTAGGGCACTTAGCACTATGCCTGCACTTTGTGGGCACTCAGTAAGCAGATACTATTAGAAGCCCAGACATTCCTAGTAGTGTCTGGGCTGAGGAATACCCTTGTCCATTTTTGCTTGGTCACCTCTCATAGAAGTCACCCTGGTGTTGGCTGATGGTGTTGATCTCCCTCTCTCCACAGTAGGTTACTGTCCACATTTGTCTTAAGGAAGGAGTGGAAAAGGTTGTGGTTGCATGTAGTCCGTGGGGCTTTCTTATTTCTATTTGACATTAACCTTTGGGTTTTTAAGGCTTTCCAGAAGAAAATACCTATTATGTGAGACTCAAGGCATTGGGCAAGGTAGAACTTTTAATTGCTGTTTTTCCCCCCAGAAACCTTTTATTTAAGGTGTACAAACCTCATGCATTTCATAAATACAACTTTAGCAACACAATGATTCTTACCACTGTACCTGCCCTCCCACCTGTTTTCCTATTTTTCTTCCTCCTCCCTCTCCTAGTCCTATTCTTATTTTTTCACTAAAATCTACTTTCAATTAACTTTATACACAGACTAATTCTGTACTAAGAGTTCAACAAATAGTATGAAAAAAATACTGTTCCTCAACAGTTTAATTTCTCTTTTGATTTCTTCTGTGACCCACTGTTCATTCAGGAACTTGTTGTTCAGTCTCCATGTGTTTGCATATGTTCTAGAGCTTCTTGAGTTGTTGATTTTCAACTTCATTCCATTGTGGTCAGAGAAGAAGCATGGTATGATTTTGATTTTCTTGAATTTGCTGAGACCTGTGATCTATCCTAGAGAAAGTTCCATTCACTGGTGAGAAGAATGTGTATTCTACAACTTCAGGATGGAAAGTTCTGTAGATATCCATTAGGTCCATTTGGTCTGTAGTGTCAATTAACTGTTGTTCCCTTGCTGATTTTCTGTTTGATCTGTCCATTGCTGAAAGCAGGGTATTGAAGTCCCCCATTACTCTTGTATGGGAGTCCATGTCTCCCTTTAGATCCATTAACATTTCTTTTTAATAGCCAGGTGTCTTGTAATTAGGTGGATATACATTTATTATAGTCACATCTTCCTGTTGAATTGATTCCTTAATCATTGCATAATGTTATTCTTTGTGTCTTTTAACAGTTTTTGTGTTAAAATCTATTTTGTGTGATACTAGGATGGCTATACCAGCTCTTTTTTGGTTTCTGTTAACATGGAATATCTTTTTCTATCCTTTCACTTTCAGTCTGTTTGTATCTTTGTTGGTGAGATGTGTTTTTTGTAGGCAAGACGAAGATGGCTTTTGTTTTTAAATCCATTTAGCCAGTCTGTATCTTTTAACTGGAGAGCTGAGGCCATTTACATTCAAGGTGACTGTTGATAAGTAACAACTTGGTCCTGCCATTTTCCCATAAAGATTTCTGTTGCTTACTATGGACTTCCTTTATGCTTTTATTGAGATTTGCTGCCTTCATCTTTTTTCATAGTGATGACCATGTTTCTGTGATTCTGTGTGTAGCATATCCTTAAATATATTTTGTAAGGTTGGATGAGTGGTGACAAATTCTTTCAATTTCTGTTAGTTATGGAAGGTTGTTATTTCACCTTCATTCATAAATGAGAGCTTTGCAAGGCACAATATTCTGGGTTGACAGTATTTTCTCTTAGGATTTGGAATGTATCTTGCCTGTAGAGTTTCTGATGAGAAGTCTGCTGTGAGTCTAATTGGAGATTCTCTGAAAGTAATCTGGTGTTTCTCTCATGTACATTTTAGAATTTTCTTAATGATTTACTGTGGAGAGTTTGACTACAATGTGTTGTGGCAAGAATCTTTCCTGGTCATGTCTATTAGGAATTTTATGTGCTTCCTATAGTTGGATGTCCCTTTCTTTCTCCAAATTAGGGAAGTTTTCTGTAATTATTTCACTAAAAAGGCCTTCTACTCCATTTTCTCTTTCTACACCTTCAGGAAATTCTAAGGGTCATTTGATAGTATCCCATAAATCTCCAACACTGTTTTTTAGTTTTTTAAATTTCTTCTTGATTTTGGTCTGTCTGTAAAATTTCCCAAGATTTGTCTTGTAACTTGGATATTATTTCTTCTGCCTCACTGAGTGTGTTGTTAAGGCTTTCCACCACATTTTTTATTTGATCTATTGAATTCATTTCCAATATTTCATTTTGATTTCTCTGTAAAATCTCAATTTCATGTGAGAAATTTTCATTCATGTCATGTATGGACTTCTTTAATTCTTGGATTTGCTTTTGATTACTTTTAAGTAATCTATGATCCATTTTTTGAATTTCATTTCCAGCATTTCTTCAGTCTCTTCGTTTTCACATTCTAGTATTGAAATGTTGCTGTGTTCCTTAGGAGGTGTCACGTTGTCTGCCTTATTCTTGTTTCTTAAATTGTTGCACTTACTTTTAGGCATTTGTGGAGATACTTGTTATTTTTTGGTTTGTTTGTTTTTCCCTGTAATGGCTTTTATCTTTGGACTATGCCTCTGTGGATTAGTGGAGTGTCTGTTTTTTCAGTGTACTGGGTGTGGCCAGGAAAGCTCTGTTCAGTGCTGCTGGGTGAGAGGAGTGTCCAAGGTGATACCCAAATTGGGTGTGGGTAAATCTCTCTCTCTCTTTTTTTAATCAAAGGGGAGATTTAATCTGCTCTGTTGGCATAGTCTTATGCTCACCCTCTCTCCTCCAAGGAGACCAGTGCCTGGTTGCTAGCCCCAGTGGGTATAATATTCATTTGCACTGCCACAAGAACCGTACAAAGGATCTGTGCAGTTGTCTGTGTGAGCATGGATCCTGCAGCAATGACCCTGACCAGGGAATCTGAGAGCCCCAAGTGTGTGGAGACGTCCATAGTGACTGCCCAAAGACCCAGCCACACCCTGCGCCCTCACATGCAGCCACAGTGTTTTCACAGTCGCAGTGCAAAGGCCTCCACAGTCACGAGCCCCTAACTCCTGTCAATTCTCCCAGCCAGACTCAGGGGTCTCCTTTCAGCTGGATACTGGGTGTACAGACATGAGATGTTGCAGCTGTTACAGATGTCCAAAATGTTGCCTACTCCCTCTCAGCTAGTTATAGGATGCAGGTGCTGGGTGGTCGGGGAGAGAAATGTGCCCCCCTTTTTAGCCTCTAGGTCTCTAGGTTGGCAGGTATACTGTTCCCCATAGGGCTCCAAGGTGGACTCTTACCAGTCTCTTCCTTCAGCTTTATCACCAGTAGCTTAGGCTGCTGCAGTCTGGTCTCGCTTCACTCTTCAAAGCTGGTTCTGAGGCTCTCAGCTGCTGGGGTCCTGAGTTGTGTGTGTCCACACCTTCCACGAAGATCCACAGTGTCCCTCTAATTTGTGTGGAGTTTCCTCTGCCATTTTCTCCCTAACTCTTCCCTGAGATTGCACTCTCTCCATTTTTTAAAAACTATCTTCCCCTAGACTAGAGCAGTAAGCCCCCTCCCTGTTCCACCATCTTGGTCTCTTCCCTCCACCCATTTTCGCCTGTTATGTTGTAGTGGCTTCTTTGTGTTGGAGCACACACAGCCCTGCTTGTGTCTTTTACTAGACTGTAACTTCCGTGGAGGTAGGGACTGTCTGTTGTGCTGCTGTTGAATCTCTAGCTCCCAGTACAGTGTACGTAGTGTGTATGACTATACAGTGTGAATGGTAAATTAGCGCTTGCACACGAGAGTGACAGAAATGTGTTTGTATAGTCCATCTGTAAGGTTGTGGTTAGAGAGAAAAGTCTCCTGAATGGTTAATTATTTAGTTTAATATAAGTTATGGACCTTTCATGCCCACTGGGCTCTTGATCTACCAGATTTATCATTTGAATAAAAGACAAAAAACCTTTTTGATGGTCCCACTATTTGTCAGGTACTGGATTGGAACTGAACACAGATTTAGGTAAGTTTCAGTATTGGTCCCAAGAACCGAGTTTAGTGGGGCTGTCAGATGTGGAAACAGGCAACTCTGTGAGTGTAGGCTACCACATCTTTTAGAGATACTTTGGGGTTTGCTTTGGGAACCTGGGACTAGGGAGGCAGTGCTTGGAGAGCAGGGCATGACATGAGGGTGTGTTGATGAAGTCTTACAGAGGAGGCACCATCTGAGCTGGTAGCTGAAGAATGGGCAGGAGTTGCCAGGTAGCCATGCATTCTACTCCCCGCCTTTTCCTTAATGTAGGGAGGTTTTTAGGACAAGCCTTCATTTTTCATTGCCCTTGCCTTGTTTCCATACAGTCCAGTCAGATGACCTAAAATGCAAAATGCCACCCTCCCTTCATTCTCAGTTTAGCTGTGTCATAGCCACTTGGAAGCAGCTAATGGCCTCCTTTGAGCCAGAATGTTTTTTTAATATCATCTACACTTGTTTGGAATGTCACAAAGAGAGCATTTTTCCAGATAACCCGCATGAGTGTCATCAAGGAGGCAGTCATCTCCTTGGGGACACATATATACATCCCTCTACTATTAACGTAGAAAATGTAGCACAGAGTGATGGCAATGGAGAGGAGAAAGGAGTTCCTCTGGCATGAGCAGGAAGGTCGTTTATTCTTGTTTTATCGAGTGTGCACAGAAGGGGATTAGTAGTAATCCTTGCTTCGTGACACACCAACGTCATTAGTTGATTGGTTGTGCCTTTGCTGTTTACTGAGGGCTCCCTGTTTGCCTGTGTGCACTGAGCCCTAGGCTAGGTCCCTTTGGAAGCTTATGATCTAGTGGGTGAGATGTTTACAATAAAGGGGTTAGGACTGGGAAAACAGAAGATACTGTGGAAGCTTGCAGTTTAGGACTGGATCTTGTTTCAGGAAACAGAGGCCTCATGGAAAAAATGTAATCTAAACCAAGACTCAGTGATGCGAAGAAAGGGAGGAGAAGGCTGCAGCATAGGGAAGGGTTCAGAGGGCAACATAGTATAGGGACTGCTTGCAAGCTGTGCAGCTAGAACACCCTGATGCGTGGAAACTTGAGGAAGAGATAAGGTTGGAGACATGGGCACGGTTTGTGCTTTATGCTCAGGGAAATGGGAGAGTGCTGATGGGCGGTTAGTAGGGAAATGACGGAGTCAAATTTGATCTAGTCTAGGCAGCAGTGCAAAGGATTGACTGAGGTTGGGGGAGGGGAGTGGAGGCAGAGCTGTGAGTTGGGCAGCTGATCAAGTGAAAGACACAATGGTGTCTGGACTGAGTAGGTGGCCCTGAGGATGTCGGGAACTAGGGAACATGGCTTGGTGATGAGTTGGATGTGGGGGATCTTGGAGGAAGATGACCAAGTGTCTGGTGTGTGTAGCTTGATGGCAGGTGATGCCTTCACTGATAAAGGGGAGGAGTGAGCACCAGACAGGTTTGCAGGAGAATGTGATGAATTCGATTTTGACACATGACTTTGAGGTGCTAAGGGGACCATCCAGTGGAAACATCATGTAAGTGTTTGAATCTTGGGGTCTAGAGATTTGGAGACAGTCGTGACTGGAGTTTTGGGAATAATCTGATTGGACGTTGATGAGTAATGACAAATGGGTGGGATGACTGATGGGGAGTGTAGAGGGGGAGAAGGATTTTGCAAGGGGGGCATCATTAGAGGAATGCCAGGTTTTAGAGTTCAAAAAGAAAGGCTTTAAGGAGGGGATGACATTTGGAACCCAACTTGAGAAGATTCGACCTTGGACATGTGTAGAAGGGAAGAAGGCTACACTGGGCAAGTTCTAGGAGGTTAGAGGGACCAGGTTAAGGTATTTGGGTATGTCCCAGAGGATTTAACTGTGTGCTCTCTTCCTCTAAAGTGTGCTGGCTGCTGGTGTCAGATTGTGGTGTCATTTCTGCATCTCTTAACACCTCTGTGCCTTGTAAAGGTGAAGGAAAGTGGGCCGGCGCCGTGGCTCAACAGGCTAATCCTCCGCCTTGCGGCGCCGGCACACCAGGTTCTAGTCCCGGTCGGGGCGCCGGATTCTGTCCCGGTTGCCCCTCTTCCAGGCCAGCTCTCTGCTGTGGCCCGGAGTGCAGTGGAGGATGGCCCAAGTGCTTGGGCCCTGCACCCCATGGGAGACCAGGAAAAAGCACCTAGTACCTGGCTCCTGCCATCAGATCAGCGCAGTGCGCCGGCCGCAGCGCGCAATCCGCGGCAGCCATTGGAGGGTGAACCAATGGCAAAGGAAGACCTTTCTCTCTGTCTCTCTCTCTCACTGTCCACTCTGCCTGTCAAAAAAAAAAAAAAAAAAAGGTGAAGGAAGGTGTAGGGGGATGAGGAAAGTGAGGCTCCTGGATCCTCTTGCTCACTCTGTCTTTTGTCTTTCTTCCTTCAGAGCCTTGGAGGAGCAGTCCTTGCCTCAGGAACCCCATGGAGGACGCCCTATAGATGCAGGAAGCCGAAGACAGCCCAGCTGAAGTGAGGCATCCAGGCTAGACCATGGCTGTGGTCCTGGACCCTTGGGCCCAAGCCTCTCCCCCACCAGAACCTGAAGACTTCCTGATTGTAAAACTGGAGGAGGACTCATGGGGATCAGAATCCAACCCCCTGGAGAACCACCATGACCCTGTCCCTGGGCCCGAGGCCTCCCGCCAGCGTTTCAGGCAGTTTCAGTACAGGGATGCGGCTGGACCGCACGAGGCCTTCAGCCAGCTCTGGGCTCTCTGCTGTCATTGGCTGAGGCCAGAGATCCGCCTCAAAGAACAGATCCTGGAGCTGCTGGTGTTGGAGCAGTTCCTGACTATCCTGCCCAAGGAGGTCCAGACCTGGGTGCAGGCGCGCCACCCTGAGAGTGGGGAGGAAGCAGTAGCCCTGGTGGAGGACTGGCACCGCGAGACCCAGGCTACAGGACAACGGGTGAGGCAAATGCTTTGTTCTCTAAGGAGTCCGTCGGTGGGGAGCTGGGACTGGGTTAATAATAGCCAAGATCACTGTAATGATAGCAGTAATTGATGGGCAACTGACATTTTCCGAGCCTTTCCGTGTAGCAGGTACTGTTTCAAGTGCTTTACGTGTATTAGTGAGATAAGTACTGTTGTCAGTGAGGCAGAGAAAGGTGATCTGTCCAAGTCACACAGCTTCTAGGATGGTGGAACCCGAATTTGAACTCAGTGAATCTCTAAAGCCTATACTCCTAAGTTCTACTCCAAACTGCCTCCTACAACTGTACTCACACTGTGGCTCATCTGAAACGTCTTTTGTTTAGCAAAATTAGCAAAATGTTTTCACATATGTGATCTTGGATGCTTTTAGCAGTAATGTGGGTGGACAGAAATGGTATTGCCATCCTCATTTTATAGATAAAAATAGGCCCTGCAAGCCAGGTGCTCAGAGGGGTCACTCAGTAAGTGAACCAGAAGCTGAACCTAGATCCTTAGCTTCTGAGGTCATTGTTCTTTCCACTACACAATAGATGCCTCTTCTGCAAACTATGGGAATTAAAATACCTCTAAGTCATGAAGCTCAAATAAGATATTAAGTGACATTCTGTAGATTCCTATGTGCCACACACTGTTCTAAGCTTGTTATATATATCCTTCATCCAGTCAGCCCAGCAACCCAGTAAGGCAGGTACTGTGATCATTGCCATTTTTCAAATGGGTAACTAGACAAAGTCCGTTGTTTGAATTTAGATAACTAAGTGGTAGAGCTGAAATAAGGGAAGCGGATGTATCATGTTGCAGATTTCACATTCACAGTTGTTTTAATTTGCAAGTGACTGAAGGTCTGTGATACAATTCACAATCATGCTGTTACACAGCTCTTGAATCCTGCTTCGAGCTGGCATCCTATGTGGAACAGGTCCTTCACCTGGCCATGAGTTGGGCTAGCCAGCCAGAGTCTTCACCTCAACATAACCCTGTCGCTTTCCGCTTGTTATAGTCAGAAATTCTTAGGATATTATGCTTAACCACGTTTTGTTTTGGGAAATTAGAGGATTGGGAACCTACCTGATGCAAGTGGCAGGGTTTTTCTGCACCTTTAAAATGGAGTGCTCTATACTGATATGAGGTTGGGGGAAGAAGGTTTAAGAGCTGTGGCTTTGCTCCTGATTACCAGCTGATTAAACGTATGGTGAGAGTAATATTTAAAGTTACAGAACTATGTATGAGACAGTATATCTCATTTTAATTGCCACCACCTCCCCATATCATTTCTTTGGGTATTTGGGTAGTGAATAAACAATGGAAGTCTTAGGGCTTCAGAGCTGGAAGAGGATGATCTTGAGACCCAGAGATGAGAACAGTCTTTATGATTCCCAATCTGTAAAGTGAGAGGGTTGGACTGGACCAGACGCTCTCGAAGTATGTCCTTGTGAACTGACCGAGGCTTGAACTGCTTCCAAACTACAAAAAGAAATAACATAAAATAAGGGAATGGAATCTTCTCTATTATGTTTATTTTTCTTTATTTATTTGAAAGGCAGACACACATACACACACACACATGCACACACATGCACACACATCTTCCATCTGCTGGCGTTGCTTCCCAAATGTCTACAACAGTCATGGCTGGGCCAGGCTGAAGTTGGGAACCAGGTCTCCAAAATGGGTGGCAGGAATCCAACTACTTGAGCCATCACCTGCTGCTCTCAGGGTGCATGTTAGCAGAAAGCTGGAATCGAATGCAGAGCTGGCATTCAGATGCTCCTGGGACTTTGAGTTTTGACTTTAACTTTTCTGGCTACTTCAGAGTGCTCACAAATTTCATAACCAATAGGTAAGTAGCAAAGGCTCTACTTTTCAGGTAAATGAAGTATAGTTTATGCTCTTGCATTGCAAGGTGTGTGCCTTAGTTACCTCCTGTGCAAGAGAAATTTATTTGTGGTGAGATGAATGATATCAACTATATTCCTCAAAGTGAACTGCCACCTGAAAACAGTCTGTGTCTGTAGACTAAGTTGCTCATAAGATATTTTCCTAGAGGGCATTTTCAGTTATGTTATTTTGTTGTTTTTAGTTTGTTTCCATCTATTATCGCCAATTTTTCAGGACCCTGCTTGCTGCCAGAAACACAGGTGTTTTTAAAAAACACACTTTACTTTTTAGAAAGTTTTATATCCAAGGCAAAATTGAGCAAAAAAGTAGAGTTCTGGCCCCTCTCTCCCTCTCAACATAGGTTCCCTTTGATGAGCCTATATTGATACATCATTATCAAAGTCCACAGTAGAATCAGGACTCTTGGAGTTATACATTCTGTGAGTTTTGACAGATGTGTAATAACGCCCACCAGGAGTGTTGGACAAAGTAGTTTCACTGCCCTAAAAATCCTGTTCATTCTACCTATTCATCTTTCTCCTAACCCCTGGCAACCACTGATTTTTCTATCATCTCTGTTTTGCCTTTTCTAGAATGTCATATGGTTATAATCATATGATATGTAGCATTTGCAGATTGCCTTTTTTGACTTAGTAATAAGCGTTTTGGGTTCTTTCATGTGTTTCTGTGGCTTGTTAGCTCATTTGTTTTTAGTGCTATGCAGTATTCCATCGTGTGGATGTATCACAGTGTAGTCAGCCGTTCACCTACTGAAGGACATCCTGGCTACTTCCAGGTTTGTTCCGGCTTTTGTATAGTACACAGGCATTTTTGATGGATTTGTTGTTCACTGCCCCGCCCTCCAGTATTCTACTGATTTTAAGAAAATTAATCTTTTTTGTGAATAGTGTGTCTAGTGAATTCTGAGAGTCACAGCAAAATTAAGAGAAAATAGAGTTCCCATAGTCCTCCTACTCCAAGATAAGCACAGCTCTCCCTCTGTCAACATCCTGCACTGAATTGAAGATCTGTTGTGAATGTTGCACCTACCTTGGCAATCATTATCACCTAAAGTCCTTAGTTTACACTGAGGCTCACTCTTGGTGTTGTACATCCTATGGGTTTTGACAAATATGTAATGTGTTGTACCCACCGTTATACTATCAGGAGAGTTTCAGCTGCCCTGAAGGTCCTCTGGACTCTGTATATCAGCTTAATTATCCCTCCTTTGTCTCTCGCCCTTGGAAAACACTAGCCTTTTTTTTTTGGCTCCATGTTTTTTTTTTTTTTTAAGATTTTATTTATTTATTTGAGATGTAGAGTTACAGACAGTGAGAGGGAGAGACAGAGAGAAAGGTCTTCATTCCGTTGGTTCGCTCCCCAAATGGCTGCAACAGCTGGAGCTGAACCGATCCGAAGCCAGGAGCCAGGAGCTTCTTCCTGGTCTCTTATGCGGGTGCAGGGCCCAAGCACTTGGGCCATCTTCTACTGCTTTCCCAGGCCTCAGCAGAGAGCTGGATTGGAAGAGGAGCAGCTGGGACTAGAACCGGCACCCATATGAGATGCCAGTGCTCCAGGTGGAGGATTAACCCACTGCGCCATGGTGCCTTTCCAGAATATTATATACTTGGAATCATGTGGTATTTCAGCCTTTTCAGATTGGCTTCCTTCACTCAATAGTATACACTTAACTTTAATGTGTTTGAAAAATGCTTTCTTAGCTCATTTCTTCTTAATGCTAAGTAATACTCATGGTCTCAGTGTTTACCGTAGGTTATTTATCCACTCCCCTACTGATGGACGTCTTGGTTGTGTCTGTTTGGTAGCTATGTATAAAGCTGCTATAAATGTCTGTGTGCAGGTTTTTGTATGGACATAAGTTTTCATTTCAGTTGGGTAAATACCAAGGAGCATGATTGCTCCATCATATGGTAAGAGTATGTTTAGTTTTGTACAAATCTGCCAAACTGTCTTCCAAAGTGGCTGTACCATTTTGTATTTCTACCAACATTGAATGAGAGTTCCTGTTGCCTCACATGCTTGCTAGCATTTGGTGTTGTATTTTGGATTTTAGCCATTCTAATAGTTTTCTAATGTGTCTCATTGTTTTATAATTTGCAATTCCTGAATGACATATGATGTTGATATGCTTACTTACCATCACTATGAGAAGATTTCAGATAGTTAATGGAAATGCATATTATAAAACTATGCATAGACTTTTTTGCATGAAAGAAAACTTGAATCAGCTTGTTATAACATGTCTGAACAGGATCTAGTTTGAGGCACTAAGATGGGTAAGACATTGGTTTATAAAGAACCCCTCAGAACAATATGAATTCTGCAAATATTGAAGTAAGAACAAACTGAAAATTTATGGTGAAGCTTGAGTGGAAGCATTGGAGTTTTATGTAATGTTTATGGGGACCGTGCCCCAGAGAAATCAGCAGTTTACAAATGAATAACTTGTTTTAGGAAGGGACCAGATGATGTTGAATGTGAAGCCTGCTGCAACAGATCATCCACATCAAGTTGTGCAGAAAAAATTGCTTTTGTTTGTGCCCTAGTTGGAGAGCAGTGATTAATGTCAGAAACAGTAGCCTACATCATAGACACCTTGGTTGGCTCAGTGTATACAGTTCTGACTGAGAAATTGAAGGGGAGCAAACTCTGTGCTTGGTAAGCGTGCCCATGCTTGTGCCCAGATCAGCTTCAGATGAGAGCAGAGCATTCAATGGAAGTTTCAAACCAGTGGGATCAAGTCCCTGAAGGATTAAAGAATTGTAGCAGGAGATGAAACATTTTTCCAGTACGGTCCTTAAGACAAAGCACAAAACATTGGCTTCCAAGAGGTAGAAGTGGTCCAATCAAAGCAAAAGTAGACCAGTCAAGGGCAAAGGTCATGGCAACAGTGTTTTTGGGATGCCCAAAAACTTAACTTTCTGGAGGGCCAGAGAATGGTATCTGCTTTTCATCCAAGTGTTCTGAGAAATTCTCCAGTGCTTTAGTAGAGAGTGCCTGGGAAGCTTCAGCAGAGCTCTTGTCCTCCGTGATGGTGCTCCTGTGTATTCCTCTCATTGAGCAAGGACAATTTTGTGGACATTTGATGTGAAGTCATTAGGTATCTACCTCACAGGCCTGAGTTGACTCCTTTTGACTCTTTTTCCTAATCTTAAAAAACTCTCAAAAGGCAAATATCTTTCTTCAGTTGATAATGTAAAAAGGGGGGGGAGGGCAGCTCCGTGACGCAGTAGGCTAATCCTCCGCCTGCAGCGCCAGCATCCCATATGGACACTGGTTCTAGTCCCGGCTGCTCCACTTCTAATCCAGCTCTCTGCTATGACCTGGGAAAGCAGTAGAAGATGGCCCAAGTGTCGGGCCCCTGCACCCATGTGGGAGACCAGGAAGAAGCTCCTGGCTCCTGGCTTTGGATCAGCGCAGTTCTGGCCATTGTGGCCATCTGTGGAGTGAACAAACGGAAAGAAGACCTCTCTCTCTGTCTCTCCCTCTCACTGTCTGTAATTCTACCTCTCAAATAAATAAATATTTTTTTTTAAAAAAGGGCTACATTGATATGGATAAATTCCCTGGACCTCCAGTTCTTTAGAGATGAACTAATTGACTTGAATAACTGCTTAAAAAAAAGTGTATCTTGAACTTGGGGCCAGCTCTGTGGCGCAATAGGTTAATCCTCTGCCTGCAGCGCCGGCATCCCATATGGGCATCAGTTCTAGTCCCGGCTGCCCCTCTTCCAATCCAGCTCTCTGCTGTGGCCTGGGAAAGCAGATGTCCCAAATGCTGGGGCTTTTGTACCTGCATAGGAGACCAGGAAGAAGCACTTGGCTCCTGGCTTCAGATCAGCACAGCTCTGGCCATTGCGGCCATCTGTGGAGTGAACCAACAGAAAGAAGACCTTTCTCTCTGTCTCTCCCTCTCACTGTCTGCAACTCTACCTCTCAAATAAATAAATAAATAAAATCTTTTTAAAAAAAGTATCTTGAACTTGATGGAACTTATTTTGAGAAAGTTTATATTTTAAATTTTTATTCCAGTTTTCCACCAACCTTTTATTTTTAATTTTATTTTTTTTTAGCAAAGTAAGCAGTTTAATCTTTTTCCCCCTATACTCCTGCTTCCGTATACTTTATTATTTTTTTCCCAAAGAAACCTTTTATTTAATGAGTACAAATTTCATAAGTACAACTTTAGGAATATAGTGATTCTTCCCACTATACCCACTCTACCACCTCAATTCCCACCCCACCTCTTCCTCCCTTTCCCTCCCAGTTCCAGTCGCATTCTCCATTAAGATTCATTTTCAAGTAACTTTATACACAGAAGACCAACTCTGTACTAAGTAAAGATTTCAACAATTTGCACACACAAACACATACACACATACACACAGAACTGAGAACAAGTTTTATAGTTATTTCTCATAATACAGCTGTTTGAGCATAGATGTCTTGCATGGGAAGTTACTGCATAGTGGCTTCTGTTAATTTAACAAGTAACATTCTTATGTATGATGTTAGTGATCACCTGAGGCTCTTGACATGAGCTGCCAAAGCTATGGAAGCCTTTTGAATCCACAATCTCCATTAAAATTTAAAGGCCATAAGCAAAGTAGAAGTTCTCTCCTCCCTTTAGAGAAAAGTACATCTGTCTTTGATATGGCCTCTTCTTTCCACTGAGTTTTCACTCACAGAGATCCTTTATGTAGGACATTTGTTGCCACAGTGTTTTGACTTTCCATGTCTGAAATGCTCTCATGGACTTTTCAGCCAGACCAGAATGCCTTAAGGGCTGACTCTGAGGTCAGAGTGCTATTTAAAGTGATTGTCATTCTATGAGTCTGCTGTGTAGACTGCTTCCCATGTTGGAACATTCTCTCCTTTTTCATTCTATTATTATTGCAAGACACTGGATCTTATTTAACACTTAATTCTATTTATATTATCTCTTTAACACTTAAGATGGCATTTTTACCACCCAGGTTAATGGGATTTGGGGTCCAATGGCAGATTTTGAAACTGTACCCTTAGAAGTCTGTGTGAATGTATGCAGAACTATACAGCTTTACAGTTACAAACTTCCTCTTCCCTCTCTTATTCCCACTCTTTTTTCCTAAGATCTATTTTAATTGACTTTATACAAATATGATTAACTCTATGTTAAGTAAAGAGTTCAACAAATAGTATGAAGAAGAAAAAAAAATGTTCTTTGATAGTTGATTGCTTCTTGGAGTATCAATTTTCTACAGATTTTCTTTTAGGTGCTCTATTATCACAGATCAGGGAGAACATATGATATTTGTCCCTTTGGGACTGGCTTCTTTCAATAAGTAGAATGTTTCCAGATTCATCTATTTTGTTGCAAATGACCAGATTTCTTTCTTTTTTATCACTTTGTAGTATTCCATAGTATACATATCCCATAGTTCCTTTATCCAGTCTTCAATTGAGGGGCATTTAGGTTGATTCCATGTTTTAGCTATTGTGATTTGAGCTGCAATAAACATGGGAGTGCAGCTAACTCTTTTATTTGCTTATTTCATTTCCTTTGGGTAAATTCCCAGGAGTGGGATGGCTGGGTCATATGGTAGGTCTGTATTCATATTTCTGAGGTGTCTCCATACTGTCTTCCATAGTAGGTTTACCAGTTTACATTCCCACCAACAGTGGATTAGGGTACCTTTCCCCCACATCCTTACCAGCATTTGTTGTTTGTTGATTTCTGTATGAAAGCCTTTCTAACTGGGGTGAGGTGAAACCTCATTGTGGTTTTAATTTGCATTTCCCTGATGACTAGTGATCTTGAATATTTATTCCTGTGTCTGTTGGCCATTTGGATTTCTTCTTTTGAAAAATGTCTGTTTAAATCCTTTGCCCATTTCTAAACTGGGTTGTTTCGTTGTTAGGGAGTTTTTGATCTCTTTATATATTCTGGTTATTAATCCTTTATCAGTTGCATAGTTTTCAAATAATTTCTCCCATTCTGTCAGTTGCCTCTTCACTTTCCTGAATGTTTCTATTGCAGTACAGAAGCTTCTCAATTTGATGTAATCCCATTTGTTAATTTTGACTTTGATTGCCTGTGCCTCTGGAGTCTTTTCCAAGAACTCTTTGCCTGTGCCAATGTCTTGGAGGATTTCCTCAATGTTCTCTCTCTCTTTTTTAAAATTAATTAATTAATTAATTAATTTTGACAGGCAGAGTGGACAGTGAGAGAGAGAGAGAAAGGTCTTCCTTTGCCGTTGGTTCACTCTCCAATGGCTGCTGTGGCCAGCACACTGTGGCCGGCGCACCACGCTGATCCGATGGCAGGAGCCAGGTGCTCATCCTGGTCTCCCATGGGGTGCAGGGCCCAAGGACTTGGGCCATCCTCCACTGCACTCCCTGGCCACAGCAGAGAGCTGGCCTGGAAGAGGGGCAACCGGGACAGAATCCGGTGCCCCAACCGGGACTAGAACCCGGTGTGCCGGCGCCGCAAGGTGGAGGATTAGCCTAGTGAGCCATGGCGCCGGCCCTCAATGTTCTGTTAATTTGATAGTATCAAGTTGTAGGGTTGGTTAGTTCTCTAATCCATTTTGAATGGATATTTGTGTAAGATGTAAGGTAGGGGTGCTGCTTCATTCTTCTGCATGTGGGAATCCAGTTTTCCCAGCACCATTTGTTGAAGAGACTGTACTTGCTCCAGGGATTGGCGTTAGCTCCTTGGTCAAATATAAGTTGGTTGTAGATGGTTGGATTGACTTCTGGCATTTCTGTTCCGTTCCATTGGTCTATCCATCTGTTTTTGTACCAGTACCAAGCTGTTTTGATTGTAACTGCCTTGTAGTATGTCTTGCAACCTGGTATGATGTCTCCAGCTTTGTTTTTGTTGTATAAGATTGGTTTCGCTCTTCAGGGTGTCTTGTGTTTCCATATGAATTTCAGCATCATTTTTTTCTAGATCTGGGAAGAATGTCTTTGGTATTTTAATTGGTATCACATTGAATCTGTAAATTGCTTTCAGCAGAATGGACATGTTGATGATACTGATTTTTCCAATCCACGAACATGGCAGATTCTTTCATTTTGTTGGTATGTTCTTCTATTTCTTTATTTAATGTTTTGTAATTCTCATCATAGAGATCTTTGACATCCTTGGTTAAATATATTCCAAAGTATTTGATTTTTTTTTGTAGCTATTGTGAATGGGATTGATCTTAGAAGTTCTTTCTCAGCCAAGGCATTGTCTGTGTATAAAAGGCTGTTGATTTTTGTGTATTGATTTTATATGTTGCTACTTTGTACCAAACTCTTCTGTGAGTTCCAGCAGTCTTGGTGGAGTCTTTTGGATCTCCCATATATAGAATCATATCATCTGCAAACAGAGATAGTTTGACTTCTTCTTTCCCAATTTGTATCCCTTGATTTCTTTTTCTTGCCTGATGGCTCTGGCTAAAACTTCCAGGACTATATTGAATAGCAGTAATGAGAATGGGCATTCTTCTCTGGTTCCAGATCTCAGTGGGAATGCCTCCAACTTTTTTTTTTTTTTTTTTTGGCCCTGGGTTTGTCATATATTGCCTTGGTTGTGTAGAGGAATGTTCATTCTATACCCAGTTTGCTTGGAGTTTTCATCATGAAAGGGTATTGTATTTTATCAAATGCTTTCTCTGTATCTGTTGAGATAATCATATGGTTTTTCTTCTGCAGTTTGTTAATGTGATGTATCACATTGCTTGATTTGTGATATTGAACCATCTCTGCATACCAGGGATAAATACACTTGGTCTGGGTGAATGATCTTTCTGATATATTGTTGGATTCAATTATCTAGAATTTTGTTGAGGATTTTTGTGTCTATTGGTCTATAGTTCTGTTTCTCTGTTGCATCTTTTTCAGGTTTATGAATTAAGGTTATGCTGGCTTCATAGAATTTGGAAGGATCCCTCCCTTTCAGTTGTTTTGAATAACTTGAGAAGAATTGGAGTTAGTTCTTCTTTAAATGTCTGGTAGAATTCAGCAGTGAAGTCATCCAGTCTTGGGCGTTTTTTGTTGGGAGAGTCTTTATTACTGATTCAATTTCCATCTTGGTAACGGGTCTGTTTAGGTTTTTTATGTTTTCATGGCTCAATTTAGAAAGGTTGTATATGTCCGAGAATCTATCCATTTCTTCTAGGTTTCCCGGTTTGGTAGCATATAGCTCTTTGTAATTGTTTTTGATGATTCTTTTTATTTCTCTGGTGTCTGTTGTTACATTTCCTTTTTTATCTCTAATTTTATTGATTTGGGTCTTCTCTCCTTTTTTTGCTTAGTTGGGCCAATGGTGTGTCAATTTTGTTTATTTTTTCAAAAAACTAGCTCTTTGTTTTGCTTATCTTTTATATTATTTTTTTGGTTTCAATTTTGTTGATTTCTTCTTAATTTTATTTATTTTCTTTCTCTTACTAGTTTTGAGTTTGGTTTGCTATTGTTTTTCTACATCCTTGAGATGGATTGATAGCTCATTTATTTGGTGCCTTCCAATTTCTTGATGTAGGCACTGATCGCTATAAACTTTCCTCTTAACACTGCTTTTGCTATATCCCATAAGTTTTGATATGTTGTATTGTCATCATCATTTGTTTCCAGAGATTGTTTTATTTCTCTTTTTATTTATTCTCTGACCCGCTATTCATTCAGGAGCATGTTGTTCAGTCTCCATGTATTTTCATATGTTCCTGAGTTGTTGATTTCCAGCTTCATTGCATTGTTGTCTGAGAAAATGCATGATTTTGATTTTTTTAAAATTTGCTGAGACTTGCTTTATGGCCTAGCATTTGGTCAATCCTAAAAAAAGTTCAGTGTATTCTGCAATTGTAGGATGAAATGTTCTGTAGATGTTAGGTCTATTTGGCCTATAGTGTCGATTAGCTCTGGTGTTTCCTTGCTGATTTTCTGTCTGGTTGATATGTCCATTGCTGAAAGTGGGGTCTTGAAATCCCCTATTACTATAGTATTTCAGTCTATGTCTCCCTTAGGTCCCTTAACATGTAACTAGCCAGGTACCTTGTAATTAGTTGCATATATGTTTATAATAGTTACATCTACCTATTGAATTGATCCCTTAATCATTACATAGTGCCTTTCTTTGTCTCTTTTAACAGTTTTTGTGGTAAAGTCTATTTTGTCTGATATTAGGATGGCTATACCAGCTCTTTTTTAGTTTCTGTTAGCATAGAATATCTTTTTCCATCCTTTCACTTTCAGTCTGCATTTTTTTGATGTGTTTCTTGTAGGCAGCAAATAGATGGATTTTATTTTTTAATCCATTCAGCCAGTCTGTGTCTTTTAACTGGAGAAATGAGGCCATTTACATTCAAGGTGACTATTGCTAAGTAACAACTTTGCCCTGCAATTTTTCCATAAATATTCCTATTTTTTACTTTGGATTTCCTTTATACTTTTACTGGGAGATTTTCTTCCTTTACCTTCTTTCGTATTAAGGACCATGTTTCTATGTTCCTGTGTGCAGCATATCCTTAAGCATTTTTTTGCAGGGCTGCACTCCTTCTACTTTTTTAAACTATTTTCTCCTAGATTAAGAGCAATAAGCTCCCTTGCTGCTCTACCGTCTTAATCTTCCACCAACCTTTAAAGCCCTGTCATATATCTTCTTTGGTGAATTGTCTGTTCAGCTTTTTTGCTTACTTTTTATTAAGTTACTTGTTTTAGTATATTTTGGGCTATTTGTTTAGTATATTTTGGATAGAGGCCCTTTGTCAGATGTGTGTCTGCAAATATTTTCTCAGTCTTTGTCTTGTCTTCTCATTCTCTATATGGTGTTTCTCATAGTACAGAAATGTTTAATTTTAATTAAGTCTAGCATTTAAACTATTGTTTTTTTCATGGATCCTGCATGCCTTTAATTTTGCATCTGAAAATTTATCACTATACTTAGTCATTTAGATGGCCTCTTATATTATCTTTCAGAAGTTTTATAATTTTGGCATTTTATATTTAGGTGTATGATCCATTTTCAGTTGGTTTTTATAAAAGGCATAAAGTCTGTGTCTGGATTCATTTTTTTTCAATGTGGTTATCCAATTCCAGCACCATTTGTTGAATACCATTGTGCTTCCTTGTATTGCCTTTGCTCTTTTGTTAAAGTTTAGTTGACTGTATTTATGTGGATCTATTTCTGAGTTCTCTCTTTTTTTAATCTCTTTGTCTCCTCTTTTGCCAATACCACACAGTCTTGATCACTGTAGCTTTATAATAAGTGTTGAAATCAGATAGTATCAGTCCTGCAACTTTATTCTTCAATATTGTATTGGCTGTTCAGTATCTTTTTGCTTTTCCATATAAACTTTAAATTTAGTTTGACTACCGTAAAATAACTTGCTGGAATTTTGATTGGGACTGCATTGAATAGCTAGATCAAATTGGGAAGAACTTGACAATAATGAGTCTCTGTCCATGACTATGGAAGATGTACTTAGTTCTTCTTTGATATCTTTCATCAGACTTTTGTAGTTTTTCCTCATATTGTAAATATTTTGTTAGAGTTGTACCTAAATATTTTAGTTTTTTAGGATAGGAATGTAAATGTTGTTATTTTAATTTCAAGTTCGACTTGTTCATTGCTGGTATAAAAGAAAGTGACTTTTGTATATTAACCTTGCTTATTAGTTTCAAGAGTTTTTTGTTGATTCTTTCAGATTCTCTCTTTAGATGAACATGTCGTCTATGAACAATGACAGTTGTATTTCTTCCTTCCAGTCTGCATGTCTTTTATTTCCTTTTCTTGTTTTATTTTGTTGGCTAGGAGTTCTGATATGATATTGAAAAAGAGTAGTGAGGGAATATCCTTGCTTTCTTCTTGGTGTTAGTGTGAAAGCTTTGAGCTGATCACCATTACGTAGGTGTTGGCTGTAGGTGTTTGTATATATTCTTTGTAGGGTTGAGGGAGTTTCCATGTATTACTAGTTTGCTGGGAATTTTTGGGAAAAAAATGTTATTTTTGAAAGGAGAAAGAGAGAGAGAGAATTAAGAGATCATATGAGCTGGTTCACTCCCTAGATGCCCTACAAGTAGGGTCCCCAGCTGGTGCTGGGCCAGGCTGAAGCTAGAAGCTGGAACTCAGCCTGGTCTTCTACACCGTGGCAGGAACCCAACTACTTGGGTTATTACCTGCTGCCTCCCAGGTGTGCATTACTAGGCAGCTGGGAGCAAGAGCAGAGCTGGGACTCACACTCAGGCACTCTGTGTGGGATGCAGGCATCTCGAGTGGCGTCTTAACTGCTGTACAGATGCCCACTCTGCTGAGAATTTTTATAATGGATGGGTGTTGGATTTTGCAAATGCTTTTTTTTATCTGTTGATATGATCATGTGATCTTTCTTCTTTAGTCCACAGATGTAATGCATTACATTAATTGATTTTCAAATATTGGACCAACCTTGCATATTTGGGAAATTCTCACTTGATTGTGGTATATAAGTTATTTTTATACATCATTGGGTTTGATTTGCTAAGAGTTTGGTGAGAATTTTTCTTCTATGTTCATGAGACCTTTGTTTCTAGTTTTCTTGCAGTATCTTTCTCTGGTTTTAATATTAGGGCTGTTCTCATAGAGTATGTAAGAAAGTATTCCTTCCGCTTCTGTCTTCTGGAAGAGTCTTTAAGAATTGGCATTATTTCTTCCTTAAATGTTTGGTAGAATTCATAAATGAACCTCTCTGAGCTTAGGGCTTTTTGTTTTGGAAAGTTGTTAATTATTGATTGAATTTTAAAAATAGATGTGGGCCTGTTCAGATAGTCTCTTTCTTTTGCATGTATTTAGGCAGATTGTGATTTTCAAGGAGCTAATCCTTTTCATTCAGGTAATCGAATATGTGGGCAGAGTTGTTTTTAATGTTCCTTTATTATCCTCTTTTTTTTAATTAATTTATTTATTTATTTATTTTTATTTTTTGACAGGCAGAGTGGACAGTGAGAGAGAGAGACAGAGAGAAAGGTCTTCCTTTGCCATTGGTTCACCCTCCAATGGCTGCCGCGGATGGCGCGCTGCGGCCGGCGCACCGCGCTCATCCGATGGCAGGAGCCAGGTAACAGGTGCTTTTACCTGGTCTCCCATGGGGTGCAGGGCCCAAGCACTTGGGCCATCCTCCACTGCACTCCCGGGCCACAGCAGAGGGCTGGCCTGGAAGAGGGGCAACCGGGACAGAATCTGGCGCCCCGACCGGGACAAGAACCCGGTGTGCCGGCGCTGCAAGGCGGAGGATTAGCCTGTTGAGCCACGGCGCCGGCCCCCTTTATTATCCTCTTAATATCTATGGAATCTGTAGTGATATCCTCTTTTATTTCTTTTTTTTTAAAGATTTATTTATTTTATTTGAAAGTTGGATTTACATAGAGAGAAAAGGAGAGGCAGAGAGAAAGAGAGAGAGAGAGTGGTCTTCTATCTGCTGGTTCATTCCCCAGTTGGCCGCAGTGGCCCGTGCTCTGCTAATCCAAAGCCAGGAGTCAGGAGTTTCTTCTGAGTCTCTCACGGGGATGCATGGACCCAAGGACTTGCTGCTTTCCCAGGCCATAACAGAGAGCTGGATTAGAAGTGGAACAGCCAGTGCTCGAACTGGCGCCCATATAGGATACTGGCACTGCAGGCGGCTGCTTTACCCACTGTGCCACAGTGCTGGCCCCCTCTTCTATTTCTAATATTAGCATCTTGTGTCTTCTCTCTTTATTTTCTTATTCACTCCAACTAGAAGCTTGTTGGTTTTATTCATTTTTTCAAAGAGCTGACCTTTGGTTTTGCAGTTTTTCTCTATTACTTTTCCTGTTTTCAGTTTCATTGATTTCTGCTCTGATTTTTATTACTTTTTTCTGCCTACTTGGGGTTTAATTTGCTCTTTTTTTAGTTTCCTGAGGTAGAAATTTAGATTATTGATGTTGGAAATTTCTTCTTTGCTAATAAATCCATTCAGTGCTATAATTTTCCTTTAAGCTTTGTTATCACTATATTCCACAAATTTTAATTTTAATTTTTTATTTAATTCAAAATGTTTAAAATTTTTCACTTGAAGTTTCTTTTTTGACTCAGTATGTTGCTTAGTCTCAAGCTTTTGGGATGTTCCAGCTTTCTCTCTGTTATTGATTTCTAGTTTAATTCTACTATGTTATGACAGCAGATACAGTTCAATTTTATTCTTTAAAATTTGTTAAGGTGTGTTTTGTAATTTAGAATGTGGTCTGTCTTTTGGGGAATGTATCTGAGCTTGAGAAGGATGTGTATTTTGCTATTGTTGGATAAAATACTCTATAGATGTCAATTATATCTAGTTGATCGATGGTGCATCTGATGTTTCTTTGTGATTATGGTATCTGTCTTGCTGGATAACTGTCTACTGATTTTTTTTTTTTTTTACTGATTGTTTTTGCCTGCTAGATCTTCCATTTCTAACAGAGGCATATTAAGATCTACAAGTATAATAGTGGATTAATCAAGTTCTCTATAGTTTTATCAATATTTTTTCTCACATATTTTGATGATCTGTAGTTAGAAGCATTAAGGGTTAAGTGTGTAATCCTTAGGTGTGTTAAGAATTGCTATGTCTTGGGCCTGCGCCGCAGCTGACTAGGCTAATCCTCTGCATGTGGCATCGGCACCCCGGGTTCTAGTCCTGGTTGGGGCGCCAGATTCTGTCCCGGGTGCTCCTCTTCCAGTCCCGCTCTCTGCTGTGGCCCAGGAGTGCAGTGGAGGATGGCCCAAGTGCTTGGGCCCTGCACCTGCATGGGAGACCAGGAGAAAGCACCTGGCTCCTGGCTTCGGATCCACGCAGCGCGCCTACTGCAACACGCTGGCCGTAGCGGCCTCTTGGGGGGTGAACCAACGGAAAAAGGAAGACCTTTCTCTCTCTCTCTCTCTCTCTCTCTCTCACTGTCTAACTCTGCCTGTCCAAAAAAAAAAAAAAAAAGAATTGCTATGTCTTATCGGAATACTGTTTCCTGTATCATTATGTAATGTCCCTTACCTCTGATAATTTCCTTTGGTCTAAAGTCTGCTGTGTCTGAAATGAATATAGCTTCTCTCACTTTCTTTTGATAAGTGTTAGCTCGGAATCTTTCTCCCTCACTTTTAATTTGTATATAGCTTTATATTTAAAATGGATTCCTGAGGGGACCATTTGGTCTAGCAGTTAAGACACTGGTTAAGATGCCCATGTTCTATTTTGGAGTGCCTAGGTTTGATACTTGGCTCTGGCTCCAGATTCCAGCTTCTTGATAATGTAGACCCTGGAAGGCAATGGTGATGGCCTGGGTAATTGAGCTCCTGCCACTCATGTGGGAGACCTGGATTAACTTCCTGGTTCCTGGCTTTGGCCTCCAATACAGGCTTTGCCCTCCAATACAGGCTGTTGTAGGCATTTGGGAAGTAAACCAGGGGTTGGGAGCTCTCTCTATCAAATAAATTTTAAAAATTTAAAATATATTTATGACAACATATTATTGGGTCTTGTTTTTTTGATCCACCATGACACTCACTCTCTGCCTTTTACTTGGTGCATTTAGACCATTGACATTTAAGGTAATTATGTAGTTGGATATTATAATATTTTCAGAATTCTTGGTCTGACAATTCCAGCGTTTCCCCCATGTCTGACTCTGACTCTGATGCTTATTCTCTGTAGTATTTTTTCCCTTTTAGTGTACCTTGTAATTTTTTGTTGAAAAATGGGCAGTTATGCAGAGGGCAAAATGAACTGTGGTAAGTAGGCCATTAGTAATGTTGTGATGAAGTATGGGGGCCTATGATTACGTCTCCATCTTTTGGTTAGCCTGGATTCTGAACTTCACCAGTGCTTCTCAGCTTCGCCCGCAACCCTTGGGTGGGACGGGATACCGGGAGGGGGAGTAGTTGGATATTAACCACTCCTCACGTGCCAGTCTCATCATCCCTGCTGCCCGTTGGGTGAGGCTTTGGTGAGTTTCTCCTGAAGGTGGGCCTTGTTAAGAACGCAGGGCTCCTTTACCTTGTTCCTTGCTGGAATCATAAGGGATTCTTTTCCTCCTCAGTGTCCGCTGTGAAGATCTAGTACAGCTCTTGGAGGTGGAGCTCAGAAAAGTGTGTATGCCCCTCTCTCTGCGTGGAGTTTTTAGCCCTCAGAGTTGTCTGTACTGAGCCTTCAGCATTTGTTTCTGAGGTTTAGATTCCTCCCCTGGCACTGGTTCCTGCAGAGGTTTCTCCTCTGGTCAGTTATGATTCTCTGAATCCCCCTATTTGTGCAGTTTTGGGGGCAGCAGTACGCCCATAACCTCTCTTCTCTGAAGATGGGGAGACTTGCTGGTTTTTTAGTTTGTTCGACTTTTTCCTTGTCAGGGTATAGTGGCATCCCATATGGGTGCTGGCTCAAGCCCCAGCTTCTCCACTTCTGATCCAGCTCTCCACTGTGGTCTGAGAAAGCAGTAGAGGATGGTCCAAGTCCCTGGGCCCCTGCACACAGTGGGAGACCTGGATGAAGCTCCTGGCTCCTGGCTTCGGCCTAACCCAGCTCTGACCATTGCAGCCATTTGCAAGTGAACAAACAGAATGAATATATGTTTCTCTCACTCTCTCTCT
Organism: Sylvilagus floridanus; assembly: GCA_949820135.1. Taxonomy (NCBI): domain Eukaryota; kingdom Metazoa; phylum Chordata; class Mammalia; order Lagomorpha; family Leporidae; genus Sylvilagus; species Sylvilagus floridanus. Next base: position 24,745,025 of record OX463225.1, read on the forward strand.
CTCCCTCTCCCTTTCCCTCTCTCCTCCCTCCCTCCCTATAACTCAGTCTTTCAAATAAACACGTCTGAAAAAAAAAAGAATCAATCTTTGCTTGGTAATGACAGTAGGTTGAGAGCTTGGGCTGGGAGTAGAGATTATTGTTGAATAACTGAAACAAAATGAGTTTTTTTTTTTTAAAAAAACTTTTTTTTAAAAAGATTTGTTTACTTGAAAGGCAAAATTTACAGAGAGAGGGAGAGACAGAGAGAGAGAGATCTTCCCCAAATGGCCCCAATGGCTTGAGCTGGGCAAGTCCAAAGCCAGGAGCCAGGAGCCAGGAGCTTCTTCTGGGTCTCCCACTTGGTCCAAGCACTTGGGCCATCTTCTGCTGCTTTCCAGGCACATTTGCAAGGAGTCTGGATTGAAAGTGGAGCAACCAGGTCTTGAAATATCATAGGCAACAGGTTTACCCACTGCACCAAACACCGCCCCCAAAAAACTTTTTTTTAAAGAATCTTGGTAAACAGATGTTGTCTCTCTATGAGGTCACGCAGGACATTGATGGATCTTCTCAGTGGGTTGATCTTTGATGCTCATGGCCATTCCTGGCTATCTCCTCAGTGGTAACAATCCCGTTCTTTGAGGGTGGATTTGAGTTCTCAGACCAACTGAAGTATTTTGGAGCTGTGTTTGGCAAACCCAGTAAGTTGATGAAGATGGATGTTACTTTGGGGTGTTTAAAATGAAGGTGCAGAGAAATATGTCTAGTTGCTATCTTTTCAGAAAAATGGGGAAGAACAAGACTTTAAGAATATATTTATGTTTTGCTGGGCATGGAGAGAAACTCTGATCAAATGCAGAGAACCTGCTTCCCTGAGATAAGGAGGGGTCATGGAGTTGGGCAGAGGACTGGAGACAGGGGTGGGGGTGGGGTATTTTCATTGACTACAGCTTTGTGTATGTCAGTTTTTGAGCCAAAAATTGAGATATATTTTTTAAAGTTAAGTGTTTCTATAAAGCAAAGGCATTGTTACATTATTGGGGTTTTAGAGCCAGAAGTAATTCCTTGGTCTCTGACTTTGGAACCTACTGAGACCCTAGTGTTATGATTGATAGAGTTGACTGGATAATGTTATCCTGAGATTGGATAATGTTATCCTGAGATTGATCATTCCCTTTTGTTATACACACACACACACACACACACACACACACATATACACACACACACACACACACACACACACATATATATTCTCTATCTCACTACTTTTTTGCTTGGAATTCTACATTGACATTAAAGTTGCTGCTGTACTGCTTTCCTTTCGAGCTGTGTGTGTTGGCTTTGCTTATGCTTCTGTTTTAAGGTAAGGTGTGCCTTTCTAAACAACACATACTTTTATTTTATTTTAAAATTCCATCTATAATTCTTTGTTCCTCCTTAGAATTTTTTATGTTAAAAATATTTTTGCTTTTAGCACAGATACTCAGAGCAAATACATTTAGTGTTATAACTGTATCTTTCTACCCCTTTTATACCTCCCTTTGCATTTTAATATATCTCTTGTTAACTTTATCTTACCTTTTCTGTAACTTAAAAGGCAAACAGCCTACTTTTTCATTTTTATTTGAAAGGCAGAGAGATACTCAGAGATAGATTCACTCCCCAGATACCTACAGTGGCTGAAGCTGTGTCAAGCTAAATCTGGGAGCCAGAAACTCAGTGTAGGTTCTGATGTGGATGACCAACTAATTGAGCCATCCCTACTGCCTCCCAGGGTGCCCATTAGCAGGAAGCTAGAATTAGGAGTGGAGCTAGGAGTCAAACCCTGTCATTCCAATATATGGGATGCAGGTGTCACAACTGCCATCTTAACTAATAGGCCCAACACTCGCCCCTATTCTTTTTTTTTTTTTGACATGCTGTGTCAAAATTTATTAAATCATTTCTCTAGAATATACAGAAGACCAACTCAGTATACTAAGTAAAGATTTCAACAGTTTGCACCCACCCACACCACCAGGTATAAAGTACAGATTGAGAACAAGTTTTACAGTTATTTCTCATAGTACAGCCTATTAAGGACACATTGGGAGTAAGTGCACAGTGACTCCTGTTGTTGATTTAACAATTAACACTCTTATTTTTGTGATCAGTGACCACCCAAGGCTCTTGACATGAGCTGCCAAGGCTATGGAAGTCTTTTGAGTCCACAAACTCTGACAGTATTTTGACAGGGCTATATGCAAAGTGGAAATTCTCTCCTCCCTTCAGAGAAAAGTACATCCTTTTTTCATGGCCCCTTCTTTCCTTTTCTTTTTGTTTTTAAGATTTTATTTATTTATATGAGAGGTAGAGTTACAGACAGTGAGAGGAAGAGACAGAGAGAAAGGTCTTCCTTTCCATTGGTTCACTCCCCAAATGGCTGCAACAGCCGGAGCTGTGCTATCCGAAGCCAGGAGCCAGGAGCTTCTTCCTGGTCTCCCATGCTGGTGCAGGGGCCCAAGCACTTGGGCCATCTTCTACTGCCTTCTCAGGCCATAGCAGAGAGCTAGACTGGAAGAGGAGCAGCCAGGACTGGAACTGGTGCCCATATGGGATGCTGGTGCTGCAGGCAGAGGATTAACCTACGGCACCATGGCACAAGCCATATGACCCCTTCTTTCCACTGGAATCTCACAGAGATCCTTCATACAGAACATTTTTTGCCAGTATGTCTTGGCTTTCTATGCCTGAAATGCTCTCATGGGCTTTTCAGCCAGATCCAAATGCCTTAGGGGCTCATTCTGAGGTCAGAATGCTGTTTAGGGCATTTTTCATTCCATGAGTCTGCTGTATGGACTGCTTCCCTTATTGGAACTTTCTCTCCTTTTATCGTTATTATCAGACACTTGGTCTTATTTATGTGATCCATTTGACACTTAATCTTATCTATATGATCAATACCACACTTAATATCACTTTATCATGTATGATGCTGCCCCTATTAATGCATATGGATTATTTTTTGATGTCACAAAAATTATACATAATTTATTCATTTATGAATAGAAAATGAACAATGAAACATTTATACAGCCTGCCTGTGTTAATCAGAAGAGTGTTCATTTGGTGCTATAAATGCTGGTCTGTGTGTTGATATCTGTCTGATGGCTTTCTCACCATACCTGAAGCCATCTTTGAATCTTTAAAGAGTCTATTAATCCCTGGAACATATTTGTAATCCAAATAACTTTCCTGGCCCTGTGAAAGTGGGCCTTAATTGAACTGACAATTAGGAATTTTGACCATCTGTGTGTAGGAATTGGATCAGTGTGCAAAAGAGGCCAAGTCCTTAAAGGCAGTAGAAGAATCTCAGTGCTTCCAGCTACAAGAAGTAGATCACTGGCCTGAGGAACAGTCCCCGAAGCAGTGGGTGAAGGATCCATGTTCTGATCTTCCCAAGCATCTAGATGCTAAGGTGGCACCGCAGCCCTTGAAAGAGAGTGGTAAGTACCAGGAATCTGGGAACATCAGAGAAGGCAGCCTGTCTTGCTCAGGGAGAGGGGTGGGGGTAAGGAAGGGTGCATGGGGAAGAAGGATGTGTAGAATTCAAGGAATGGGTGGGATGGTGTCTGATGGACCCGGTTCCTGAGAAGTAGGGTCAGTGGCATTGTGAGAGAGGATGCAGCTCTCAGTGATGCTGGCACACTGTACTGTTCTGCAGGCAGGTAGCAGGTGCAGGCCGGGACTGTGCTGAGCAGTAGTCACGGGAGGTCAGGGCTGCCATCTCACACATGGCACACACTCAGGATAGCTTAGGAACTACACATTCCAGAAGGGAAGTAAGAGGGGGAGAGCTGCATGGCCATGGAGGTGGTTTGGTCCAAGTGTGGCTTTAGGAAAGCTGACTCTTAGAGGGAGGTGGTTTTGGGGGAACTAGAGTTTGGGTTTCTAATCCTTTTTTCCCCTCAGCTGTCCTCACTCCCCGAGTCCCTGCTGCCCCCAAGATGGGGAGTGTTGGAGACTGGGAGGTGGCAGTTGAGTCGCAGGTAAGTCATTTGCTCTTTCTTTCCTGTCATTACTACTCTTGTTCTCTTGCCCCCCAATGCTCCTCCTCTCAGTCCGTGGCCTACCCTCAACAAAAGGCCACAATGCGTATGGTGTTAGCCTTGTCCCTGTCTCCCAGCCTCCCTTTGGTTGTGCTGCTCCTTACATATGGTTCCCTGTTATCTTTCCTTGGGCCTGGGAGGGTGTTCAAGGGTCAGTGATGTTTGGGCTCCTTTTCTTGCACCCTGACAGGAAGCCCTGGGCCCTGGAAAACCAGCAGAGAAGGAGTTGTGCAAGGACCCCCTGGGAGATGACTGCGGGGACCATGTGTGCCTGGGTAAGGAAGCAGTGCTCTCTGAAGGTGTCACCTGGTTTCTTCTGCTCTCAGTTCCCAAGGAATGCTTGGTCCATTCCCTTATGAATCATGGCTCTGACATCTCTGGACTTTCAGAGACGGGAAGATTTGCCCTTTGTAGCCTACGCTGTAATGGCAGGGATGGAATCTTCCCTGATGGAGGCTGCAGGATGGCTTCCAAGAGCCTGCCCTCTGGGGGCTCATTACCTGCCTTCCTTCAGGGCATTTGCCCCAGTCCAGGGACTGTGCCTTGTCTGCTTTCTCAGAAATCCAAACTTCTGGCACCAGGTGGGTTCTGTCTATCAGGGGCAGGCACAAGTGCACTAAGTTCATGAGATGGATGTATTAAGCCATGATGAGAAAGAAATGTCACAGGACTCAAATACTTGACGGCCTGCTGGTCAGCTCAGGCTCCTTTCTCTGTAGGCCCCCAACACAGAGAGCTGCAGAATAATGAGAATTTCCTGTGGGATCTGGGATCACTGAGAGGGAAGTTGGACTCATGGCTGGGATAAAGTAGAGGGGACTGTGACAGGTGTGACTCTTGGTAAGGTTAGGTATGAGAAGCTCGTTGGCCGCTTGCTTGACTCTGGTTCACGCAGGGGGAAATAGTGCTCGATACTCCCAACTTTGGCTGAACTAGATTGAAGCCTGTTACGGCGCTGGATGCTTTTTCATCTGGTCCTCCTCAAGGACCTACTTTCATTGAAGGCTTCCTATTTTGTTCGGGCTGGGAGCTGTTGGGACAGCAATTTTTTAAACTTAGCTGGCTATTCTACAAAATGAGGAAATTTACTTTGTCACACTATTAGAAGTCTAGAGGAGGACATGCTCCAAGCATGATACACATGAGCTCAGCGGCGTTCTAGTGGGCGTGGTCCTTTCCTTCCCCACCGGCCTCAGGACACGATCACAGCCAGAAGATGGATGCCGGTGGTGATCAAGGCCACGCATCTCCCAGCAGGAGACTAGGACCTCCCCCCGCCCACCTGACACGTACACTGCTCTCTATTCCAGCCGCGGAATTCAGTCTGATCGGGCCCCTGTAGGTCACGTGCCCATCTGCAGACCAAAGCAGTCACTCTGGTATGTGATGCATCCCATAACAGCAACGGAAAAGCCGGTGAACAAAGCAAACTGCACACTTCGTGGTGCTTCCAGTTACCTCTCCCCATCCCTCCAGACACTGTAAGGGATTGGTAGTGGGATTTCTCGTCAGCCGCTTTCCAGGAAAGAATGTTTGTTATAGGGACATTTTGAACAAATGCTGTTCAAAAAATCATTTCTACTCAGTCGTTGCTCTTCTTTTGTTTGTATAGGAGTTCCAGTTTCAAAACCAAGTGTCACCTCTCAGCAAGAGCAAGGACCAGAGTTTTGGGGCTTAAGCCCTGTAAATTCTGGGGAAAAGAACGCTGCAGATGATAGCCTGGATAATGAGCAAACAGAAGCAGCCCCGGCATTGGCCTGGAAGGACTCTAGGGCATGGGAGGAACAATACCAATGGGATGTGGAGGACACGAAAGTATCAGGTGTTCACTGGGGCTATGAGGAGACCAAGACCTTCCTGGCAATTCTCAGTGAGTCGCCTTTCTCTGAGAAGCTCCGCACCTGCCACCAGAACCGCCAGGTGTACCGGGCCATTGCAGAGCGGCTAAGGGCTCGAGGCTTCCTGCGGACACTGGAGCAGTGTCGCTACAGGGTCAAAAACCTCCTACGGAACTACCGGAAAGCCAAGAGCAGCCAACCCCCAGGGACCTGCCCCTTCTATGAGGAGCTGGAGGCCTTGATGAGGTCTCGGATGACCGTCAGAGCCACAGACAGCCCAGGAGAGGCCATGGCACTCCCCAGGTTTGGGGACAGTGACGCCGAGATGGATGAGCAGGAAGAAGGGGGCTGGGAGCCTGAGGAAACAGCAGAATGCTGTAACGGTGCCGACCTGGCCACTGAGGAGTCTACCCAGGGACACAAGGTTGCAGGGGGCCCAAATCTGCTCCAGAGTCGAATTGGTAAGAACATGGGACAGCTTGATTGGATCCAGATTCCAGCCCTCCTGCCAGTTAGACTGCTGTTCCCTGAGGTCAGCGTGCAGACTGCAAGGCAGGGTTGGTGGTAGAATAAGGCACTCATACTCCTCCTTGCTTGTGCTAGGACCAAGTCTCCTGGCTGGGTTTTCTTGGTTAAAGATGCAAGCACTTCTAAAGTGTTAAGGGACTGTAAAAGAGGGAACTAAGTATTTCCCAAAGTGTGTCACTGGTAGTGTGTGTTACTGGGGATGATCACAGGTGTTAGGTGAGTGAACTTGGAATTCTACTAGTTCTATATTTCTCTTAATGTGTCTGAACATATTACTTAGCTAAAGAAAGATAGTGAAGTACTGAACAGGTAGAGCAGAAATCAGGACAGTGCGGACTAGAACAGGCGATATGTGGGGAGTGTCCAGATGTTGAAAGATGGAAACGCTGGGGCCGGCACCATGGCTCACTTGGCTAATCCTCTGCCTGCAGTGCCAGCATCCCATATGGGTGCTGGGTTCAGGTCTTGATTGCTCCTCCTCCAGTTCAGCTCTCTGCTGTGGCCCAGGAAGGCAGTGGAGGATGGCCCAAGTGCTTGGGCCCCTGCACCCGCGTGGGAGACCAGGAAGAAGCACCTGGCTCCTGGCTTCGAATCAGTGCAGCGCCAGCCGTAGCGGCCATTTGGGGAGTAAATCAACGGAAGGAAGACCTTTCTCTCTGTCTCTCTCACTGTCTGTAACTCTACCTGTCTAATAAAAAAAGAAAGAAAGAAAGAAAGATGGAAACACACCCATGAGGTGGAACATCTGATCTGAAGACACAGAGGTAGGAGCAGAGCCCATGGCCCCTGCCTGCCCATGTGAGGTGGGTTTTTCTGTACCCTACTGCATCCTGGGCCACATCGTGTCCCCCGAGGAGCTGATTTGGGCAGCTCTTTAGGGCTCTTTAGCGCCCATTAGGCCATTTTTAGTCAGGTTCTACTGTAGGGTTCTTTGAAGACAGTTGATGTCTTCAATCATTAGAGATTCTCAGCTGCCATGTTTTTAAAAGACAAATTCATCAGGTAAATAGAGGATATTTTATTCAGAAGATAGAGGGAGAATCCTGTGGGCCTTTCCCTGAACCAGTCAGCTGAAGCCATGGGCGTGGGGTCACCGGATAGAATTGACACAGTATGATCACTCGTGTTCTCCCCAGCAGCCAAGACTCATAGGTGTCAATAGAATCACTTAAAAGGGGGTGGGGTGAGATGCTCTAGCTGACATCCCCGCACCCATGGGAGGCCAGCAGCATTCTCCCGAGCCACCCTGGTGCTTTCTGGATGCCTGGGTTCTGGGTATTTAGAAGGAGAGGTGACCCTGACCACTGAGGACCTAGATAATCTCAGTAAGTCTCACACTTCTGAACTCTTCACTCCTGACAGCAGGTGTGCACTGGGGCTACGAGGAGACCAAGACCTTCCTGGCAATTCTCAGTGAGTCGCCTTTCTCTGAGAAGCTCCGCACCTGCCACCAGAACAGCCAGGTGTACCGGGCCATCGCAGAGCGGCTGTGTGCGCTGGGCTTCCTGCGGACACTGGAGCAGTGTCGCTACAGGTTCAAAAACCTCCTTCGCAGCTACCGGAAAGCCAAGAGCACCCATCCCCCGGGGACCTGCGCCTTCTTTGAGGAGCTGGACTCACTGATGAGGGCTCGGACTGCAGTCAGGGCCCTGGCGACTGTCAGGGAGGCCCCAGGGCTCCCTTGGTCTGGGCAGAGCAGTATTGAGACCTGGGCTGAGATGGCAGGCGAAGATGCCGTCAAACCTGAAACTCCAGACACAGGTAAGCCTGGAGTCACTGTCTGCACACTGTGCAGGCGTGTGAAAAGAGTGGGGGAGCCAGGTTCATTGTCTTTTGTTTCTGAACCAAGAGAATGGGATTGAGTAGGGAAAAGGATTGTATTTTGCTTCAGTTGTCCAGTCTCTGACGTGGTGTGATCCCCTGAATGAGAAGTTATTCTAGCTTCTAGGGGTTCAGCCCGTCAGTTACGAGCTGTTCAGGTTGATATGACACAGGATATGTACTGAATGTACTAGAAGAAGGAGGTGTTCGTTATTGAATAGTAAGACTGGGGAGACGGGCTGGCTGGTGCCTGGGGCTGGCCGTCCTGGCTGTCTGGGTGGAGTTACCACATCCCAGGCTGTGTCCCTCAGCTTTTGAGTTGAGCAGTGATTGTATATATCAGAACTTGATCAATTTCATGTTAGTGACATTTATAAGATGTGCAATACAAGATAAAAGTCCATGTTAAATACATTTACCATATACAGGATCTGGATGGATAAGTAAATGCTAACGAGTGAGTGAATAAACGCTGCCTTTCCGTCCGTTCTTTCAGGCTTTGAGATGAGGTGTGAGGACGGAGATCAAACTTCAGAGCAGGACGCTGTGGAGGAGCTGCCTGGACATTTATCAGAATGGACTCCAGATGCGATTTGCCAAGCCGGTGACTGGGGGGAAGACAGTGACAATGAAAACAATGGCGAAGGGGCGTGGGAAGACCCCCCAGAGGAACAGTGGGAGGAGTGTTCTTCTGAAGAGGACTTAGAAAAACTCATCGACCATCAAGGTCTGTACCTTGCAGAGAAACCCTACAAGTGCGACTCCTGCGTGCCGAGCTGCAGCCAGAGCTCCCACGTCCTGGCTCAGCAGCAGATGCACACAGAGGAGAAGGCCTGCTCACGCGGGGAGTGTGGGAAAGGCTTTCGTCACGGCTCCCACTGCAGTGCCAGTCAGAGACTCTGCGCTGGAGAGCAGCCCTACACATGCCTTGAATGTGAGAAAAGCTTTAGTGACCACTCCAGTCTCATTGCCCATCAGAAAACGCACACAGGAGAAAAGCCCTATACATGTGGGGAATGCTGGGAAAGCCTTGCCAAGAGCTCGAACCTTCTGAAACATCAGAGGATCCACGGGGGAGGGAACCTGGACCCACGTGGTGAGCCTGGGGAGAACTTGGCCAGAAACCCATCTTGTAGCCCCCGCCGGAGGAGAGCCGCGGGAGAGACGGCTCCCGAAGAGCCTCCGCGTGTCAGGAGGAACCTGCGTGCTTCCGGGCTGCACGGCGCCAACTCAGGGGAGAAACTCTGTCAGTGTCCGGAATGCGGACGAAGCTTCTCCAAGAGTTCTGCCCTCATCAGTCACCAAAGAATCCACACAGGGGAGAGGCCCTACGGGTGTGGCGAGTGTGGGAAGAGCTTCAGTAAGAGCTCCACTCTGGCCAACCACCAGCGGACCCACACTGGGGAGAAGCCGTACAAGTGTGCGGACTGCGGCAAGTGCTTCAGCGAGCGCTCCAAGCTCATCACGCACCAGAGAGTGCACACGGGGGAGAAGCCCTACAAGTGCCTCGAGTGTGGGAAGTTCTTCCGCGACCGTTCTAACCTCATTACCCACCAGCGGATTCACACTGGAGAGAAGCCCTATCAGTGTCGCGAGTGTGGGAAATGCTTCAACCAGAGCTCCAGCCTGATCATCCACCAGCGAATCCACACTGGGGAGAAGCCCTACAAGTGTACGGAGTGCGGCAAAGACTTCAACAACAGCTCTCACTTCAGCGCCCACCGCAGAACCCACACAGGGAGGAAGGAGTCCTAGGAGGCCCTCCCCAGCTCCGAGGGCCATCAGCGTCTGCTTACATCTCCCAAGAGCATAAGACACATGCTAGAAAGAACCCTTCCTGTTTGTAAGCTTGGTGTATGCCCAGGGAGGTTCTCTTGGTGCAATCCAGGTAATTTGGCAGTGAATTCAAACACTAAGGATCCATATTTGAAGGCACTTTCCTCAAGTGTCGTTTGTTTTCCTCCTGTAAAAAGCACCACACCACACAATCCTCAGGCTGCCCTTGTATTTGCTGTGAGAGCTCTGGCAGTATTGGAGCCTAACTGCTCAAGTAGAGGATCAGGGTTAAACAGTGACCCCAGCACTGAGTTAGGCAGGGATTACCAGCTCTTGCTTTGCTGTGAGTGTCCCTGTGCATATACCCCTCATCCACAGTGGCTTTCATACGTGGTGGTTTGCATCTGGGGCATGTCCTCCCAGAGAACTTTGAGACCTGCTGGGGAGAAAGGCGCACAATCGCACATCGATGGCTGAGAACAGTCCACTGAGAGCTCGGCAAAGTGTAGGAACAATCGTGACCCTGTTACAGAACCATTAAGAACAGTGGAAACAGCCAGTGTTTAGTAAGCATCTGCTCTTTGGCAGCTTCTGTGCTAAGCACTTTATATACATCATCTCATTTAGTCCCCACAGCAGCCCCAGGCTAGCTCCTGATGTTCTCCCCATTCCCCAAGGGAGAAAACTGAGGCCAGGGGGAGCTAAGAAACTTGCGAAGGTCACTCATCTGAGCAGGAGCACAGTAGGAGTCCGGCAGGCCTGGCAGTCTCCAGAGTGACGAGCTATTTGTGTAGGGCGGGGGACTCGGGTGCCAGGGGCTCCAACACTTGGTGGATCACACCTGTTACTCACTGGATTCTCCTTTGAACAAATGTAGAGATCCTCTAACAGTGAAGAACGTGGGCTCTTCAACACTAGGGAGGTGTGATGAGCAAAGCTGAGCTCTTACCAAAGCACTTGCGAGTTTCCATCTTTATGGTGCCATGGGCGAGAGATACAGGTGGCCAAGGTTGGGAACCCCATGTAGCCCAAGTGATGTGTCTTGCAGTGGGATTCTACGTTGGCTGAGCCAGTGGGGCTTAGAGTTTGCCCTTTCTCAGGGATCAGTCATGCTTCTTGTGAGACTAGGTTACACTTCCGGAGTCCTGGGACCTTTTACCACTCCTCACAGCCCTGTGCTTCTGCTTCTCTTTGGTGTGGTAGGAGCTCTATTCCTGACCCCCATGCCAAGACTGGGATAGAAGGAGTCGGTGAGTATGGTTCTCTACTGGCAGAGGACTTTGAACACTGTCCACTTTCCAGGTTCTGGTACCATTTTATCCTGAGTCTGCTTGTCCCAGGTCTGCCCAGTGCTTTCTGCATATTGATCATTCAGACCTACCTCCCATGTGGACAGGCTAAGTCAGAAAGGCTTTGGGCTCCAGAGATTCTCCTTGCAAGGGGTTCCATTGGGTTGTAAAGGAAAAATCGCTCTCCTGACATCCCCCATGACCTTGAGGTGCCCTTCACACCCAGGTTATTTTATGGTCTTGGGAAGTCCCTACTGAAAATGGATGACCGGTGCCACGGCTCAATAGGCTAATCCTCCGCCTTACGGCGCCGGCATACCAGGTTCTAGTCCCAGTCGGGGCACCGGGTTCTGTCCCGGTTGCCCCTCTTCCAGGCCAGCTCTCTGCTGTGGCCAGGGAGTGCAGTGGAGGATGGCTCAAGTGCTTGGGCCCTGCACCCGCATGGGAGACCAGGAGAAGCACCTGGCTCCTGCCATCGGATCAGCGTGGTGCGCCAGCCGCGGCGGCCATTGGAAGGTGAACCAGTGGCAAAGGAAGACCTTTCTCTCTCTCTCTCTCTCTCACTGTCCACTCTGCCTGTCAAAAAAAAAAAAAAAAAAGTGGATGACTGGAAGGTTGGGGCTTCATGTTCACATGTGAGGAAGTCAGAGGAGAGGCAGGGCACTCCACAGAACGAGGTCACTCCGTAACCCTTCCCGTGCTTCAGGACCTGCCTTTCCGAGGTCCAGCCCGTCTGGGACCACCATCTGCCAGCTGCTTCCCAACACACCCTTCCTGGTTCAGTTTATCTCACGGGCAGGGGTCATGGGATAAGTACAAGGAAGTGGTAGTGAGAGAGGAAGGATCAGGAACTGCAAGAGTAGGTGAGATCAGAGAGGAAGGGTCCCTGCAGCGGGCAGGTGCCCGTGGTGTGAAAGCAGGGATTCAGGGTGGGGCTTGGGGCCATGAGATGAGCACTATTGATGTGTAAAATGGGGGTGGGGTGTAGTGGGAGCTGCCATTGGAGTTCTTGGGACAGGGTCTTGTAGGACCTTGCGTATCAGTGGAGCCCAAGCTCAGGCTGATATGTTCTGGTATGCATTGTCAATAGCCATCAGCCGGCCGGCAACGTGGCTCACTTGGCTAATCCTCTACCTGTGGTGCCAGCACCCTGGGTTCAAGTCCCAGTTGAGGCACTGGATTCTGTCCCGGTTGCTCCTCTTCCAGTCCAGCTCTCTGCTGTGGCCTGGGAGTGCAGTGGAGGATGGCCCAAGTGCTTGGGCCCTGCACCCACATGGGAGACCAGAGGAAGCACCTGGCTCCTGCCTTCAGATTGGCGCAGTGCGCTGGCCATAGTGGCCATTTGGGGAGTGAACCAATGGAAGGAAGACTCTTTCTCTCTCTCTCTCTCTCTCTCTCTCTCTCTCACTCTCTCACTGTCTAACTCTGCCTATCAAAAAAAAATAAAATAAAATAAAAAAAAAAAGCTATCAGCCTAATGAAACTTAGGGTTGCCTGTTGGGATACTTAGGAATAATCCAGTTAGGAGTGAGGATCTGGCCTGGAGTAGCAACAGTGAAGCCAGACGCCTTGGGTGACTGGAGAACCTGTGTCATTCAGAACTCTGTGAGGTGCAGATGGGGCAGATGGGCAGGAGGCTACACATCTAGTTTGGGCCATTGGAATGTCAGATGACCAGAGGACAATTGGTGATGCTGTGCATGTGGCTGTCTGGGCCTAAAGGAAGGGGGGAGGATAGGACTGGAGAGTTTCCTATGATGATGGTAGTTAAACCTAGGAAAGGGGGATTATGTTCAACCTCAAAGAAGTGTTGGGTCTGAGATAGAACTTGGTGGGGAGGAAGGTACCCCTCAAAGTATACTCCCCACACCTACCACATCCTTCCAACTCCTGCCATTCTGGGGACACTGCCCCACTTTCTGCTGACTCCTGAATTCTCCATGAGTTTTCTGGAAGGTTCACTGTAGAAGCCAAGCTGTGCTGTGGGTGGAAGCGAGATGGTAGCCCTCTCCCCCTTGAGTGTCACCTTCCCCCTGCTCTTGGTGCCAGTCTCATGTGTTCAGTGAACAGTTTTGGTGTTTGTATTGTCTACTGCTCCTTTCTCCTAACTCTTAGCCCTAGGGTCAGCCGTGAAGGCAAGGGCGGTGTGGGCCAGGAGGGAAAGCTGAGGCCAGTGGTCCCTCCCCGGCCACCTGACTCTTCCCACCTGACTTCCTTTGCAAGGACTCTGTCAGGGAGTGTCAGTGTTCGGGGCCTGGGCCTTCACCTTGCCAGGTCACCCAGGCCTCCTCCAGCAGATCTGTGCTGCTCCAGCCGGGCATCTCGTGCCACACACCCTGGGCATTGCTCACGCGAGTCTGTGGGAAGGAGATTCACACTGCAGCAGAGCCCAGTTCCTCAACTCACACAGCCACAAGGTCAGACTCTGGTTCCAGAAGCCAAGGCTGTGCACGTGGTCCTGGGAGGGTGTTCTGTGTGAGCTGCCACAGGCAGGGCCACCTCCCTAGGTGGCTGCAGCCCCTTCCCTGATTTCTGTCCTTTCCTGACCCCTGGGTAGCCCCTTTCCCTGCCTCTTGTTCTGAGGCCTGTGGGCCACAGAGGAGAGTGGAGAGGGAGAAACAGCTTTGGGTCCCAGCTGCGGAGAGTGTTGAGGTAGTGAGCGCAGTGAAGTCTGGAGTGGAAGGGCGTGTGGTGGGTGGGCTCCCTCTACCCAGGCTGCCTGAGACTTTGCGCCAGAGTTCCGTCCGAGCTCCCATCATATTTGCAATTTTAAAAAAGCCATTATGTGGATGCTGATGACTTCAGATCTGTCTCCTGCTCTTCAGATCTGTCTCTCTGTCTCTTCTCCTGGGAGCCCAGCTGCCAGCGGGCCAGCCCTGCCTGGTGACTCCCAGGCCCCGGAAACCCCAAGTCCACCTGCAGCTGTTGTCGGTCGGTCCGCCCCACCAGCTCAGCACACAGTGGCTCCCAGACAAGCCGCCTTCACGTGCCCGGGAACTTAGAACCTCAGCCGCATCCCGGGCCCGTCTGCAGCTCCGTCTCCCTCCCAAGGGCATTCCAGTTGGGCTTCTTGCCTGGGAAGTCTGGATGGAGTCCCTGCCAAAGCAGTAGCTTCCCTTGCCTGCGGCCGTGCTTCCTCCCTTTGGACATCCCTCAGCCCCTTCATGTTAGCAGCAAACGCCAGTCTTAAGCCCCTGCCACACTCTGCTGCTGCGGGAGGGGAGGGGCTGGTCCTGGGCTGGGTGCACAGTCTGCTGCTGCGGGAGGGGAGGGGCTGGTCCTGGGCTGGGTGCTCGCCTTGGTCCTCCTTTCTGTCGCACAGCTCTGGGCTCTTCCTCTTCATCTCTTCACCTCCCGGCTTCGGCATTACCATTCACACATCCGCACCGTCATTCTTTGCCTCTCTGGATTGCAGTAAACCTGGAGTCGCCTCCAGTGCACATTTGAGCCATGGCAAAGGCCAGTGCTTTCCTTCATTGTTATTCCCTAGCCTCTGTCCCGCCTTTCCCTCTCTTGTGTCTCTCATCTGGTCCCTGTTGGCAACCCCAGCAGCCCCCTCCTATGCTGCTTGGAGGAAGAGGCAGGGAGCCCAAGAAATCCTGGCTCTTCTCAGTGTGTGGTCAGTTCACCCACTTCTGAAAGCTGGGAGCCCCTTTAAAAACCACTTGGTTAAGTCAAGGGCGGTAAATGGCAGATTCCAAGTAAATGATTTTGCCTAAACACACTGGACACGCAGATGGGGGCATCACATAGACATTTCCAGTCAGGGCACGGTTAGTGATTGTCTTGTGTGTAGATGATGCTTCTGAGCCTGTCTGCTCTTACCCGATCCTTACTGCTAAAGTGCCATTTATTTTTGTGCCATCTGGAGGGTGAGGACCAGCAGAAAGGAGACTAGGAAAATAAGAATTTGGGGCCGGCACTGTGGCTCAATAGGCTAATCCTCCGCCTGCGGCACCAGCACCCCAGGTTCTAGTCCCGGTTGGGGCACCGGATTCTGTCCCGGTTGCCCCTCTTCCAGGCCAGATCTCTGCTGTGGCCCGGGAGTGCAGTGGGGGATGGCCCAAGTGCTTGGGCCCTGCACCCGCATGGGAGACAAGGAGAAGCACCTGGCTCCTGGCTTCAGATCAGCGGGGTGTGCTGGCCATGGCGTGTTGGCCACAGCGGTCATTGGAGGGTGAACCAACGGAAAAAGGAAGACCTTTCTCTCTGTCTCTCTCACTGTCCACTCTGCCTGTCAAAAACAACACAAAAAAAGAAGAAAAATAAGAATTGGGTCTAAGGCTGGTCCTGGAGCAGCACCTGAGCCCAAGCAGGAGAGGAGCCACTGGTTGGGGCTGCCAGAGCTGTTGTCACTAAAGTCTTTTTTTCAGTTTTTTTTTATTTTTATTTGTTAAAG
Source organism: Sylvilagus floridanus (assembly GCA_949820135.1). Lineage (NCBI taxonomy): Eukaryota > Metazoa > Chordata > Mammalia > Lagomorpha > Leporidae > Sylvilagus > Sylvilagus floridanus. The sequence continues at coordinate 24,760,747 of OX463225.1, forward strand.
ATTTTGAGAGAGTTACAGTGAGAGGGAGAGACAGAAAGTTCTTGCATCCATTGGTTCACTCCTCAAATGGCCGCAGTGGCCGGAGCTGAGCCGATCAGGAGTCAGGAGCCAGGAGCCTCCTCTGGGCGTCCCCTGCATGTGCAGGGGCCCAAGGACGTGGGCCATCTTCCAATGTTGTCCCTGGCCATTAGCAGAGAGCTGGATCAGAAGAGGAGCAGCTGGGACTAGAACTGGCATCAATATGGGATGCTGGTGCCGCAGGCAGAGGATTAACCTACTGTGCCACAGCCCCAGCCCTGTCACTAAAATCTTGAGAGTCACTGGGTCAGGAAACCCTATTTTGGTGGCAGGCGACAAAAGTGGCACAGAGGAAAAAAGTCCTCCTCCTTCCACACAGACCACGCCTTGGCTTCAGTGCTTTGGGAATTACAGGCAGTGGAGACTCAAGGGGAGGCTAGAGAGTGTGCCTTGAAGGTGGTGGAGAGAGGCTCCTTAGAAAGCCCCACGCTTGGGGCCAGCATTGTGCCACCTGCAACACTAGCATCCCATGTGAGTGCCCATTGGAGTCCCTGCTGCTCTGCCTCTGATCCAGCTCCCTGCTAATGCACCCGGGACAGCAGTGGAAGATGGCTCAAGTACTTGGGCCCCTGTACCTATGTGGGAGACCCAGATGGAATTCCTGGCTCCTGGCTTTGGCCTGTCCTAGCCCAAGCCATTGCAGCCATTTGGGAAGTGAGCCACTGAATGGAAGATTCACTTTCTCCCCCTCCTCCCCCATCTTTGAAATAAATAAATCTTTTTTTAAAAAAAGAGCCCTGCTCTGCAGACATCACCCAGGTCCCAGGGCACCTGAGAAACAGGAGGCTTGTGCATCACACCCACATCTGAGGCCAACCCTGCTCCTGAAGTCTCCCAGATGTCCTTGTAGTGGAGGGGGAGAGGCATCAAGAAGGGGCAGGGACTCCTTCCCGGGGCCGCTGGTGCGTCCTGGGGAAACAGCACGGAGACCTTACAGCAGCTGGATATTTGTGGTTGATTTTGATTGCTTCAGACTAACTGAAGTTAAAAGGGATTACATTTTGGCCATCAGGACGCTAGGGACTGAAGATCTAATTCTAAGAGCGTGTCCTTTTAGTTTACAATTTGAGCCCCTGGCTTCATTTTGTCCTTTCTTCTTCTTTCTCTTCTTCCTCTGCCTCCTCCTCCTCCTCCACCACCTTCTCCACTTCCTCCTCCTCCTCCTCCTCCTTCTAATATTAAAGATTTGTTTGAGAGAGTAATGGGCGGGGGGAGAGAGAGAGAGAGATTTTCCATCTGCTGGGCTCGCTCTCCAGTTGGCCACATCAGCTTAGGTCTGGGCCAGGCTAAAACCGGGAGCCTAGAACTCCAATCTGGTTTCCCTTTTGGGTGACAGTGGCCCCCGTACTTCTGCCTTCCCAGGCACACTAGCAGGAAGTTGGGTTGGAAGTGGAGCAGTCGGGGCTCGAGCTGGTGCTCATGTGGGATGTCAGCGTTGGACGTGTCAGGTTGACTTGCAGTGCACAGTGCTGGCCCGTCTTGTCTGTCTTTTTCCTGTGGTACTCTGAGCATCTCTTAAAGCCAGTTGGATCCTATTTTGGGATGGAGTGGTCTGATAAGTTAGTAAGTTATATTAAACTGCCAGACAATAAAAGAAGGAGCTTGTTTTGGATTCTTCTGGCATCACCCGAAGAATGGAGACAGGAGAAAGGGCAATACATGGTGGAGGCACAGTGAGGCTGCTGTAGTAGCTCGCAGTTGAAGTTTGCTCATCCACGTTCACTCTCTTCTCCTCATTGAGTGGGGCAGTGTAGGCAACTCTTCACCTTTAGACCCTACTGTCCTTGACATCTGAGCAGGAGTTGGTTGAGTGCAATATTTCCGAATTTGACCTGCTTTGTCCAGATTCCTTGGGAAACCTGTTTCTTCCTGAAGCTCCAGAATACAGCACCTACGGTAGCAGTGATTGGGATGGAGTCATACTTCGTGTCTTGGGGACAAAGATGAGACCTGGGAGGGAATGAGGAGGAGGAAGCCCCGAGTCTTGTTCACATGTTTGTGTGGAACTTCTTTCCAGCAGTGGCTCCGATACTGACCAGACCCACGGGACTTGCCTTCCTGGGAGATGGGACAGAGGCCACAGATGTCCTGTCCATGCCCTTGCTATTAGCCATGGTTTGACCACAAGTAGAGCAGGCATAGAGGTCAGTTATGAAATATGGGGTCTACAAAGGCTGACCAGCCAATCCAGGCATGAAGAACTTTGTTGTCCGAGAGGGTTTAATCTGGATAGCTGGAAAGCTGGCTAGGGCCAGTGGGACTGAAAATGTGATACTAGGAAAAAATCCTGTGCAAGAGAGATGCCTCATGGACTGGGGCTCACCACCCCGGCAGCCCCATGCCAATAATGAAGCAGGAATCTGACTTGCGGGGCCAACTTATTCTTAGGTAGTAGGAACCATCAGGTGAGAGAGGGGTATCCTGGGGTTGAGGTCTAGGGAGGGGCGGGGCGGGGAGGGACCTGGTAGTTACCTGATAGGAGGGAGCTAGCTTGGGGGCAGAGGAAGGGTCGAGGGAAGAAAGGAGAGCAACTCAGAAAGCGAGGGGGTGGGTGAGGAGGGAAGAGGAACACAGAAATGAGAAGGAGCAAAGGAGCAGGAGGGGAAGAAGTAGAGAGGGACCAGCTGCCGTCCAATGAGGGAGGGAGACAGACAGCCAGGCGAGGTGGGAATGGGGCAGGCAGAACTGGAGAGGCAAGAGCAGGAACTGGAGCAGGTGGAGGGGCAGGTGAAGCTGGAGCAGGAGGCAGCTGCTGTGGTTTCCAAGCGAGACGTGGAGGGCGGACTGCACGGCTTGGCTCAACCTTCTGTATCCGCCCTTTGTTCCATTCTGTGGCCCGGACTCCATAGTAACCACGGCCCAGGATTCTCAGGCTGCGGTGTCTGAGATGAGAGCCACCAGCTACGTGTGCCGGCTGAGCCCTCCAAATGTGAGGAGTCTGCACTGAGATGTGTTGTGCACGTGAAACAGACACCAGATTTTGCAGACTGGTATGAGAAAAGAAGGAAAAGATCTCCATATTTTTTATATAGGTTTCATCTTGGAATATCTTGAAATAATATTTTGGATATATTAGGCACAATAAAATATTTATTGAAGTGAATTTCACCTGCGGCTTTTTCCTTTTAGAATGTGGCTACTGGGAAAATGTAAATTATACACTCCACTTGCATTTGCAGCTCACGGGCTGTTTCTCTTCTTGGCACTGTTCTAGCACGCTTGAAGTAGAAAGACCCCCGAAAGTCTCATTTTGTAGATCAGGCAGTTAAATCCCAGGGGCCTGTTCAAGAGCACCCGGCTAATGTAGCAGCGCCTGGACCAGGGCCCGGGACTGTCCATCCCGTCAGTGCAGAGTTTTCTCCGTGGGCTCGAGCTGGCCGGACACAGCCTATGCTGTGCATAGCTACGAGGGCGGTCACCCTCCTGTAATCACACGAGGAGTACGAAAGGTGGTCCTGCTGCCCCAACACCCGCCTTCATGGGCCTCGCTGTTGCTCCTGTAGGGAGGCTCCTTCGCGATGGGCCACCGGGTGAGAGTATAAGCAAACTTGACCTCTAGCAGCCTGTAGTTGATCCACGAGCTGGGAACCGGAAGGGAATGTCTGCCTCTGGCACGGGGTGAAGCAGAGGAGTCGCAGTCTTTATCTCCTATCATCCTAGTTTTCAAAACCTTTTCAGAGTATCTCATTGACACCTAAGGGGAAGCTTTTGAGTGAAGACACTGTGCCTGCTAAGGATGGGAGCTTGTCCCGAAGCCTGCGGTCTGATGAACTTGGAGCCGGAAGAGCAGAGGCCTCTCGCCCAGGCTTGCTGGCCGCTGGTCTGCTGCTCTTTCTACTGCGGGGATCCGGAGGAAGGTCACTGGCTGCTGACGGGCACTCTTCCGCACCCAGGACTTGGCGATGTTGATTCACTCCCGGTCTCTGTAGGATCCTAGGGTGTGGGAGAGGGACTTTGATGCAGGCCTGGCACTTCCCGTCCACATGAACGCCCTGTATACTGTGTCAGGGCTGAAGTCTGCCCCCAGCACTGCCCACCCGAGAGTGCTGAATCTCCCAACTCAGTCCTCTTGTTCTTGCCAGTACTGCGTGTGCTTCTGCGAGGGCTCGCTGCTCCACAGCCCTCTCCCAACCTTGTCTTCAGTCCGTGGCAAGCAGAGTTCCTACAGATCAACTCCAAGAGGCCAAAGCACCCAGGGTCAGGACTGCCTGCCTCTCCCGGGCCTCCCTCACATGGCTGGTTTTACCCATCATCCCCTCCTAACGCCTTGGCTGCTGCCTCTTCCCACCTCTTCAGGCTCCTGCCCTCCCCTCCAAACCTGTCCATCCAGCCCATCTGAAATCATGCTCCATGTTGACCAACGCACCCCTCGCCCCCCAGAGTCTGTCTCTTACCCTCTTCTGTACCATTTGACCTTACTGAAGCCTAGCTTTTTCTGGCAGATCCTGTATCTTTGCTGGCCTTTCTGAACAGAAGCTGCCCCCGGCTCCCAGCTCAAGTGCCTCTTGGCATGGAGGCAGGGTTGCTGTTCTCACTGCCTTGCCGCTGCCTGCAGAGTGTTGCTTCTGTTCCTTCCTATGCATTTGACCATGGGGCTGGCGTTGTGGCACAGAGCACGGTAAGCTACGGCCTGCACTGCCAGAATCCTCTAGCTGGTTCGAGTTCTGGCTGTTCTATTTCTTATACGGTTCCCTACTAATGCACCAAGGGCTTGGGCCCCCACACCCATGTGGGAGACCCATGTGGGCTCCTGGCTCCTGGCTTTCGCCTGGCCCATCCATGGCCATTGCAGCCATCTGGAGAGTGAACCAGCAGATGGAAGAGCGCTCTCTCTCTTCCTCTCCCTTTCTATAACTCTGTCTTTCAAATAATAATAAAAAAAGAATCCAATAGCTATAAAGGGCCTGAGGGCCAGGCACGATTTGGGACTTCAGGTAGCTGACTGTAATTCCAGCCTCCCCCAACTCAGCGAGATGGTTTTGTTATCATCCCCATTTTACAGTGGGGCTGTGGAGATTCAGGATAACAAGTTGCTTGAGTAGGAAAGCCCAGATTCTGACTCAGCTAGTTTGGGTCCAAGGCCTGAACTCTTGGTACCACTCTACCATAAGGTCCTTCGAAAGTCTCTGTTCTTCCAATGCCTAAGCCATTCATCTGTATCATCAAGAGTCTTCCGCTGGGGGACTGGCACTGTGGTGTAGCAGGTAAAGCTACCGCCTGCAGTGCCAGCATCCCATATTGGTGCCAGTTCGTGTCCCAACTGCTCCACTTCCAACCCAGCTCCCTGCTAATGGCCAGGGAAAAGCAGCAGAAGATGGTCCAAGTGTTTGGGCCCTTGCAGCTCTTGGTTCCTGGCTTTGGCCCAGCCCTGGCCATTGTGACTATCTGGGGAGTGAACCAGTGGACGGAAGCTCTCTCTGTCTCTGTCTCCCTCTCTCTCTGTAAGTATTTCAAATAAATAAATAAAATCTTAAAAACAATAGTATCCCCCCCCCACGCCGTGTCTGGGTCAGCTCTCACTTCCTGCATGTTTTGCAGTCATCCAAGACCTCCTCCCCTGTTGGCAGCCTTCCTCTACCCCCCAACTCTTGCTGTCACCCTAGCTGACTCTGGATCCTGCAGAAGGGCTATGTGGAAAGCCATCTTTGATTTCATGGTTGTCTCTACCACTCCAGCTCAACCATATCTTGTTCTTTACCCCACCTGTGACAGCATGACTTCAACTAATTTAGACACCCATCTCTCCTGAGCTGAATATTTGCATAAACAATTACTGGTATCTCTTCTGGGGCGAGACATATCCATTTAATTTCCCCCAAGCCTGCTCTCCAGCCACCTACCCCTTTTCCATCATTCGCCATCATCCACCTGCTTACTCAAGGCAGACATCCAGGAGTCACTCAAGCCTTCTTTCTCCTTCTACATTCAGCCCATCACCAAATCATGTGAAATCGATCTCTGAGATAACTATCATGAATCCTTCCATTTCCTGCCATGCCTCATAATTACTGCCTTCTTCCTGGCTGCCATCGCCCCCACCTGGCTGCTGGTGGTCTTCTAACTCGTGCTCCTGCAGCTACTCTTGGCTATCTTCAACCGAAGCTCCAAAGAAAACCGAGTCATGCCATTTGGCTTCTTGTGACAGGTGCATGATTTTGCACTTGCCTTGGGTCATGCACTGTTGACACACCAGCCACTTTGACCTCCCTTCAGTTCCTCCAAAAAACGTCACACATGTAGTTCTCATTATTTCCAGAGCTCTTCCCAGTATTCACCACTCACACTCATCCTTCAAGTCTCACTTTAAGTCACCAAAATGCAGTGACTCCTGCCTCAACCTCAGGTATCGCCTGCTCCCCCGTTTCCCACAGAACACTCGTTGCAGTCCCTTAGTCCTTGCTTATTTCTTAGTGTTTGTGCTGAGCATTGCTGGTCTTCCTTACAAGCCCTGGGTAGCTAGCGCCTTCCGTGGAACCCATGTGCCCCAGGCTTCCCCTCTGTGAAGTTCCCACATGCTCATGCTTCGTACAAAGGCAGTCCCAGTCCCCTTGACCCATGCTCCTTCTAGGACTACAGTAATAGGACTAGCAGAGATCCTGCCCATCTGTCAGGTAGGGGATGGAGCCTGGGTGGGGTTCAGTGTGTGCGGAGCCTTCTGGGACTTTCACTGTGCCTCCACATGGAGTTTAATTCCCATGCAGCCATCATGGCATTTCCTCCTTTCTGTTCCCAGATAAGACGCAGGTGCATCATGGGAAAGAAGGCAGGTAAGGGGATCGAGTTACGATGCAGGGCTGCAGGATTTGAACCCAGGCTCTCAGATATAGGATGCAGGGGTCCCAATTAGCATATTAACTACTGTGCCAAATGCTGGCCTCCAAACTCTATACCTCCCTTCTCGTCCCCTCCTCAGCCCTTGGCAACCACCATTCTATTTTCTGTTTCTATGGACTGACTATTCTAGGTACCTCATATACATGAGGTCCGGCAGGGTTGTGCTTTTCTGACTTGTTATTCTGCTTAGCATAACATCCTCAGGTTTCATCCATGTGACAGCATGTGGCAGAATTCCCTTTTTATGGCTATGTACTATCACACAGTACATTTAGACCACATTTATATAGTCACTCATCCACGGATGGACATGGGTGGTTCCTTCTACCTTTTGGATGTTTTCAGTAGTACTGCCATGACTACACAGCTCTCTTCATGACCCTAACTTTAATTCCTTCGGACATATTCTGGAGCACAGAATTGTTGAATAATATGGTAATTTCATTTTTAATTTTTTGAGGCACAACCATATGGTTTTCCATACCTGCTGCACCATTTTACATTCCCACAAACAGGGCACAAGACTACCAATTTCCCTACCTCCTTGCCAGCATTTGTTATTTTCTGTTTTTTTGATAGAAGCCATTCTAATGGCTGTGAGGTGGTATCTCATTGTGGTGTTGATTGGCATTTCCCTCATAATTAGTGGTGATGACGATCTTTACACACCCCTGTTGGCTACTGGTGTATTTTATTGGGAAAATGACTGTTCAGGTCTTTTGTAGGAGTACTGTATGTTTTGGAGGGTTCATAGTCCTTCCTGACCTCGGATATTAACCCCTTCGCAGAGACACGACTTGGAAATATTTTCTCCCATTCCACAGGTGGCCCTTTTCACTCTGTTGTCTTTTGGTGCACACAGAAGTTTTACATTTTGATATAGTCTAATCGATGCACTTTTTTTCTTTCACTGCTGGTATGTTTGGTGTCATAGCCAGGAATCCATGATCAAATCTAATGTTATGAAGAGGTCCCCTGTGTCTTCTGGCAAGGCTTTTACAGTTCTAGGTGTCACACTGGGGTCCTTGATTCATTCCGGGCTGAGTTTTGTGGGTGGTGGGAATTCTCAGCAGATGGCACTGGCAGCACGACACAGCTAAAAGGGACTTGCACTTCTCCACTCTTGGACTGTGGCCCGAAATGTCCTCTTTCCTCTTCACCTTCCCCCACACTCACCCTTAGCCATGAAAGAAGCCATAAAGAATGTAAGAAAACCAATGCAAAAATTTATATTTTATTTGAATTCAAAAAATTTAAAATTGCTTTCAAATTCAGGAAAGTACCATAATGCAGGACCCCAGGGGGAAGCCTCACAGACAGAGACAGATAAATTAAATGCATATACTGCAGACAAGCCGGGGGAGGTGTAGATTACATATTTACAGCACTTGATGTTTTCTGAAAACCATATTTATACATTTTATTACATTTACAAAAAAAGGCTTCCACTACCGTTTACCTACAATAATGAAAAAAAATGTACACCTTTTTTTTTTCTTTTTTGGTACTGTACAAACTTTGTATAATAAAAATATATCTCTGTACAAAAGATTTTTTTTGTTCATTTTTGTTTTACTTTTTTTTTTCTCATGGGATGGCGGTGGCGGGTCTATGGCGTGATTGGCAGGGGAGGGGCTTGTTCTGCCCTGCTCCTTTCCCAGCCTCTGCAGGTGGAGAGAAATGCCAGGGCGGGGGGCGGGGCCCCACCAGCGAGTGCTCCTTGGGCATCTCTTGGACTTGACAAGGAGACACAAGGATGGAGAGGCGGGGGGCAGGGGGCGGAGAGGGGGTCCTCAGGTGGTCTGAGTGAGGAGGGCAGCAGCCGTGTCCAGGGAAGGAACGAGGCGAGAGTGTGGGTGCCTGGCTTGGTCCTCTCCCACCGACCCAGAGATGCTGCATCCCAGCGTGGGTGCGGGCAGGAAGGGGACTCCTGCCTTTGTCTGTCTCCAATGTATCTGCTGGAAGCTAATGTGTCGCTTCACTAGGGCCATCTCAACAGCAGAGCCGTGTCCCCACCTCTCCAGTCCCACAGGACCCGAGGCCAGGCACGTCACACAGGCACAGGTGTGGACGCCTACTGGGACCTTCCCGAGGACAAAGCAGGCGGCTTCCCGGCAGTCCTCATGGGGAAGTCATGGCTGAGCCATGCACACAAAACTGTGAGAATCAAGCCAAGCCACTTCCGAGCAGCGGCAGAGAGGTGACTTCCCTCCTCCCAGTCTTTGATTCAGGAGCTCCCGTGTCCTTGGTGGGCTGTGGGCAGGGGCTGTTGGGAGCCAAGGGACCAGCACCGGCTCCAGGAGGCCTGGGGTCCTGGGTCCTTGTCCTGATGCTGCCCACGCGCCGACAGCAGAACCCAGATAGGACACATGGGTCCCCGGCCCGGCCTGCCAGAGCTGGCCAAAGTGCTCCTGTGGGGATTCATCCACTCCTCCCTGGATCGCTGTCCCCTCTAGACCTGGGTGTCGGGCAGCTGGTGTAGCAGGGTCAGACCCATCGGCATGTGTGCTCTGACTCCTCCCTGCCTGACCTTTCCTTGCCTGTAAAGTGGGAACAATCAGTCGTACATGGTGGTGGACCGGAAGCAACAGCTGCAAAGCATGAGGCAGAGCAGAGGAGCCGTCAGTCGCTGGGTCCTGCGCAGGCTGGCTCCTCTGTCCTGCCCGGGGCCTCCCGGCTGCCGCCAGACCTGGCGTCCCCGTCTGGACCACAGACAGTCTTCTCTTCCGTTGGCTGACAGATCTGACCTTGATTCCTGCCCTGTCTCCCCCAGGCTCCCCCTTCTCCCATGCTGCCCTGGACCCAAGTGACTTTTTAATTCCTTGGGTTCAGAACTCAAGGCGATGATGTTTGGAAAAAAATAAAGGCATTCCTTTCCAAGCTGTTTCTGAAGATTCCCCCCTTGCCCCCGGGGCCATCTTGCTGTCCCTGTCCGCCCACAGACCCTGGCTGCCGAGCACCGGCCAGCAAGGGATGGATCTCGGTACGGCATTCACCGGGTTTTCACATGTGGGACGCCGGGGGCCACGTTGGGTCAGCAGCTGATTGTGCCCCTCCCCCCAGCCCCGCCTCTTCTCTGTGTCTCTGGGAGCAGGGCTGGGCATCCTTGCCACCCACATCTCTTTTTATCTTTTATGGCCTCTTCCATGCGGTGCAAGTGAAGGGGAGGAGTGTGTGTGTGTGCTCAGTCACACACACACCACACACACACACGCACATCCACAGATTGCTTTGCTTGTTTTCAACCCATAAACTCCCTTCCTCTGTCTGCAGCCCGGCTTCCTTGACTGTCCGCAGCCAGGGCATGGCGGGAGCCCCTCTCCAGGGTGGCAGACGCAGAAGGTGGCAGGGCGAGGGCCCGAGTCCCAGCAGTGGCAGACACAGGCGGAGAGACGGACGGAGATGGGGGACTGGGCGCTGTGCTCAGGGGGCTCCTTCCTGCCCCCCGGGGAGCTGGGGACAAAAAGACCACAGCAAGGTTTGCACCAGGAGAGCGGGTGGCGGAGGAGTTGGGGAGCAGAGGCAAGAGCAAGGAGGCAGGGCCAAGGAGACGGGGCGGGGGGGGGGGGGAGAACAGGCAAACATCGGCTGTCTCTCCCCTCAGCTCTGCTTTTTGGTCTCTGCCAACGGGGGCAGGGCGGGGTGTGGAGGGCACACAGGCATCTCTCTACCTGTAGTCGCCCTCCCCCTGCATGGCCTCCTTGCCCAGCCTGGGGCTGGGTTCGTTCTTTACAAAGGTGTTTTTACACTGGCTATTTTTGTTGTACATACTTACAGGCCCAGACACGTATTCATGGGGAGATGTGTGCGTGAGCTTGGCTCGCATTTCCATCTCCATCAACACTTCAAAGACCTGAGTGAAACTTCGCAATTGGATGTATTTAAGGGGGGCAGTGTGATATCTCAATACATGTAGACGAAAATGATGGCTAGAGGTTGTGGAGCGGGCGGCGACGCCTTAACCTTAACTTTAACCTTAACCTTAACTGAGCCTGAGGCTCCTCCCCATCCTTGTTGACACAGGGGCTGGAGGCCAACACCTCCCCCACCCTTATTAGCCCCTCTAACTTGGTCAGGGTCACCGTTAGGCACCTGTTTTGCATTTTCTCATCTGTAACAGGGATGTTAAGAGTATCTTCCTCCCAGGTGGTGTAGGGAATCATTGAGCCTGTGCCACCACGTACCTGGGAAGTGCCTGGTGCACAGCCCTTGTGCGTGTGTGCGTGTGTATGTGGGTGTGTGTCCACATCTCTGTGTGTCAGCGCCCCCACGCCCACCCAGGCACCAATCTCTGCCGTCCCATCTCAGGTGCCTCCCACTCACCGGCTGCTGGAGGCGGGGCTCTCGGTGGCGGTGGGGCGGCAGCCAGGCCTGGGGGCTATACTGCGGTACACACCGTGCTGACCGTGAACTCCGCCTCGCTGGCCATGATGTCCGTGGGCTGGATGTTGCGATCGTACATTGGGTTCTCAAACGTGGCTCGAACGTTCGTGTTCTCGTGGCCCGCGTAGCCATTGAAGGGAACCTTGGGTCTTCTCCTGGGAGGGAGACAGCACGGGGTGGGGCCGTGGAGAGGGGGAGGCGCCGCGGGCTCCTTGGGGCCTTTTAGTCCTCACAGCTCTCCTGAGCTGCCAAGGCTCCGGTGGCTTTGGGCCGGGGGCATCACCCTGCCCGCCCGGCCGCCTCCCTCGTGGGTACCTGTGTTTGTAGAGATACAGCACGAAGCCCGCGATGATGAGGGCGATGAAAGGCACCAGGATGGCGGCGGCCACCGAGCTGCTGTTGGAAGCAAAGTGGCGGCCGATGGACTCGGGGTCTGACTCCCACAGCCTGAGGTCTGCAAAGGCCCAGATGTTAGAACGCAAGTCACAGCGCCACAGCCCGAGGCGCACGCACCCTAGCAAGCGTGGCTGTGGCCGGGGACGCCACCTGGAGCCTGCCCGCCCCTGGGGAAGGGTGCTAATGGCCACCACGCCCCGGAGGCCGGTGCTCAGGCCCTGGGAACGCAACGTGCAGGAGACAGGGTCTCAGAACCGTCTTCGGAGGCTGCCACGCCCTCCCAGGTGTCTTACATAGCTGTCCTTGTCCTTGGCACTATCCCAGAGCTTGTGTGGGACTCTCAAGTGCCTGCCTGGCCCCAGAGAGGATGAGCACCCCAGTGGGGCCTTCAGCACCGCCCCGCCCCACCCCCTGCTCGGGACAGACACCAGTTACCGAGTCTCTGAAAGCCGAAATGCCCGAAGCCTTGGCCCTTGACGGAGCCTTGGTAGATGAAGGTACCTCCAGAGGACTCGGAGGAGACCTGGGAAGTGAGGAGCACAGAGAGCGAGAGGGGAGGCTGTGGAAGGATCTAGAACTGCTGCTGACACGTTCAAAGGTAAAGGCTGCCAGACAGGCCGGGGTCACCACTGACCATTCCAATGGCCGCTATTTTTGGGTGGGTGGCTGGGGACACAATGGTTCCCTGCCCCCCAATGCTGCTGTGCCTCCATGATGCTCGTGTGACATGTGGCCTGTGGCCTGAGCTTTGAGGATGCTCCAGGAGGCTTCCCCCTGCTCCAGTGCCCGAGGGCTGCCTTCTGTCTACCATGCCCTAGGCGGACTTCCCCATCTTGTTCCTCCAACACATGGCTGGCTGTGGAGGGGGCCCTGATGGCTGGTGGTTGTCCTAGGCACTGGCTGTAGCTGCTGCTGGCCCTCCAGAGCCCACTCTCATCTTGGCCCTGGCCTGCACGCCCAGCTCCACGTCCCAACTTTGACCCTTGTTCTTGCACATCCAGCTCCCCTCCCAGCATGGTGGATGGCAGAATCTCTTGTTCCTTTGCAGAGTTTGCACTGCCACTGTGGGAGCTGGCGGGTACCTCCGGGCATACAAAAGGCCTAACTGTGTGTGCCAGCCCCTGGGGAGGCCAGATGGTTCTCTGTATAAATAAGGCAATGTCACTCCAGTCACAGTGCGCTACCAGCTGGTCCCGCTGGGGAGGATGCACTGTGACCCTTCAGCTCTCTGCCACTCGGACCCACTATGACGTCACCCTCCTTCCTACCCTCCTCTTCTAGCGCCAAAAACCCAAGGCAGAGAGGCCAGGGTACTCAGGGCTGCCACCTGGGAGGCAGGGGTGCATGGCTGGGGCACCCCCCTTCCACCTCCAGAATGCCCTAGAATGCAATGTCTTTCCCACCGCAGAGTGCAAGGCCGCCATGTCCTGGTCTCTCAAGCTGTGCTAAGTCACACTGTGTGCACACTCTCAAGAGAGAGTGGACGCGACAGGTGCTCATCTGGGACTCAGCACCTTCTCCCGGCCCCCCCCCCCCCACGTCCCCCCTGCACTCCCTCCCCTCGCCGCCGCTTCCCTTTCTGGAGTTTCTGTTACTCCTGGTCAGTTGTGGTCCCAAAATACCACATGGAAAATTCCAGAAATAAACATTTCATAAGTTTTAAATCACGTTTATTATGTTATATTGTAATTGTTCAACCATACCATTAGGTTTTGTTGGTCTTTTTACCGTGCCTAATTGACAAACTAAACTTTCTCATAGAGAGAGACAGGTTCAGGACTGCGCACAGCTTCTAGTACCCACTGGGGGCCCCGGAACACACTCCCCTGGGCTGAAGGCTGGGCTCTGCGCCTAGAGTTCACTCCCGTCCCACAGGTCCTCGGCCCCATGCTTCCTGTTCCACCTCCCTCTGCCCTGCTGCCCCCGGACTCCTAGTTCCCCTCTGGCTTCTTCCCTTGCAGAGGGGGACACCTGTCCCCAGTCCTGGCCCCACGAACCTTCCAGGCGAGTTCCCAAGGGGCCCCTGGTGTTCCCACACTCTGTCCTCCTCTGCCCGCAGTAGGGGAATCGGGGCTAGGGTGGGGACGAGGAGTCAGTCAGCCAAACTTACGTGCCCATCCAGAGCCCAGTGGTCATCTCTGAACTTGTTCACGAAGATCTCTGCAGGCCCCAGGATCTGGTAAACCTGGAGCAGGAGGTGGAAATCTTCCTTCTTGTACGTTCCTGGGGAGAGAGAGATCAGGGAGTGCCCACGCGTGTGGGTGTGCGTGAGTGGAGTTTCACCCGTATGTTGAGATAAGTGTTCCCTGCATACCTACAGTTATGTACAGTGTTGGGGGGGGGCGCTCTGTGGGCCGAATGTGAGTATTGGCAAGCTTGTGCACATGTGTTCACTGCTGGGCTGCTGGGAGCAGACTGGGGTCCTCGTCACCCACACCCAGCTGAGAAGATGACTGTGTGTTTCCACCTGCCCTTAATGCACACGCACGTTTACAACTCGGTGGGTGCTGCAGTGCAGGAAGGCAGGTGCATGGGAGAGGGCCAAGGTGTTTAGGACTGTGTGTTAGAACAAATGAGTGAACACTGTGACTGTAGAATTGTGCTGTGTGTGTGCATGGGTGGTGTGTTAATGTATTCAATGAACACTTGGTTTCTAAGATATGTGGTTTTTCTGATTATGGAAACATTGAAAATTGGGGAAATTTTGGAAAATGTAGAAATCCCTGAAGAATCTGTCCTGATTTTAACACTAAGAGACTACTCTATTGACATTTCGGTGTAAATATTTCCAGCTTTCTTATGAAAATAAACTTTTCCTTTAAGAGACTGAGGACTGGGACTGGTGCAGTGGGTTAAAGCTCTGGCCTGAAGTGCCCACATCCCATATGGGTGCTGGTTCTAGTCCCGGCTGCTCCTCTTCTGATCCAGCTCTCTGCTGTGGCCTGGGAAAGCAGTAGAAGATGGCCCAAGTGCTTGGGCCCCTGCACCCACGTGGGAGACTCGGAAGAAGCTCTTGGCTCAGCTCCAGCCATTGCAGCCATTTGGGGAGTGAACCAGTGGATGGAAGATCTCTCTGTTTCTACCTCTCTCTGTAACTCTGTCTTTCAAATAAGTAAAATAAATCTTTAACAAACAACAAAAAAGAGACTGAGGTCTTATTTTAAATGTATCAGGGTAGCTGTACATCCCCTAAAATTGATGTAATATTGTACTTAGTGGAAATACTATAATTGAAATTCTACTTCTTTATTTCTGGGAAATTATCTATTTCCAATTTGTATGCAATGGGGAAAAGCCCTGTAAAGTGAACATCCTTCATTCCTGTGTGTTAGGCTCCCTCCGTATCCGTGTCTTGGGACAGACAGTGGTAGAAGTGTAATTGATGGATCGAATCAGTTTCCAAGATCTGGATACAAACTGCTGACTTGTTTTGTAGAATGGTACTGTTTAATCCTCTGACCAGCACTCAGGTTTACTGATTCCAAAACCCTTGAGCTGACGGGATGAAGTGGAACATGACATTTGGGTTGACTTGTTTTTTGGTCAGTGCTGAACAATATTCTTGCCTTTGTTCGTTAGCTGGCTGTGTTTTGGCTTCTGGGAATTCCCTGCCCCTATTTTCGACCTCTCTTCTCTTTGCTTCCACATTCAAGGTGCTAGTGTTTGTCATCTGACCATTTCTCTTTAGTCCAAGCTGCTTTTGTCACGCAAACAGTCCCCTCCTCTTCCCAAGAGGCAAGGCAGAGCCTTGCATGACAGCGCGATGCCATGACACCGCACTCAGCCTTGGAACGGGCACTGCCCACCACCCTCACCACCCGCCTTACACTCGGGGACACGGCTTGCTACTTACCAGCCAAGTGCAGCTCCACACCACTGTGGTCAATCATGGTGGCGTTGACCTTGCTGTTGGCCACCTGGAGGCCAGTGACTTTGAGCATGGCCGGCTGCTTCTTCCCTTGGTACTCATAGGCCCCTTTCCACAGAGAATTCTTGGCAAAAACGTCCCCAGGAACTAGAGGATTGAGCAGCAGATGTAACAGGGACTTTGTGCTGGCAGAACTGGGGGCCACCTGATTTATACTTAGACCTGATCCCAACCTACTGATTCAGCTGTTTCCTATACTCAACATGTGGGGAGGTGGTACAGCGCTCTGGCTCTCTGCGTTTCAGGGTAGGTGGGAACTGAAATGAGTCTGCTGAAGAGATGTCTGCACTTGCATGTTCTCTGCAGCGCTGTTCCTAATGGCCAAGGGACGCAATCAACTATGTGACCACCAACAGATGGCCGGATCTATGTGACCACCAACAGATGACCGGATCTATGTGACCACCAACAGATGGCCGGATCTATGTGACCACCAACAGATGACCGGGTAGGAATCGTAGCACGGGGCTGACGCTGTGGTCCAGCAAGTTAAGTGGTAGCTTGCAGTGCCAGCAGCCCATCTTGGAGTGCTTGTTTGAGTCCTGGCTGCTCCTCTTCCAAACCAGCTCCCTGCTAACGCAACTGGGAAGGCAGCAGAAGATGGCCCAAGTGCTTGGGTTCCTGCCACCACATGCGAGACCAGAAAGGAGTTTCTGGCTCCCGGCTTTGGCCTGGCCCAGACCTGGCTGTTGCAGCCCCTGGGGAGCAAAGCAGTGGATCAAAGTTCTCTCTCTCTCTCTCTCTCCTTTCTCTGTCACTCTGCCTTATTTTAAAGAAAAAAGAAAAGGTGGCACATACACACAATGGAATACTATCTAGCCTTTAAAAGAAGGGAATCCTGTCACTTGTGACCACATGGCTGAACCTGGAGGACACTGTGCTGAGTGGAGTGAGACGTTCACAGAAACACAAATCCCATATGACCACTTAGATGTGGGAGCTGAGATTCTGGAACTCATGGAGTGCAGAGTGGAAGGGTGGTTGCTGGGGCTGGGATGGGAGGGAGGGGGACGTGGTGGTGAAGGATACAGAAGTTGAGCTGGGCAGAGGAACACTTGAGTATCTGTTGCTCAATCATGGACACTGGTGAATAACAATGTATTGCATATCAGGAAATTGCAAAAAGAATACATTTCCAATATTCTCACCACACACACACATACACAATAACTAGGTGAGGCAACAAATATGTCAACCAGTGTGATTTTTCATCCTACCATGTAAACGTGTATCAGAATATCACAGTGTTGCCCCTAAATACATATAATTATTTGTTAATAAGAAATGAAACATAATAAAGGAAAAGGAGAGATACAGAGAAAACCAGAAAGAAGAGAGAGGAATAAAAAGAAAAAAGGAAGGGCTTAAAAGGAAGAGAAAAGAAAGAAGAGAAGAGAAAGGAGTGACATGGCAGTTCAGTTTGATGGACAGGAACATGGCTAAGGAGTCAGATGGACCTGGGTTCTTGGTTTATTTAATTTTTTTTTTTTTTGAGAGCGAGAGTGAGAGAGAGAGCGAGAGTGAGAGCGTGTAAGCATGAGAGTGAGTGAGCACGCTTCTTCTGGTTCACTCCCCTAACGCCTGCAGTGGTCTGGTTGGAGCTTGGCCTGGGTAGAAGCCAGAAGTTGGGAACTCCAGACCAGATTTGGAGACCGGGTTTGGAGAAACAAAGAGAAGTCCAAGTATAGGAAGCACACAGAACTCCCAATAGACACGACCAGAAAACATCCTCACCACAACACATTGTAATCAAACTCACCACAGTGAAACATAAAGAAAAGATTCTAACATGTACAAGAGAGAATCACCAGATTACTCTCAAAGGATCTCCAAGTAGACTCACAGCAGACTTCTCATCAGAAACCCTATAGGCTAGGAGGGAATGGCGAGACATAGCCCAAGTACTAAGAGAAAAAAACTGCAACCCCAGGATATTATATCCTGCAAATCTCTCATTTGTGAATAAAGATGAAATAAAGGCCTTTCGTAGCAAACAGAAATTGAAAGAATTTGTAACCAAAGGCCAGCCTTGCAAAAGATGCTTAAAGATGTGTTACATAAACACAGAAACATGGTCATCAATATGAAAGTAGGTAAAGAAAGAAAATCTCTCAGTAAAAGATCACAGGAAGTTCAAACTATAAATTAGAAATATCTTTGGAAAAATAGGGCGAAGTCACTACTTATCAATAATCACAATGAATATAAATGGCATTGACTCTCCAGTTAAAAGGCACAGACTGGCAGAATGGATTGAAAAACAAAACCCATCTACTTGCTGATTACAAGAAACATATCTTTCCAACAAAGGTGCATGCAGACTGAAAATGAAAGGTTGGAAAGAGATATTCCATACCAACAAAAACCAAAAAAGAGCTGGTGTAGCCATCTTAATGTCAGATGAAATAGATTTTTTTTTTTTTTTGTGACAGGCAGAGTGGACAGTGAGAGAGAGAGATACAGAGAGAAAGGTCTTCCGTTGCCGTTGGTTCACCCTCCAATGGCCGCCGCTGACGGCGCGCTGCGACCGGCGCATCGCGCTCGTCCCATGGCAGGAGCCAGGAGCCAGGTGCTTTTCCTGGTCTCCCCATGGGGTGCAGGGCCCAAGCACCTGGGCCATCCTCCACTGCACACCCGGGACACAGCAGAGGGCTGGCCTGGAAGAGGGGCAACCGGGACAGAATCCGGCGCCCCAACCGGGACTAGAACCCGGTGTGCCGGCGCCGCAAGGCGGAGGATTAGCCTGTTGAGCCACGGCGCCGGCCAGATGAAATAGATTTTAACACAAAAATTGTTAAAAAAGACAAAGAAAGGCACTATATGATGATTAAGGGATCTATTCAACAGGAAGATGTAACTGTTATAAAAGTATATACACCTAATTACAGGGCACTGGGCTTTTTAAAAGATATGCTAAAGGAATTAAAGGGAGACTTAGACTCCAATACAATAGTACTGGGGGGACTTCAATACTCCACTTTCAGCAACAGAAAGATCAACCAGGCAGAAAATCAGCAGGGAACAGCAGATTTAATCAACACTATAGACCAAGTGGATCTAACAGATATCTACAGAACTCTTCATCCTAAAGTTGAAGAATACACATTCTTCTCAGCAGTGCATGGAACTTTCTCTAGGATTGACCACATACTACACCATAAAGCAAGTCTCATGCATCTTCTCAGACCATAGGGAAATGATGTTGGAAATCAGCAACTCAGGAATCCCTAGAGCATATGAAAACACATGGAGACTGACCAACATGCTCCTGAATGAACAGTGGGTCATAGAAGAAATCAAAAGAGAAATCAAAAACTTTCTGGAAGCAAATGAAGATAACAACACAACATGTCAAAACTTATGGGATATAGCAAAAGCAGTGCTAAGAGGAAAGTTTATAGCAATAGGTGCCTACATAAAGAAATTGGAAAGGCACCAAATAAATGAGCTATCAATGTATCTCAAGGATCCAGACAAACTAGTAGGAGAAGAGAAATAATTAAAATTAGAGAAGAAATCAACAACATTTAATCCAAAAATATGAAAGATCAGCAAAATGAAGAGCTGCTTTTTTGAAAAAATAAACGAAATTGACACATCATTGGCCCAACTAACTAAAAAAAGAAGAGAAAAGACACAAATCAATAAAATCAGAGATGAAAAAGGGAATATAACAACAGATACCACAGAAATAAAAAGAGTCATCAGAAATTCAGAAATTACTACAAAGAGTTGTATGCCAGCAAACAGGGAAATCTATCAGAAATGGATGGATTCCTGGACACATACAACCTACCTAAGTTGAACTATGAAGACACAGAAAACCTAAACAGACCTATAAACAAGTCAGAAATTGAATCAGTAATAAAGGCCCTCCCAACAAAGAAAAACCCAGGACCGGATATATTCACTGCTGAATTCTACCAGACATTTAAAGAATAACTAACTCCAATTCTTCTCAAACTATTCAGAACAACTGAAAGAGAGGGAATCCTCCCAAATTCTTTCTACGAAGCCAGCATCACCTTAATTTCTAAACCTGAAAAAGATGCAGCATTGAAAGAAAATTACAGACCAATTTCTCTGATGAACATAGACGTAAAAATCCTCAATAAAATTCTGGCCAATAGACTGCAACAACACATCAGAAAGATCATCCACCCAGACCAAGTGGATTTATCCCTGGCATGCAGGGATGGTTCAACGTTTGCAAATCAATCAATGAGATACACCACATTAACAAACTGAAGAAAAAAACCATATGATTATCTCTTTTTTAAAAAAAAATTTTTGACAGGCAGAGTGGATAGTGAGAGAGAGAGACAGAGAGAAAGGTCTTCCTTTTTGCTGTTGGTTCAGCTTCCAATGGCCGCAGCGACCAGCGCACCATGGCCAGGGCACTGCACTGATCCAATGGCAGGAGCCAGGTGCTTCTCCTGGTCTCCATGGGGTGCAGAGCCCATGCACTTGGGCCATCCTCCACTGCACTCCCGGGCCACAGCAGAGAGCTGGCCTGGAAGAGGGGCAACCGGGACAGAATCCGGCGCCCCAACCGGGACTAGAACCCAGGGTGCTGGTGCTGCAAGGCGGAGGATTAGCCTAGTGAGCTGCGGCGCCAGCCATGATTATCTCAATAGATGCAGAGAAAGCATTTGATAGAATACAACACCCTTTCATGATGAAAACTCTAAGCAAATTGGGTATAGAAGGAACATTCCTCTATACAATCAAGGCAACTTATGAAAAAACACGGTCAGCATCATATTGAATGGGGAAAAGTTGGAAGCATTTCCACTGAGATCCGGTACAAGACAGTGATGCTCACTCTCACCATTGCTATTCAGTATAGTACTGGAAGTTTTAGCCAGAGCCATTAGGCAAGAAAAAGAAATTAAAGTGATACAAATTGGGAAGGAAGAAGTCAAACTATCCCTCTTTGCAGATGATATGATTCTTTATTTAGGGGATCAAAAGAATTCCACTAAGAAACTATTGGAACTCATAGAAGAGTTTATCAAAGTAGCAGGATATAAAATCAGTGCACAAAAATCAATAGCCATGCAGAGAAAGAACTTCTAAGATCAATCCCATTCACAATAGCTACAAAAACAATCAAATACCTTGGAATAAACTTAACCAAGGATGTCAAAGATCTCTACGATGAGAATTACAAAACTTTAAAGAAAGAAATAGAAGAGGATACCAAAAAATGGAAAAATCTTCCATGCTCATGGATTGGAAGAATCAGTATCATCAAAATGTCCATTCTCCCAAACGCAATTTATAGATTCAATGTGATACCAATCAAAATAACAAAGACATTCTTCTCAGATCTGGAAAAAATGATGCTGAAATTCATATGGAGGCACAGGAGACCTCAAATAGTTAAAGTAATCTTACACAACAAAAACAGAGCAGGAGGCATCACAATACCAAATTTCAAGACATATTACAGGACAGTTAAAATCAAAACAGCATGGTACTGGTACAAAAACAGATGGATAAACCAATGGAACAGAGTAGAAACACCAGAAATCAATCCACACATCTAAAACAAACTAATATTTGATCAAGGATCTAAAACCAATTCCTGGAGCAAGGACAGTCTATTCAACAAATGGTGCTGGGAAAACTGGATTTGCACATGCAGAAGTATGAAGCAAGATACCTACCTTACACAAAAATTCACTCAACATGGATTAAAGATCTAAGACTATGACCCGACACCATCAAGTTATTAGAGAACATTGGAGAAACCCTGCAAGATATTGGCACTGGCAAAGACTTCCTGGAAAAGACCACAGAGGCACAGGCAGTCAAAGCCAAAATTAACAATTGATTACATCAAATTGAGAAGTTTCTGTACTGCAAAAGAAACAGTCAGGAAAGTGAAGAGGCAACTGACAGAATGGGAGAAATTATTTGCAAATTATGCAACTGATAAAGGATTAATAACCAGAATCTACAAAGAAATCAAGAAACTCCACAACTACAAAACAAACAACTCACTTAAGAGATGGGCCAAGGACCTCAATAGACATTTTTCAAAAGAGGAAATCCAAATGGCCAACAGACACATGAAAAAATGTTCAGGATCACTAGCAATCAGGGAAATGCAAATCAAAACCACAATGAGGTTTCACCTTATCCCTGTTAGAATGGCTCACATACAGAAATCTACCAACAGATGCTGGCGAGGATGTGGGGGAAAAGGCACACTGATCTGCTGTTGGTGGGAATGAAAACTGGTAAAGCCATTATGGAAGACAGTTTGGAGATTCCTCAGAAGCCTGAATATAGCCCTACCACACAACCCAGCCATCCCACTCCTTGGAATCTACCCAAGGAAAATTAAATTGGCAAATAAAAGAGCTATCTACATCTCAATGTTTATTGCAGCTCAATTCACAATAGCTAAGACATGGAATAAACCTAAATGTCCATCAACAGAAGACTGGATAAAGAAATTATGGGATATGTACTCTATAGAATACTACATAGCGCTAAAAAAAATGAAATCCAGTCATTTGCAACAAAATGGAGGAATCTGGAAAACATCATGCTGAGTGAAATAAACCAGTCCCAAAGGGACAAATATCATATGTTCTCCCAGATCTGTGACAACTAACTGAGCACCTAAATGGAAAACTAGAAGTGAAACTGACACTATGAGAAACAATGACTTGAACAGCCCTTGTCCTGTCAAGGAACAATTTACTGTTTTATTTTTTTCAGTATTTTCTCTTTCTACTTAATACCACTGGTTGAACTCTTAATTAACACACAATTTTTCCTAAGTGTTTAAATTTAACTGAAAATTTATCCCTGTTAAAAATAAGAGTAGGAATAAGAGAGGGAGGAGATGTACAGTTCATCACGTGCTCACTCAGACTTACCCCTAATGGTAGAACTAGAAACATGCCATGGGACTCCAAATCCCATTAAGGTGGCAGGTACCAATGCCATCTTACTAGTTAAAGTGATCAGTTTAAGTTCATAAATGATGATGAAGATAGGATTAAGTGTCAAAGGGATCATATAAATAAGACTAGTGTCTGCTAATAATAACTGATAGAATTAAAAAGGATAGAACAATCCAACACTGGAAGTGGGATACACAGCAGACTCAGGGAATGGCAAATGCCCTAAACAGCACTCTGGCCTCAGAATCAGCCCTTAAGGCATTTGTATCTGGCTAAAAAGCCCATGAGGGTTTCTCAGGCATGGAAAGCCAAGATACTGTGGCAAAAAATGACCGAAATGAGAGCTCTCTGTGAGTGAGATTCCAGTGGAAAGAACAGGCCATCAAAGAAGGAGGTACCTTTCTCTGAAGGGAGGAGAGAACTTCCACTTTGATTATGGTCTTGTCTAAATAAGGTAGGAGTTTGTGAACTCAAGAGGCTTCCATAGCCTTGGCAGCTCATGACAAGAGCCTTGGGTGATTACTGACATCATAACTAAGAGTGTCAATTGTTAAATCAACAACAGGAGTCACTGTGCACTTACTCCCCATGTAGGATCTCTGTCCTTAATGAATTGTACTATGCAAATTAATGGTAAAACTAGTCTTCAAACAGTACTTTATACTTTGTGTGTCTGTGTGGGTGCAAACTGTTGAAATCTTTACTTAGTAGATACTAAGTTGATCTTCTGTATATAAAGATAATTAAAAATGAATCTTAATGAAGAATGGGATAGGAGAGGGCGTAGGAGATAGGATGGTTTGCGGGTGGGAGGGTGGTTACGGGGGGAAAACTGCTATACTCCAAAAGTTGTACTTTTGAAATTTATATTTATTAAATAAAAGTTTTCTTAAAAAATGATCTAATGCTGCCACTGTGTATTACAGGGTATCACACACATAAAAGCACGGAAGGGGTGATAGTGAGTAAAACTGTCTCGTACCCTTGCAGCAAATCTCTTAGCTGGGAATGCTGATCCCTGCTTCACCACAGGAAAACTGGGCCTCAGAGGTAGAGCCCATCCGCCCAAGGACTCAGCTCATTAGAGGCCCACGCGGCACCTGAACTGAACTCAGCACGCCCAGCCTGGTCTTGTTTCCCGTGTACTACACACGCTGGCGTGGTGAACGCAGGGAGAAAGTCTGTGAGGATTTTGCAGTGGTCAGGTCACAGCTACTGTTCTGTGTTCAGTTCTGGACGTGATACTTGCAAAGACACCATGCCTGTTTTAGACAGGTCACCTGTCCAGGAAGCTCCCTGGACAGGACTTGGGTCTGTGTGTCTGGATGACCACACACTGGTGGTCCTGTGCAAGGAGGGGCTCTGATTCTAGATAGTTCCAGAGCTTGAAGCCCTGGACATGTGTCTGGAAGGCCCTGGCCCCTTCCCTTGGTCTCTCTTCTGGATGGGGTTTCTCCTTCCTCCTGGAGCCTGCCTGGGCCCAGGAGTCAGGTGGGGACTCCTGCTTGGGTTGGTAGCTGTTGTTCACTTCTTCCCCTGGCCACTCAGCAGCTCACATGCATGTTTCTGGCCAACTAGGTGATGGAGGCAGCACCAGTGTCTGGAGCCAGTGATGCGGATAGTACGTACCTGAGGCTTGGGTGAGTGGCGGCTCTCGGGCCGTGTTGATGGGTCTCCCACTGGGCCGGACCTCTGCTGGGGAGAAAGAATGGAAGACAACAGGTTCAGCCTCTGGTTCACACTCTACTTGGAAAACAATGGCCACCAGGTCAGCGTGTTACTCTGAGATCTTGCTTTGGGTTTATCTGTTTAGACATAAGGGACTGCTCTGATGGATTTGTGATGCCATAGATTTATCTCAGAAGAATAAGATACCGAGGAAATCAGTTACAGTTACTGAAATATTTAGGCATGAGGATAGAGATGTATATGTGATTTAGCTGTAGAGTCTTGTAATCATAATCTTGAAGTAGTCAGGAGAAAAACTCACAGTAGAATTTCCACATGATCCAGCAAAACCACTATTGGGTATATACCCAGAGGAACTGCAATCAATATCTCAGAGATGTCTACATGCCCACGTTCACTGAAGTATCCTTCATGATGGCCACAATGTGGACTCACTACATATCTATCAATGAATGCAGGAAAAATCCTACCCTTCGTAACAACATGAGATCATGTAAAGTGAAATCCGCCAGGCACAGAGAGACAAGCCCTGCATGTCTTACTTACAGGTGGAATCGACAAAATTGGAACCCATGTTAGTAGAGTGTCTAATGGTGGTTCCCAGGGGCAGGAGTGGTGGTGGCAGAGCTGGGCAGATGTTGGTAAAAGGGTATGGAATTTCAGCAAGACCTGGGACACGTCAGGATCTGCTGTACACTGTCGTGAATGTGGAGATAACAATGTGTGCTGGAAAACTGCCAAGAGAGTAGATTTTCAGGGTTCTCACCATCCAAATGGAAATTCTCTGAGATAATAAACAGGCCAATTAGCTTGTTCGAGCCATTCCACAACACAATGCATACAAATATCAAAACATCACTCTGTATACTATCCGTTTATATAATATTTATTTATCAATTAAAATAGACAATTAACTGGCTGAAAAAAGCTCAAACCTCAAGATACCACTTTACATCCACTTAGGATGGAGACACTGAAACGCTGGATAATAACAAGTGCTGACAAGGACACAGAGAAGTTGGAACCCCGGTGCACTGCTGGTGGGAATATAAAACGCACGCTCCTGGGAATGCGGTGGTATCCAGGAGTTGCCATTCTACTCCTAGCCATATACCCAAGAGCATCAAAGACATCACCACTAAAAACATGTGGAGATAAGTTCACGGCAATGTTCTTCATTAATAGCCCCAAATTAGAAACAACCCACGTGTGTGTCAATGGACAAATGGAATTCTGGAGGATGGAATTCCATTCGGCCATAAAAAAGCATGACCTTCTGATAGCTCTTGCGACATGGATGAGCCTGGAAAACACTGTGCTATGTGAAATGAACCAGACACAAAAAAGCAGGTGTTGAGGGTCCAGTGCTATGGCTTGGTAGGCTATGCTTCTGCCTGTGGTGCTGGCATCCCACATGGGCATCAGTTTGAACCCCGGCTGCTCCTTTTCCAATCCAGCTCTCTGCTATGACCTGGGAAAGCAGTAGAAGATGCCCCAGGTGCTTTGGCCCCTGCACCTACATAGGAGATCTGGAAGAAGCTCCTGGCTCACAGGCAGATTCACAGAGACAGAAAATACAAACAAGTTACCCCGGGCTAGGGGACGGGGAGGTGGAAATTACTGTTCAACAGGTGCAGAGCTTCTGTTTGGGGTGATGAAGAAATTCTAGAAACAGACAGTGGTAATGGTTATACCGCGTCATGCAGGTAACTAATGCCACTGAATTGTACACCTTACCTTTGTTTTATGTACATTTTTACACAATAAAAAATGAATAATAAATGAATTTTAAAAAAGAAACCGATACTACCCCATATATAGAAAAAACACAATGATAAGTGTTTGAATAGATGCAAATGCTAATTACCCTGATTTGATCATTATTCACTGTCCTCTTGTACCTTGTAACTATGTACAAATATTATGTGTCAATTAAAAACTAAAAAACTAGGCCGGCGCCGTGGCTCAACAGGCTAATCCTCCGCCTTGCGATGCCGGCACACCGGGTTCTAGTCCCAGTCGGGGTGCCAGATTCTGTCCCAGTTGCCCCTCTTCCAGGCCAGCTCTCTGCTGTGGCCCGGGAGTGCAGTGGAGGATGGCCCAAGTGCTTGGGCCCTGCACCCCATGGGAGACCAGGAAAAGCACCTGGCACCTGGCTCCTGCCATCGGATGAGCGCGGTGCGCCGGCCGCAGCGTGCCGGCCGCGGTAGCCATTGGAGGGTGAACCAACGGCAAAGGAAGACCTTTCTCTCTATCTCTCTCTCTCACTGTCCACTCTGCCTGTCAAAAAAAAAAAAAAAAAAAAAAAAAACTAAAGAGTAAAACAAATGATACTTTCCATAAATACAAGAACCTTATAAAAATTAATCGGTGAAACTAAAACAATGCTACAGAATGCTGGCTCGGACAGAGGTGCTGCCCTGAGGTCCTCACGGGGCAGGGAGGAAGATGGCTCAGAGCACGGATCCTGGTCAGAGCATCAGCCGGGTCTCCTGCTCTGCCCTCTTAGCAGCAGATGGCCTGGGCTTCTCTGTGCCTCAGTTTCCTCATCAACTCCGTGGGGACCTCAGAGGGTGGCTGTGAGGATTGGCGTTAACCCACAGAAATGTGCCTGGAACAGTGCCTGGCCTACAGTGAGATCAGCTCCTGTAGGAGCTCAATGCGATTCCAGTAGCAAACTGATCCCCTTAAAAATATTTCTTTATTTTAAAAATTTGTGCTAGTGTTTTAAAAAATTATTTGCTTATTTATTTGAGAGGGAGAGGGAGAGGGAGAGGGAGGGAGAGAGGGAGAGAAGGAGAGAGAGAGAAAGAGAGAGAGAGAGAGAGAGAGAGAGAGAGAGAGAGACTGACTTCCCCAAATGCCTACAACAGGCAGTCCAGGGGCTGGGCCAGGCTGCAGCAGGGTCCAGGAACTCCATCCACGTCTCCCACGTCTCCATCATGGCTAACAGGAAGCTGGGACTGGCAGCAGAGCTGGGATTCATACCCAGGCCCTTCAGAATGGGATATGGGCATCTTAACCTCCAGGCCAAACACCTGCCCCATAACTCCTCTGGTCTTTTAAATTGTTTTTACTGCTCTGGTTTGGTCTCCTACAGACTCTACCCCTCAGACAACCAGAGGCAGGAGGTAGCTTCTGGAAGCCCAATTCTGCCTTCTCTCTTGTCGCCTTTCAGCTCAAGGTCAGTCCTCCCACCCCGGGGTGGGGGTGGGGAGGCTCGCCGAGCCGGCACTCACCCAGGCAGACGGGCGGCTTGCCTGTCCAGCTGCCATCTGCTTTGCAGGTGCGGTGCTCGGAGCCGCCCCTCAGAGTGAAGCCCTCCTGGCAGGAGTAGATGAGCGTGTAGCCCATGGAGGGCAGGTCCAGGGCCCCGACGTTGGCGTGGGTGGGCGTCTCTGGCTGCCTGCAGTGGTGGGCTGGGCGAGAGGGAAGGAGTGCTGAGCCCGAGGCGCTGAGGGTCTCCAGGGGCCTCTTGGACCATTCACGCCCCTGTTCCCTCTTCCTGCCCCTTCTGGGCCCTTTCACGGCCAGCATCGCCCTCCCGGCCCCTCTCCCCGGCCCCAAGCTGGCATCACTAGGCCTAGGTGAACGTTCACGTGGATGTCCATGAGGCCCCAAGGGGCAAGGACTACAGAGGAACTAATATTGGCCCAAACGACGAGCAGTGAGCTCCCTGTCACTGACAGCATGCAGGCACGTCGGGATGCGGGTGAGTGCACTCACGGACACAGTCGGGCGGGGTGCCGCTCCACGTCAGGTTGGGGAGGCAGGTCCTGGTGGTGGAACCCTGGAGCAGGTAGCCTTTCTGACAGCGGAAGAGCACGGTGCTTCCGACCTGTGGCATGGACGGAAGGTTCCATCGCCTTCCATCCAGCAACGCCTCATACGCCTCCCCCTGAGTTACAGACGCTTCCGTGGCCCACCTGCTGCTGGCAGTGATACCTCCCCTTCTCTGCTGGCTGAAATCTATTTATCCTTTGGGGCAGCTGACACCATGCCTCTTCCCCCCGGCCTCCTCCAATCCCGGGAGCCAGATCAGGGCTCCCCTGCGCACACCGCACACTGCAGTAGACAGAGTGCCCAACTTGGGGTCAGAAGACGCTGGATCTGAGCCCTGGCTTCTGCGCTGGCTCACTGGACAGCACTCTCTGAACTTTAGTCTTCACCCTGCCCCAGCTGCATGGGAGCACTGTGACACTCAGATGTGATGGTGCAGAGGACGCACTTGGTAAAACATGAAGAACTATGCAAAATTAAGTGACGGCTTGTGTGTGTGTGTGTGCGTCCCTTTCTCCTATGCAACCATAAGTTCCTTAAAGCTGAGAGAGGCTTGTTTACCTCGCACAGACACCTGTGGGCGCCCTGTTTGCAAAGAACCCCTGAGCAGAAGTGCAGCCCCCACACTATCCTGCCCTCTGATCGGCTGTCCCCCACTTCCATCCCCCCACAGACTCCTGACTCCTATAACTGCCGGCTCTGTATCTCCCATCCACACACATCTGGCAGAATTTTGGGGGTGGGACCAGATTCCCACACTGCAGTTCGATTTCACCGCTCCCCAGCTCAACCACTCCCACTGTCCCCGTTACGTCCGGGAGCAAATTCAAAGGCAAGGTGACCCTTTTTCTCCATTCTCGCCATCCCCGCCTAACCTAGGTGCTTCTTGGATTCCATCATTTGTTTCAGCAAAAATGGCATCTTTACCTGCCCAGGGGAGCACACCAAAACCTCTAGTCATGTTTGATTCCACAGAACCCTCCGTCCAACCCACTGAGAAGTCCTCTTCGTTCTACCTGCATGGTGCGTTCTGAACACCTCTCTCTGCCTCCCTGTCACTCCTGTCACACAATGCCGCCCTTGTCCCTCTCTCGAGCCGTGACAACAGTGCCCTCCCTGTCTGAGTGTTTCTATTTGTGATCTCGTGTTATTCATCGTCTACTCAGCAGCCCGAGTGATATTTCAAATGAGGAATCCGATAGCATTGCTTTCAAATGACCTTCAGCATAAAAACCAAAATGCTGATCCCAGCCCTAAAATGCCGTGTGACCTGACCCAGGCCGCCTTCTTGGCAAAAAACTATTGTGTGACACCTGATGAATGCAGGGAACACGTACAAGGGGACTTCAAAAATTCATGGGGGGAAAAAAAGGAATTAAAAACGAAGCTTATTTTGGTGCAAATGCTTTGAATCTGTGCCTAGCTTGTTTCATAGTGTGCCTGTCCATGGGCTTTCTGAAGACCCCTCGTATAGAGATGAAGTGTGAAAAGGAAATGGATGCCACAGTGGAGCCTGATGCTCAGAGCAAGGATGCTCTTACCCTGAGCCGCTCCTTAGCGCCCTGGACGGCACCTGCTAGTGTGAGCTTTGTGGTGATGAGCCTATCCCATATGCGCACACGCATCTCCAAACACTTGGTAGGTTCCACTCACTAGTGTGTTTCTGGACAGACCTGTGCCACAGGGAGCTGCATCACTGACTCTCGCCCCTGTAGAACGACCCACCGTGTGACTGCACCACAGTTCTCCTGGCTCCTGGTCACACGCACACGAGCATCTGGGGCATGTTCCCAGGAGGGGGACTTCCGGGCCACAGAGCCGGTGAACTGTTTCCTTGGCCCAAGCCAAGGCACTTTCAAGTCTCACCCAGCCCTCTGATGCCTGCCTCTCTCACCACGCTGTAGCCTCGCTGGCAGGCCTGCCCGCTGGTCCCCACCATGCTCCCTGGGGAGGCCACTGGCTGTGCACGTGGCTGACCCTCCCCCTGTAACGTGTTGCCCTCAGCAGGGCTCTTTCCTCACTGCCGTCCCTAAGGTAGCCCCTCAACGCTGTTCACGCCCCCTCGCTTGGCCCGGGCAGGTGCATAGGGGGAGGTCTCAGCAGTGAGCTTGCTTGCGTGTTTGTCCTCACCAGCCGCACGGTCTCACTGGAGCAGGGGCCGGCTGCCCTGGTCCCACTCCCCTCCTTGTGTTCCTTGTTCCGAGGACCCTCCCAGGTCATCAGTAGTTGCTGAATGAGTGCTGAAGGCAGGAACTACATCACCCGATTAGACCGTAGTTCCGAATTTTCTCCTGGGCGTCTCTTGGCTCCAGGTCATTGTCCTGCCTCAGGCTGTGCCTTCCTGCCTCCCCCTCTGTTGAGTGTCCCAGCCCAGGCTGTCCCAGTCCTTTCCTCCTCCCAGTGCTTGTTCTCGGGTGCCCGGTCTGCCTCACAGTGGCCCTTGCTCGCCCCTGCTGGCCCTTGCTCTGGCTCCACGGTGGGGCTGCAGGAACCTTGAACCAAAGGTCTGCGTGTGCCCCAGCTGCCAGCAGTCGGGAAGTGTCTTGGAACGACACGGACACGCCCTCTTCCTCCCTGGCTTCTCTGAAGGATGCAGGATGCTGAGGGGTGCTCCTGTGGAGCATGAACCAAAGAGGCAGGGCGCTTCCCTTCTCTGATTTCCGGGGTCTCGGCCTCGCTGGTGCTGCCAGGAGGGAGGTCCCTGGGGTCGCTGATGGGCAGGGCCAGGAGGCAAGAAGGCCCAGGCTTGGCTGCTCTTATTACCTGATAGCCCTGGGAATTGTTCTGCATCCCAAACTGTGGCTTGCCGGGGTCTGCACACACAGTCAGCGTCGGATCTGAATTGCAAAACAAAGACAAGGCCCTGTGGTCACTGAACTTGCTCTGCCTTGGTGCACCCTAAGAAACAGGTGCAGGGAAGAAATCAGGCCCCTTCCTGCCTTCCCAGATCTGCACCTGCCTCACGCCTCCCACTGGCCAGTCCACCCCCAGTGCGCACTCGCTCGGGCTTCTTCATATCCTGCTCCAAGCACCCCAGACAGCACCTGTGCCCTCGTGCAGATAAGACTGCCCAAGACTAGGGAGGGAAGGCCTCACCTCCCACCAGCCGGCCACCCTCTGCCCGGAGCACCTCTCACCTACACAGCTGGGCTGGGTACCACTCCACGTCCCGTCCGACTGGCAAAACCTTCGTGGAGAGCCCACCAGCACCAGAGGGGGCTGGCAGGAGAAGGAGACGGACGACCTGTAGGAGAAGCCTCGGTCTTCTCTCCTCCCGCGGGGCGGGACGCCTGGGTCTCCGCAGAACACCGCTGGGAAGCAAAGGAGAAAGGCAAGTTCGAGCTACTTTCCAGAACCTGGCCTGCATCTGCCGGAGTCCTGTCTTCCTGAACTCTGGAAACCCGGGTTCAGTCCTGGGTAAGAGCTTAGTACTTACAACCGCCTTGGGGCTGCCACTGCCACGTGCTTCCTCTCCTGTCCGCACCCTAATGCTTATGTTCCACCATGGGGGAATGCTTCAGTACGGTTGGAGCAACGAGAACAAATAACCCACCCAGAATTTCTCCTTCATTCTCATGCACCTTCCCTGCTAGCTCTCACTAGGATGCATGTGAACTTGTGCATAGCTGCAAATCCAGGGCTGGTGTGATCGTGGCTCTGGCTTGGCTCACCTGATGCCATCCTGGAAACATTTTCCACATGTGTGACGTCACCACCACTGGCCTCACAGTTCTGCAATGGGGGGCTGTATCATAATTGTACTTTATCATAATCCTCCAGCCAGACAGCTCCTATTGTAAAGTTATGTACAACTTTTCTTTCACATGGTTTAGAATTGAGGCATGGCATATTACTTTGAAGGTTGGAGTGTGTTCCCAGCTCTAGATGTGTACTGCCACATTCCTTTACCAAGGGTGCCCACTTACACTGTGCTGGGAATACGTGAGCATGCCCATTTCCTTTTTATTTATTTTTGATAGGCAGAGTTAGACAGTGAGAGAGAGACAGAGAGAAAGGTCTTCCTTTTTGCCGTTGGTTCACTCCCCAAATGGCTGCTATGGCTGGTGCTGTGCCAATCTGAAGCCAGGAGCCAGGTGCTTCTCCTGGTCTCCCATGTGGGTGCAGGGCCCAAGCACTTGGGCCATCCTCCACTGCATTCCCGGGCCGCAGCAGAGAGCTGGCCTGGAAGAGGAGCAACCGGGACAGAATCCGGCACCCCAACCAGGACTAGAACCCGGTGTGCCGGCGCCACAGGCAGAGGATTAGCCTAGTGAGCCACGGCGCCGGCCTAGCATGCCCATTTCATTCAGGTCATGTTATCATCATGTTATTGTATCATTAGCAGTGGGCTGCGAAGCTCTCTCTGACAGCTCCTCAAGTGCCACTCTGTGCTGTGATGTGAGTGTGTGTGTAGGTGAGGGGCTTCTAAAGGTCCTCAGTAAAACAGAATTATGGGTTATGTGAGTTTCCCACAGACTTTTGGAAGCATCCTCGTGGAGTCAGGAGGTTCACAACCTCGTGCAAAATAAAATGGACGCTGGACCTGCGGCTTGTGCCCTGGAAGGCGGGCGCCCAGGCTGGCTGGTGAGACGTCAGCTCAAAGCCACGTTGTTCAGAAGCCCTCAGGCCTACGATGAGACAGCTCAAGGAAGACATGCAGCTGTCTGACAAGTAACCTCCACTGCCGAAGAGGCTGTGAGTGAGAAACTGTGGTGGGGATGTCCGCCGGGGCCTTCTTTCTGGAAGTCGCTGGGTGACACACGTCAGGGAGCACAGGGTGCCTGCTCTGGCCCAGCCCTCTCACTCCTAGGCTTTCACCACAAGCGTCAAGAGTGCTATTTTCAGGGCTGTTGATTACAGAGCTGCTCTACCTGATGAGGTCGGAGACCGCCTGACTTGGTCACCCACTGGAAGACTGAGGGAGCTACAACAGGACATTCTTCAAAGCCATCAGCATCTATGATAGGTACATCAGTCTGCACTGACAGCCAAAGGTGCTGATGGACAGCTTTTGGTGGCCTATCCATGGGTATGAGTTATGAAACAGTGTGTACAGCATGGCCCAATAGCATTTATAGGAGATTGTACTCATACACATTGCAATATGCAGCTTACTACATGTGCAAAAATTGGTCCACGTGGAGGCACAATCCAAAGCTTAGGTGTAGTTATCTTTGGGAAGTGACAGTTCAGGTGATTTTTAGCTTCTTCTTTGTATTTTCTAGTATGTACAATTTTCCCTCTAAGACTTTGACCTTATTCATTGTTAAAAAGTAACTTGGCTATTCCTCAGGGGCAAAGTGAGATGGCTGAGTCCAGACTCTGCCCTGCGACTTGCTGCTTTCCAATGATCTCCCTGGCGGGACGGGAGGGTCTGAAAAGTTAACTATGTAGGGAACACCCGTGTCTGCTTTTGAGCTGCTGGCCTGAACCTCTGTGGAAATTCCCAAATAGAAGCAGATGTTCAGAGGTAGAGGTACCCAGAAAGTCTCATGAGTATGTGGATAGTGAGAGAAATGTCGAGTGGAAAGAGAAAACAGGTCTGGGCACTCGGCCTGGCAACGCAGACATCACAGCCCGTATCAGAGTGCCTAGGCTCTGCTCCTGGCTCCAGCTCTCTGCACACCAGGAAGGGCAACGATGCTGACTCAAGCTAGGTTGTGTTTCCAGCTCCTGGGTCCAGCTCTGGTTCAGCCTTGCTGTGGGTATCTGGGGTGTGAACCAGCTGGTGGGAGCTCTCTCTCAGACATACAAATAAAAAAAAAAAAAAGGAAAAAACAAACAGGTCCTGTTTTTACCCAAAGCATGCCCAGGCGTGTGGGGTGACAAGCAACTCTGGGGTCCTCAATGAGTAGCTCACCCTGGAGTGGACTTGGGGCTCTTTAGGACACTTTCCAGAAAGACAGGCACGTTGCTAGCACAGGGCACCCCCAGATCTTCCGGCCTTAACAATCTTTCATGCCAGGAAAACAACGCCTGGCCTGGGGCTTATTTCCCCCCACTCTGACTCCTGGCAGTGTTCGAAGCCAGGAATCAATGAAGGTATTCTCGCTTTCTCCCATGACGCTTCCTTCCCTCTTTCAGATGAGATCGGGCGCGTTCAGGGTGGTATGGCCATAGACTCCTTCCCTCTTTCACAAAGCTCTGCCCTGGTTTTCAGGAGGGGACGATCTACCCCAGGCCTCCCAGCAGCAGAGCAATGAGGAAGGAAAGGGAAGGGGCCAGCAGATGGGGGGCTCCAGGGGCCCCGCTGAGCCACTTACGGAAGCACTGTGGCAGCTCTCCGGTCCAGGATCCGTTCCCCTCGCAGGTGAGCACCGCGGGCAGCGAGAGCTGGTAGCCCTCCAGGCAAGCGTAAGTCACACTCGAGCCCCACATGAAGTCGGATCCCACCACCTTCCCGTTGGGGATGAGCTGTGGCGGCTTGCACATGATAGCTGGGGGGAGACCAGGGAGGCTGAGTTCTGGTGCTGCCCTGGGAGAACCAGCCCAGTTGTCATCACCAGTATCTGTGGATGCCCCGCACCTGCTGGGGGCGTGGCCCGGCAGGAGGAGCCAGAGAGGAGCCGTCTGGTGGTGGCAGCTCTGATCTTTCTGCATTGCCCAGCGCCCTCTCTTGATGTCCGAGGGTCAGGTCCCTTCCCACTCCCTCCTGGCAGATGGCTATGGGACAGTCCTCTCCTTGGAAAAATGCTAAGGCTCCGTCTCGCCACCGCCGTGCCCTGCCCCGGGGTTCCAGGCCCTCCGACCACGTCTGCGGCCCTCCGACGCACCTTTGCAGACAGGCTTGGTGCCATTCCATGTCCGGTCCTTGGTGCAGCTGAGCACAGACACCCGATGTGACTCCATCATGTATCCAGGGACGCACTGGTACGTCACGGTCTTGTTATACCTGAAGTCGTTGCCCAGTCGGAGGCCGTTGGCTGGAATCCCAGGGTCACCACAGTTTATGACTAGGAGAAGAGAGACACAGCATTGGTCGCTCCTGGTTCAAGCCCCATTTCTCCTTAGCATCCTGATACCACGCCTCCACTCCCTGCCCAGGTCCCAGAAGGCAAGGGCAGAGCAGCCTCACCCTCCCTCCTCACAGGCTCCCAGGGCCCGTTCTCAAGTTCATTTGGTTAAAACCCCCTGCATTGGCCCTCCCACCTCCCCACTGCTCTTGCCCACGCCATCCTTGTGTGGCCAGCTCCTCGGGCTGTGGAGACCTGACTTCTAATCAAAGCAGGCCCCTGAGGGGAAGCACCCAGAGGGTGCTCTGTTCCTGAACAAAGCAGGGGCTCAGGAAGAGGGGAGGAGCTCCAGGCTGAACAGCCTAACGTGCTAATGGAGCACCTGAGATGATCTGTCTGCCCCAGGGCGGGTCTTAGCACCTGCACCTGCTCGCTGTGGGCTGCACAGCCTGGAAGCAAGTCTTGCTATGGTAAGGAGTAAAGGTAGGGTCTCTGAACAAAAGTGGGTTTGACATGGGATTTCAGAGGCAGCCTGCAGCAGTAGACTGAGACTTTGCCATGGAGGATGTGGTCTGATTCCCTCACCTGATCTCTCCCCAGCTGGGGCCACACTGGCTGCTTTCCCAGGGAAGGGGGCTCGGGCCACCCTGGAAGGAAGCAGGAAAGGGCAGCCATGAAGCTGCTCCAGGCTCAGGATGGGGAGGGTCCACGGAGGGAGAAGGAAGGGACAGAGAGAGTGGCCAGGGGGAGCTGTGAAGTGCTCAGGGAATCTGGTGGAGCCTTAGGGTTTTGCCTTCAAAGATTAAAAGACAGGCGGAAGGCGCTGGCTGGAGCCCAAGAACTGGCCAGCATTTTCTCAGCCTCCGTGAGCCTCGTCGTCTCACTCAGAAAGTAGGGGTGGATTGTAGCTTTCTGTGGGCTGAGGGAGGATCCAGTGGCGCATGTGTGCAACAGAAAGCCTTCCGTGAAGGGGCTGCCACACCTACTCACCCACGACTCACACAGGCTCCCGGTCTCACAGGGACTCCCTTCTCCTTGGGCATGCAGTAGCCGGGTCGCCCCGGCTCTCACCTGTGCACTCGGGGTCACTGCCCGTCCAGGTGCCGTTGACGGAGCAGTGTCGGCTGAGCAGGCCCGTGGCGTAGTAGCCTTCCCGACACTCGT
This sequence comes from Sylvilagus floridanus, assembly GCA_949820135.1. NCBI lineage: Eukaryota > Metazoa > Chordata > Mammalia > Lagomorpha > Leporidae > Sylvilagus > Sylvilagus floridanus. Next base: position 24,796,875 of record OX463225.1, read on the forward strand.
AGACGATGGAGCTGGAGAAGACTAGTCCGTCGCTGAACGTGACTCGGGCATTGCTTGGCGTCCCGGGGTTCCCACAGGAGATCACTAGGAAGCCAGAGGGGCACATTATCCACCAGACCCACAGCAGGTGGCACTGGGGGCTGTGAGCTGCCTAGAGTGGAGGGCTCTGGCTACAGGGACCCTGCGGAGGGTGGGGGCAACTCTCCTGCTGCCTCTGTGCCTCCTGACCATCTACCTCACTCCCAGGCAGGGAGCAGAGACCTGGATGAAGTTTTCAAAAAAATTATTTTTAAGTAAAAAAGGTCTCAAGGCTATCTGTTTTATTATCACACCTAGAATTTTAAACAGCAATTCCTAATACCAACAAATATATAACCTTCCTCAATTTCCTCTTTGATTTATTTATTTATTTTAAATATTTATTTATTTGAATGGCAGAATTACAAAAAGAGGAAGATGGGAGAGAGAGGGAGGGAGGGAGGGAGGGAAAGAGAGACACAGAGAGAGACAGAGAGAGGTATCTTCCATCTGCTGGTTCACTCCCCAACTGCCAACAATAGGCAAGTCTGGGCCAGGCCAAAGCCAAGAATTCCATGCTGTTCTCCCACATGGGTGGCAGGGGAAAGAGAGAAAGAAAAAAAGAGAGCTCCTGTCCGTGGTTCACTCCCCCTGTGCCTGCGATGGCTTGTGCTGAGCTGACCTGAAGCTGGGCCCTGAGAACTCAATCCAGGTCTCCAGTGTGGGTGGAAAGAGGTCAGCTACGTGAGGCTGCCGCCTTCCAGCGTCCACACCAGCGAGAAGCCGGGGCAGGAGTGGGAGCCGGGTATTGAACCCAGGTGCTTCAGCGTGTGACACAGCATCCTAACCATCACTAGGCTGAATGTATCCCCCCCCTTTTTTTTAAACAGTGACTGATGTGAATCAAAATCCACATAAGCATGACGTGTGGTTGGCAGGTCTCTAAGACTCTGAATGCAGAGATTAGCACTCTCTCTTCTGTAGCTTGTTAGCAGAAACCACAGCACCTACGCTGTGTGAGTTCGCAATCTGAACTGTACTAACTGCATCAGGATGAACTGTACTAACTGCATCAGGATGAACTGTACTAACTGCATCAGGATGGCACTGTTTTCCACGTTTTCCCTCTTCCCTGTGGGACCCGTGACAGGTTTTCCTCTTTGGCTAGGATGCTTCCTAGGTGACTGACCAGCAGTCACACATGATCTGGTTGCTTTCTTGCTCATGAGGCTGAAGCGGACGAATGATTTCTGGTCTTCCCGTCTACTCAGAATTCATAAAATTCCCATGAGCTTTTCAGTTAATGGTTTAGCAGCAATGGATGATCATCATCCAGACCCATTATTTCACTAGGGGTTAGATAATGGTGATATTTTAATTCTATATTCTTTCTGCATTTGAGTTTGTTAATGAAGAAATCCCCCAACACTGAATAGTTGTTAATGCTGAAATCAGATAATGGTTCTTTCCAAATCAGATGTCAGAATAGTGGATGAGTTCCTTAGCAAGCTCTAAAGGCGATTCCTGGGTTTATTTAAGGATCGTTCAGAACTTAGGGATTTGAAATGATTTACTATGTTGCCACCCATTGCCTTTATTCATCTTATGGATGCTCAGATTATCCCATCTTTTGTCAATGGGCATCTCTTCAAGTCGGCGCCTGAGTTCTTTTCCTATGACCCCAGTCATCCTTGGTGGATTCCGTGCTGGTTCAAGAAGAGGTGTTTTTTGTATAGTCTCTGCCCTGATTCGGGAATCAGCCATTTTCCCAAAGAACCTGGTCCTTCTGACAGAGTGGATTTAGAGACTACAGCCTGGGCACTAATGGTGCTCACTGCTAAGTGGTCAGTAGTTGTTGACTCTAGACTTTTAGAGTAGGTAGAGCTGGAAAAATAACTTTTTTTAAAAAAGATTTATTTATTGGTTTATGTATTTAAAAAGCCAAATGACAGAAGAGGGAGAGACAGAAGGAGGAGGGGAGAGAAATAGAGAGACAGAGAGATCTTCTATTTCTTGGTTTACCCCCTAAATGGATGCAACAGTCAGGACTGGGCAGGCTGAAGCCAGGAGCCAGGAACTCCATCCGGGTCTCCCATGTGAGTAATGGGGCCCCACACATGCTTGAGCATCATCCATTGCCTTCCAAGGAACATTAGCAGGGCACTGGATGGGAAGCAGAGCAGCCAAGATTCAAACCAGTACTTCAATAGGGGATGCCAGCATTGTAAGCTACAGTTTAACCTACTGTGCCACAACACCAGTCCCTGGGAAAATAACTTTTTAAATGGAAAACACATTATGAATTTATACTGATATTGCCAATCCAAATTTAGGACTAAGGGTTTTCTGTAACTTTTTTTTCTTTAAAATCTTTTTATGTTGAAAATACTGGTTCTTAGTGATAGTAAATAATTCACATTTGTTTTGTCCATATATGCTATATATCATTTCAAAATAGCACTAGTTTCAGAATAGTAACATAATGTTATTACTAATAACATGATTGCTGAAAGCAGCGGAAGATTTCTTTGCAGCCCTCTTTGTCCTCAGGATACATGTCACAGTCAAATTCCATTTTTTCAAGTCTGCTGTAATAATTCTCTGGGTTATTAAATCACCAGCTTAAATCATGTTCCATTTGGGCTTTGATATTTAGAGCCTGTATGCTTCTAATATGTGATTTGATTTAGCCTAATTTTACAGCATATATAACATTCACACGGTGCTACAAGAAAACCTACAAAACGATTCGTACTGATTAGCACAACAGATGAGCTCTAACACCATTCATTCCACAACTCTCTGTGTTGCCTAGGTGTGCAGAGAACAGCAGTCACCCAGTTATGTGCCCTGCTCCTGAGGAGCTTAATGTATTGTGAAGAACCTACCCACAGGTGAATGAAAACTTGACACGGATTAAGGGTAGTGACAAGAGATCAGTCTACTGGGATTGGAGAATGAAAATCTGAATAGACCACACCCCATATCAGAGTGACTGGGACTGAGTCCACCTCCACTTCCGGTCCAACTTCTTGCTAGTGTGCCTGGGAGGCAACAGGTGACGTTCAGGTGCTCTGGTCCCTGCTACCCATGTGGGAAACCTGGATGGAGTGCCTGGCTCCTGGCTTCAACTTGGTCCAGTCCTGGCTGTTGTGGGCATTTGGGAAGTGAACTAGTGAATGGAAGATCTCTGTCTGTCACTCCACCTTTCCAATAAGTAAAAAAATGAGTAAACATTTGGAATGTGATAGAACCGGTGAGTATAAGTAGGAGTTTGTCCAGAAGAGCCCTAAGAGCTGAGTGTGTGTGTGTGCGTGTGTGTGCGCACCCCTTCTCCCCCTTAACAAAATTCACTTCGAGGCCCACAGTCTTCACTACCCACCTTCTGGCTCTGAACGCGCCTGACGTGGTTACCTGACCCCATCCTGGTGCGGGGCAGGGAAGCGACACAGGTTGTGTGTATTATACTTTCTCACTACCACAAACCTCTCGGGCTGCACCTCCAAAACTCTGCAAACAGCACCCCCAGAAAGGCCCGATTCTGGGCAGACCACTGTTCTCATCTCCCAGGCAGGAATCGTCTGATCAGAGGCCAGAATACATCCCTTGCTCTGCAGGGCAACACGACAGCCTTAGTCTCCAGCAGGCTGCTTCCCAACACTGCCTCTTGTCTTCATCTCCCACACCCAGGGACTCGCTCTCCTGTGACTGCTTTGGTCCTACGGGGACCACCAATCCATCAACTCTACCCCTTTTTTCACTGCCTCTTACTCCACGAAGGAAGTTGCTCCTCCGTGCCCAGGTTAGACACCAAGCTCCCTCATAACCGTGACTTGCACCTCAACCCTCTCCCCACATCACTTACTGCCCACTTACTGTCTTAGGTCGCCTGGCGAAGCCCCACCTTCAAACGCAACACAACATCTCACTCTGTGTCTGCACCTATATGGCAGAACGGGGTTGAGCAAAAACAGCCCGACGGGGATTGCTGCCTGGAAATTGCACTCTGCCCTGTCCTGTCCCCACTGCCACCTGCTGGGTGACGGTGTCCTGTGAGCACCGTTCTGCATCCTCTCGCTCAGCCATCGGATGTGCTTCCTAACCACGAGAGTGCTGTGCAGGCTGTACTTTAAAAGAGAAAGACAAAGATTCCTGGGAGCAGCTGTAAAAAGTCTGGAGAAGAATGTGATTTTTTCATCTTAAAATATTATTTTCATTTTATGAGAGAGAGAGAAAGAGAGAGAGAGAGAGAGAGAGAGAGAGAGAGAGGCCTTCCATCCATTGGTTCACTCCCTAAATGCCTACAACAACTGCAGCTGGGCCAGGCTGAAGCCAGGGGCCCAGAACTCAACCCAGGCCTCCCAAGTGGGTGGCAGGGACCCAGGTACTTGGATCATGACCTGCCGCCTTTCAGGTGCATTAGCAGGAAGCTGGATCACAAGTGGAGTATCTGGGACTCAACCTGGGGACTCTGACATGGGACACACGTGTCCCAAGCAGTGATTTAAGCAACTGTGTGCCAAATGCCCACCCTGAGAAAGTTTTAAAACGAATTTTCTCCCATGTTGAGGAGCGTGCAGAACAGGGACCCCTGCATGGGTGCTACCTCAGGAGAGACCGAGGTCAGGGTGCTTGGACAGCGTTTCCACTGTGTTTGGGCACTCTGAGTGTCTGTTTCACACAGGCTCTTCTCCTAGTGAGCTCCCAGGGAGCAAGGGGACGTGTGTCTCAGTGCACCCCAGCTGCCCTAACAAAACCCCAGGAGCCAGTGGCTCAAGAACAGCAGGGATGGATTTCTCACAGTTCCCAAGACTGGGACGTCCAGGGTCAAGGCCGTGGCTGATTCAGCTTCTGGCGATGGCCCTTTCTGGTTCAAGGGTGGCAGCTTCCTGCTGTCTCTTCACACGCCAGCAAGGAAAGGGAGCTCTCTGGAGTCCCCGCAGGAGGGCTCCCCTCATGATCTGATCGCCATGGACCCCACTTTCTGTCCCTATCACGTTGCTGACCAGGGGTCCACGTAGGGACTGTGCAGGGTCACAAGCATGCACCGTGTCTGCCTGGTCCTGCCATGTCCCCAGCTCATGCCGCCACATCGCTGAATGAAGCCAAATGGAAAGTGAATTCAGCAGTGGGCTAGGTTTAGTCTGTTTTGGTTTCTTCTCGGGTGTATGTTTGGCTCTGGATTCCCAAGGAAAATGAGTGTGATCTGTTCATCTCCACCTTCCACCAACCCCTGTGGGGCCATCCGTGGGTCCTCTCTGAGGGCAGGTGCGTGGGGGAGGGAGCGGGAGCAGGGGGAGGGCGCTGGGGCTGGACAAAGGGGGCAGCAGAACGGTCACATACATTACCTCCACACTCAGGCTGGGAGCCGCTCCACGAGCCGTTGGCCTGGCAGGTTCGCTCTGATGATCCCCGGAGCGCGTATCCGGCTTCGCAGCTGAAGCGCATCAGGCTGCCCGGAGCGAAGCTATCCCCCAGTCGGATGCCATGGGCCGGGATGCCGGGGTCACCGCAAACCCCCACGCTGGTTCCTGTGCGTGAAAACCAAACAAAGCCCATTGTCTCCACAAGGAAGAAAAGGGGGGGGGGTCCTGGGAGAGAGAATGAGACTGAGCAGTCACCATGGGGAGGCAGTGAGCCCCAGAGCGGGACCCGGACAGGCTCCCACCTCATTACGCAACGGCAGGGAACACAAAGGCCTGAGGTCCTGGGTGAGCTCCTGGGAACCGCACAGGGACAGAAATAAGGCGGCGAGGAAAGGCGTGCTGCGGACAGCCCACATTGTTCTTCGGCCCGTAGCAGAGGGGAGCCGCCACGGTCCAGGACGGACACAGCGCCCCCTTCTCCCATTTACCTCTGCCCACTGACAGCCGCTGAGTCTGCGGCCCTGCTCTGCGCCCAGTGCCGCTGCGTCGGCCTAGACGCTCAACATCGTGTTGCCTGGACTCTGGCAGGGTCCTCCACGCTTCAAGTCTCTCTCACCCACCTTCCACTTCATCCTCAGATCTGGACGGTGAACAGCCACCAGCCATGGACCTCGTCTTCCCGCAGCCATGTCCCTCGGGCTCCCTAACACCTGCTCCCTAGCAAAGCTTCATCTTCTCAAGTGCTCACCCTAACCCCCACCCTGGGCTCGTTCACTTCTATTTATTTATTGAAGTTTAGTTTTTAATTTTTATTTGAGAGGGAGGGATCTCATGTATCTGCTGATTCACTCTCCAAATGCCTGCAGCAGCTGGGGCTGGCCTGGGTCAAGGCCAGGAGCCAGGAACTCAACCCAGTCTCCCTTGTGGGTGGCGGGAACCCAACTCCTTGAGACGTCACTGCTGTGCGTCAGGGTTTCCAGTAGCAGGAAGCGGGAGCCAGGGGCCAGTGTCAGGGCTCGATCCCAGGCACTCCAACACGGGAGGTGAGTGTCTCAAGTGGGGTCTTCACACCTAGGCTAGACGCCCAACCACGGACTCACTTTAACCAACAAACAACTGTATGCATTCATGAGTTACAAGGTGGTGTTTTGATACATTAATTATTTTTTTCAAAACAGTTAACAGAGTGGATTTTACGTATTCTCACCGTACACAAATGGTAAAGGTTTGGGGTGACTGGTGCTGGGCCTTTAGCATACCCTCTACTCACACACCCTGCGGTGAAGTGAGTTCTAGGTGACGTGTCTTGTCTGTGGCTTGTTCCTGGCCTCTAGCTCCATTCCTGCCTTTATGTGGCCTCTGAAAGGTGCAAATGCCCTCAGGAGAGCAGGAGTGAGCTGCAGCCCCTGCAACGCTTCCCAGCTCAGGGGTGGAGAGGCAGCATCGTCCCATCAAACCAGGCAAGCAGAGGGGGAGGGAGAGTGCAGGACACATGGCCACTGCCCAAGGGGACAGAGCTTCTGGCTGTGACAGGACCTCTCCCCTTGTGGACCCACGTGGGCATCCACCGGCGCCCTGTGCGTCACCAAGTTCAGTTTGTTGGGGTTGCCCCACGTCTCAGCCACACCCACCTGTGCCACTAGATCCCTGCCAGCCTCCCAGCCCCGGGCTCACTTCTGCTTTGTGTCCTCGGCCTGGGAGAGGGCCACCTAGCCCTGCGTTCTCCATTCTCCTCCCCTCACAGAAGGGACCCTCACCTAACCTTCGTGGGAACCCTCAGAAGAAGGGGGCCCACCGACTCTGCCTGGGGTTCTCTTGTTTTTCAAGTTCCCCAGCTGCGGCTCAGGCACTAGGCAGGGCTGGGTCCCCTCCAAGGCAGCCTGGACGGTGAGCAGTTCTCACTCCCACGCTGGCTAGCTGACCTCAGCTGCAGCCGATCCTGCTGTGAAACGGGCACGGGATGGGGTTCTCCTGTCCTGGGGGCTGGTTCTGCAACAGCAACAGTGCCCCCCACTGCAGTGTTAGGGGCTTCAAGGAAGTCTGGGATGGAAAATTGCACATCGGGGCAGAGCACACAGCAGGCACAAGTCTGTCAGCAGGGATGGTGAGACAGAGGAGGTGGCCATGAACCCCTCCGCGTAGGGCTCCATGTCCAGAAGTCTCTGCATGTCCTTGGTGCTCAGGGACTCGGGAGACCGTGCTCCGCAGCATCTGGGCCTACTGGGTGCAGGGAACGAGGCTCAAAGTGGGATGGGGAATGCCTGAATGTATTTCTCAGGCCTGCAGGAGATGCTGTCACAATAGATGCCATCTGTGCGTTTCGGGAAGGCAGGCACTGCTTCTCCCGTATGCAGTGGGGGGTGCCTGGCGCTGTTTCCTGATGGCCTATTTGCCTTGTCTCCCATTTCCTTACCTGAGGAAGGTAAGGTTCACTCATTCCCCAGCTTGAGCATTTGCAGAATCCCTTCTAATCCTGTCCCTAGCGGTCTCCAGGCAGGCACTGCCCAGCCACCTGGCCTCCTAGGTGTCTGTCACCTATGCTGGACACACAGGGGAGACAAGGCTGCGCCCTGCTCCTCAGAATATGCAGCATCAGGGATGAAGCAGCCAAACACACAGGCCCTGATGGACGGGGTCCATGTCCCCTGGAAGCGCCTTTCTTGTTTCTTACTTCCCACGTCCCCGAGGCGTCAGCCTGTCTCCAGTCTCTCCTGCCAAGGAAGAGCCCCTTCCTCTGCACGCAGGACCACGACTCAGGAGGCCACAGAACAGGGACCTCGAGGCCCAGAGGCTTTGGAGGATCTCTGGCTTAGCTCCGATGCCACATGCGCGCCACCTCCTGATGTTCCCACTGGGTCCTCTTCCAGCCTCGGCTAACACAACTCCACGGCAGGCAAGTTGTAGCCCGGGACACAGGACACTTTGGATTCCTTGCCACAGGACAGGAGTGTGAACACGAGGCTGGGTCTCACATGCTGATGGGTAGGAGGCGCTCAAGGCTTTCCATTAGCTGTCTTTCTCCTCTACCCTGTCCACCCTTATCCACCGGGAGCAAAGAGCCCCTAAACAAACAGACCTTAAAGCTCCATCAGCCGCGTGCCCCAGAGCAGTGTCTGCAGGAGGAGCTCTGGGCGAAGGAACGGTCTCTGGGGGCGTGGGGCAGACGTATGCTTCGCTCCCCTTCCTGCTGGGAGTGTCCTTTCCCCCGGAACTCACGCTGGGCACACCCAGGAGGCCTCGCAGTGCATGACCCTGGCCCCTGTGCCGCCCTCCAAACACAGAGAAGCCGCAGGCCCAGTCGGCAGGCCTTCCATGAGCTCGGGCCAGAGAAGTCCCCAGGGCACCCAGGCAGACCTGCCCAGTTCTCTAGCCCTGGAACGAGGGAGATTCATAGGGGCCAGGGGCCAGTGTCCTGGGTGGTCCTACAGAGTGCTGGGTCTCAGAGTGGTTTGGGCTTTCAGGGGGACCCACCAAACATCTGGCCCAGTATTCCGGCGGTGACCCCAATTTTGGCAGACAGGCTTCTCTGGAACCTCGGCCGCAAGGACAGCTGCCCATCTCACGAGGAGGGCCCACACCAGAGCAGCCTGCTGAATCAGGAGGCGGGGGTCCCTGCTTCTAGCAGGGAACGGGCATGGGCAGAGCTGGAGGGTTAATGTCAATGCCAAAACGGGATTCCTGCAGAGCCCTGAGCAATCTGAGCAGCTGCCTCTTTTTTTTTTTTAATTTATTTATTTATTCACAAGGCACAATTACAGAGAGAGAGGGAGAAACAGACAGAAAGGTCTTCCATCTGCTGGTTCACTCCCCAAATGGCCACAAAGGCCAGGGCAGGGCCAGGCAGAAGCCAGGAGCCAGGAGCTTCATCTCAGTCTCCCACGTGGGTGCAGGGGCCAGGTTCTTGGGTCACCTTCCTTTGCTTTCCCAGGCACATCAGCAGGGAGCTGGATAGGAAGTGGAGCAGCCAAGACTTACTTGAACTGGTGCTCATATGAGATGCCCGTGTTGCAGGGCTGTTTAACCAGCTGAGCCACAGCGCTGGCCCCTCAGCTATCCTCATGGGGGCAACAGACTGTAGAAGACCCCTTGCCAGGGCTGGGCAGGCTCACTTCAACAAGACAAAGCTGCAAGGGGCATGTTCTCCAGCCTTGTGCTTCCTGCTGCCCGTGGGGCACTTTGCTCTTTGGTTCTGTGAGACAGCGTCTTGGAGAACACAGGCGTGGGGGACTGGCCATCTCTGCCTTTGCTGTTTTGATAGCAGGCCACTGCGCTCATAGGTTAGCAGGAAGATGAATTTGTTCAGGGAAGTCTGGGGACTGAACAGTGTCTCGAGGCAGCAGGGAAGAGGACTGGCCCCCACTAAGCAGCCAGGGCAATGGGACAAGCAGGGGGAGGAAGCAAGCTGGGGCCCAGGAGTTTGAAACAGGGAAGCAAAGAACCCCGGAGGGGCCGGCATTGCAGTGTAGCCAGTAAAGCTACACGGGAGGGCCTGTGATGCAGTGCCGGCCCTCCCGTATAGGCACTGGTTCGTGTCCTGGCTGCTCCACTTTGATCCAGCTCCCTACTAATGATGGGGGAAAAAATAACAGAAGATGGCAGCCATCTGGGGAGTGAACCAGCAGATAGAAGATCTCTCTCTCTCTCTGTCTTGTCCTCTTTTTCTGTAACTCTGATTTTCAAGTAAATAAAATAAATCTTAAAAAATAAATCTCAGGAGTGGGTTTGGCTGTGGGCTAACAGAAAGGTTTGGCTGTTCCTGGGAGCTCGTGGAATTAAATATCTAGACATGCCTGGCTATAGACTGACTCACAAAGCTGTGCCCCTCCTACTTTTGCCATCTCTTGGTTCTATGGGGCTGACCAGGGCTGACCACGAGAAGGAAGCTGGGATGAGGCCACCGACAGCTCACGTCCAGCTGGGCCATCTTCTAGCTGTGCTCTCCACCTGCGAGTGAAGGGTTAAGGGCCCTGCAGGTATGATTCCCTCCCATCCATCAATCACACTTGGGAGCCCACCCACTTCTGTTCCATGGGACCCTCCCCAGCGCCATGCTCCATACCTGAGCAGTGGGGGAGGGAGCCAGTCCAGTGTCCATCCAGCCCACACATGCGCGTGGCGTTTCCCACCAGAGTCCGCTTGCCAGTGCAGCTGTAACGCACAACCGACCCCACGGTGTAGCTGTCTCCCGACATCTGGGCATGAGGCGGGGAGCCTGGGTGGCCACAGGACACCACTGCGGGGAAGAGCATACGTTTAAGCACCTCTGCTCAGGGCTGGGTCATCATCACAGAACCCACCCCAGGCTTCTTGTAGCAGGAGGCAGGGAAGAAGAGAGGCCCGCGGGTATGCACGGAGGCCCACCTGCAATGCTCAGCCACCTCACTGTACAGTTCCCACGCCTGGGAAGCAGGGAGAGTAGTGCTGACTCAGTGGGTGGTAGGTCCACAGTATCTGTCTCCTTTCTGTCCCACCTCTGGGCTCACCTCCCTGCAACCCCTCACTGCCACAGGAACACTGCAGATGTCCCTGGGCAGACAGACGATCCACATGGTGCCCTAAAGACACTGGGAGACCTGGCATCCAAGGATCATCTTAAGTGGTCTTGGGCTCCAGAATGAAGGCCAGTAATGGTTCTTTTCCAAATCTGTCTTAGAGGTGCATCTTAAATTATCCCCAGTTCATCCATTTAAGTCTGCAAGTTCCCTTTCCTGAATCACCAAGCCAGTGGTCGGGTAAGAACACAAGAACTGAGATGGACTGGCTGGGGTGGGATGGGGCTGGTGCATCACTGGGCTTGGCCTTCCCATCACTCTTGACACAGGTTGGCTGATCCCAAGGTTCACTGGCTGACTCAGCTCATTTTATTGAGCATCTATTATGTGCACTGTTCTATATGTTTGGGAGAATGAAGCCCATGTGCTCACTGAGATTATCTTCCAGTAAGGAGGAGAGACTGCAAAGAAGAAAATGGGTCATTCCAGGGGGTCTGTGAAGAAAGAGAGCTGCCCCAGGAAAAGAGCATTCTGGGGTGAGGTGAGGGCACTGTGTTTGAACAGGGAGGTTGGGAAGCTCTCCCCGTGGAGGGGACATCTGACCGGTGGCTGGAATGATGTGAAGAGGCCAGTTGTGCAGAATCTGGAGGAAGAGCGCCCAGAGGACAGGAGTGCCAGGCACAGAAGCCCAGTGGCCAGAATGAGGGACAGCAGGGAAGCCGGGATGCTGGACAGAATGAGCAGGGGGAGAATGAAGACGTGGTGGGGGCAGGGGCACTGGGAGCCAGGGCACGGCACGGCGGGAATTTAGGTTCCACCGTGAGCACAGTGCGGAGGTGCAGGGGGCAAGGTCTGATTTACACCTGATCAGGCTCCGTCTGGCTGCTGAGGGGAGAGAGGCCAGGCTGCGGCAAGAAAGAAGGGGCAGTGGTTCAAGAGGAGATGAAGAAGACTTGGACAAAGTCGGGGTCTGGCGGGAGGTTCTTCTAGTCGGCACTTATATGCGGACAGGACGGCCTGGGTCCTGGCCAGGAGAGGTGACCAAGGGTTGGGCCCACACTGATCATGTCTCTGATGATGACTTTGCGGCAGAGCGCAGGGATGGCACGCAGGTCTCCGGTGTGAGTACGTCCTCACTTCTCACGGTGGCCTCGGTAGGCACCCAGGTCTCTTTTAAGTGCCTGTAGCAGACAGATCTGCAAACACTACTGCTGAGGATTGCACCCATCGGGGGTGGAGCCTGTTTCCCTCCCTCTTGTATCTGATCTAGCCCTGTGACTGGCTTTGAATGATGGACAGCACTGGAAGCATCACTGGGCCAGCTGCAGCCTATGGGGTCCAGATACCTCTGCCTTCCTTTCTTGGAATACTATTGCCGCTGTGTAAGGCAATCTGGCCTGAACTCCTGAACAACAGGACATCACGTGCGGAGAGCGCCCACGGACAGAACACGCACAGTTCTCCCAGCAGCAGCCAGCACGGAGGTCTTGACATTTGCCTGCAGGCATCTTGGCTCTGCTAGGTTCAGCTGACCTACAACAATCAACACGATGAGCTGTCTCTACGAAACCCTACCCAAGTGGCCAATCACGGACAATGAAATGCTTGTTGCCACCTACCGTTTGGGTAATTTGCTGCACAAGAGATAAGGGAAGCAGAATGGGTAAGTCTCTGGGGATCCTGAGGGCCAGGGGCAGTGTCCTGTGCATGAGGGGGATGTGGCATGCAGTGATCATAGGCTCACTGCTACAAGAATGGCCACTGACTGTTCCCCGTCTCTGTGCACACACGCCACTCCTCCCATTCCAAGAGCTGCAGACAGTTATCTCCTGTCCCCCTGCATCTGGGCTGGCCTTGTGACTTGCCTTCATCAACAACTCGGGATGGAAAGGGGGCCTTGAGAATTTCCGAGTTCTGGACTTTAGAGATCCTCTTTTGCTCTAGGAATCTAGCCTCCAAAAACGAAGAAGCCACTCCACGTGGAGAGATCAGCCACACGGAAAGATCAGCCACATGGAGAGATCAGCCACACGGAGAGGTCACCCTCCTCAGCCGACAGCCACCAGCAAGGCCCCCAACAGGTACGCAAGGCTGTCTTGCATTCTTGGTCCTCCTGGAGAGATACGGGGCTCACAGGAGCCATCGTTGCTGGGATGTTTTATGTGTGAACTTGACTGGGCCACAAGGCGTCCAGATATTTAGTCCAACATTATTCTAGGTGTTTCTCTGTGGGTGTTTCTGGGTCAGACTAAGCACATTGCCCTTCCTAATGAGAGTGGACCTCATCCGATCCTTTGAAAACCTGAACTGGACACAAAGGTGGAGAAGGGACTTCTTTCTCTCTGTCTGCCTGTCTTTCAGCTGGGACGTCAGTCTTCTCCGCCGCCTTCAGACTCAGACTGGAACTTGGACCCTTAGCTCTCCTGGGCCTCCAGCTTGCCGACTCGAGCTCTTGTGATTCTCAGCTTCTACAATCATGTGAACCAGTTCCTATGGCAAGTGTGTGTGTGTATATATATATATATATAGAGAGAGAGAGAGAGAGAGAGAGAGTAGATAAATATCTATCATCTATCTCTCCATCTCTATAGATAGAGACAGAGATCTGTGTACAGAGATATAGATTAGATATCCGGATCTAGGTCTAGATCTATCTCCTCTTGGCTCTGTTTCCCTGGAGAACCCAGACTAACTCACCCGCAAAGCTGTATCTGAGTGTCTGGCCCAGAGAACTGTGAGGAAACAACAATGGTTGCTATTTACAGCCACTGAGCTCTACTACTCAGCAACCGATGACTCAAACAGGAGGTGCCGAGGGTTATGCGGTTTATTCCTTAGGACAACTCTGTGAGGCAGGCACCTTTTAATCTCCACTTACTGAGGAGGAGAACGAGGCATGGCCAGGCTAAGAAACTTGCTGTGGACCCACGCACTGGAAGAGTCAGCTGGGAGGCTGCAGTGTGACTGAGAGTCCACACTCTCCCGTGCCCACCGGCTTCCCTCTGAAAGGAGCAGAGTCTCCAGTCACCATGTGAATAAGCCCATGGCTTATTAAAGGTGTGTGGGCTCCTAGAAATCGTCCTATCTTATCGCGCTAACAGTTTCTCAAATACTTTCTAGCGGAAGTCAACACACCTGCAGAAAACACAACAGTTGCATGTGTGCAGCTTCTGAATCGTCACAAAGTGAACGCACGGATCACATGCAGGTAACCACAACCCTCCCGACAGCAAACACAACACGCTCTCCAGAAGCTGCTGAGCCCTCCTCTCACCCCTTCTCCCCCATCACCCCTCCCCCACCTCCTCTACTCTCACCCCTCTCCTCTCACCCCTTCTCCCCCATCACCCCTCCCCCACCTCCTCTCCTCTCAGCCCTTCTCCCACATCACCCCTCCCTCACCTCCTCTACTCTCACCCCTCTCCTCTCACCCCTTCTCCCCCAATCACCCCTCCCCCACCTCCTCTACTCTCACCCCTCTCCTCACCCATTCTCCCCCCATCACCCCTCCCCCACCTCCTCTACTCTCACCCCTCTCCTCTCACCCCTTCTCCCCCATCACCCCTCCCCCACCTCCTCTCCTCTCACCCCTTCTCCCCCATCACCCCTCCCCCACCTCCTCTACTCTCACCCCTCTCCTCTCACCCCTTCTCCCCCATCACCCCTCCCCCACCTCCTCTACTCTCACCCCTCTCCTCTCACCCCTTCTCCCCCATCACCCCTCCCCCACCTCCTCTACTCTCAGCCCTTCTCCCACATCACCCTCCCCCCACCTCCTCTACTCTCACCCCTCTCCTCTCACCCCTTCTCCCCCATCACCCCTCCCCCACCTCCTCTACTCTCAGCCCCTCTCCACCTCCCCAATGGCAGCCACTGTCTTGACTCTGTATTACCAGCGATTAGGTCTGCCGGCCTTGCGTTTGCACTTTATATAAATGGGCTCATACACTACACCATTGTATTTGGCTTCTTTCCCTCAACACTCTGTTTATGGAATTCACCTACGCTGTGTGTAGCAATAGTTCACCCATCACTGTTCCAGGATAGCTGGTTGGCAAGCTTTCGGTCAGGGGCAAGAGAGTGACCATGTCCATCCCTGAGGGCCATGTACGGTCTGTGACCCACATTCTTCTCACTCCTCATTAAAAAATAATTTAACAGGAAGGATGGTTTATCTGACCTTAGAACAGTGACTACTGGGGGCTGGGAAGGGAGGGTACAGGGAGATAGAGGCTGGGTCATGGCTGCCAAACAGAGCCACACTGAAGAATTAAGTCCCCGTGTTACACAGCACAGTGGGGTGACTGTGGTTCACAATGATGTATTATACTCTGTATAAAGACCTGGAAGAGAGAACTTGGTAGGCTCCAAACACAGAGCAAAGATAAGGAAATGCAAAGCCGGCTGCCTGGCTTTATCAGTTTCCTCTGAGTATGTGCTGAAATATTGCACTGCATCCTATAAAATGCACAAGTATTTCCTGTCAGAAATTTCTCTTTTTTTTTTTTTTGACAGGCAGAGTGGACAGTGAGAGAGAGAGACAGAGAGAAAGGTCTTCCTTTGCTGTTGGTTCACCCTCCAATGGCTGCCGCGGACGGCGTGCTGTGGCCGGCGCACCGCCATCCGATGGCAGGAGCCAGGTGCTAGGTGCTTCTCCTGGTCTCCCATGGGGTCCAGGGCCCAAGCACTTGGGCCATCCTCCACTGCACTCCCGGGCCACAGCAGAGGGCTGGCCTGGAAGAGGGGCAACCGGGACAGAATCCGGTGCCCCGACCGGGACTAGAACCCGGTGTGCCGGCGCCGCAAGGTGGAGGATTAGCCTGTTGAGCCACGGCGCCGGCCTCCTGTCAGAAATTTCTAATAACATAATATTAAAAAGCAGGATTAAGATGATCCACACAAATTACACACACACACACACACACACACACACACACACACGTGCTTTGGTCCCTGCACAGCCATACAAATTAAAGCAGTTTGCTTTCACCTGGAAGGAACAGGTGATTTTCACCGAGTGGCTTCACTCTGGGAGCGTAAAGTCACCTGCAGTTCCCCACAGCCCTGGCCATAGGTACTTGCATCTTGCAGATGCAGAAATGCAGTCAGTCCACTGAAGCAAGGCCATGGTAACCACCAAACGTTACTGAAAATGTTCCGTACTGGGAGCCAGAGGAAAAAATAGACAAATTGGACTTTGCTAAAATTAAAAACCAGCATGCAGCAAAGGATGCAATCAAGAAGATAAAAAGACAATCCCCCAAATGGGAGATAATATTTGCCAACCCTGTATTTGATTGGGGTGAGGTATCCAGAATAAAGAACTGTTACAATGGAACAATATCAAGACAAATGACCTCATTTAAAAATGGACTTGAATATACATTTCTTCAAAGGAGATACAAGGACAGCCAATAAGCATATCAAAGGTGCTCTATGTCACTGGCCATTTGGGAAATGCAAAATAAAACCACAAGGAGCTACCAATACACATCTACTAGGATCCACAGTCATATCCATAGTCATATGATGGAAAGAGATGGATAATAACATGTCTGTGTGAGGCTACAAAGAAGGTGGCGCCCTTACACACTGTTGACATGTGCAGCCACTTGGGAAAACATTTAGGCAGTCCATCAAAAAATTAAATGCAGAGTTACCATGTGACTCAGCGATTTCATTCCTGAGTATACACCCAAGAGAATCTTCAACTCACGTTCACACAAAAACTTGCACACAGATGTTGTCAGCAGCACTGTTCATAACAGCCTAAGGCAGCCTACGATAGCCTGGAGGTTGACACATCTGTCGGCTGATGGATGGATATGCAGGCCGGCCTGGCCACCTAACAGGACGGTTTTTGGCCATAAGAGGAATGAAGTACTGACACCTGCCGGAACATGGGTGGGTGCTGAGAATTACGTTGAGTGGAAAAAACCGACACAAAAAAGCCGTGTATGCGTCCACTGATATGAAACGTGCAGAACAGGCATGTCCATGGAGACAGGAAGTAGATTAGTGGTTACGGGGGGGGGGGGGGAGCGGGGACTAAGGAATGACAGCTCCAGGGTTTCCTTTTGCGTTCTGAGAATGCTCTGCAGTTAGAGGCGCTGATGCTGTGCAACCTTGTGAGTGGATTAAACTCACTGAGCTGGATTCCTTAAAAGATTGAATTTTACGGTCTGTGAATAGTGAATCACATCTCACCACAGAAAGAGAAAACACACAAATGGATGGAATCTTCCAGTGGAAATAAAATGTTATCAGATAGGTTTTTTTTTTTTTTTTTTTGACAGGCAGAGTGGACAGTGAGAGAGAGAGACAGAGAGAAAGGTCTTCCTTTGCCGTTGGTTCACCCTCCAATGGCTGCCACGGACACCGTGCTGCGGCCGGCGCACCGCGCTCATCCAATGGCAGGAGCCAGGTACTAGGTGCTTTTTCCTGGTCTCCCATGGGGTGCAGGGCCCAAGCACTTGGGCCATCCTCCACTGCACTCCTGGGCCACAGCAGAGGGCTGGCCTGGAAGAGGGGCAACCGGGACAGAATCCGGTGCCCCGACCGGGACTAGAACCCGGTGTGCCGGCGCCGCAAGGCGGAGGATTAGCCTGTTGAGCCACGGCGCCGGCCATCAGATAGGTTTTAAAAACATCACAGGTATGTGCTTTTTACAAACAACAGGTAAAAGTGATGTGATAAAAGTACATTGTGTATTGCTTGTACATGATATTAATATGATGACATAGTCATCATACAGATGTGAACACTAACATCTGGTAAGATAAGCGTTGGGACAGAGGTTAATACAGATAGTAAAAGCTTCATCCCATCAGAAGATGCGACACTTTGAACCCCGGGGCCCTGAATCGCAGCCAGCCCCTCACACAGGTGAGTGTCCACCTCCAACCCCCAGCGCCTAGCTGGATGGCCAGGATGGGGTCCTGAGTAGTTGTAGCAGCCGCCACCACACCTCCAGCCACAAGGGCGCAAGGAGGTGGAGGCTCCTGGACCGCAGGGCCTGTGAAATGCCCACCAGGGACGGGGGACTGTGTGCACCTCCACCTGGACTGCTAGGGGGATGCGGGAGGGATGTGCATTTAGGGGCAAGAGGAGCAGGAGACCAAGGGGGCTGCTTTTCTCGCATGTGGAGTGTGAGGCCAGCAACCGGATCTCAGGAGTCCAAGCACATCCCCTCCTCCCCTCCCATTTTACATGTCGCCCCCACAGCCTCTCCTAAGACCAATTCAAGCCCTTCTGGTTCACGGTTTACGGAGCAGCTTCTGTGTGCCAGGCACTAGGTTGGGCGCTGTGAGCGGCTTCTCCCATTTAGTCCACTAACCATCCCGTGAGCTAAGTATCAGCATCATTTTGATGGGTGAAGGAATGGAGGCTGTGGGAGAGGACTTCGCCAGGACCACTCAAGCTTGCCAAGTGGCAAAGCCAGGATTCCAGTGCTGGTGGGTCTATTTCCGCTTCAGTCCTTCAAACATAAGGGCCTCCCGTGTCATCTTTCTGGAAGAGCCGGCAAGGGGTAAAAAGGGGAGATGGGGTCCTCGAGGCAGCCAGCTCTAAAGGTGGGGGACCCTGAAGGCGGCAGAGGTCAGTGGCAGGTGCGGGAGGAAGGAGAAAGGCCTGTGGCCAGGAAGAAAGAGAAGGGCTCTGTATCCAAGGAGCAGCCAGAGTGACTGCCATGGTGATGCAATACACATACAAATGCACGCGCACACACACACACACACACACACACACGAGCGCGCGTGGGCACAGGCACACCCCCAGAGGGAGCACTGTCCTCTCCCAGGGACCATGCTAGCAGTCCCTTGGGGCAGACGACAGGTACTTACAGAGACACTGCGGGCGGGGGCGGTCCCATGTGCCATCGCCCTGGCAGCTGAGCACAGGGGTGCCCAGCAAATAGAAGCCGTGGCTGCACTGGTAAGACACGGTGGTGCCGTAGCTGAACCTGTGCGGGCCGCTGGCGTGCACCTGGCGGATGCTGTTTTCTTGGTGCCCCGGATCTGTACAGTTGATGACTGCAATCGAACAGGACAATTAGAAAGCTGGAGGAGAGGGTCCTCTGAAGCACTGGAGTGAGAGCTCGGAAGTTCGGACGGGGAGGCCCGGCCCGGAGGGGGCGGGGGCGGCACAGCTGGTGCTGGTCCTGAGCTGCGGGCCCTCCTCCGGCACCGCCATCACTGGTCAGGACATCACATTGTCCTTTCCCGACCAGATGGGCAACAGCTCCTTACAGGAGCCTCCCCCTCGCCCTCCCTCTTCAGTGCTCCCTGGCACAGACCCTACTGCTGACTTCGCTGGCCTGGACTGGGATTTATTCACATTTACACGTCGCTTGTCTGTTTGCTGCGGTCGCTGGCACAGAGCTCATTCATGGTAGAACTGAGCACCTGAGCTCACCTGAACGGGGGCAGGATTCTTTGGAAACTGTTTTAGTCTTACTTCTAGGAGTATTTTGAGAAGACGGTAAATATCCTGGGGGCAGAATCTGCCTTTAGAATGTTAAAAGGTGGGGCTGGCCCTGTGGCACAGCAGGTTAATGCCGGCATCCCATCCCAGCACTGGTTTGGGTCCAGGTTGCTCTACTTCTGATCCAGCTCCCTGCTCTTGTGGTCCAAGTACTCGGGCTTCTGCCACCCATGTGGGAGACCTGGATGGAGTGCCAGGCTCCTGGCTTTGGCTTAGTCCAGCCCTGGCTGTTGTGGCCATGTGGGGAGTGAAACAGTAGATGGAAGATCTCTCCTTCCTCCCATCCTGTAACTCTGCCTTTCAAATAAATAATCTTTAAAAAAAAAAAAAATAGACAAAGGACTTGTAAAGCATCTTAACTCAGAGTCAGAGTGAGATGCCAGAATAATGACAACACTGTTCGTCGCCCATGATGGGCGCTTTTGCTCTTGCAACGTCCTCCCATCGGCTCACAGGAGTCTCACAGTCATCGCAGCAAGTGGGAAGGGACGAACTGCTCACAGAACCTTTGTTACGCCTTCGCGGTCTGTAAGGCACCGGCACCTCTCCCGAGACCTCACTGCTTCCCTGCCGTGGGAAGCCTGGCTGTCTCTCAGTCTGCACGGGGCCAAGACCTGCTCAGCCTGTCTGTGGTTCCACCTTGCTTCCTTTCTTTTCTCTTTTCCCACGCACCCCTACCCTTCATCTCTGCCTTTAGGTTTCCATCCCAACCCTGCTGTTTTAACATAATTTCTGTCAAGAATGCAGTTCTAGTGAATGTGGTTCCGAAGGAGCTGCAGCAGCCATTCTGCACCCATGAGGAAAGGCCAGGATGTGGCTCTTGTCCTCCCTGAGAAGCTGCGGAAATAACAGAACCTCTGGATTTCTTGTTGATGTAAGAAAAACAAGCCTCTGCTTGCTAAAAAAAAAAAAAAAAAAAAAAGGATGTGCTTCTATACGGTGTTGATCACTTGTTTTTCTATGGATTGTAACCAAGGAGACCTGAAAGAAGACATTAGGTCTTACTTTCCAAGGAGAACCCACGGCTGTGTCCAGGGGCTGAGAAAGTCCCTGTCCGTGACCCTTCTCTGCCCCAAGTCTTGCTGGCCCATCTGAGTCAACGCGATGCGGGGACGGAACTCACTGGCACCTGCTCCTGGGCTGCAGCGCCCCAGTGGGTAGAGGTGGTGGGGAGTGCAGGGGGCGGGCAGGGCGACTCACTTCTGCAGGTGGGCAGCGCGTCGCTCCACTGGCCGCTGGCCAGGCACTGCGACCTGGCCGCCCCCTCCGCCACGTACCCAGGGTTGCAAACAAACTTGACCACGTCGTTGAGGTTGAACTGGTTGCCCTGAGTGAGGCCGTTGAGGGGGTTGCCCGGGTGTCCACAGGTGATGGCTGCAACCAAAACAGACGACAGGCAGTAAGCCCTCCCGGCAGGCCACACCTCCTCTCCCAGGGCCTTCTTCAGGCACCTCAGTGTGGTTCAGCGCTAAGCACAACTCCAGGCTCCTTTGCTGTAAAACCTGTTTCCAGAAACTGCCATGGGCACCGGCCCCCTCCCCCGCAGATTGCACAACTCAAGAAAAAGCTTTGCCCGACTTCCCACAGGGCCCTGGGCCTGGACTGCAGTTCTCTGTGGCCGGGTCGATAGCCCCACCTTACTGCCTCTGGCCCCGATGGCTCCGGCTCCCCATCCCACCCTTCACAGGTGGACACAGTGATGAGAGGCCTCAGGGACTGGAGCTGCCGTGTGCAGACTGCTTCCTGTCCCTGCCTCCCACAGCCCGCGCTGGGCCCCGTCACTTCCTCTGCCCGGGAATCAGAGTGGCCTGCCTGCGTGTCCTGGGAGGAGGGCGCCCACTTTCTTGGCTGGATCTGTCTTCCTCCGCTCAGGGCGCAGCTGCCCCCAGGGAGCGAGGCTCTCAGCGGCTCCCCTGGAGACAGCCTCTCCCCAACCCAGGGCTGCCATGCCTGGGCGAGTGAATCCTCCCATCCAGCCCTCGCAAGCCCCAGTGGTCTCCTACTTTGCCCTTACTGGTAACAGAGGTGATATGTGGGCCTCCTCCACCACCCCCGACTGCTTTGGTCATGACTTGTTCAGACGTGGGCAGGGAAGGGCACCAGGACCCTGTGCTGGCAGCTCTGGCCTCCAAGCTCCTGCTGAGCCCTCAGCTCTCTCTGCCTCCCTGCAGGGGTGCAGTTGACTCCACCCAGCTACACTGGCCTCTGTGAGGTTTCTCAAACACACCAAGCCAAGTCCTACCCCAGGGCCTTTGCGCTTGCTTCCATGTCTGCCTGGAGCGCTGTGCCCTCAGATATGGCTGGCTGCCTGCCCTCATAGCCTCAGGTTTCTCCTTAAACGTCACCTGACCAGTGAAGCCTTGCCCTCCCCAGTGAACCACACCCCCAGCACAGCCAGGCCCCGCACCCTGCTCTGCCATCCTCAAGCCAGCTACCACAAACGCACTCGGAAACTTGTTTCCTGCCGGTCTCCCTTCACCTGCCTGTAACCCGCAGGGCGGCAGGGACGCTGGTGGACTGCTGGTGTGTGTACTAGCATCTGGCTCTCAGCAGGAGCTGGAGAAACGTTTGCTGAGCAAAGGAGCAAATGAGTGGGTGCAGGACTGGCTGGAGGCCCGGGCTCCCGCCTGGCTCCTTAGTCCTCAGCTCCACAGAGGCCCTGCCTGGCCTGAGTCTACCACAATTGAACTCCTCCCGGATGTGTTGGCCAGACCTCTCCCTTTGCTCTGGGTTTCAGCTGTGAGAGGATGAGCAACCCCGAGGGATGCTCTCGGGGCCCAAGCCTCGGATCCAGGAGAGCTCCCCCTAAGCCAGACACTGGGCATCAGACTCACGTGCAGGATCACTGCTGCTTTGCAATGGTTGGGCCCTGCCTGGCCGGGGCTCTCGCTCACCGCTTCGCTCGCATCCCCAGCCCCGGGCCCGGTGCAGGGAGCAGAGGGCCGGAGCAGTGCTGCCTCCCGCACCCCTGGGAGCTCCTGTTCCTGTCCTTGGGCCTGGGCTTGCTGCCAGTGTCGGATCTCCAGATGGCACTGCCCAGATCTGGGTCACTTCCTCAGGGCCTAGGAGCAGAGCTGCTAGGGACTGGGAGCAGCGGGGACGGGACAGAGTGCGGGGTCAGGACCCAGACTGCGGGACAGGACACAGAGTGCAGGGTCAGGACCCAGACTGCGGACAGGACACAGAGCGCAGGGTCAGGACCCAGACTGCGGGACAGGACACAGAGTGCAGGGTCAGGACCCAGACTGCGGGGATGGGACAGAGTGCGGGGCACGACCCAGACTGTGGGACAGGACACAGAGCGCAGCGGCTTTGTGGCTCCTGAGGGGGCAGGAGGGCAGCAGAGTTGGCAACTCCTCTGAGTAGCATGGAAGAGTGATGGTTTCTTTCTTTTATCATGTGTAAAAGTTTTAATTTATTAGAAAGATAGAGAGGGAGGGAAGGTGAGGGAGAGGGAGAGATGGAGGAGGAGGGAGTGAAGGAGGGAGAGGAGAGGAGAGGAGAGGAGAGGAGAGGAGAGGAGAGGAGAGGAGAGGAGAGGAGATAGAGAGAGAGACTCCCATGCACCAGTCCACTTCCAAATGCCTGCAATGGTTGGGGTTGAGCTGGGACCAGACTGGGGCCCAAGCTTGGGGGGCTCAATCCAGGCGTCCTGCATGGGTGGCAGGGACCCAACAACTTAAGCCTTGCCACTGCCTCCCAGGGTCTGCATTAACGAGAAACTGGAATTGGGAGTGGCACTAGGAGATGGGAATCTTACCCAGTGCCTTAACCACCAGACCCACTGCCTGCCCAGTGATGGTTAAATTTAAGTTATGAATTTGGCCAGTCCATGGTACCCAGATAATTGGCCAAACATTATTCTAGAAGTTTCTGAGAAGGTATTTTTCAGATGAGCTCCCATTTAAAGCAGGAGAGTGTGAGAGCAGCGTGTGGCCCTCCACACTGTACGTGGCCTCCTCTGATAAGTGGAAGGCTTTGATACAGAAAGTCTGATTCCGGGACAGAAGAGGGAATTCTGCCTCGTCTCCGACCTGGGTCTGGGCCGCAGATTTTAGACTTTCTGACCTCCCTATAAATCTCTCTGTAGACAATACCTGCAGGTCCACTGTTTTTGTTTCTCTGAGAGCCCTGACCTAATGCAGGCTGACAAGGGGAGAGGAGGGAGGAGGCACCGCTCGGAGGAAAGCGGGGGTGCTGCTGAGATGCGAGCGTGCGCACAGGCACATTCCTTGCCCTGGATTTTCCTAGGGCAGAGACCTCAGCATGCTTGATTCGTGTTTACCCGCAACATCTAACACAGAGTCTGGTACATAGCAGGTGCTAAGGAAGTGCCGGAAGTAGCAGACGGAAGGGCAGGGGGAACGGAGAAGAAAGTTAGGAACAGAATGAGCTCACTGCAGAGGCAGCAAGGGAGGGGATCCAGGGAAAGATTCTGCTGTTGAGGTGGGAGGGAAGAAGGCAAGACAGACGCAGACAGGACAGGTGTGTGGCGGGGATGCAGGAAGTGGGAGGAATGCTTGTCTGGTGGCTTCTGTCATCTCTCTCAACGTCTTTGGCTGGCGAGGCTACCTGGCTGGCCCCCAATGGTCGCTGGGGTCTGGACGCATGGGCTCGTGTAATTCTTGCAAGCCTGTGAGGTAGGCATCGTGTGTATCTCCTTAGAGAAAGAGAAGGTCGGGGCGCCAAGGGACACGCTCGGGCTCCTAAGTGGTTCCTCTGAGTTCTGAACCCAGGTCTCCTGATTCCAGGCCATCTTGGAGCTGTGTGCTGAGAGGAGAGGCAAAGGCGGGGAGCAGGGGTCCCCACAGAAGCGCTGCCACTGCGAAGGCAGGCAGGAGATGGGCCGGGAGTTGGGCTGATCCTGGAGACCACGGATCTGCACTCCATGGCGGCTACCACAAGGCCTGGCTCAGGGGAGACACTCAGAGATGGTTACTGTTTCACCCTTGCCTTCTTCCTCCAGACTCTGGGAAAGTCTCTGTGCTCCCGGAGCGACCGGGGCTCAGGAGGAAAGGACCGGATTCTGTGACAGACAGGACCACACCGTCATCACCAATCGTCATCGCAATAATGACCACTACAGTGGCAGCAGCCAACCCTGCCCATCCGGCTCAGGCACTGTCCTAAGCGCTTTCAACCACTTCCTCTTCACAGAGGAGCCTGAGACCCGGTGAGGACGGCTGACCTGTCCAGAGTTCTGTGGCTCCATGGTGTCTGGACGTGGGCAGTCGTGGCCCACACTGAGTGTCTACTTACTTTACCCCACGGCCACGGGCAGGCGTTTGGGCAGCGGTTAAAACACCGCACAGGACACCTGCGTCCCATACTGGAATGCTCGGGTTTGATTCCTGGCTCTGCTCCTAATTCTGTCTTCCTGCACATGCACACAGGAGGACTTAGCAGGTGACAGCTCAACTAGTGGAGTCCCTGCTACCCATGTGGGAGAAATGAGAGAAAGGAACTGAGTTTTGGGCTCCTGGCTGCTCCAGCTTCACCTGTTGCAGGTGTTTGGGGGAGTGAACTAGCAGATGGGAGACCTCTGTCTTTATCTGCCTTTCAAATAAATGATGTACTAAAGTAAGCATTAACAAATACAGCCCAGGCCTAACCTGGAATGTCTTTAGGCCGGGCAGGCAGTCTCCGGCCAGAGCCCCACGCTTGCTATTTTTAGAGTTTAAATCTCTTCCCACATTGTGTGCCAATTTTCTAGGAGCTTCTACATTTGCATCTTCTGGATGAACCAAATATATTCTGCTCAGACCTGTCTGAGGGGATGACTGATTATGGGCGAATCGTGATCCCGTCAGCCTAGCACTTTAGAAACCATTCATGTTAATCTGGGGGGTGGGCATGCAGCCCGGTGGTTAAGCTTCTGGTCTGGAAGTCCACATCCTGCTTCAGAGCGCCTGGGTTGAGTGCCAGGTCCATTCCTGGTTCCAGCCTCCTGCCAATGCACACCCTGGGAGGCGGCAGGTGTTGACTCAACTAGCTGGGTTCCTGCCACCCATGGGGGAAAACCTGGGTGGAGTTCCTGGCTTCCGGCTTTCACTCAGGTTAGTCCTAGACTTTACGGGCATTTGGGGGAGAATCAGTGCATGGAAGCTCTGTCTCTGACTCCCAAAATAAATACAAAAATTTCCTAAAAGATGAATTTCCATGCAGGGCTTATTGAGCAAGTCTCACTTTACTGTCCTATCTCCTATATGAAAAGCCAGATGAAGAGAATTTTTTAAAAAAATTGCTTTACAAATTTAAGAAAAAAAAATCTGCACTTTACATGAAGGCTCACTCTGGGGAATTTTAGAAAGTGATGAATTTTCCAAATGACTTCTGAGGACAAGAGGGGCCACTTCAATGCAGATGCACCAGCAGAACAAATGAAAGGAGAGACAGCCAGGCCGACCGCATAAATCAGAGAGAGAGAAGGCCAAGAGCTGTAACTATGGAAGCAGAGAAATAAACACAACCCAGGCCGCGCTGCTCCTCCCGCTGCTCTTGCAAGCCTCTGTGACGGGCAGGACTGAACGGAAACAGGAGGAGAGGAGCCGGTGAGGGGCCCGTGTGGACCTCAAACCTCTGCTGGGAAAAGTGACTTCACGTGCCCCGGCTGGCACTCCGAGAGGGAGTGCTGGCGTGTCGGAGCTCGGCACGGGGAGGGGCACAGCAGCGTGACGCCCCCTGCCCCTTGTTCCGGAAGAGAAGGAAGACCTCGCCTCTGGCCGACAGAGCAGAGAGAAGTAGAGACAGGCAGAGGGGCTTCAGCAAGACAGAAAGGCAAAACCAAATCAGAAGAGGACACACAATCGCTCCCTTACCAAACCCAAGAAAAGACCATATATTAAAAAACATAAAACCACAATCAAAACAAACTCAGGCAAACAACCTAGGAAATTAAAATGAGACAGAGAAAGAAACAAAAGCCTGTGAGAAGTTGTCACACTGACAGAAAAGGGCACTTCTGCAAACCACCAGAAAGTCTCCAGATGAACAGAAAACAGCAGCCTGAAGGTGCACACAGCTACTCCGAGAGAACAGAAAAAGCTACAATCTTTCAGCCATGCAGATCTCCCCACCAGACACAGACGCATGAAGCACAAGACACCTGCAGCAATATTCTAACCTGAATTAAATATTCTCAAGTAAACGTTAGGGGATGTGAAAAATAACCTTGAGAATTGGAAAATCCCAAAACTGAAAGCTGAATGGAGAAAAAGGTGAAGGGAAATTAAAGATAAATTATTACATTCAGGAAGAAATAAGAGAAGATGACAAAGTTGTCTCAGAGATGAGGACTAACTCATAAACCATTCTCAAACGACAAGTTAAAAGGAGGTACTGGGCAGGGGCTGTGGCTGCGGTGCCAGCATCTCTCATGGCTGCTCCTCTTCCAGTCTAGCTCTCTGCCCATGGCCTGGGAAAACAGTGGAAGCTGGCCCAGGAGTTTGGGCCCCTGCACCCATGTAGGAGACCTGGAAGAAGCTCTTGGCTGCTGGCTTTGGATTGGCACAGCTCTGGCCATTGAGGCCATTTGGGGAGTGAACCAGCAAATGGAAGACTTTCTTTCCCCCTCTCTGTCTGCAACTCTACCTCTCAAATAAATAAAAGAAAAAAATCTTGAAAAAAAAAGAAGTAATGAGGAAAACTCAGGCAACCAACCAAGAGAATGGAAGCAAGATAAAGTAAGAAGTAAAAGTCATGGGTGAGCGAGAGGCTGAGATACGAGATACGTAAAGAAGACTGAACACATACACAGCTGGATTTGATGAAGAAGGAAGAACAAAACAGTTGTCTGGAACTAGTGTTGAAAACTACAGCCAAGGAAAATATTTCAGAAATAAAAGCAGAGCTGGAGCTACATATTCAAAAGCCCACAGAATCCCTGGGCTGATTCTCTGGGAAGATTCAACTCTGAGGTCTAGCTTAGTAAACACAGCACACCTAGAAAAATCATTAAAGAACCTATAAGAACAACAGAATTAGATGACATTATAATTCTATAGGTCGAATGCATACAAATGGAGTAGAATGGAGGTTACCAGAAGCAGAAGGTTACCAGGAAGGGAGCAGGACGAAGAGGGAGAGGTCGGTCAAAGTGAACAAAGTTGCAATTACCTGGATGGAGAAGTGGAGAGATGCAATGGACAGTGGGATGACGGTAATTCATAATACTGTGCTGTCCAAAAGAGTCGACTTCTCTCGCCACATACACACACACACACAAAGGGTACTATGTAAGGAGTTGGATATGCTAACTGGCTTGACCTTAATAATCACTTCACTGTGTACATGTATATTCAAAACATCATGTTGTCCATCTTAAATATATACAAAAAAAAATCAAGGTGCCAGAGAAAAAAGAGTGTGATGCAGAGCAAAATAATGATGGAGGAGCATTTTTAGGAAAGTTACAGAAATAAACGGTGGCGAGAATTTTATAACCAGTCTAGCTGTCGTTCCAGCTTTGTGGTACAGAGAAGCAGCTTTAAATAGGCAAGAACCTGGGCAGGGTTACCCAAGGATCTTACTGAGGAGTGCACTAGAGACCGAGCTGGTCCCTGCCAGCAGACCAGGAGCAAAAGTCCAGAGCATTGGTGAACTTCTAAGAGATTTAACTGCAGATCTAGGAGTAAAATAAAAGGGAGGGGAAAAGGTAGGATTCTATATAAACTACAGATAAATAAACATTGTATGTTCTGACAAAGTAGAAATAATGCGACCTAAAATGGAGCAGAAAAAGTGTGGAAAGGAACCTGGAATAAGGTCATTGATGGTAGTACAGCTAATACAAGAAAGCCAAGGCACGATGAAAAACTGATGAGCTGAGCAGGCACGCGGCAGGGTGGTTAGGCTGCCACCTGGGATGCCCATGTACCCTGTCAGAGAGCCTGGATCCATCCCGCCCCTCCACTGCTGATCCAGCCTCATACAGATTCTGGATCCATCCGGCCCTTCCGCTGCTGATCCAGCTTCATATCAGAGAGCCTGGATCCATCTGGCCCTTCCACTACTAATCCATCCTCACATCAGAGCCTGGATCCATCCCGGCCCCTCTACTGCTGATTCATCCTCACATCAGATTCTGGATCCATCCGGACCCTCTGCTGCTGATCCAGCTTCATATTAGAGCCTGGATCCATCTCGGACCCTCTGCTGCTGATCCAGCTTCATATCAGACCCTGAATCCGTCCCGGCCCCTCTACTGTTGATCCAACCTCATATCAGAGCCTGGATCCATCCCAGCCCCTTTACTGCTGATCCAGGCTCATATCAGATTCTGGATCCATCCAGACCCTCTGCTGCTGATCCAGCTTCATATCAGAGAGCCTGGATCCATCTGGCCCTTCCACTACTAATCCATCCTCACATCAGAGCCTGGATCCATCCCGGCCCCTCTACTGCTGATTCATCCTCACATCAGATTCTGGATCCATCCGGACCCTCTGCTGCTGATCCAGCTTCATATTAGAGCCTGGATCCATCTCGGACCCTCTGCTGCTGATCCAGCTTCATATCAGACCCTGAATCCGTCCCGGCCCCTCTACTGTTGATCCAACCTCATATCAGAGCCTGGATCCATCCCAGCCCCTTTACTGCTGATCCAGGCTCATATCAGATTCTGGATCCATCCAGACCCTCTGCTGCTGATCCAGCTTCATATTAGAGCCTGGATCCATCTGGCCCCTCCACTGCTGATCCAGCCTCACACCAGAGCCTGAATCTATCCCGGCCCCTCTACTGCTGATCCAGCCACACACCAGAGCCTGGATCCATCCTGGCCCATCCACTGCTGAGCCAGCCTCACACTAATGCACACCCTGGGAGGCAGCAGGTGATAAGTCAAGCACTTGGATCCCTGCCACCCACATGCGAGGTCTGGATTGAGTTCTGGGCTCCGGGCTCCTGGCTTTAGCCTGGCCCAGCCCTGGCTGCTATAATCACTGGGGAGTAAATGAGAAGATGGGAAATTCCTCTGTGTCTCTCTGCTTTTCAAATAAAATGGAAATAAATAAATAAGTATATATCAGTAAACAGAATAATAAAAGGCTATATAAAAAAATGGGGACTAATGGTACTAAAATGGTACAGCAGTAAATGAAATAACAGAGATATAAGCATTCCTAAATATACAAATAACACATTACACTAAGATATACCATTAAATAACATTCTATATATAAAAGTTAAATAAAAACTATATAATTAAGACCAAACACATCAAACATTTCAATACATGTGAATTACTTTAACTAACCTACTAAAAGAAAGATTTTCAAATGGGCTCATGAGACAAGGGTAACTCAATGCTGCTCACAGAGCCATCCAGATAGGCTGAAATAAGTGCACGGCCAAAGGTCTGCCTGGAGAAGGGGCGGAAGGGGTTGTGAGCCCAAAGCCAAGCAAAGCAACATTCAAGCTGAAAACTGCTAATAGTTGTGATGAAGGTATTTTAAAGGTTCAGACTCACAACTTACAATGGAGATACAATGGTTAAGAGTATCTATGAACCAAATAACACGGCAATGACTCTAGTGTAGCAGAAACAACAGGAAATGCAGCGGAAAGAGAGAAACACTAGTAATTGGAAACATTATACACATGTCTCAGAATGAAACAGGTCAAGTGGATGAAAAATAAGTAAAAATGCAGAGGACTCAAACAACGTAATCCATCAGGTCTACCTTATGAATATTCATAGAGAGCTAGCTCTGATCCCTTTCTTCTCCAGTGGATACAGAGCATGCGCAATCATCGACCAGAGTCACAAAGAAAGCATCAATAAATTCCAACAACTAGAAATATACAAGCAGTAAAATCAGAAATTCAAAACAAAATAAAAACAAAAAGGCCTTTCGACCTACAGATTAAAAAAGAAATTGTCTATTAAAGATCTTCTGGGTGAAAAGGGACATTAGGAGTAAAATTACAGAATTTCTAATAAATAATAAATATTGATTATTAGGATCCATGGGATACAATTAAAGCAGCAATCAGAAAAAACGTGATGGTCTTAACACTTTCATCGATGAAAATCAATACAAACTTGAAAGAATGAGAACGAACGACTTAAATTCTTAACTCAAAAACTAGAAAATGAACTTAAAAGTCGTGTGAAAGAATGCACAAGGAGGAGATAAAGTAAAAGATGTAATTAACGATGCAGACACCTGAAAATGATACACGGCATGATTATGTCTTTGGAAAAAAAAAATGCATCCATCTACAAAAGCCGCTCGTAACTAGGTCACGAGATAAAGGGGGACAGCGCTTGCTGAACCGAGCCCCAAGGCGAGGGAGAGCGGGCGACATACTTACGCACACAGAAAGGGGTCTTGCCAGACCAGTGGTGATCCTGCTGGCAGATGCGCACGGACATGCCGATGAGGCGGAAGCCGGCGTTGCACTGGTACACCACGCTGCCCCTGTAGTTGTAGTTCTCGCCGTTGATGTGCCCGTTGACAATGGGGTCGGGAGTTCCACAGTGTCCGGCTTGAGGGCAGCATGGGGACAGAGAGAAAACCCAAGAGGAGGTCACAGAAAGTGAAGTGGAGCCTGGGCAGGGGGACGAGACACAGGGACGGACCCAGACACAGGGATGGTGGCTAATGATCCAGCCACCCTTGCTTCTCCAGCCTCCTCCCGTGGGTAGCTCTCCAAGAGTGACTTTAGGGGTCCCAGGCATGATGGAAATGCTACTGAGGATTTACTGTCCTGGAACGCAGAGGACACCCCGGTCTACAACCAGACAGTCCAAGGCAGGTTGTGTTGGTGATAACCCCATAAAAGCATGGGGTTTGGCTACATTCACGCTTCCTTCTTGAGAGGCACTCAAGTGAGTCATGTTTATAAATGGGGTTGGGTAGAGTGTATTTCTGGCATTCCCACCAGCTTCCTTGGGCCCCTTGTGGAAATAACTTGTGACTGTGTCCCTGCCAGGGGCCTGAGACAGTGAGACAGCCATGCCATCTCTCTTGTTAGCTTTGTGTGGCCGGGTCTCTCTTCTGGACTTTGGTGATCCAAGAAGGGAGA
Source organism: Sylvilagus floridanus (assembly GCA_949820135.1). Lineage (NCBI taxonomy): Eukaryota > Metazoa > Chordata > Mammalia > Lagomorpha > Leporidae > Sylvilagus > Sylvilagus floridanus. Next base: position 24,828,262 of record OX463225.1, read on the forward strand.
AAACCTTAGCAGCACGGCTCAGGCACAGAATGGATCAACTGCAGGGGAAAAGCTCTCTTTGTCCTCTGTAAGCCAGGTTGTTTTATGGCTTCTGTCATTTTCTTAGTAGAGATGTAAAACTGCTAACTTGCAATATGCAAGGTACTCTCGGGGTGGTACAGTTGTCCAGCGGTGGAGACGGGGCTCTGTCCCTTACGAAAGGGCGAATAAGGGGTACCTTTCCAATCAGGATGAGAACCCCTCAAAGTCTCGCCTCAGGAGGCTGAAAGCTCTTCTCATTCTCTGGGTGCCCCCGAAAGAAGCCAGCCCAGGGTCTTATTTATTTTTTATTTGGAGAGAGAGGGAGGTCTCCCACCCACAGGGTCATTCCTCAAATGCCTGGGCGCTGGGAACTCCATTCAGGTCTCCCACATAGGTGGCAAGGACTCAACTGCTCAAGTCATCACTTGCAGCCTCCCAGGGTCTGCATCAGCAGGAAGGGGGAATGGGGCCTGGGGCCAGGACTCAAACCCTGGCACTCAGTATGGGATGCAGGCATCTTATAACAGGTGCACCAAGTGCCTGCCCCTAGTTCAGGGTTTTGCTCATGATAGAGGAGCCACAGTCTGTGGATTCATCATTTTATGGAAGTAGGTCAATGATAGGTTCCACAGCTGGTCCCTAGTTTCGGAGAGACCTGACTTGTCCCGGGGAGGTCACTCACCAAGGCAGCGGACCTCAGAGCCGCTCCAGAGCCCGTTGGCCATGCACTCCCGCACCCTGGAGCCCACCAGCGTGTACCCGGAATTGCAGGAGAAGATGGCCGTCGCCCCGTAGACGGACAGCGTCCCGATGCGGTGCCCGCTGGGAGGGATGGGCAGCTCGCCGCAGGAGATGACTGCAGGGACCAGAAACACTCAGTGAGCAGGACGCCCACTGCTGCAGCTTAGCAAGGACGATGACAAAGACCAGAGCTGCTTGAGCCTGCTTTGCGGGAACTCATGGCCAGCGTGCGGGTGGTGACACCGCTGCTGGTGGCGTCTCCAGAGCTGCTGAGAAGCCTCGGTGCCCTTGGGTTTCATGCCCGACCATCTCTGGATATGAAGGACACCCAGGCAAGTATATTTAAAAAAACTCCTGGGGTGGTTCGCGGTGCACCGTGGTGTGACCCACCAATCAGTCTGTGTGCTTTGCTGCTGGGGCCAGCAGCAGACAGCTTCGGGCTCCTCATCCCAGCACCGCTGCTGGCCTCTGGCTGGCACAGCAGGTGAGGCCTCTGCCAAGGCTGGAGTGAGACGTGAGTGGCTGCCCTGGAGTGAGGCTGTTCCCGGCCCGTGAGGTCTGCTCATGGACCTACACGTGGTTCTGCTCCACCGCGGAGTCCGCATCACCGTGCACAGACCTGAAGCGTGGGAAGATCACTCCTCATCCCACCCGGACTCATGCCCCCTCTCAGTGACAAGCTGCTCCCTCTAGCCCACAATGGTCCCCTCTTCTACGATGGCCTCGTTGACCACACACGTGTGACAGGCACAGCTCTATGGCGGCAGTGCTGTGGTGAGCCAGTCAGAGCCTCCGGGGTGACAGAAGCTCCGATTTCCCCAGGTGCTGGGAGACAAGCCTTGGCTGTGGGCCCTTCTGAGAGAGCCTGGGTGGAAGGCCCTCCCACCTGAGGTCACACTTCCTGCCCGGCCGGCCTGCAGGCAATCAAGGGGCAGCATGGAGATGGTCGTCTGTGACAATTCTGAAAGGCGAGCCCAGCTGCAGCGCCCGCCGGGGTGTCGGGGGAGGCTGCCAGAGACTGCGCCAGCTCCGCTTCCCTGTGGCCCTGCCCTGACCCTTCCCCCCTACCCCCTTCTGCAGGTGGTGACCCTGAGACCTCTCCTTAACAAACCTCAGCCTGGCAGTCTCTTCTCAGGGACACAGACTTTTGCACTTATATTAAGGAGACAGAGGAAAAACAGTTCATGGTGAAGGACAGGCAGGCAGACTTAGGTGGCCTGTCCCCTAGGGGAACCTCACGCTTCCTACGCACCCTTCCACTACAGGTGTTACCACTTAGCAGGTGCACTGCTTCTCTATTCGTCTACCTGTCCAGTGGACTATATGCCCCTTGCAAGCAGGAACCACAATGCTTTATCTTCACACCCTGCATCGCGTGGTAAATGGCAGGGGCCTGGGGAATGCGGAGTGAATGACTTTGTGCAGGGTCATCTGGAGAAAGGCAGCTTTTGATGAGATGGCAAGAGACTAATGAGTGCTGGAAAGGGCGGGGTAGGTTTTCCCCAGCTCCTGACCAGGTGAGTGTCCGGGAAAAGGACCACGGCCGTCCCCGGTGATGCCAACAGCTCAGGGAGGAGGCCGCTGTGCCAAACTTGCCCACCCTCTCCTGGGCTTACTCTGGCAGGTGGGCATGGAGTCTCCGAGGCTCCATCTGCCGTTGGCCTGGCAGCGGATGACCCTCTGGCCGGTGTAGTAGTAGCCAGGGTCACAGATGAGCATCAGCTGGGCTTGGAACTGGTACTGCGTCTCAAAGATGAGCCTCCACCGGCCATGCTCCACGCCAATGCTGCTGACTTCGGGACAGGTCACGGCTGGGGACACAAGGGGCAAGGGGCATTCATTACTCATGGAAGAGGCTGCAGGAGTCCAGCTTTACGGGGGAGGGGGTCTCCACGCAGTCACGATGAGTCCAAGAATCAGTCCCCAGGCAGCGTGGGAAGTAACAAAGTAGGCTGGGTGGAGGATACAGGAACCCCGGGGGTGCGGATCCACCAAAAATAGGAACGATGGTGCTGTCACCGCGACTGTCGGGTGTGAGACTGGGGAAATGTCTCTTCTGATCAGACCTTCAGTTTTCAGGGGAAGCCAGAAATCTGGAGTTTTGATGGAAAATTTCCTTATTTTAAAATGGTGGGAAGCAATTCAAAACTTTTTTGTAAGCAGTGGAGGCCAAACCAAGCAAAACAAAGCAAAAAAGCAAACAAACAAACAAACAAAAACAAAACCCTGTATCTTTGGACTGGACATGACGCTGTAGGTGGCCAGCATGTTGTCATTTTAGTTTTGTGGTCAGGCACATCCACACACACTTTCTGACAGCTTCTCCACTTAAAAGGCAGTGGACCAGGTTATTTATTACTTATTTATTACTAGATTCGGGTATTTTACGGAAACATCTCAGGGCAAAACGGTCTAAGGACGCCTTGAGAGCAACTTCAGAAAGGAACATAGGCTGGGATGGCACTGCCCACCGCCTCCCATCCCCGAGCCCCCCAACCCGCAGGTGCACATTTTTCCCGCATCACAGCTCTTCAGCAGCTTCCCCAGCCCCTCCTGCCTGCTGCCCGCACTGCCCAAGGACTCACGGACACACTGCGGGGGCACGTTGTGGTTGCTCCATCGGCCTGTATCCAGGCACTCCGCAGTGGCCTCGGCGCCTGCCTGGAGGTGGTAGCCTTCGCTGCAGCTGTACACAGCCTTGGTCCCCACCGTGTACTCCTTGCCGAACACCATTCCATTCTTGGGAGCCTCGGGAAGGCCGCAGGAAAGAGCTGGTGGAGGAAAGCAGACGTCATGAGCGCTTCTGGCTCAGAGAACCAGAACATATTTTTATCTTTCCTCTCCGCAGACAACCCTATGAAGATAACAGTCAAAACTAAGAAGAGGGAAAAGTCTCACAGTAAAGAAGGAAATGGGAGGTCATTGTCAGGGGCAACTGTTTTATTATGTGGAAAATGGAATGCAGGTAGAAGTCTGCTGATGGAGTAAGTGAAGCCAAGAAATCGCAGCCCAAGATACATGGGCAGGAGGCTTAGGGGGAGACCAACTCCTCTCCTCCCTGTCCCATAAATACCTGCCCTGCAGAGTGGAGAGGGCTTTAGTTTCTAGTGAAGGGGAGGAGTAAGAACTTCCTTGAGAGAGCAGGGGTCGCTGGGGTGGCTGTTTGCACCCCAGAGGAAAGCTCTTCTGATTCAAGGAGTCAGGGCTTCTCAGCCTAAATAAACTGTTCATCTCTATCACATCCTCAATAGCTCATTCCTGCAACAGACCTTGTGGGCCAACACATCTTAATACAATAACAACAAAGACCACCTGCATCTGGCTGCTGGAAAAACCCATCTAGTCTTTACTGTCCATCTGTTTCAGAGGGAGAGAAGCAGACACTGTGTTGGTGGTGGTGGTGGCGGGGGGGGGGGGGGCAGAGAGAGCCAGAATGAGCACTCCATCTGCTGGTTCACTCCCCAAATGCCAGAAATGGCTAGGTCTGGGCTGAGGCTGGGAGCTGGGAGCACAATCCAGGTTTCCCATGCAAGTGGCAGAAGTCCAATTACTTCAACCAGCACCGCTGCCACTCAGGGTTGCATTAGGAGGAAGCTGGGGTCAGAAGCTGGAGCTGGGAGTGTAACTCAGGTACTCCAATGTGGGTCATGGCCATCTCAGCCACCAGGATGGATGCCTGTCTTACCTCTACTCTGTAAATATGAATACAACATCATCTGTCTGGATCATGCACGTGTGAGGAAAGCCAGCAGCGTGAACGGGAGGAGGAACAAAGATAACATTGAAAAATAAAATTGAAAAAATTGAAGAAAAAAACTCCTTAGGAATCAGAGCTGATTTAGGAAGCAAGGTGCACCATCTTTAAACTTCTGATTAGTAAGATCTCGAGAAAGTCATGGTGACATACGGTAATCATAAACTGAGAACAGAGTTCTTTGAAAAAAGAACAATAAAAAGAGAACAGGAAGGGCTCTTGTAAATTAAAACTGTGATTGCCTAATAAGCATTAAATAGAAGGGTTGAAGATTACAAATTAAGAAAATTCCTCGTAATATAGACAAAAAATCCCCCACAGGACTGAAAATAAGAATAAAAGACTCAAAATAGAGGATCAACCTAGAAGTTCAATATAACTGTTCATAGCTCCAGATAGAGAGAGAACAGAGAGTAGATGGCCTGGAATCATCTTAGATAAAACAAATTCTCCCAGAGCTGGGAGACAGACACATAGATCTTCATACGGAAAGGGAGCAAAAGGGATGTAAAGTGAACCCTTCTTGGATACATTGTCGTGGAATTTCAGAAGTCCAAAGACACATGCAAACAATCCCAAACAGTCGCACACTCACAGGTTTTGGGGGGGGGGAGGGGAGAGGGAGAGAGGGAGAGAAGGAGGGAGAGAGGGAGAGAGGGAGGGAGGGAGGGAGGGAGGGAATGAGGGAGAGAGAGAGGGAGGGAGGGAGGGAGAGAGGGAGAGAGGGAGGGAGGGAGGGAGAGAGGGAGGGAGGGAGGGAGGGAGGGAATGAGGGAGAGAGAGAGGGAGGGAGGGAGGGAGGGAATGAGGGAGAGAGGGAGGGAGGGAGGGAGAGAGGGAGGGAGGGAGGGAGGGAGAGAGGGAGAGAGGGAGGGAGGGAGGGAGGGAGGGAGGGAGGGAGGGAATGAGGGAGAGAGAGAGGGAGGGAGGGAGGGAGGGAGGGAATGAGGGAGAGAGAGAGGGAGGGAGGGAGGGAGGGAGGGAGGGAGGGAGGGAGAGAGGGAGAGAGGGAGGGAGAGAGGGAGAGAGGGAGGGAGGGAGAGAGGGAGGGAGGGAGGGAGAGAGGGAGAGAGGGAGGGAGGGAGGGAGGGAGGGAGGGAGAGAGGGAGGGAGGGAGAGAGAGAGGGAGGGAGGGAGAGAGGGAGGGAGGGAAGGAGGGAGGGAGGGAGGGAGAATATATGACATAACCATGAAGGAATGAGAATCAGAGTGGCGTCAGACTTCTTAGCAGCAACACCAGATCTTCAAAGGTAACGGAACGGAGCCTTTAAAACTCCTGAGAAAATGGTTTTCAGTCTTGAATTTTTCTATTCACAAGCATGTGTGAAGGCTAAAATAAAGACATTTTCAGACATAGAGAGACTCAGAAGATTTACTTGTCATGAACACTCTCTGAGGAATGTGTGTGTGTGTGTGTGTGTGTGTGTTCCATCAAAGAAGAATGAACTGACTCTTTGAGATGCAATGACTTTGAACAGCCCTTGTCTTGACTGTTTAACAGTTTTTTTGTTTTCATACTATTTGTTGAACTCTTTATTTAGTATAGAGTTAATCACTGTGTATAAAGTTAATTAAAAATAGATCTTAGTAAAAATTAAGAATGGGAATAGGAGAGGGAGGAAGAAGAGGGGTGGGAGTGTGGGTAGGAAGAATTACTATGTTACTAAAGTTGTACTTACGAAATGCATGAAGCTTGTATTCCTTAAATAAAAGGAGGAATCCAAGAAAGGGCAATATGTGGGATATTAAGTAATAGTACTAAGTCAGGAGTATAATGAAATCTCAAGGTGACAGCTCTGGAGAGAAATGTGCAGAGTAGCTCTTGTGGTCCTTGAAAGAAATTAACAGTCTCCAACCACTGCCTTGGGATGGTTTAGGAGCTACAGTGTCCAAGTGTCCCCTACTGCCCCCCATCCCCACTCACCATGCCAACTGCTTTAAACCTCAGACTTCCTCCACTCACAGCCAGAATGAGCTCAAGCAGAGCAAAGCACCACTGATAAGGGCAAACAATGGTGCTTGATGCAACTAGAATTTCCAGAACCAAGAAGAAGCTTCGGGGGGGGGGGGCCCATTACGCTACACTATAGAGCAGGCTGCAGGGAGAGGGGCTTCGATATCAAGGTGGAGAACAGATCCAAAGGCTGCACCTGACACCGAAAGATGGGCAACAGAGCAATGAGGGAACAGGGGAGCACCTGCACCTGGGAATCTCCTAATGCCCACCCACCAAGACCTTCAGCTTCCTCGGCAATACTAGATTAGCCAACTGTCACATCATGTCGCCTAGCTGCCCTGCCTCCCAGACCCTCGAGAGGAGATACTTAGCTCCTCCTTGATGTGTTGCATGGAGAGTCAAAGCAGGTGAAGCCTGGCCTGGCCACACCCTTGTGGATAACTGAGCAGAGATGACTTCCCAGTCTGAGAGACTGGGAGCTTGAATCTCATGATGGAGGCTCTCAGGCCCAGAGGGGAGAGGGACACATCCTGGGGTGGAGGGAGGAGAGGACACAAGCCCAAAGCATTTGAAACCCGTGGTCTGACAGACAGACATTATGCTGAGAGAATGGGGCTGGGGGGAAGAGAGAAGAGAGGAGGCACAGACTCTCTAATGGAGAGAAGGAAGCCGTCATTTGGGGAAGTCGCGGAGAACTGGGAGAAGGCCAGCCTCTTCCTGACCCTGAGTTATGTGGGAAATGGTTGGGGTGGGGGGAGGTTCACACACTGCACTAGAGGGGGCTGCAGTCTCCATGGAACCTTCTGGATTATGAGCAAGGGTATGCACGGTTGGCCACGGAACCAGGGTTCCAGAGGATGCAGAGGCATTGGGGGAGGTGCAGGGTGGGATTGGGAGAAGACTCAGAGCAGTACTGGGGCGAGTGGGCAGGAGCCTGGGTGGGCTGCATTTGGGTGGTGATGCACGATAACAGACGAGAGGCTTGGTAGCTCCAACAGGAGCTCTGGAAAACACAGATGCAGTTAGAGATGCAGACCCAGGAGCCCCTGACAGCTGCCCTGTGTGGATGAGTCAGTTCTCTGGGACCTTTGCTTAGGGCTTAGACTAGAATACGAATAACACTGTTTTCCTCCACTGAGAAAAAGCAGGCAGACGAGAAGATTGTGAGGACCAGAGCTGGCAGGTGCTGTTAACAGCCCTTCACCACGCTGGGCAGCAAAGGAAAGTCAAACCAAACAGCAAAGCAATGTCCTGTCATCGCCCATGCAATGGGCAAAGGTGTTTTCTTTTTTTAACGCAGGATGAAGAGATTGTGAGAAAAATGACAGCTTTTACCTGCTGCTGGTGGATGTTTAGATGAGAACTAACTTTCTGCAGGGCAGTAACAATCAGCAGAAAATTTAGCACCAGTTATGATTCAGCAAGGCCAGTGGAGGGAATTTATTTTAAGAAAATAAGTATGGATGTTCATAAGATGGGTTTACAGGTTTACAGAAATCTAAATGACCAAGAAAAGGATGAGATTTGAATAAATGACCTTTCCCATAATGCTATGCACCAACAGAAAACACTGGTAAGGACGTGCATTTAATGATACACAAAGAGTTAATGAGATATTTCCAGATTCCTCCATCTTGTTGCAAATGACTGGATTTCATTGTTTTTGACTGCTGTATAGTATTCTACAGAGTACATGTTCCATAATTTCTTTATCCAGTCTACTGTTGATGGGCATTTGGGTTGGTTCCAGGTCTTAGCTATTGTGAATTGAGCTGCAATAAACATTACTGTGCAGACGGCTTTTTTGTTTGCCAAATTAATTTCCTTTGGGTAAATTCCAAGGAGTGGGATGGCTGGGTTGAATGGTAGGGCTATATTCAGGTTTCTGAGGAATCTCCAGACTGAATTCCATAGTGGCTTCACCAGTTTGCATTCCCACCAACAGTGGATTAGTGTCCCTTTTTCCCCACATCCTCTCCAGCATCTATTGTTGGTGGATTTCTGAATGTGAGCCATTCTAACCGGGGTGAGGTGAAACCTCATTGTGGTTTTGATTTGCATTTAAGAATTTTATACACTCTGGATTCTATTTTTGTGATCAATATATACAAGAACAAAGAAAATGTGCAAATGTTAATAGTGGTATGATCAAGTGATAGGATTATAGGTCAATTTTTCACTTTTTTTCAATATATAATTTTTTCCCAGAATATGACATAAATTATAAAAAGCAATGCATGCAAGCTGCCTGGTGCACTTCTAGTGTTTATCAGCCCACTTGCTTTGGGAGTCCATGCCCAAACACCCCGTCTCTGGGAGCCCTCTCTGGTTGTCCAGCAGGAGGTTGGGTCCTGCTTACCTTGGGCCTCCCACCACCCCGCTTATACCTCTGAACCAGAGCTTCCGCACTCTGTCACCTGGCATTTCTGTGCTCACATACCCATCTCCCCCTGCCCTGAACACAGAGACTACTGTGCATATGCCATCTCCAGGGCTGGAGAGATGACAGAGCCTCAAAAATGACCCACGGAGAAACCCATGTTTGGCAGTGACTTGTCCTGGGACAAGCCTAAGATGTGAGTTGGATCTGTGCATACCCCACTTCCTGCCTGCTCCTCACCTTGGCAGAGAGGGATGGCTTCGCTCCACAGGTGGTAGCCCTGGGGGTGCCGGGTACAAATGGCCATGCTGTGTCCCACCAGGCGGTATCCAGCATTGCAGCCGAAGTGGATGGAGCCGCCGGGCTGGGTGCTCGTCTGGCCCAGGATGAAGCCGTGCAGTGGGGCCCGAGGCAGGCTGCAGTAAGGGGCTGAACACAAGACAGGGCTCAGGGAACTGGACTCTGCCAGGGGCACGTGGTTTTTCATGCCTGCCCCTGTCCCTTTCTCCTCTCCCCATCTCCTGTCTTCCCACTACCAGGTCCTCTGCTCCAGAGGAAGGTGTGAGTCATTTAGACAAACCAAAACACAACAACACAACAACACAACATAGGAAGATGGAAAACAACCCACGAAGCATGGGTCCAAACTGTCGTCTGAAGGCAGCACTGGTTGTAGGGCCAGGCTCAGCTCTCAAATCCCTGCAGCTCCCAGACCTGGAGTGCCACACCCCCTGGCGCTGGTTCAGGAAAGGTGTGACTGCTAGAGCATCCCCTTTCTGACCTCACCAGCTCTGCAGCTCAGGACGAATCGGTGAGGCTTGTGTAGCTCCAGGTTCCTCGGCTGGACATCGGGACTGTACCTACCTCACAGGTTTTTGTGCTTGTCAATAGTCTAGCACAGCAGAGTGCAGGACCCACAGAGCTCAGCAAAGGGCCATCTTCCTGCTGTCTGCTCTTAGGGAATGGGACCAGGTGGACCTGGGGTAACCTAGACTGGGAACTTCCCTGCAGGGCTAGGGTCATGGCTTCAGTATAGGTCATTCATTGGTTCAACACGTCCATCTCCAGTCTGTTATGTGTCAGGTGCTGTTCTCAGCGCTGGGTCAACACCATGAAGACAGCAGGGGGAAACCTAGCCTGGAGAGCTGGCATTACCAGCCCTGCCAGGGGTCTGGGGTGGGGAGTACGTGAGTCTGGGAAGAGGATAACCAAAGGACCACTCTGCCTTCCGCTTGTCCCTGGCATCCTTGGCTGGGTCTCCCAGGCACACAGGGTCAAGGAGGTACCGGGACACCAGGGCCTCACAGCCTCTCCACAGCAAAGGCCTCTGCTGCTGAACTTGGTGCTTATTTTTAAAATATATTTAAAATTTATCTATTTAAAATATGTATTTATTATCACTTTATTTGAAAAGTGGAGAAAGAAAGAGGGGGGAGAGAGAGAGAGATAAGGAGATGGGGAGAGAGAGGGAGACAGAGAGTGTGTGTGTGTGGGTGGGGGGGGAGACACAGACAGACAATGAATGAATGATGGAGAAAGATCTTCCATCTGCTTGTTCATTCTCCAAATGCCCACAGCAGCCAGGGCTGGACCAGGGCAAAGCCAGGAGCCAGGGACGTTATCTGTTCTACACGGGTAGAGGGACTCAAGAACTTGAGTCATAATTTGTTGGCTCCCATGGTGTGCATTAGCAGGAAACTGGACTGGAAGCAAGGAGCCAGGACTCAAACCAGGCACTGAGACATGGGTGTCTCAAGTGGTGTCTTAATTTCTATGCCAAAAGCTTGACCTTTTTAAAATTTTTTTTTATTTGACAGGTAGAGTTATAGACAGTGAGAGAGAGACAGAGAGAAAGGTCTTCCTTCTGTTGGTTCACTCCCCTAATGGCCGCTATGGCCGGTGTGCTGCACCGATCTGAAGCCAGGAGCCAGGTGCTTCCTCCTGGTCTCCCATGCGGGTGCAGGGACCCAAGGACCTGGGCCATCCTCCACTGCCCTCTCTGGCCACAGCAGAGAGCTGGACTGGAAGAGGAGCAACCGGAACGAGTACCTGGCACCCCAACCAGGACTAGAACCCGGATGCTGGTGCCTCAGGCAGAGGATTAGCCAAGTGAGCCACAGCGCTGGCTCTTTTTTTTAATTAAAATAATACTTACTTGAGAAAAAGAGAAGAGAGAGAGAGACAGACAGACAGACAGAGCTCCTGTTTGCTGGTTCACTCCCCAAAAGCCTGAAAAGGCTGGGGTTGGGCAGGTCAAAGTCAGGAGCGGGGAATTCAATCCAAACGTTCCCCATGAGTGGCAGGCACTCAACTGGAGCTATCACGGCTGCCTCTCAGGATCTGCAGTGAAAGGAAGCTGGAATTGGGAGCTGGAGCTGAGGATTGAACCCAGACATTTATATGGGATGCAGGCACTAAAGCACTAGGACAAACCAGCCCCAACTTGGTGTCTTAAATTCCCCCCTCCCATGTCAGATGTGTGTCCTTCTGTCCCATGTACTAGGTACACTGCATCTATGTGCCACCTCACCCAGGAACAAGAATCTTAGTTCTAAGATATGCTTGGTTGGGGCTGGCACTGTGGCATAGTAGGCTAAGCCTCCACCAGCATCCCATATGGGCGCCCGTTCTTGTCCTGGCTGCTCCTCTTCCAATTCAGCTCTCTGCTTATGGACTGAGAAAGCAGTAGAAGATGGTCCAAGTGCTTGGGCCCCTGTGCCCGTGTGGGAGACCTGGAAGAAGCTCCTGGCTCCTGGATTTGGATCGACACAGCCCTGGGATGTCTGAAGCAGCAGAGAACCTTTCTCTCTGTCTTTCCCTCTGTCTGTAACTCTGCCTCTCAAATAAATAAATAACATCTTAAAAAAAGTACACTTGGTCACCATGAGAGATGCATGGCTACTTACACAAGCCCACTGTGTTCTGATTCTTAAGTACTGCTTGGTGCACGATGTCATCAATCCTCTTTCTACATGGCAGGCATCCTGTAACTATAACGGACTCACGACTCCCACACATGTCAGTCTCTGGACATCAAAGGCAGCTGCTTGGCAGCTTTCAGGTCTGATGTCAGCATCCGGCCTAGTGAAACGCACCGAGCTGCTAGCCAAGGGCACTTCCCAAAGGGTGTGGTGGGCTAGCGCTGTGGTGCAGCGGGTTAAACCCCTGCCTGTGATGCCAGCATCCCATATGAGTGCCAGTTTGAAATCTGGCCGGTCCTCTTCCAATCCAGCTCCTTGTTATGACACTTGGGAAGGCAGTGGACAGCAGGAGATGGTCCAGGTACCTGGGCCTCGGCCATCCACGTGGGGATCTGGATGGAGTTCCTGGCTCCTGGCTGGAGCCTGGCCCAGCCCTAGCTGTCTAGGCCATTTGGGGAATGAACCAGAGGATGGAGGATCTTGTTTTCTCTATGTTTCCCTCTCTCTCTATGTCACTCTGCCTTTCCAATAATAAATAAATCTGGAAATGGAACTCAAAGGTAAGTTTATTCTGGAGCCCCAAATTGTAAAATTCATGCATATCAGGGGTCTTCGTAAAGTTCATGGAAAGTGCATTTTTATATATGTATATACATACACACACACATATATTATAAACTATGCATATATTTCACAATTTTTATACCAAAATAAGCTTATCTTTTAATCACATTTTCCACAAACTTTACAAGTACCCTTGTATTTCTCTTTTGTATGAATTCAGCCTGGTTCCCCCTGGGAGGCACTTCAAGGTTCCTTTTCCTCTATGAACAAACTGAAGTCTGGAGTGGTATGGCCCTCATCTGTGAATCCTCTGGGCTGTGAGTGGCAGGGCTGGGCACTGGCCCTGGGGCACTGGTGTGAGGGCAGCCCCAGCCTCCTCTGTGTGCATCACTGGGAGTGCCCAGGTGGCTTTGCAGAAGGGCCTGGACTCAGAGGCAGAAGAGTCCCCTCCTCCCAGGCTCCCCTCAGCGTCATCTGCTGGCTCTGCCCTGGGAGCCACATGCAGGATTCTTTCCACCTGGACATCTGAGTTTGAGCTGGTCTTGTAAGCAGGGAACCCCATGGGAAGAGACAGATAAGAAAAGGGGTATTTTGGGCAGGTTATAATTTTTTTAAAGATTTATTTATTTATTTGGAAGGCTGGGTGACAAAGAGAGAGAGAGAGAGAGGGAGACACACGCACACACACACACACACACACACACACACAGATCTTCCATCCACTGATTCACTGCCAATATGGTTGCAATAGCTAGGGTTGGACCAGAAGCCAGGAGCAAGGAACTCTATCCAGGTCTTCCCCATGGGTGGTAGGGGCTCAGATACTTGGGCCATGTCCTACTGCTTTCCCAGGTACATTAGCAGGGAGCTGCATTTGAAACAGAGCAGCTGGGACTCAACTTGGCAATCTGATATGGGATGCTGGTATTTGCAAGTGGCGAATTAGCCTGTTGTGCCACATGCTGGCTCTGCAGTTACAACTTGATCAATGTTTTTCAAAAATTTGTCCACGGAGCTGGCACTGTGGCATGATGGGTAAAGTCGCCATCTGTAGTACTGGCATCCCAGCTTCCGATCCAGCTCCCTGCTAATGCGCTTGGGAAAGCATCAGAGGATGGCTTAAGTACTATGGTCTCTGAACTCACATGGGAGATCTGGAGGAAGCTCCTGGCTTCTAGTTTCTGCCTGGCCCAGCCCTGGGCAGTTGTGGCCACTTGGGGAGTGAACCAGCAAATGGAAGATCTCTCTGTCTATCTCCTCTCTCTCTGTAACTCTGCCTTTCAAATAAATACATCTTTTTAAAATAATTGGTCCAGCATTTGTTTAGAATTCAGGCCAAACACAGCCAGGGGAAAAATTCCTGTAGGGGCCGGTGCACAGTGAGACCCCTCCCACACGATGGTCTTAATTCATTTCTGCCTCCAGCCTTGCTGAGCCCAGGCAAGGTACAAGGTACCCGCCTGCCTCCAAGGCAGCCAGTCATCAGGCAGCGTATCCAGTTTTCTTTCAACCTAAACAGCGGTATTTATGATGGAGTTCAGATAAATTCAACTTTGTTCATTTTGTTGCATCCCCTGGGTGACTTTTGGCTCATTAAAGATTGTTGTGTGGGTCGGCACCTAATAGGCCTGGCCTGTACGTGCAGAGGGAGGCTCCTGGACTTGAAATGCAGCCTGTCCTTTGCTGCCTGTCTCTAACACAATTAGAGACACACGACTTCAGGTTTTGCCGTTTTAAGGACCTGTTGTCAACATTTCAGGTGTCAATGGGATTCCCTGTAGACTGTTAGCCTTTCCTACAGAACAGTTACAGACCCAGGCTAGAGGATGGCAAAGAGTGGGCAGAGGGGAAAGTGGGGAAAGGGGGAAGGGCAGAGGAGGCAGGAAAGAGCCAAGGACCCTTACGCAGCTTCCCTGGTCCTGAGCTTCAGTGGTGGAGACAGACAGCACAGGGACCCTCTGGTGAGGGACTGGAGGAGACAGGCTGCCTGCGCCCCACACAGAGCTAGCCGTCCTGATGAGGAGACAGCGCGGGGCTCATCTGGGGGTTGTGGGTGAGCAAGGTAAGGGGCTCAGGCACCCTGGCCCTCCTGCAGTCATGGCCACCTACTCACCCGAATACCGGATCTTGAAGCCCTTCCGGTTGTAGGCGTGGTCAGACGACCAGCGCAGGTACACAGAGTTGCTTGAGCTGGTGACAATCAGGGGAGCTGAGTAATTCCCACTGAGGGCTTTCAGCAGAGGACTTTGTCCAGAGGGCCCTGGGGGGAGAGGGACAGGGGATTACAGACCATCACGCTCTCCCGGAGACCCTCAAGTGCAGGCTGGGGCTCACGTGGCCACTTGCTGAGAGTCAGCGGCCTCACTTGTACCCAGCTCCTCTTGGTGCCCAGAGCTCCTGCTCCAGGGACCCCCTCCTCTCCAGGGACCCCCTCCTCTCCTGGGACCCCCTCCTCTCCTGGGACCCCCTCCTCTCCTGGGACCCCCTCCTCTCCTGGGACCCCCTCCTCTCCTGAGCCGTGTCCTGAAACAGCGCCCTGGGAAGCCCCTGCCTACCTCCAGCGGTGGCAGGTGCGATGGAGCCTATTTGCCATTTGGGCCTTGCCCAAGGCCAAGCTCATGGTTAATGAAAAAGCTGGCACCCTACCTCTCTTGTGCACACCAAATACAGCTCCGTGCCTACCACGCTGGGAAAAAACAGCACTTACTGAAAGAACATACCGCTGGAGGAAAACGTCTCACATCTCAGGATCAAAAGGAGCTCCCAGGGCTCCCGGAGAAAGGCCTTCCTCTTCCTTTCCCAGCCTCAAGTGTCGGGACTGAACTCTCCGGGGGCTGGTTCGCGGGGGCGGGACATAAAGCTGGATAATCTCTAGCACGGGATTATCACTCTGGGAAAAGCCCCGAGGGAAGCTGCTGGGACAGCTCTTGGAAGCTGGGAAAAATTCATGGACTCCTTAAACAGGCAGAGCCCTGGGAACTGCTGTGACCACGAGTGGAGGAGGGGTCTACAGACACGGAGAGGGGGCCTGGGAGGGAGGTCTGCCGTGCAGACCAGGATGCCCACCACCAGCTGGCTGTGCCTGGACCACAGTCCACTTCCTAAAGCACCCAAGAATGCACTGATGAGACGTGAACACCAGCGCCACTGAACACCTGGGGAGTGGCTGTCCTCTAGGCGGAAACTGAGGGGAGGGGAGGCATTGTGGAACTAGGCTCCCCGGGGTCAGGGGCTTGAGGACATCCTGGAAGATGCAGGCCAGGTAGACGCATGTAAGAGGCAGAAGCTAGGCTGGTGCGAGTATTGACACAGACAGGCTGGGGGCTGTGGGGAAGGTGTGACCCCCAGCATCTGTGGAGATGGCTCCTAGAACCTCATTCTCCTGAGGGCAAGACAGACCGGCAAACAAACAAAGCAGTCAAGGCCAAGTGTGACTGCGGGAAGAAAGCAGACACCAGGGCGAGAGGAGCTGCTCCCGCTGGAGTCGCGGTCCCTTGCCAGGTTTGCAGGCTCCGGTTTCATTTCCCACCCCAGAGCGCTGTGGCTGAAGCAGAGCCCGAGTCCCCATGAAGGAGGCCCCTGCAGAAGGACACCAGTGTATACAGAGGCAACTCCTCCCGTTTGTCTCCCCAAAGACTCACCACCGTTCCCTCAGGTAAGTGCACACTACAGGTGTAGCAAAGGCTTCTGGATCCAGGGTGTGAAGTGACCCTGACACCCTGGGGTGCAGAGTCCATCAGAGGGGGCGTAGTAATAGTTGGTAATAAATGGAATCCTGGCTCGGGCCCACCCCACAAGGTAAACTTAGCCAAGCCGTGGCCTCAACTGCACGGACGTGCCTGACGTAGCGTGTTTATTAGAGCAGACTGGCACAGGCTGGTGTCAGGGGGTGCACCGTGGACCAGCTGATGCATACTTTCCCTTGTCCGCCTTTCTAGGCGGATGAGAAGCAGCCTGTGTCCGCAGGGGTGGAGGACAGAATACGGCCTCGGTTTTGCCCCGAGCTGTGTTCCTTCCCCTGCCCCCAGTCACGGTGTTGTCTGAAGGGATTCGGACACCTAGATGCTCCTGCAAAACGGACCGTGTTGGCTCACTCACGTTCATGGGATCTGATGAGCCGGAAGCGACAGGCAGTGGACATGGTTTTGCAGGCTCACGGGCTTCAGAGGGCAGGAGATAAACCCTACAAAGTCTGCAGTGCAGTTGTTAGGGCCGAGTGGTCTGGGGCACACTGAGACGTTGCCTCCAAATGAGAGAGGAGATGACTGCATTGTTGACTTCCTGCTACCACAGAAGAGGCGCCCGGTGTTTGGGTTCCGGAGGCCGTGTACCCTTCACTGGGGAATACTGTTGACCTTGAAGGGTGCTGCCTCTGGGTGGGAGCTACCTGGTTCTGCGACAGGTCCAAGCTGCAACACCAGCAGCCCTGCTGTCGGGCCATACAACGTGTCGGATTCCCTGGTCCCGAGTTTCCGTGGTGGAGACAGACAGCACAGGGAGCCTCTGGCAAGCCCCAAGAGAAGTGCAGCAGAAACCCCAGGGTCCCGGAGCAAGCCCAGCCCCTGCGCAGCCACGGTCGCGGCAGCACGTGGTCGACCTACCGTCGAAGATCTCAAACTCATCGTACTGCTTCTCGCTGAGGAAGTACTCCACTGTGATGGAGATGTTGTAATCGGGCTCCACTCTAACCAGCCAAGAGCAGGTCTGGAACTGAGGATAGCTTCCGGGGTAGCTCTGACTCAGGATCACGCCTGTGGAGTCTGTCAGAAGCTCATTCGTTGGGCAGTGCACTTGGAGAGAGAGAGAGAAAAATACCAGGTACATGGGGGTGGAGAGGGGACAACAGCCAACATGTCTGCTTCTCCCTGGTGCAAAAGACAA
The DNA here is from genome assembly GCA_949820135.1 of Sylvilagus floridanus. NCBI lineage: Eukaryota > Metazoa > Chordata > Mammalia > Lagomorpha > Leporidae > Sylvilagus > Sylvilagus floridanus. The sequence goes on from OX463225.1 coordinate 24,845,481, forward strand.
CCGTGGGAAACCAGTGGTTGAGGCATTCACGCAGGACCCCATGCCCATCATTCCACTGTTCCATGACATGAGGCGACCTCAGATCCTGGCAGAGTTTTGCAGGATTGCTGGTGCTCATACCTGGCCGGGTGGTTGCAATAGCTTCCTTGAGCTCAGGTGTGGGCCCTACTGCCTGAGTTTGTAGTCAGTGAAGAGGCCACACACAGAGAGAAAACAGAAACACATGCTCAAACCCACAGAGCTAATCCATAAAATAGGTTTGACTTGTACTTGTATGAAAGATAGCGTGGGACAGGAGGAAGCACAGGGGATTCTGATAAACATACCTGGATTTGTAGCCCAGCTCTACCTGTGTGATCTCGACCAAATTATTTTCTCTGTGTGCTGATTTCTCTATCTACAGCACCTCCCACTATACTACATGAAATAATAAATGTGAACCTGCAACATAGTCCCTCAATGAACTGCAGAGCTGAGGATGGCCATTCTGGTGCAGACAGACTCAGCAGAGCTTGGGCATGGCCTGGGGAACCCGTAACACAGCTGAAGAAAACAATGGCACCCTAAGGAAGAAGGTCAGTATGGGATTTAGAAAGAGGGAGCTGGAGGGGCAGGGCTGGGTTCTGTCCATCACCATTAAAAGGAGTGGGGATCCTGGTTCCCAGGATTTGTGCACCCCAGGCACCGTGTTTGTGTGTGTGTGTGTGTGTGTGTGTGTGATCGGTGTTACAGGGCACAAGGATGCATCCAGAACAGCCTGCATGAAACCCATTTCAGGACTACCTGCCTACAGCCACTTGGGTTGAAGACTCATAATTCTGAGGACCAAGCCAACTTGTTCAGTCGCTTGAGCGAGGCGTGCCCTCTGCAGTAGCAGCAAGCGCTCCACTTGCTGCAGTGGATCAGTCAATGAGCCTTTGGACCGGCTTCCTGTGAGTGCTGGCTTCTGGGACCCTGGTACAGGGGGTTATCTGGGGGTGCAAGGCCAAGGAAGCGCTGTGCTGGGGAGGAGACCTCACCACTGGCTTCCCCCATCTCTCCTGTTTCCTTCCGCCCTCACCATCACAGGAGCAGGGCTGCTACTCAGCAGGCGACTCATCCAGGTCCTCCTGAGTGGCTTTGGAAAGCACCGCTGGCTCGTCCCAGGACAGCTTCCTCCTTAGCTTGTAGCAGGAAGAGGAGGATGAAGGGCATGCATAAGAAAACCCGCCCGACTACTTAAATGCTCCTGACTCTACTAACCTGATGACCTGCAGGGGACACTGGGTGTGGGGATTTTTGGGGTTCCTCGCTGGGGTCTGCTCCCCAGGTTCTCCTTTCTACTTGAGTGTCTCTGCTGAGCACAGGCATGCTGTCAAAGGGGACGGCTTCACCCGTTTTCCTTTCTATGTGCAGCTTCACCAGACCAGGGCACTCGCGTTCCCACGCTTCTGTTTCCTCTATGCTCAAGTCGCTCTGGCCTTGGAAGGCTTACTGGTATTCTATGACACCATCCAGTCCTTTTAAAAATTTTCATTTGAGAGACAGACAGACATAGCTTCCAACCACTGGTTCACTCTCCAAGTGTCCCCAGTGGCTGCGGCTGGGCCGGGCTGAAGTCAGGAGCCTGGAACTGAACCCAGGTCTCCCACGTGGGTGGCAGGAACTCAAGCGCCTGAGCCATGACCACTGCCTCCCAGGGTATGCGTGAACAGGAAGCTGGAGTCAAGAGCCACAGTCAGGCAAGGAACCCAGGCCCAACACCCGCCCCCAACCGTCTTGTCTTGAGATCTCTGGGCAGGCAGTTCCTCTGTTGACATTCCCTATGTCTTTTGGAGGATTTGGACAGCAAAAACTTCCTATGCCTTCCTGGAAAAATCATTCATATCATTTTGGTTTTCAAATTTATTGGCACAGATTTGTGCAGAAGAGTTTTGCAATTTAACACAATTATTTGACTTCAGTGGCTATATCCCATTTTTATTTCTCATTTTCTGTCTTCCTGCTTTTGTTCTTTATTGTTTATTAGCTTATCTAACAGCCTGACTACTTTGCTGCTCTTTGTTTCAAGTCTATCTTTTTACTTGGTTAACAGAAGGGCAGTTTTTCTGTTTTATAACATTAATTTCTTGAAAAATGCACTTAAAAGTTCATTCATTTTCATTTTATTTATTTTTATTTACTTATGTTTAAAGATTTATTTATTTTGAAGGAGTTACAGAGAGACAGGGAGGGAGGGAGGGAGGGAGGAGGAAGGGGGGGAGAGAGAGAGAGAGAGATCTTCCATCCACTGGTTCACTCCTCAGACAGCCACAATGGCCAGGGTTGAACCAGGCCTAAGCCAGGAGCCAGGTGTTTCATTCAGGTCTCCCACGTGGGTGGCAGGGGCCTAAATACTTGAACCCATTTGCATCTTATTTGAAAGAGGGATTGGTGAGAGAGGGGGTGGGAAACAGAAGTATTTCACCACTGATGCACTCCCCAAATACCACCAATAGCCAGGGCTGGGGCAGGCCAAAGCCAGGAGTCTAGAACTCTGCGTAGATCTCCAGGGTGGTGGCAGAGGCCCACCCGGGAGAGCCATCTTCTGCTGCCTCCAAGGATGCACATCAGTAAGAAGTTGGGTCATAGTGGAGCAGCCAGGACTTGATCCAGGCACTCTTGATACGGATGTGGGTGTCCTGGGGAGCAACTTACGCAGTTGTGCATGTTTGAGATAGAACTTACGTACAATAAAATGCACAGATGTTAAGTGCATGGTTCAATGAATTCTGGCAAATGTATATATTAGGTGGCTTCAAAGAATTCACAAAAAAATGGAATTAAAAGGTAAATTTAGGGGCTGGTGCTATGGCATAGTAGGTAAAACCGCTGCCTGCAGTGCCAGCATCCCACATGGGCACCCGTTCAAGTCTCGGCTGCTCCACTTCCAATCCAGCTCTCTGCTACAGCCTAGGAAAGCAGTGGAAGATGGCGCAAGTCCTTGGGCCCCTGCACCCATGTGGGAGACCCAGAAGAAGCTCTTGGCTCCTGGCTTCAGATCGGCACAGCTCCGGCCATTGTGGCCAATTGGGGAATGAACCAGCGGATGGAAGACCTCTCCCTCTCTCTCTCTGACTCTCCTTCTCTCTGTGTGTAAGTCTGACTTTGAAATAAATAAAGAAATCTTAAAAAAATAAAGGTAAGTTTAGGGGTGGGTGTTAGGCCTAGCAGTTAAATAGCCGTTAGGACTCTGTGCCCCACTTCAGAGCGCCGAGCTCAGCGCCTGCCTCTGGCTCCCAACTCCAGCTTCCTGCCTAGCTGAACCCTGGGGGACGGCAGCGATGGCTCAAGTAACTGGATTCCTGCCTCCTGCACGGGAGACCTGGATTGAGTTCCCCGCCTCAGCCCAGCCCCATCTTGGCTCTTATAGGCATCTGAAGAGTGAAGCAGCTGATGGGAGCTTGTTCTCTCGCTCTGTCCATCTGTCCCCCTCACCCCTTAATCTTTCAAATAAATAAACTTGAAAAGATAAGTTTATTTACTGCAAAATGTTGCAATCCATGTGACATTTTTTCATAATATGCGTGCTTCATGAGCTGTTGATATCCACCCATCTGTGCAACCACTCCCACAGTAAGACACGTATTATCTACATCACCACGGAACGCTCTCATCACCACGGAACACGCTCTCATCACCACGGAATCTCTCATCACCACGGAACACGCTCTCATCACCACGGAACCCTCTCATCACCACGGAACACGCTCTCATCACCACGGAACCCTCTCATCACCACGGAACGCTCTCATCACCACGGAACGCTCTCATCACCACGGAATACGCTCTCATCACCACGGAACCCTCTCATCACCACGGAACACGCTCTCATCACCATGGAACCTCTCATCACCACGGAACCCTCTCATCACCACGGAACGCTCTCATCACCACGGAACACGCTCTCATCACCACGGAACACGCTCTCATCACCACGGAACACGCTCTCATCACCACGGAACCCTCTCATCACCACGGAACGCTCTCATCACCACGGAACGCTCTCATCACCACGGAACACGCTCTCATCACCACGGAACCCTCTCATCACCACGGAACACGCTCTCATCACCATGGAACACGCTCTCATCACCACGGAACCTCTCATCACCACGGAACCTCTCATCACCACGGAACCCTCTCATCACCACGGAACACGCTCTCATCACCATGGAACCTCTCATCACCACGGAACCCTCTCATCACCACGGAACACGCTCTCATCACCACGGAACCCTCTCATCACCACGGAACCTCTCATCACCACGGAACACGCTCTCATCACCACGGAACACGCTCTCATCACCACGGAACACGCTCTCATCACCACGGAACCTCTCATCACCACGGAACACGCTCTCATCACCACGGAACCCTCTCATCACCACGGAACACGCTCTCATCACCACGGAACGCTCTCATCACCACGGAACCTCTCATCACCACGGAACACGCTCTCATCACCACGGAACACGCTCTCATCACCACGGAACACGCTCTCATCACCACGGAACACGCTCTCATCACCACGGAACCTCTCATCACCACGGAACACGCTCTCATCACCACGGAACACGCTCTCATCACCACGGAACACGCTCTCATCACCACGGAACACGCTCTCATCACCACGGAACACGCTCTCATCACCACGGAACCCTCTCATCACCACGGAACACGCTCTCATCACCACGGAACCTCTCATCACCACGGAACCTCTCATCACCACGGAACACGCTCTCATCACCACGGAACCTCTCATCACCACGGAACCTCTCATCACCACGGAACCTCTCATCACCACGGAACACGCTCTCATCACCACGGAACACGCTCTCATCACCACGGAACCTCTCATCACCACGGAACACGCTCTCATCACCACGGAACCCTCTCATCACCACGGAACGCTCTCATCACCACGGAACCTCTCATCACCACGGAACACGCTCTCATCACCACGGAACACGCTCTCATCACCACGGAACCTCTCATCACCACGGAACACGCTCTCATCACCACGGAACCCTCTCATCACCACGGAACGCTCTCATCACCACGGAACCTCTCATCACCACGGAACACGCTCTCATCACCACGGAACACGCTCTCATCACCACGGAACCTCTCATCACCACGGAACACGCTCTCATCACCACGGAACACGCTCTCATCACCACGGAACACGCTCTCATCACCACGGAACACGCTCTCATCACCACGGAACGCTCTCTCATTCCTTCCCGGTTGATGCGATCTGCCCTGATCCAGGAAATCACTGGTGTTAGTTCTAGAACTGTGGGTTAGTTTGCCTGTACTAGACACTGGAACCATACATGGGTTATTTTTGTGTTTCGCTTCTTTTTTTTAAAAATATTTATTTATGTATTTTTTTTTTGACAGGCAGAGTGGACAGGAAGAGAGAGAGAGAGAGACAGAGAGAACGGCCTTCCTTTTCCGTTGGTTCACCCCCCAATGGCTGCTGCGGCCGACACACAGCGCTGATCCGAAGCCAGGAGCCAGGTGCCTCTCCTGGTCTCCCATGCAGGTGCAGGGCCCAAGGACTTGGGCCATCCTCCATTGCACTCCCAGGCCACAGCATAGAGCTGGACTGGAAGAGGAGCGACCAGGACAGAATCCAGTGCCCTGACTGGAATTAGAACCTGGTGTGCTGGTGTTGCAGGTGGAGGATTAGCCTATGGAGCCACGGCGCTGGCCTTATTTATGTATTTGAAAGTCAGAGTTGCAAAGAGAGTGAAGAGACAGATATAGAGAGATTTCCTACCCATTGGTTCACTCCCCAAATGGTTGCAACAGCCAATGCTGGGCCAGGCCAAAGCCAGGACCCAGGAGCATATGGGTGGCAGAGGTCCAAGCACTTGAGTCATCTCCTGCTTTCCTAGGCCATTAGCAGGGAGCTAGATTGGAAGTGGAGCAGCTGGGACATGAACAAGCATCCATATGGTTGTCAGCCCTGCAGACAGCAGCTTTACTCACCACACCATGACACCAGCCATTTGGCCTCTTGCTAAATAACATGTCCATGAGATTCAGCCCATACTGCCTTGTGCACCATGGCTTCATTTATTTGTGTTGTTCAGTGGTAATCCACTGTATGATCATAGCACACTTTGACTACGCATTCTCTCACTGATGACCGGTGCTGAGCATCTTTCCATTGCTGTGGGCACTCCTGTATCTTTCTTGTCTGCTCTAGCCGACTGTCCATGTTTTTATCAGGCTTAGTGCTGAATTACAAATGGTCTTTAGTATGTACTGTTGATATCTTTTCTTTTCCCACATTTAGTTCTGTTAGTTTTTGCTTCATGTATTTTGAAGAGCTTTTACTAACTGCATATACACTGATATATCCTTTAAAACTGAAGGAACCCTTTCATCATTATAAAATATCTATTTTTGGTAATTATCCTTCTTTGTAGTACTAGCAGAAATTTCTTTTTATGTTTCTTATATTAATCATATTCATGGAATGTATTTTTTCCTTTTATTTGGAATTCATATAGTGTGTGCATATATATACATATATATTTGGAGTAAATATTTCATAGAAAATAAATAGCTACTATTTAAAGCCTCTAAATGTTGCAAATGGTTTTTATGCAGTAAAAGCTTATGGATATAAATGTGTTATTCAAATATTTTGTTTTTGAAAAAAGATTTATTTATTTGAAAGGCAGAGTTACAGAGAGGGAGGGAGAGAGGGAGACAGAAAGAGAGAGAGAGAGGTATCTTCCCTCTGTTGGTTCACTCTCCAAATTGTCACGATGGCTGGGACTGTGCCAGGCCCAAGCCAGTAGCCTGAAACTCAGTCTCGGTCTACAACAAAGGTGGCAGGGACCCAAGCCTTGGGCCACCATCTGCTGCTTTCCAGGCTCATTACTAGGCAGCTAGATTGATAGCAGAGGTGGAAATCAATGTCAAGAACTCTGAAATGGGATGTGGGTCTCCCAAGTGGTGGCTTAGTCTGCTGTGCCACAGTGTTAACCCCGACACTGGCTTTTAGAAAAGTGGCATACATATAAATTTCTGTTTTCATACCAGGAATGAGTGACACCTTTCTAGCTATTATTTTATTTTTTGTGCTTTGCAATTGCACTGTGACATCTTCAATTTCACCAAAATGTCCATGTTGCCATAGCAAGAGGATTGCTTCCGGGGACACTGAAGAGTGCCTGACGCCTGTCATGGGAAGCGAAGACTTCACGGGGTAGGGTGCTAGCTGAGTCCACAGGCAGGGAATAAGCCCAAGAACAGAGCAAGCTGCAGAGATGAACGGAACGACACCCCATGTTCCTCACTGGGAAGACATAATGCGGTCAAGACAGGAATTCCACCCAGACTGCCTCACAGATTCAACTAATGCCTACCAAAACCCCAAATGGTCTCCTTTCAGATACTGACAATCTGATCCCCAATTCAAAAGACATGGAATAACCTACATAATCTTGAAAAAGAACAGAGTCTGAGGATTCATACCATTTTCAATAAACGGTACCAGGACAACTGGATTTCTACAAGCAAATGAAGGAAGCTGGACCCTCCCTCATACCACATACACAACTGCTCAAGATAGATCAAAGTCCTAAATGTAAAAGCTGAGTCTATAAATTTTAGGAAGAACACATAGATATAAATTTTAAAACTTAGATATGACATCAAAAGTACAAGTGACCAAAGAAAAAAATAATAAACTGGACATAATCAAAATAAGAACTTCTGTGCTTCAAAGAATATCGTCAAGAGAGTGAAAAGATAACCCATGAAATGGAAGAAAATATTTTCAAATCCCTGTCTTATAAGGGAGTGGTGTCTAGGGTCTATAAAGAACTCCTACAACTCAATAATAAAAAGACAAATAATCTCGTTTTTAAAATTAGTATCCATCATCTCAAACATTTATCACTTCTTTATGATGACGATATTCAAAATCCTATGTTCTAGCTATTTTGACTTATACAATATTAATCATTATACAAGGTATACAGTTATACAGGCACTGAGATCACAGTGTACCCCATAAGTACATACAAGTATTATTTTTAATTAAATATAAATGAAATGGGTAAAGGATTTGAATAGACATTTCTCCAAAGAAGATGTATAATAAGTATATGAGTAGGTACTCAAAAAACCATTAGCTATCAGGGAATGCAAATTAAAACCACAATTAGACACCACTTTGCACCCAGCAGGATGGCTACAATTTAGAAGACAGATAATAGTAAGAGGATATGGAGGAACTAGATCACTGAAACAATGCTGGAGGTAAAATTCAGCTGCTGTGGAAAACAGCCTGGCAGTTTCTCAAAAGGTTAGTTACACACTTACCACCCCACCCAGCAATTCCACTCCAGGTTGCACATCTAAGAGAGACGGGAACATGTGTCCACATAAAAACAAGTGCAGGCGTGTTCATAGCAGCATCACGCCTCATACTCCACAGCAGGAATGGCCCAGATGTTCACCAAGTGATGGTCGAGTAAATGAATGTGGTGTATCCACACACTGGACTATTATCCAACAGTAAAAAGGAGGAAGCGCCAACAACATGCTGTCATATGGATGAACCTTGGCAATGCTGTGCTAACTAGAAGGAGGCTGCCGCCTAGTAGGATTCCACCGATCTGAAACAGCCAGACAGGGCACAGCCAGACAGACAGAAACCAGAGTGGTGGCTGTGTAGGGCTAAGGGAGTTGGAAAGAAGTGAGGAGTCATTGCTAATGGGTATGCTATTTCTTTTGGAGCGATGAAAGCGTATAAACTTTATTGTGGTGATGGTTTCAAAACTGCAAAGATGCTAAAAACTACTGAACCTGAAGGGGGTGAACTGCATAGCACGTGAATCACATCCCAATAATCAAGCCCTCAGGACAAAGACAGACCACAGCGGTCATGTCTGAGGGAGCAAGACTGGCACCAAGTCCCAGAGGGAATTGTGAGACTGAGACTGGGGAGGAAGGCAAGACGGGGGCCACAGAGACACAGGCACAGCACCCGAGGTGAGAAACCCGGCGTGGAGCAATGCAGGCAGCCCTGGAGCAGGGGCCTGGCTGGCTGGCCTGAGGGTGCGCGCAGAGCTCAACCCAAACAAACAGATGGTGAGATTCTGGTTGTATCGGGGTAGCCCAGTTCTGTAGCTCATGGATCCTGACTTCCTCCTTAATGGTTCTCACTGTAGATTCTTCCTGTCCATGCCTTCTAACCACTGGACGGGAGGTAGACCTCTTCATCCAGGGGCTACTAAATATTTGTTGGGAATAGCGACACTAGAAATAGTCCAAGGACTGGCTATCGTAACAATAACCGCCAACACGGAGCAGTTCATCCGTGCGGGGACAGTTTAGAGTGCCTTGCAGTATTACATATCAACTTCTCTCGTTCATCACAGCCTCCCTAGGCCGCCTGCCTCTTGAGTGAAAGCTATGGTTTCTGGTGTCAGCTGGGAGAACAAGGTGAGGCGAATTCACCTTCTGCCGATTTCACTGGCCAGCAATGAGGGCAACTGTGGTCTCCTGGCTGCCCAGTTCAGGCCCCAGGACCTGGAGCACAGGCACACCATTGTCGGGGAAGGCCCCAGGACCTGGAGCACAGGCATGCCATTGTCGGGGAGGGCCGGTGCCTGTACCCACCCCTCCCTGAGGCCCCAGAACGTCCTCCAGCCAACGCTCAGGATGTACTTCCGGGAAAGCCCAGGCAGCAAAGAGGAGGACAGAAACCAGTGTGCCACCCACTACTCCAGACCTCAGATCAGGGCAGAGACCCTGTAGAGAGCAGGCAGGGACTCAGCACATGGCGTTCACCGCGTGGCCTCTGACTTCATGGGCTGTGGCCGAGAACCGGGGATAACTAAGAACTCAGACCAGGAAGAGGAGCCACGCCAGGACTTGGTCTGGGAGGAGCCGGCCCCAGGGAGACGCAGCTCGGATGATTACCTTCACAGAGTGGGGGTGGTCCTTCGAATTGCAGCGACGTCCCAAGTTTGCAGGTCAGGATTTCATTCCCCACCAAGGTGAAGCCAGGCAGGCACCTGTAGCGTACGATGTCACCTGAGGAGAGAGACAGACTGGAGAAGTCTGGGTGGGGCTGCTGTGCGCCCCTGGGCACCTCGAGCCCACTTCCAGGCAGGACAGTCAGCAGCTGGGCTGTTGCTTCCCTCCCCCAGGGACTACGCACACAACTTCTTACGACACTGTCGTGTGCACCTTCACTTCTCAAACCCACACTGCCTGCGGGACAGGACCTTCCCAGCTCCTCTCCCAAGGTGGGGCCACAAAGAAGGGGGCTGTACTTGGGGCACAAACTCTGTTCACAGGTCTAGATTTTTCCGTGCACGGGCAGGAGGGAGAGGTGAGCCCCGCTGGCCAGCCCCCACCACTGCCCTGCCCTCTGTGCCTGCCCCCCGGGGTCCTCGCTGGCCTGCAGGTGGTACCTATGTTGAACTCCTCATTCTCGGTGACGACTTCGGCGTTGGGGAGGATGGTGGGAGGAGGGCATTTGGTGAGTGGATAAGCTGAAAGTGAACGCAGACAAGGAAGACGTCAGTGTGCGTGTTTGTTGAGGGGCTGGAGGTGCGGCCATCACTCATTCTCTCAGTTCTTCACCTTCTCATTCCTCATTTATTTACACCACCGACTTTAAGGACTACGCATCTGCACACAGGGAAAGTTTAGCCAAGTGCTATTTTGCTTTATCTTCTTTTGGGAAAAACAAAAAACAAAAAACAAAGCTTCAAATTTATTTGAGAGGTAGAGAAAGAGAGACAGACAGACAGGAGCTCACATCTGCTGGTTTACTCCCCAAATGCCCACCATGGCCATGACTGGGCTGGGCTGGAGCCACAGGCTGGGGACTCCTCCCAGGGCTCCCATGTAGGTGGGACAACACCAAGTACTTGAGCCTCACAAAGGACCTGAGGGGCACAGGCAGGATCTGAATCCAGTCTGTCTGTCCCAATCCCACTGCTCCACCGCTGTATCTGTCTGTGGCTGCTGTGAGCATCCCCTGAAGTCAGCTTGTTTCCCCTCGGGCTTCCCTGGGTCTTCTCAACTAGGATCCATCCCTTTGGAAGCAGGATGTTGTTACTAAGACAAAGTTCAGTGTGGGTTTATACTTTGGCTTTCGTTTCCTGCATACAGGTTTGAAATCCATGCATAGTGTTTTCATACCATGTATTTTTCATGAGCATCTTTTTCTTAAAATTTTTAATGAATTATTTTTATTTTATTTGAGAACCAGAGACAGATGGAAGTCAGATACAGAGAGATCTCCCATCTTCAGGTTCACCCCTTAAATGACTGCAGTGGCCTGGGCTGGGCCAGGCCAAAGCTGGGAGCTGAGAATCAACCTGAGCCTCCCTTGTGGCAGGGACCCGACAGCGTGAGCCATCACCTGCTGCCTCCCGGCCTGAGTGTTAGCAGGGAGCTGGAATGGGGCAGAGCAAGACTCAAGCCCGGCACTCAGATGTGGGGTGTGGGGGTCCTGTGAAGTGGCTTGTTTGCTAGTCCAAACGCCCACCCTGTGAGCTTCTGGAAGATTCTCTCTCTGACTGGATTTCAAGACATTTTTGTGCCAAGATGAACTTACATTTTTATTCCATTTCCATGAACTCTTTGAAGTCCCCTCTTGTTATCTTCAAAAGCCCCTCAACCCCTACCCCACTGTGCTTTTTTAAAAACAGCATTCTTTAAAAAAAAGTACAAGTGGAATACATTGTGATTAAAGAAAATCTGAGCTTTTCTATGAGAACAGCAGGAAGCAAATTAAACTCATCCATTATCCTCTCCGAGATAACCACCGTTAACCCTTTACTGTGCGTCTGTGGAGAACTCACGCTCTGCATGTGTTACATTTTCCCCTCGCACGACCTGCACCGTAAGTTACAAACTGTGCACTGATCTTTCACGTTTACTATTATATTGCAGAAATTTTTCATAATAATGAATTTCTTCCAAAATATGATTGGAACATCTTCATAGCATTTAACAATCTACATTTCCTAGAATTTATTTCACAGATACTCTGTTATTAAACATTTAGGTTTCCAACATTTTAAAATTTAAATAACTGTGATGAAATCCTACATATGTGTAATTTATGATTTTCAAGTTTTTCTTTTTTAAATTGGGAAATATTACCTCTAATGACCTTTTAAAAATGCAGGCATCTCCTTTTGAATGTCAGTAATCCCTCCTGGAAATAAGATGTTCTCTATAAAGATGTTAACTAGGGCTCCTTTTCTGCATCATTTTAAGTGGGAAAAAGTTATAGTGTGTTATACATCAACCACAAATTGAAAAAGAAAGGCATGTAATAAATACCTACGCTTATGCAGCAAATCTTATGCTAGAAGTTAATACTGATCATCTCATGATCACCCAACAATGGTCACCATTGTTAACAACACAGGGGCTCTGTGCCTCGGAGCACACACACTTTGTGAATGGAGCTGAACCACAAACAACCAGTGCATCGTGGGAAACCTCTCAGCTTGCAACACTGCAAACTCCAGGCAGAAATAAGGGTTACATAGGAAAGTCATGGGTGGCGATGTGTTCAGAACAGGCAGTAGGTGGTTCTACCGTTCACACCACCACCATGCCACGGCTCAGAGCCACACGTCCTCAGCGTGGGACTGGGGCTATCTTCCCCATGTTCACGTGGGATTCTGGTACTTCACCAGGTGTGGCTGGCATGCAACTTGAGATTTTTCCTTCGCACAGTTTTATTTAACAGTTGTGTTGGGGCTCTACTTTTGAATTTTTTAGGCATGTTGGCTAGAAAATGTCGCATTGAAAGATACCTAAGCTTTATGATTTGTTTCTATTAAAACTAAGAGCTTGAAGCTACAGAGCAGATTTAACCTTGACTTTACAAGAATCAGGGAGCACCGTGTCTGCACTTGACTCATGCTTCCGCTTCACTATCCAGGAAGCTGTCTCTGATCGGTGCTGTCAGCAGATGGCACTCGGCTTCTCCCACTCTGAGAGCATCGTTCTCCATCCCAATCATTTAATAGTTCTCTATTGCAGGCTCACCTGGGTCAGGTGCTGAGGCTGAAGGAATAAACAAACAGGCAGTCTTTGCTCTCAGAGAACTCAGACCCCACTGGGAGCGAGTCATTCACCTTCATCTTTGTCAGCCTGACGAACAAAAATGGGGGCACTTATTCTGCCAACTATCATGTTCCTTAACAGTTTTTTTTAAAAAAGATTTATTTATCTATTTGAAAGTCACAGTTACAGAGAGAGAGGGTGAGAGACAGGAAGAGAGATCTTCCTTCCACTGGTTCACTCCCCAAGAGGCCCCACAGCCAGGGCTGAGCCAGAATGAAGCCAGGAGCCAGAAGGAAGGAAACAGCCTGACTGTGGTTAACCAACCACACTGTGTTAAAGGATTGCTGGGTATACTCAAACCGCCCACTACCCAGTGAACAACTTCCTGCAACCTGACCAGCAGGCTTATCACTCCGGAAATTACCATCACAGACTGGCACACTCATGTGAAGGGCAGCATCACTCACAGTGGACCAAAGGCAATCTGAGAGTCCATCTGCAGATCAACGGATGTGGAAAATGTGGCAATGTGGCATGTCCAGGCAAGAGTGTGTCTTTCAGCCTTAATAAGGAAGGAGGCGCTGGCACATGCTCCTATGTGGGTGATCCTTGAAGACATCACACTATGTGAAAGCCAGGGACAGAAAGGCAAACCGTGTGTGATTCCACCCATGCAAGGTGCCCAGGGAAGTCCAATCTAGACACAGAAATGGAATGTTGGCTGTCAGGGGCTGTGGGAACAGAGGGACGGAGAATCAGTGTTTCCTGGATACAGATGGTGGTGACGGGTGCCCAACAGTGTGAACGTCCTTAATGCCACTCAACTGTTCACCTAAAAATAGGGAGGATGGCAGATTTTATGCTCCATGCATTTTATCATAGAGAGAAAAATCATCATTACAGATCATGGCGTTCTCCAATCTAAGATAACTCACTTTGTCCACTTAATACTCTTTGCTTTGAACTCTACCTTTCTCTTTCATTATCATTATTTGTCCAGTATGTTACTGGTCAGCCTTTTGTTTTTGAGCCATGTCACTCTGTCTTAGTTAAGTTCTGGTAATGAAAATTCAGCTGAGTATGATTTAGCTGAATCTAAGAGTCTTTGTTATGGTAATTGTGAATTGAACTTTACCCCATTTGCATTATTTCATAATAATGGGATGACTTTATTTTGTGCTTTCTGGATCTTTGTTCATTTGCTTTTCTATTCTTTATGTCAGGACTATATTTTGCTTGCTTTTTCTTTTAATGACTTAGAAGTATTGCACTCTATTTTAAACTGATTACCTCCTACAGTGTATCCCCAACACACTTATTTCTCTAATGATCAAAGCCAACAAGTGACTAGTATCTACTGGTTCCACATGTGTGGCCAGTAAGGACAGTCTCCTGTCCCTCTTCCATCAACTTGGACATTTTTTAATATAAATCCATAATTTTTAATACTTTAAGAGTGTTTACTGCATTTGCATTCTGCTTGAATTTTTATTTTCAATTATTCAGACTCCAAGCTGGGCTTAGCGAGCAGCAGTGTTTCCTGTGCTTACTTCCTCCTTTATGCACCTTCTCTGTTTTGTGTCACTGCCCATCCATGGCTGATTACAACTTGGGTGGTCAGGTCAGATCCAGACTCTCATTTTAAGCACTGGAATTCCTGCAAATGACTGCTTCTTGCCCTGCACTCTTCTTTCTCCTCTTTAACATCTACTGAGAAGTCTCCTGTATTTTTTTTTGTAATCTAATGCCCAACGGAAACTTCCTCTGGCTGGGGTCTAGTGGACCTCCCTTTCCTTCATCCTTTCAATCGGAAAACCTTGCCAGGCTGTTTCTCATCTTCCCCGGTGAACAGTGAGCTGTAGGTACAGTGAACAGTGAGCTCATTCATTCTGTAGGTACAGGTTTTCCATCTTCTCGGAGTCTTTTATTTTTCCACTTCTGTTCCACACGGTCGGTTCTTTCCTCTGTCAATGCTTCCTACCTCTTGCTTGGCTCTTGTTCGCTGGATCTCCTATTCCCCATCTTCTGAACACCACCTCCAAGTGCTGTCCCTCT
Organism: Sylvilagus floridanus; assembly: GCA_949820135.1. Taxonomy (NCBI): domain Eukaryota; kingdom Metazoa; phylum Chordata; class Mammalia; order Lagomorpha; family Leporidae; genus Sylvilagus; species Sylvilagus floridanus. The sequence goes on from OX463225.1 coordinate 24,860,631, forward strand.
CCCTCTTGGTTTCCATGGCCAGGTTTGTCTTCCACATCTTCCAACTGCCCTTCTACAGTGTTGGTCTGCTCTTTGCTGAGTTGTGTGCTGATTCCAATTGTGCTACTGTATTTCTTTCCAACTTTATTTATTTTATTACATAGCTCTCCTTGTAAGCAACATCTTTAATTTGAAATGACCACAAAGGTACAGGAAAAGTTGGAAGTATGAGGTGCTTCATAAAGCTCATGGAAAAGTGGGATTGAAGACATTTATTTTGGTGCAAAAACCTTGAAACCCATGCACACAAGACGTTAATATAAAATGCACATTATGGAAAAAACTACATGTGAGTTTCAAAAATCTGTTGCACCAGAATGAATTTATTTTACTTTGCATTGCATGAACTGTCTGAAGCACTATACAAAAGCTTATCCTCCTCATGAACCATTGGAAAGCACATTTGCCAACACATTGCAGGGGCCCACGTACTTGGGCCATCCTCTGCTGCTTTACCAGACTCATTAGCAGGGAGCTGGATCTGAAGTGGAGCAGCTGGGACTTGAATTGATGTCCATTTGGGATGCTGGCATTGCAGGCAGGTGCCTAACCTGCTAAGCCACAATGCCAGCCCCCATTTCCCTACTTTCTACAGAAGATGCTTCTGTCTTGTCTTGAACTTTCCTGTGCCCCAGCCTTGAGATCAGCCACTCTTCAAGGGGCCCTGGTTGATTTTTGTGGAAAATGCAATTTAGACACCAAAATCTGGTCTGGATGTGCACACTGGTGGTGAGTCACTTCTCTGAAACCCTTTCCCTGGGAAGAGCTAGGAACGCATGGATGCACACACATTCACACTCACACACACACATATGTGTACACACATGTACACTATTTTCACAGTGAAAACCATGTGTTCACACCAGGAGTCCAGTTCAAAGCCAGCATGACTGGAGAACCCTGTTGTCCCTTCCCTGCCTGTCCCCCTGCTCTCTGACAGCAGAAAGCTACCCTCTGTGGCCCTTGCCTTGGTAACTTCTCACTCACTGCTGTGGAACCAACTTCCCATCTCTCCCTCCCCCTTCCCTCCTCACCCTGCCTGCACTGTGACTCCCCTGCCAGCCAATCCACTGTGGGGGTGCCCTCCCCACTCTGGTGGGCTCCAGTGCCCTATTCGGAGGTCTGCCCCTTTGCTCAGAGCTCTGCACCACACACAAGCCCCCTCCCTGTACAGACAGCTTCTCAGTCCTCATGGGCACCAACCCCCAGGCCAGCAGCCCCTCAGCACGGACCCCCTGCTCCCTTCTGGCACCACAGCCTGGGCAACAGTGGCTCCTGACTTCTCTCACCTGACTTTTCTGTCTCCCGTATGATGGCATCAGGACCGGAGTGTGCAGGAAGGGAAGGGAAGTTTCTCTAGCACGCCTCTCTTTGCATCGCTGCCTGCTGTCTTAACGACTCTCCTTTTGTTTGAGTTCATGTGATCTACACTCTTAGGCTGGAAGAAGGTGCCTTCTAGTCTACTTCTAGTTCTGAAACTCTATATACGTCTTCAAGAGCTTTTCTCTGCAGTGCAGGTCTTATTTTCCCATTAAAAAAAAAATCACAGGATCCTTTCAGAGGTTTCCTTCAGGTACTTCTCCTCTCTGCTTAGTGATCCTGACAGGAAATGAAGTCACTTAGGGCTAATGTTGCCTGCAGACGGGCAGGCACGCTGGCTTCCCAGCCCACTCCTCCTCTGCACTTTTGCAAGCCTACTTCTTGCTTTTAGTTCTTGCCTCAAATACCATTGCTTATGTTTTCCACAAGGATTCTCCACGAAACAGCATTCTCCACCTTTCAGTTCACTGTCCTCGCCTCTTATCTGTTTTTTTCTTGGCCCTTATTATACATTACAAAGATCATATTTGTCTCTTGCTTGTTTCTCATCTCTCTGTCCACAGGGGAAGAGAGCAGTGTGGGGAGCAGGCGCGCTGCTAGGCGGGCAGCGGGAGCAGTCAACAAGGACGTGGAAAGATGCTCCTCCTCATTAGCACACGGTGGAAGGCGGTTTCGTCAATCCACCAGATGTCCATTAAGACCCTGTGTTTGCAAGGATGTCGAGGCCGAGAGCTCGTCCTCAGGTTCTGGAAAGAGTGTCCACTGTCGTCAGACAGACTGGGCCTTTCCCAGAGACCCGACTGCGCGGACGGGCACGGCCTCACAGTTCTGCACAGGCCTGGAGCCAGTGAGGCTCCCATGTTCGCTCACCGGGAGGAACCTACAACCACGTCTGTACCGTGTGGACCTCGCTAACTGGGTGCTGGGTAACGCAGACGGGATAACCTGCTGTGTTTCTGCGCCATGAAATACGACACGGCCTCGACAAATGAACCCGGGACGGTGACAGGTACCAGCAGAAGTTTCAAAACCTAACTCTGGGTGATGCAGTCAGGTCACAGAAGAACAGGAATGACATGAAACATGACACACATGGCATAAAATTAGAAACACAAGTAGTGAGTGATAATCAGAGCTCAGGATCATGGTTAGCTCTGGGGCGGGGGAGGAAGGAACAAGAGTTTCCAGGCCCCAGGTGGTCTTAACACTGGGCTTGGTGAGGGTGTCCCTTCCATTAACATCCATGTGACCTGTACTTTCTATATGAATGAGACATTCCACAACTGAGCCACGGAATGGGCTTCTCTTGGCCTCTCATCCTGCGGCCAGGGCCTTTCCCCGTGGAGCCTACTGGCCTGCCCTGGGCACAGCAGTAGCTTCTCCCTTGCCCCAGGCCCTTGCCTGCTCCCTCAACCACTGAGCTGCTGGACTATGGCCTGAGCTGCCACTTAAGGGCTTCATCTCTTTGGGTTGCTATAACAGCTTTCCAGACACCAGGTGACTCACGGACAATTGAGTGTACTTCCCACAGTTCCCACTGTGAAGTCAAGTCCAAGAACAGAGTGTTAGCTGATTCGGGTCAGGTCCCACTTACTAGTTCATGGACAGCTGTCTTGTCACATTGAGTTAGCTTCCTGGTTCTCTTTTGGAAGAGCACTAGTCCCATCCGCCACCCTGCCAAGGCCCCACCTCCTAACACTAGCATCACGGGGTCAGGAATTTAACACATGGGGGTTTTTTTGGGTGGGGGAGGACACGCATTTTCAGGCCATAGCAAAGGCCTTGCATCTACTGGAGAGGCGGAAGGGGCACTGTGCCCAGGTCATGTCCAGAGACAGGCTGGTCTGATGGAGACACTTACTTAGGGGAACGTGGACAAGGATGGCCACAGCTGTGTGCAGCCTCCTTGACCTGGTCCCAGCAGAGGTGAGGGCTCAGGCGCAGGAAGAAGAACACCGGCCTAGCACCAAGGCAACCTCACACCGAGCCTGTCGATCTATCAGCAGAACACTACTTGTGATGGTGGTGGTGACTGAAGCTGTCATTTACTTAGTACCTTTTACACTCCGTGCCTGGAGCTAAGGGTGCCCATGTGTGAGGTTAAACACTGATCCTGGGGCGGGAGTTTGGGCTAGAGGTGAAGATGCCGCTCAGGGCAGCCACACCCCGTATGGAGTGTTTGCATCAAGTCTCAGCTCTGCTCCTGACTCCAGCTTCCTGCTAACGTGCACCCTGGGAGGCAGCAGGTGAGGGCCCAAGTGCTTAGGGTCCCTGCCACTAACAGTGGAGACCCAGATGGAGTGCCTGGTTCCTAGGCCACGTTGTGGGCATTTCAGGAGGGAACGAGAGGCCGAGAGCTTAGTCTATTTCTATTGTCTGCCTGTCTCTCCTTCTGCCTTTCAAATAAAATTAAAAAATACTTAAAAACACAGATATGTGGATAATGAAATTGAAACTCAGAAACGTGAAATGAAAGACTTAAAGGCAAGAGCTCACGTGTGGCAGTCATGGTCTGAATCTACCCGTGACTCTGCGGGCAAGTCACAGGAAGCCAAAAGGAATTCTTAAAAGCCCGGGTTCCATCATGAGGGTGACGGGGGTGCCCAGGAGGAGGGGCGGGGAAGCTGAGGCCGGGTTCCAGCTCCATGGTGCACTTGCCCTGGGCTACAGCTCCTGGGAGTGGTGGCCGGAGCCGCCTATGGTCTTCACATTGTTGTTCCTCTCTTCCTGTGTTGTGCTATTGCTACCTCTTCCATGGGCTTAGGGCTGAATGCATTCGAGTTCCAACAAATGCATGCGAAAGGCACCAACACTGTAGGTCACACCAGAGCAGCCACTGCAGAACCGAGAGGGTGGAGCACTCTTCCTAATTCTATCCACACCATTCAGGTCACCTTCTGGAATCTTCCTTTGCCCCATTTTCCTCCTCTGTGAAATGGAGGTGACTATTTGCACCTCACTAACTCACTGTACTCTGAGAGGTTGAAAACTCCAAGCCTTTCACCCACAGATGAAGAGCCAAGAGGCTAGAGTGGGAGAAGGTCACACAAGGTCACACAGGCCTGGGCTGCGGTGGAGGCTGGAAAATAATCCAGCTTTCTTGATGGCCACACCAAATATACACAAGGCTCTGTCCACCGCAAAGCACGTACATCACCCCATGGACGGGCACACTTCTGCAGAGAACCTCCTAGAGCATCTGCTATGATAGAAAACAGGGAAACGTCCCGGTGCAGAAGCCTGGACTCTAAGAAGCAGACAGGCTTCCAACAGAGGCAAACCCACCATGAGCAGTTCATGCTCTTCCTTCTGGGAATCACTACACCTTCACTTGTGCAAAAACCCAAAACCAAACAAAACCAAACAACCCTCTCCTTGTGAGTCAGCAAAGGCCCTGGACAGCCCTCTAGAAGGTGTGCAGGGACAAGCTGGGACACGGGGACATAGACAGCACGGCCTGGATTCAGGAAAGCCTGGGCTTGGATTCAGGAAAGCCTCCTGCGCCCCCCGGCCCCAGTAGCGTGAGGAGACGAGAGCTTGAGGGGAGCTTGCACTGTCAGAGCCCTATGTGGGGAGGGCTCACACGGACCCACACATTCTCTTCTCCTAACCCTGGGAGACACGGTGGCTCCGAGAGGCTCCGAGTCACACAGCCTGTGGGAGGTGGAGCCAGGAGTCCTATCTAGGCTACACCTGAGGGACGAGCCCTTCCCTCCAGGCTGGGTGCGCATACTGACCCGAGAAGGCGATGGCGAAGATGCCACCTGTGGCCGCTTCATGGCGGAACTTGAGCAGGACCTGGTTGGATGAGCTGTGCATCGTTTTCTTGGCCAAGGTCCTGGTGAAGACTCCGAGCTGGGGCGCTGTCTGCTGGGGCCCATCCCTGTGTGGAGGACAGAAGGGAGTGGCACGTTGCTGCTTGTGCCCAGCTCCCACCCCATCCATTGGTGGCCTTGCAACAGAGCTTGACTTCGCTTGCACCCAATGCTATTTCCAAACACCTTTCTGCAAACTCTGCTGACTCAGTTTCCCAGCAGAGCTGGCAGAATTGGAGAACCTCAGGTTGGTTCCTGTTCACCTGGTCTCCAGCAGCCCCGCCTCCCGGGGGCTCCTGGGGCAAGGAGGTGCCATGGGGCAGGGCCACAGGTGCCTGTGGCCTGAGGCAGTGGTAGGGCAGGGTATGGAATGGCTGTGAGACCCTTTTGCTTTCCACAGCAGCCCCATTTCCTTGTCCCCCAATATAAACCCATGGTGCCTTTCTGAGCAAATGACCTGCTTCCTGGAACCTCATTGAGTGCCTCCCAACCGTCTGCAGCCATTGCTTGGAATCCAAGCTAGAAATCAACTCAGGGCAGTCCAGTTATAGTTACTCAGCCCTGGGAATTTCTGGGGGAGAACCTCACTATCCCCTGATAATTCCTTAGTGGCAGTCACCTGCACACAAACACATTTAAAAATTACATCTCTAGGGGCCAGTGCCGTGGTGGAGTGGGTAAAACTGCCGCCTGCGGTGCCAGCATCCCGTATGTGCACTAGTTGAGTCCCAGCTGCTCCACTTCCAATTCATCTCCCTGCTAATGCACCTGGGAAAGCAGTGGAAGATGCCTCAAGTGCTTGGGCCTTGCACCTGACTCCTGGCTTCAGTCTGGCCCAGCTCTGGATGATTCAGCCATCTTGGTAGTGAATCAGTAGATGGAAGATCTCTCTCTCTCTCTCGCTCCACTTCTCCTTCCCTCTCTCTCTAACTCTGCCTTTCAAATAAATAAATCAATCTTCATAAAAAAATTACATGTATGTCCAAAGATCTAGTGGTTTGAAAAAACTTGTCTAAGAAGCTGCACTTATCAACCAATACTTCAATATCCTCATTATAAGATTAACTCACATGATACATCACTGTTGCTCAGTGGGTCGGCCAGTTCAGTCTCCACCAGCTACATGGGAATTAAACTTAAGTAAAGCTTAACCATAAGCTTAACCATGAGTTCAAATGCACTGTCACCGCCTGTGGCTCGTGGCTGCCACGCTGGGTGGCGCACATAGAGAGCCTCTGCATTGTGAACGGGACTTGTGCTGGGCAAGGTTGCATCAGCATGAGATGACCAATGGGCCTTCCCCAGGTTCCACCAAATCCGCCCCCATCAGTCAGGGCAGCTTATCCTGGGCACGTGCACCATGGGGAAACACTGAGAGAAGTACCCATGCCCGCTCCATCCACACACCCCCTGGGCTTTCCCTGGCCCCAGCAGGCGGCCCAGCTGGGAGCCGCTCCTCCCCTGCCCCTCCCTATGAGGAGTCCTGGCTGTGAATGTTCCTTTGGAGCCCAAGGGCTGCCCCCCTCGGAAACTGTTCTGCTCTGGCTTAGAGGCGCAGCCCGGCTTACAGCTCCCGAGGCTCCTCTCGCAGGGGCTGGCCATGTGGCACCTGGCCTTACCAGACGGTGATGAAGTCTCCGGAAGGCTCAGTCTGCAGCAGGCTGAGGTTGAGGCGGACACCATGACCGATGGGCACGGTGATCAGCCAAACGCAGTCCTGGGAGCTGGCATAGGGCTGGGGGTACCCCGGGGAGTACACAGTGCCATTGAAGGAGGTAATGTTCCCACCGCAGGGAACTGTGGAGAGAGAACACAGCATGCGCTGAGCACCCAGAACACACTGGACTTTCCCACGAAATCCCAGCTCCCAGCACAAAGCACCCTGCTGGGGAGGTGGGGAGACCCCACCTGTCAGGTGCCCTGTGGGCCTGCCCCTCCCTCCACCTCCCTCTCTGGCACGAAAGAGACCTAAGAAGGAAGCACCAGGCTCGAGCTTTTGCCTCTGCCTTCCAGGATGGGAACAAGCAGAGGTCAGGGCCAAGGCGGGGGTACCAGGAAGAGATTTGGGAAAGGAAAATTTCTTTGATCTGCTCTGTCCCAGGTGGATCTGACTTCGAGCTGAGGCTTCTAAGAGGCGAGAGTCAGGGCCAAATTAGAGCAGAGCTATCTATTCACCCGATGACGCCCACAAGTGCTCCAGTCTGAGTTTCTGTTTCCTCACCTGGAAAATGGGCCCAAGAGGACCGTGGTGGCTGTGAGGCAAGGGATGGGCGTGGAACGCCCAGCCCTGCACCTGCCACATAGACACGGCCGCCTCTCCTTATCTTCCTGTTCCCCCAAGGCAACACCCACTTTGGGGCTCACTCTGATGGGGCTTTAGGCAAGGGGATGCAGAGGCCTTGAAAGCCCCACAGTGTTGGGACGCAGTCACCAGGGAGAGGATAACCAGGGATGCTGGGCACGAAAACCCCCGAGTTCCCTGGTCCAGAGTCAGGAGCGCCTTTGGCTGACGGGGCCTGAAGCAGACACCCAGGGCGGGCAGATGGGACTGGGCAGAAAGAACCCCAGCTGCCTCCACGCAAAGTGCAGAGGACAGGGTTCCTGAGAGTGGTGCCATGGACCCGCCCCCCCTTCACACACACACACACACACACACACACACACGCCAAATACCCACATGGGGCCAGGCACGGCCTAGAGGGACGGGGGGACCAGGAGGCTCTGGTTTTGTCCCATAGCACTCACAGCTCATTGCTGCCAGCCATGCACCCAGCAGTAGGCAAAGAGCAAGGTGAGGCAGGTCATGGGTGTGCAATGTCCCAGGGCTTCTGGAGGGGTTCTCCTCTGTGTGTGAGCGTAGGGAAGGGTCCCTGGGAGCACTCACATCTAGACACAGCCCCGAGGGATGATGAGGGCTAAGTGAAGGTAGCAGAGCTGGTTTTTATAAGAGGAAGGAACAGCAGGTGCCAAGAACCAAAGGCAAGATGCCCTGGTGCACTGGGGGAAGGGAGGGCATCTCAGCTCAGGTAGGGCACAGGCTCCGTGAGAGCAGAGACGAGAGGTGGGCAGGCACCAGGTCCTGAGACCCACAGTGTGCTGCCCCGAGGGTCTAGAATTTACCCCAAGCAGCCAGGAGCTGCCCAGGCTGACCTCTGAGTGGGGGAATGGAGTCCACACTGGCGGTTTTGAAGGCTTGCTCTCCCTGTGTTGAGAAGCCAGCACTGAGGAACCTAAGACTGGGTTGGGTGAAGCTGGCCCGTGGAGGAAGCCAGCAGAGATAAGTCAGACCATTGGTGGCCTGGGTTAAGGTAGAGGCAGTGGAGAGAAAGAAGCAGATGCACTCGAAAGACACTCAGGATGCAGAAGGCAGCACTTGGTGAATATGGGAGTGAGCAAAAGAAGGGGCAGGCGGCCGGAGTCCTCATCACTAGGCAGGCATTTCAGCTTAGCGGAGGCCGGGATGAGAAGGTTCATTCTGAATATGCGGGGACGCTAGACGCCTCTGAAGGGAGTGGGAGTATTTAGGAAGCGTTGCACGGACAAGGGCACTTGGAAAAGTTCATGGAAAGTGGCATTGAAAGGTAAGTTGACTTCGGTGCAAAGATTCGGAGAGGCACGCCCAGTGTTTTCATGAGATGCATTTCTGAGAACGTTTAGAATGTCCCTTGACTGCGTGCCCTTTGAACTTTCTGCAGTCCCCTCACGCAGGGGGAGTCTCAGCCCAGGGACTGTAGATCGAGATGGCATCCGGGGGACATGGAAGTGGGTGACAGCAAAGAAGAGAAGGGAAGAAACTCCAAAACAACATTTAAGGGGCAAAGGATGAGATGACCACAAGAGGCGGAACGGTGGTTGGAGAAGCAACTTTGGTGTCAAAGAAACCAAGGGAAGAAGCCTCTAGAAGGAAAGGGCAGACTGCTCCCTTCTCTCACCAGCTGTGTCGGAAGACGGCACGCAAGGAGCGAGAAGGGTGTGACACGCCACCCACCAGCAACTCGGGAGCGATCCACTGCGCAAGCACAGGGTGATTCTGGAAGTCCGGAACTCAGCGGAGGTCTCGCCTCCAGCACCAGCACCAGCACCAGCACCAGAGCTGCACACAGAGCTTCCTTCCCACGGAGAGTCCCTGCTGGGTGCTCCCCGGGGTGAGAGAGCCATCAGCGAGGTCCCAGTTGTTCAGGGTGTTCAGGGATGCGCAGGGGGAGGCCCGGTGATCTGATTCCAGGGTTGAGCTCTCTCTTTTGGGGGTATCGTCCCTGCCCAGCCTCCCCTCTAGGAAAATGCTGGGCCTACGGGGCTGGGGTGTGCAGGTCGGGGCAGAGGCGGCATGACCCCGTGTCATCTTCCATCTAGGTTCTGGTTAAGGAGGAAGACTCAAGAGAGTGCCCAACAGCTCCCTGGAATCCACCAGCTGGCTCCAGACCCATGCGGGACACAGGACAGCAACCAGAGGAGCAAGAAAGTTGTTAGGAAAAGGCTACATTCTCCTCTTCCCTTGGGAAGGTGCCAGGATTCTCTCAACCTCCTCAGGACTCAGCACAGCACTCGCCTCCTTCACTCTCATATAGAGCCTTCCCTTCCAACTGGGGACATCTAGCCTGTCTAGGCGGGTCTTCCCAGGGGCTGCCTCAATGGGCCCTGGCTCATGTCCCCTCTTTGCTGGTGCTGGCCCAGTGCTCTGTCACCAGGACGCCCTCCCCGGCCAGCCTGGGTCACACTCACGTGAGAATGGGACTGATTGGAGAACCCCCGGAGCAGGCAGGTTCACAGTGTGACCACCCAGGGAGAGTGGCCAAGGGTGAGCAAGGGACATACCTTCACACCTGGGCAGGGGGTGGTCCCAGTTCCGGTTGGTGCCATGCTGACACGTGAGGACGGGGTGGCCCATCAGCTGATATCCTGGGAGGCACTCGAAGGTCACAGACTGTCCCACATTGTAGCCGGCTCCCCTCACGATGCCATTGGCGAAGGGCTCTGGGTCTGGACACTCCTGAAGCTCATAGGCTAGGAGAGTACAGGAGAAAATGTGGCTTTGTCCTCCCACAGTATCTTCCTGTGGCTAGAATGCAGGAGCTGCGGAGACTTGGCACAGTGGGGAAGCACTGAGACTTGGACTCAGGAGGACCTTGGTCATTTACTAAAAGCTGTGGACGCTGGCTGAGTCGTTCAACTGCTGTCCCCCAATTCCTTACTTACAAAGTGGTTATTGTGAGGATACGCAGGGCCACACTGACACAGCTCTTGGCACAGCAGCTGCTCGTGGGGAGGGCTCAGTCGAGGTGCCCCACCATCGGCATTTCCACGGGGAAAGGAGGCTCCGCTTCGGGAAGCCACCGAGATTCCACTGCTATTTCCGGAGCAGCTCCTGGGGCCAGGCAGTGGCCTGGGGTCTTCCGTGTTGGTCACTGCACTTAACCTTCACAACAAGGGCCAAGGCCACGAGCAAAGGCAGCAGAGGGGCCAACAGGGCTTTCGGACTCCGAGAACTCAGACGCTCTCAGGGAGGAAAGCAGGGGGACCTGGGACAAGGAGACAGTTCTCAGAGGGGGGGCTGGGCCACCAGGAGTGTGCACCTGTCATTCCAGCCAGCCCCTCCGAGGAGCCAGAGATCTGTTTCCATGAGAATGTGCAGCCCTGACTCAAAAGGAGACGCCAGGATGTGAAATGGCCGAGGCCACCCCAATCGGGGATGCCACTGATGGAGCTGCAGAGTGGGGCCCACGGGACAAGGAACAGCCTTCGTGGCAGGCATCAGGCCCAGAACACCAGCAGCAGAAGGAGCTGGGACATTCCCACAGTAAGGATTCTCCACGGACGTAGCTGAGACCAAATGGCGGCGCCCAGCAGGGGATGCCTCTGTCGGAGGCAGTAACACCACTAAGAAGCGCTCGCATCTCTGGGCAGCTGTGCTGCTTCCACTCGCTGTCGCCCAGGGCAGGCTGTATGGCAAGAACCCGGCAGGTGCCACTATGAAGTCACCCAGCTGGCCGGACACGTTGAAGAACAGGGCCCCAGGGGAGCCATGGCTCTGTCAGGGGTTAGGGCTGTGGGTGGTGGGCACCCCAGTGCAAGCAGGGAGCCTGTTGCTCGAGGAATGGCTGGAACAGGATGGCCTGGGCCTTTAAAGGACGCCTCCCCAGGAACATGTGGCCCCAAGGTGGTACACAGCGGCACGGGCGAGACCCCTGCCACAGCCAGGTGTGGCCTTAAGGAGAGGGGCCAGGCTTCTGAGAGAGAGGGGACAGCGTCAGTGACATCAGTGATGGTGGTGCCTGGGTTCCAAGGGAAAGGCGGGCCTGTGGGGACAGAAATGACCCTGAGAACAGCGGCTCCTTAATTTTCCCAAAGGGAGACTCCTGCAGGAGATGAGGTGGGTTTGTACTGCAGGGAGACACTGCGGTGGGCATGGAGAGGATTTCAAACATAGTGCACACTCTAAAACACTGTGGGGGGCCAGCGCTGTGGTGTAGTAGGTAAAGTTGCTGCCTGCAGTGCCGGCATCCCATATGGGCACCATTGTGAGACTCGGCTGCTCCACTTCCAGGCCAGCTCTCTGCTGTGGCCTGGGAAAGCAGCGGAGGATGGCCCAAGTCCTTGGGCCCCTGCACCCACGTGGGAGACCCAGAAGAGGTTCCTGGCTTGGATTGGCATAGCTCCGGCTGTTGTGGCCAGCTGGGGGGTGAACCAGTGCATAGAAGACCTCTGTCTCTCTCTGTCTCTCTCTTTCTCACTCTCTCTCTCTGCCTTTCTGTAACTCTTTCAAATAAAATAAATATTGCATCATTGGAAGTCGGCATCTCCGCACAGGCTTCATTCTTCCCGTGACGTCGCTATGGCCCGAACGTTTCTGTCCCATCAGAATCTGTAATTGAGGCCTCCTCGTTCACATGGAGGTTTCTAGAGGAGGGGCCTTTGAAGAGTGGGTGGCACTGGCTTCCTTAAACAAGAGGCCTGGGTGTGGGTGCTGGGGGCAGTGGCTAGGCCACCACTTGGGGCACCCACGTCCCAATCTGGGTGCCTGGGTTTGCGTCCAGGCTCTGCTTCTGAGCCATTTCCTGCTCATGTGCACCCTGGGGGCCACAGTGATGGCTCAGGTGCCTGGGCCTCTGCCACCCACATGCGAGCCCCACATGGAGCTCCTGGCTTCCGGCTTCAGCCTGGCGCAGACTCAGCTGGTGGGGGCATTTAGGGAGTGAGCCAGCGGACAGGAGTTCTCTCTTCGCCTCTGTCTCACTGTCTTTCAAAATAATAATAATAATAATAATAATAATAATAAAGGCCAGAGAGAGCTGCTCTACTCCTTCCGTCAGTGAGGACACAGCAAGAAGGGGCCCCCTGTGAACCAAGTGCTGCCCCCCAACACACACAAGGACCCTGCCTGACCTCAGGTTTCCCAGCTCCCAGGGCGGGGAGACGCACAGCTATCAGCACCCCAGCCCGTGGAGTTTTGCTACAACAGCCTGAGCCGACTCACGATGCACTCAGAACCCATCTGCAAAAAGCTTTCCTTTTTAACAAGGACGTGGTTAGTATCAGAAAAGATGTCTACAAACAAGAGAGGCAGTGGGACAATGTGGGAAGGGCTTAGAACAGAGGGCTCATCAGCCAGCAGCACCAGGAATGCATCAAGGGAGATGAGGACGTGGAGCCGGGGAGGGGGGGGCTACCCCTCTGGAAGAGGCTGTGGGGAGCACAGGCGGCCAAGGGCATGCAGCCACCATGGGGCCTGCCGCCCCCTCCCTGCCATCTCCCCTGCCCACACGAAGGCGGCCGGGAAGGCGCCCGCGGCACGTCCGTCCTTACCCTGGTACTCCAGCTTGAATCCCGGCCGGTTCTGGGAGTGGTCGCTGTGGAAGTACACGGTGGTCTCGTGGGACGTGGAGAGCAACGCGCTGGGCAGCTCGCTGCCGCTGAACCGGCCCATCATCCGGCTGGTCTCGTACGGGCCATTGCGGATTTCGATGAAGTCGTGGTTGGGCTCGGTGGAGAAGTTCAGGAACTGGATGTGAGCTCCTGGGAGCAAGACAAAGGCAGCCAGTGCCCAGAGCAGCCCAGCCCCACTCCGCTGCCTGGCCCAGCCTCTCCCGCTGCAGCCCGCGTCCCCGCTCCTCACGCCCCGCTCTGGAACCTGTCTTCAGGCACGACTGGAGAGTCCATTATTCATTCGAAAGGAAAGGCACTGGTCATTTCAGAGACTCCGCCCCGAGTGCATTGTGTTTTATTGAGGACAAAGCTCAGGGTTAATGCCTGCTCTGATTACACTTCATCTAGTATCAGCGGAAATTCAGTTTCACTTAAATAAACTTTTTACTTAAAATTAACACCCACCCCAGGGCAGAAGACAGACGTCCAACAGTCACATTTCCTAGGCCGTTTAAAACAACCCAGAAGCATAAGGCTTAGCGCACATGCATTACCCCACCACTTCCTTCCAAGTCCCAGGCAGGTGCTCCTGGGGTCTCCGTGGGTTAATCTAGACTTAGCAACCTGACAGCTTACTTGGATCCAATTAGACCCTTAAAGTACAAATGAATGTACTCTTTGGAGGTGGGCATATTATACTGTGTTTACTGATGAGATTTTTCTAAATTAGACTACTGTGGACCACGTTATTCAAGAGATACATTTACTGAGCATGGGAAGATACCTACAATACATTAATTGTGAAAATTGGCTGCAAAATAAGATACAGAATACCACTAGGATGTTTATGCAAAAGCCTAGAAAAAGACTTCACCCGCTTGCTCACAGCAGCTCCCAGGCACCTGCCAGGCCTTCTGGCCGTGCGAGGCTTTGGAGTATGTGAATGAGATCAGGAGGGCGCTGCCTCCATGGGAGGATTCTCTAACGCCGGGGACTAGCATGTCGCTGGGGATCCACAGGGTGCCCACGCAGGGGAATTTTCATGCTTAAAATGTGCTCATCTGTTGCTTTTTTTCTGGTTCAGAATGAACACATGTGTGGGCTTTTTTTGTTGTTGTTGTTGCTGATTAAATACAGATCCCAGTGTGGGGCTGGAAAGCACAGGCTGCATGCGTGATAGGTGTGAAGATCACTGCAAAATTGTCTGCAGTCTACCTCTGTACCAGTCTCTGTTGTACCTGATGTACAAGGCTGAAGACCCTCTGTCTCCTGCCCTGTCCCTCCCAACTGCGTCCCTCCACAGATGCTATCCCCTGTATGAGTCTGGAAGGCATCCTTCCAGCTCCTGGGTGTAGATCCTGAAATATGTACTGGGGTTTCTGGGTTTTAAACACGTACATGCATGGCACTGTATTAATATACAAAAACTAGCACTCATTCGTTTTAACTCCATCTTGTGAGTGTCTGACGGTACAAGTCACTCTTAGTGAGCAGACCCTGTTACAGATGGCAGGTAGTTTTGCAGTGAGCCTCTTTGCAACTTATCACCCATGGAGCCTGTGCTTTCCATCCCCACAGTAGGATCCCTGGGGCCCTGAGGGCCCATCCAAGAGGCTACTGAAGGTTGAATTTGTGAAATGTGCGAAAAGGACTGGCCCGTGACCTCCACCTAGTGGCAGCAGCTTGTAAATGCAGGGGCCCTTTAGACAAGGAAACCAGGGACTGTAATTCTAGGCCTGGTGAGTGGTCCAACACTCACTTGAAGTCAAGGGATTCTGGCAGCTGCGACTGGAGCCCGCAGTAGTGCCTTCCCCAGAGCTCGCTTAAGCCCCCAGGACTTACAGATGCAGCGCGCTGGTGGATGAACACAACGGCTTACCCAGAGCAGCCCTCCATTCTGAACTCACTGGCCTCGAGATTCTGCCTTCTCCTCGCCCTCCATCATCGGAGGTTCCACTGCCCCCAGCCTGCATACAGGACCATAGGGTCTCCCAGACACCCCCTTCCCCCCTGTCAGGATCTGGAGTCTCCCAAGGCTGCCAAAGCTGTCATCACGGTGTGCCCGGTGTCCTTTGGCAGATGGGACCTGGTCGTTAAGACCCCAACATTCACTGCTCCTCCAACCAGATTTAGAGAAGCCCCGTCAGGCTGCTTCCCTCTTCTGGAACCTGAAGACACACTCCCACTCCACACTGTAGAGCAAAGGACAAAAGGGGCCCTCTTCACGCCTCAGCCTCCTGGGATGCGGGCTGGGAGACCAGGGCCCATGCAGAAGCTCCATGGTATGGGCAGGGTGGTCTCCATGTGCAGCCCTGTGGATCCATGCCAGTGCAAAGCCTTTACTCCTCCAACCAGATATGTCTGGGGTTGCATTACATTCCCAGGGAATACGTGCATCGCCAGCCATCAGATTTTGCGCCGGCTCAGTGCCCTCCCTACCGGACCATCCCCCGTGCCCGGCACACTTCCTCCCTTTCCTTCCTGCCCCCTTCAAAACCGCCTCTCCATCTCCAGCCAGCTGGAATGTGTGCATGAGGAATGCAAACTCAATTTCATATTGACCTTGGCTCAATTTAATTAGGATGATAAATCGGATGGAGAGTTCAAAGCAAAACTTGAGGTTCGGTCTCTGTAACACAGATTATTATTTCTTTTCTTTTTTAACCATCCCTGAGTAACTCCTCATTCCACAGCCTTGGATTTTAGTTCCCTGCTCGAGGGAAAACAGAAGTTCCTAAGATTTCCCCCCTCCCCCATACTTTCATCTCTGCTGTTCTCCATGGAGTCTCACGATGGCACAGGGGGCAGTGGGTGAGGACACAGAGGAGAAGGCCTGCAGACTTGGCCGGGGTTACAGTGGGGACAGCAGCACACAGCTGCTGTAGCCTGGGGCGCGGCGTGAGCACCCGTCTCCCCGAGCAGGCTGAGACTCACCAAAGCCCACGGGCAGTGCGATCTTCCAAGAGCAGTCCATGTTACTGGGGTAGTTGCCCGGGAAGCCAGGGCTCAGGATGACCCCCTCCATCTCCTCCACTGCTCCCCCACACTGCGCTGTGACAAGGAGGCGAGACCGAGGGTTAGCACCGGGCCATGCCGGTCATCCGAGGCCCCCTTGCAGCAGTGAGTTTTGACTTTCCTGAGTCACAAAGCTGTTTCAGAATCCAGAGGGCTGGCCCTGCAAAACCTTTGCACACCCAGGCCAAACCGAGTGAGTGCATTCAGGGAAGGGCGCTAGGAGACCACAGATCCGGGAGCGGGGCTCTCGGGCTTGACAATGGCCCTCGCGGGTCCCTGCCCCCAGGACCTGCAGGAAAAGCGGGGTGGGACTGCTCCAGGTCCAGCACTTGGCACACAGTCCCTCAGGTCTCCCTTGCCTCACTGCCTGAGCCACTCTTCCAAGATGGAGACAAACAGTGAAAGAAGGAGGTGGTGGGTGTTGCACGCCTACTGCACGTCAGCTTAAGTCGCTGAGCCCTTGCTACATACGCAGGAGACCTGGATTGAGCTCAAGGTTCCTGGCTTTGGCTTGTCTCAGTCCTGGCCTTTGCCAACCTCTGGGGAGTGAACCAGCAGATGGGGGCTCTGTCTGTCTGTGTGTGTCTCTGAAAGCACTGTATGTTACTTGCATCAAGGCGGCCACACTCAGCAAACCTCAACAGACAGCAGCCACTGTTGATGCGATGGCTTGGCAGGGCCTTTACAGGACACTGCGGGGGGAGCCCAGTCACCTTGCTGACCTGCTCTGCAGAGGACCGAGCCCTGGCCCCTGGTGAGATCACTTCCCATCCCAGGCCTGCTCTGAGGGGCTCTTTCCTACCTGCTGGGCATCTGAGCACCCTGGGTTTCCTTTCGTGACTCTGCCACTTTCTTTTCCACCCCTGAACACCTTCACCTTCCTATCTGTAAATAGAGGATACCGATTCCTCCTCCAGAGAGCCATGGGGAGGAATAGGAGCACCAAGCCCTGCACGCAAGAGACACTCAGTCAGCGCTCGCTTCCTCCTTGCCTGACCTGACCAGAAGCTTCTGGAGTGGACGCCCAGTCTCCTCCTGTTTCCGCTGATCTCATCATCACTGCTCAGCATAGACCAGGACACAAAGCCAAGCCAAGTTCACCCAGAACCCTCAGCCTTTCACTGCTGCCGCTGCATCTTCTCAGTCTCACAGAAAGTCAGAAGCCCCAAGTCCCTGGTAACCCCACTTGGGACCTGGGGCACTATCTGGAACCACAACAGTCACTAGGATGTTTTCCACTGGGCAAGCCTGTGGGCAGAGGTCTCCGAGTCACGACAGCTTTGAGTGACGACAAAAACAGGGTCTCCAAGGACTGACTTGCAACAGATCGACTTGGACTTGAACTCCACGATAGGCTACTGAGCTCAAAGTCCTGGGGGCGTGGGTTTGAGTGGACGGGGGTCTGGGCTCTCTTACCAATGCAGAGCGGAGGAGGGTAGTTCCAGCGCCGAACGGTCCCCGGCATGCAGGAGATGTGCGCGTGGCCCTGGGGGTGTCAGGAACAGGGATGAGCTAAGCTGCCCACCGGCACAACCCCACATACAGCCTGGACCAGGGGCTTGCTCGGGACTTCGTGTTGAGGAACAAGAGACACGAAGGCACCCGACGCGCTGTGGGATGGGAGCTGAAGCAGAGGGAGAGGGCTGGGCAGGACAATCACTCACAACCATTACCAAGGAATTCTCATTACTGGAGGTTTCCTTGTGAGATTTCTTTAATTATGAAATTCCCTCATGACCTTCAAAGAAAATTAAATTTTCCTAGGGTCCAATCACGTCCAACTCTGCAGGAGCCCTTCTGAGGTGGGCTTCTGCCAACTCTTCAAGGCCAGCCAAGTTTCTCTTTTGCATGAACAGCTCCAGGAGGGGATGATGGGCCCCTGGAAAATTGGGGTCTGTTCCCTGGTCTTTGAGGATTTGCTGGTGCAAGGCTGGCCAACTGCATCCCAGGGGACACCTGCTTCCTGCCCTGGGGGTGTCTGGAGGGGGAGGTACCTGGAGGGCATAGCCCGGCTCGCACTGGAAAGAGACCACATCATTCACCAGGTAGCGCTCGCCGCTCTTCACCCCGTTACTGGGCACAGCGGGTTCTGGACAGCTGCTCAGGCCCACGGCTAGACAAGGCGGAGACAGAGTGAAGGGAGAATGGCAACGCCCTGAGGCGGAGGCAGTGGGGAGAAGCTCCCGGCCCCGGGGCTGGGGCTGCTCATGGCACAGCACTGCTATGGTTGGCTGTGTTTGTCTCCCAGGGGTTCGTGTGTTGGGACTGTGGGCCCCAGGGTGGTGGCACTGGGAGGCGGAGCCTAGTGAGAGGTCCTGGGTCAGCTGGGGGCGTGTCCTGGAAAGAGATGAAGGTGCTTCTCCTGTCACTGTTCTAAAACCCTGAGCCCACCCTGCCCCTCTCACTTCCACCCTTGGCATCACCTTGACATGACACAGCCAGGAGGACCCTTACTGGACCTGGGCCAATGCTAGTGTCACGCCCTTGAACCTCGCGCACTGTGAACGACATACGACTTTTTCTTTTCTCCATTATAGTACAGAAGGAAAGGACTAATGCACACACACAGCATGAGGCTCTGCAGACTCGAGATCCCTGGGACAGGAAGGCATCCCCCAGGGGCCTCTAGCTGCCCAGTCCACCTGCTGAGCTCGGGGCCAGGAGGCACCCCAGCCCCAGGCCGAACACCTCAGCACTGTCTCTGTGAGCCCCTCCAAGCACCCTCCCTGTCCCGCACCCTGCGACAGATCCCAAGAGCCAAGACACAGGGGGAGAGGCGGGAGGAGGGCGCCTCTCTCCCAGACGCGCCTCGGCGATGCTCAGGGGCTCAGGCTGAGCCCGCAGGCTGGTGCAGGCGGTCCCGAGGCAGTTTGCCAAATTTCTCCTGCTGTGTTTTCAAGGTCAGGCCAGCTCCGGTCAGGGAGCAGCCAGTGGCTCCTTGAGCTCTGCCTCCCACGATCAGCACTGCCCCCTCTCATTCCCTACCCACCCCCCGGGCTGCTCCAACCACCCCACCCTCACTGGCAGGCCTGCTGAGCCTGTCCCCCTGTGCCAGGGCACTCCCTAGGCCACCACTCGGCCATCACACGGAGTCCACCCTGCTTGTCCAGAGCCTTCACGACCCTGGCTGGGGCCCTTCCAGCCTCACCTCCGTGGGCTCCTACTCCTGATTTTTGCACTCGGAACGGTGCTGACCGCGCCCTCCTTATACACCCAGCATCGCACCTCGGCATCCACCTCGGCCTTCCTCCTCCTCCTCCTCCTCCTTTCTGCTCAGGCCTTCCGCACGGGAACAGCACATGCCCGGCACGTCCCATGAGCAGGACGGGGCCTGTGGGGCCACACGTCCCCTCCTCCCCTCGCCGCGGGCCATGTCACTCCATACCACAGGGGAGGGCCGGCCTGAGAACTACGTAAGCCACAGAGCCAAGATTCAGACCATGCCCAGTTTGACCCCAGCTCTGCCCTACAGGAGGACAAGGGCTGAGGCCACATGAGCTCATGCTCGTCCCTGTCCCCTGTGGCTCTCGCCTCCTCTCCTGAGATCGTCCTCGCCCTGCTTTGATCCCTGTCCTGGCTGACTCCCAGGCAGCAGGTAGCAGCATCTCCTGACCGGCAGCCTCTGTGCTTCTCCCACGCCCCGAGGGAGCGCATCTGCAGATGCAGGCCCTTCAAAGGCACCAAGTAAATCTTTGTGTGTCGGAGTGGACTTGGCAAGGGCTGGAGGGCTCAAGGTGTGGCTGTGCCCTGCCTGCCCCACCCAGAGCAAGGACAGCAGAAGGGAGAGGAGGGCGGGGAAGCTAACTGTGGCCAGGTCTCACTCTAGGCACTTGGGGATGGCCCAAGGAGTCTGGGTCAGGGCAGACTCTGCCCTCCAGGTGGCTGCCTTGGGAGATCCAGGCTGCCTGGGACCCCATGCACCTGCAGGGAGCCGAGTGCTTGTGGAAAGGAGTGAGGAAGGACCCATGAGCCTCAGTCCCAGCCCTAGCCCCTCTTCCGTGCAGCAGCTGGGTGGTCGTCCATTCAGGAGGCTCTGATAACTACCTGGGCTGTTTCTTCAGAGAGGAACTTACAATGAAATGCACCAATTGTCTGCGTTTACGCTGTCATGACTGGAAGCGTGCACCTGTGCTGAGTGTTGACACAAGCTGGCACCTGTGTCACCTGAACCCCTGTCAAAACTACAGAGCCCTGCAGTCGCTCCAGAAAATCCCCTCACACCCTTCCCAGTGCAGGCAGCTCCCCACCTGCTTGTGAACGAAAGCTTGGCAATGTGGGCCATTTGGGGGCCCATGTCCTAATATCCCAGCAGCTGAGACAGAGGCCAAGGCCAAGGACTGAAAGATCACCAGAGTGCGTTTGCAGGGCCTCATCCTGACAGGCCTCTTTCTCCCTGTTCCTCCCCACGCTTCAAGAAGAATGCAGCCCAGCCCCCACGGGCTGCTCATAGCTTCGGAACTTGAGACCTCTTACTGGGAAGGCAGGGATGGGCAGAGAGAACCAGAACAAAGCAGGAGGGAGGCAGAAGGGCCACTGCAATTTCTCTAACGCCGCACAGCCTGATTTTATTTAAGCCGTGCTTCAACAGAGGGACAATGATTTTTTATCATATGTAATTTATTACTTTTGAAAGCATATTGTTCCATGTCCATTTCAATTAAATGGAAATTAAGCGTGAGTCATGGCTGTGGATGTGACTTTACAGCACTCTGCGAAGCCACTGCCCTCTACCGCAGCAGCTAATTCTTCATCTTCCTCACCCCCTTGGTAGATTAGCTGCAAGACAGACTATGACTGCAGGGGCCTGGCTCCCAGGGATTCCAGTCTGCAAAGACCATGGGGGGCTGTCTTCCCTCCCAGGTCCCAGCACGAGAGGACAGCGATGAGCAGCGTCTGCTCCTGAGACAACGGCCAGCTCCTTTGCACACAGACAGGGACGTTTTGCTGGGCACGAAGCACAGTGAGTGAGTGATTTAGGGAAGAAGTGAATCTTTGGAAGAAGAAAGAACAAAGGTGACTCCGGGGAACACTTACAGACTCAAAATACTAGACGAAGACACACAACTTGGGAGAAGAGAGAAGAGGGTAAAAGGAACAGTGTGAATTATTCCAGAAACCTGGCTACTCCACTCCTCCAGGCAAGTAATGCGTCAGCTGTCTGCAGAGAGGAAGGTCTGGGGTCCCAGCCCTGTCCAGCGCCCCTCTGGGTCTTTGCTTCAAGCTAAGTTTTTTTAGTTCTTTCAGTGAGGAGCATCCTAGGATCCAGGTAAGCCTTGCCCAACCACCTAGATGAAGCCCACTTACGTGGGTGAGCCAGGTGGGCACCTGTGTAAGATCTGTGGCTGACCCCACCAGGCCTCTAGCCACCCCCTGGGGCTGTCTCTGCAAGGCCATGTTGTCACACATGTCCATGTTGTCACACATGTCCATGCCTTCCTGCGTTTCTGACTTCTCTTTGCAAGCCTGACTCAGGCCTTCCCCTTCCACAAGGCCTGCCTGGCCAGGTTTAGCTCTGTACCTCCCTAGCATATCCGGCTTCACTGCCTGTTTGCAGATCCACCTCTCCCTACGCTGTGTGCTTTTGAAGGCAGGGACCGTGTCTTATTCATCTTGGTTCTGTAGGGACCTATTAGGGCTCGCCACTCGCAGGCACTCCAAGTTTCTCCTCGACATTCACTTCTCCACCTGGCTCCTTAGAGCTGCAGCTCCGTCTTCTAGAGATGTCCATGAGAGCATCTTCCGTGCTACCCTTCCCTGTCCACGTGTCTGCCTCTCTCCAGTGGGCTCCGGGGATACCGACCATCCTGATCTTAGCCAATCCTAGCAAAAGCCAGCATAGCACCTGGCAGGGTGCAAATGCTCAGTGTTTGCTGCACGAAGGTGCCACAGATGCTGCTCCCTACCTACTCTCTCCTGTGCCCAGTAGGGACGGGGGCTCCCAGGACTCCAGCAGTCTCCCCAGGAACCTCGTTCTTTGCTCCTCAGGAGGCATGCCCACCATGCGTTTCTTGCTGAGAGCTTTAACCATGACCTCGTAAGGATGCTGGAGGCCAGGGTGTAAGGGTTCGAGTCTGGAAGGGAGCGATCTGGTAGACAGGGAATGAAGTTTCTGCAGGGGTTGGGGGGGGGCAGCACTTTCAAAGTCAACTGCATCACGGAGCCAGGGGTTAGAGACCCATCTCCAGAACTGGAAGACGAAAACCCTGCCACTTACTTACATCCCAGGATATGTCCTGGGGCCCTGGTCTGTGACCCAGCCTCCTGCCCTGTGCCGATGGGGATACACAGGAAACACACAGGTTCCACTTGGCAAAGCTCGGCTCTGCCATGCATCTTGGCTGTGCAGGTCTGTGCAAGGCTTATATGGGGTGGAGAATATGCAGCCCCAGGGGCTACCCAGCAGCTGTGGGTTCCTACCCGGATCCCCCCTCCATACACAGCCAAGTCTCTGGATTCTCACTTTTGTACTCCAGGTGGAAGCCGGCCGCAGACACGCTGATGTCGGAGTAGAAGTGAAGGTAGAGCTGGTTGGAGGTGCTGTTCAGAAGGGCAGGCACGGTTGTCCCTGGGCAAAGAAACCAGGGTCATTTAGGCTGAGTCTCCCCACAGCCCCCAACCCCGAGGTCCTACTGCTTCTGCTGATGTCCTCCCACCGAGACTCCCAGGGGGCCCCTATGTTGAAGACACTGAATGGTAAATTAGCACCCCTTAGAGCACTGGGTTTCAGGGAAGGTGGACTCCAAACCACGTCCTGCAGGATGAGCAGGGCCATAGCTGCAGATCCGCAGGTGGGGAGTTCCTCGGAGGCCCTGCCAAGGCATCGTCAAAATGGCCCTGACACGTCCAGTTATCTGGGCAAGTCAGCATGATAGACAGATTACCTGGGGGGGGGGAGCATGGACCCCACTTCTGGTGTCTTAGTAACATAGGATTCTGGGCCCCACACTCTGTGGGAAGCCCCCACTGAAACAGATGAAGCTGTGCCCACTTTGGAAAACAGACTGGCCATGCCCCAGACAGCTAAACACAGCTACTGCAGGACTCAGCGAGCCCCTCCTAGGTGGACACCCAAGATAAACAGTGTACACCCCACAAAACCTCTCAGTCAATGTTCATGCCAGCATTGTTCATAATCTTCCCAAAGTGGAACACCCACGTGCCCACACACTGAGTGGATAAACAAAACACGGAGTCCCCATCCAAACAAGGGCCAGTCCACCTGACAAGGTGGTCCACCTTGAACACATGCCAAGTGCAAAGAAGGCAGACATGGAAGACCACATAAAGTATGAGTCCTTTCACATCAAATGCCCAGGCCAGGCCAGCCCATGGGGCTAAAAGGTAAAGGAGTGGCTGTCAAGGACTGGGGGGGTGGAGGGTGGGGGGGTGGGAATGGGAGCTCAGTGCAAATGGGTCCCTAGTTTCTTTTTGGGGTGATCAAAATATCCTGGGATTAGACAGCAGTGACACTTGTGGGACCCTGTGACTGTACTAACCACCAATGGCATATGTATGTTACAACAGCAAGTTTCATGATACACGAGCTCTATCTTGATCATAATAAGGATGCTCATACCCACCTCTGACGCCCCTGGAAGCCCCGCCTTACCTGAGAAACTCCCCAGCATGGTGACCGTGTTGTCTGCACCGTCAAACACTTCCAGGGAGTCCCAGTTCTGCTCTGTGACAAAACTGATGACTTGGATCTGGGAAGGCAGAAGGACTGAAGTGTGGGTTATGCAGCCCGAGTCACCCGCCTTTCTCTGCCTGTCTCCCTCCCCTCTTCTCCCCTGCTTTTTGCTCCCCTCCCTCCTCCTCCCCTCCCTCCCATCCCTTCTCCTCCCCTCCTCCCATCCCCACTGTGAGTTTATTTTTACTCTGCAGCCACTCCGGCCTGACACTGAGCTATGCCTCTTAGACAAAGTAAGACGTAGTCCCTACCTCCAAGGAGCTCTCTGTCCAGGTGTGAAATAAATGGCTAAACTCAGGCACTGGGATTACTGTGGTCTGACTTCCCCCTCCTCTCTGGAACATTCTGTGGGCTCCTCCCTTTCCTGACTTGGTTGCAGGAGATGTCTTGCAGCATGGAGCCAGCCGCCCAATCCCAGCCAGGCCAGTGCAGCCCCAGCCGCAGCCGCAGCCGCAGCCGCAGCCTGCTGCCTCTCTGCTGGCCTGCAGGCTCCTGCCCCTCGTCCAAGCCTCTGCCCCAAGTTGGCGCCCCCTTCGCTTGGCCCTGGCCCTGGGCGCTGGTCATGCCTCCCATTCAGCATCTGAGCGCTGGCTGGGATACCCAGGTGAGCGGCACTTTGTTCCTTCTCCTCCAAGCCTCATCTGCAGTCTCCCTCTCTACCCTCTTCAGTCCTAAGGAAAAGCCATTTGGAGAACACCTGAGTGCTCCACTTCCTCTCCCAGGTGCAGGATACTGTCTTCTCTCTGCCTTCCCAGCGGCCCAGCCAGTGCTCACTTGTCCTGCTTCCCCAGCTGCCTGGCCCCTCCCCGTGCGCTTGTGTGCGGGCCACAGGGGCAGGGCCCAGCCTAGCACCTGCCAGCCTGAGGCGCCCGCGTGTCCCTACCTGGATGCCAGCACCTTCAGGGACCATGATCTTCCACACACAGTTGAGGCTGTTGAGGTAGGGCTCCGGGAAGCCGGGGGACAGGATGGTGCCCCTGCGCTCTGTGAGGTTGCCTCCGCACGGCACTGGGAGGGGATGCAGCCATGGTCAGAGGCTCCTCCCACTGGACCCCAGGGCTCCCCACACATGCTCCTCCCTCAGGGCCCCCAGCCTCTGCCTGGGACTTCTCCGTGCTGGTTTCCTTCTTCGTGTCCCCAGGAACACGTTTTTGTTCTGGCTCTGGCTTCCACCAAGGACTGGTCCCCCTATACCCTGCTTTAGGGGCCAGGCTCCAGGCATGCCCGCCCCAATACCCCAGCTCCTCCTCCTTGCTGCTCTCACACCCAGCCTCAGGACTACGGGACAGCCTCCCTGTGCCACACAGCTGGCAAGGGGCTGCCATGCGCCTGCAGGCATCTGCTGGGCCTGCCACCTCCCCCAGGGAGAAGGGGCTAGCAGTGCCCCCACTCACTGCCTTCCCTCACCTGGCCCTGGCTGTCCCGGTACTCACCCACACACGTGGGTGCTGAGACATTCCACTGGGCCAAGGCCCCTGGCACAGGGAGGCACTCGATTTCTTGGGACCCCTGCAGGGCATAACCGGAATTGCATTCGAAGCGGACGACGGCGCCCACGGAGAAGTCACTGCCCAGCCTCTTGCCATAGCGGGGTTCAGGCACAGAGCTGCACTGCGTGGCACTGGTCCGGGGCACGGCTGCAGGGGACAAGGGCACTGAGGGGTGGGCTGCATCCCTCTAGAAGCTGGCCCAGGGATGCAGACGATGGGACTGGAGCAAAGACAGCCTGCAGGGAGCCTGGGAGACTCGGCTCTTCCCTTGGGGCAGGGGGCGGGGCTCTCTGGATGGGGTCCACTGTACTAGAACTCAGCTTGGATGCACAGCTTCTGGAGCCATGGAGGGGTTGCCATGGTAGTGTGATGCAGCTGGTCCTTCAGGGACCCCATCCCCTAACAGGAGGATGGGCTTTCTTCTCGTCTCCCAGCAACTCTACCCTGCTTCTGGCCTCTCCTCCCTGTGGGTCTTAACACCATACCCAGGGCTCTGCTCTCTCTGAATCTCCCGTGCCCTCCCTGACCCCTGCAGTGGCTGATGGGACCCAGGCTCAGGGATGGTGTCCCCCAGGGAAGTCCATCCTGGGCAGAGTAGAATGAACAAGACTATGCTTGGAACCTGGGCTCCATGAAGATGGACGTCCTCTGGACCCCTGGAGTTTGGGACCTGCACCTGGACACCAGGAACACTAAGATGTCGCCTTTCTGGGCCAGTAAGGACGGCAACACAGGCTCATGACCTGCTTGCTACCAGGTACTCTGTGCACTCTCTTTTAATCCTGTCGGTGTGGTGCTACTACTCCCCACTCCCCATCTTACAGGTGGGCAAACTGGGGCTCCAGGATGTGGAGCAGCAGGGCCCAGCTGGAAAGTGGTGGGGCTGGAGTTCAAATCCACACCCATCGGATGCTGGACCCCTTCCTTGACCTACACTTTTTCTGCACCTCATAGACCAAACAAAGCTTCCAGGGGAGACAGTTCCGGTAAGAGGCCCGGGCTGCTCACCCCAAGGCCATCTGGGCTCCACTGGAGCATGGAGGGGTGGGCATGGGGGCGGAGACTGGTTCTCTGGGTCTTGTTTCCTTGCTCATTCCACAGAGTTTGGTCTAAGAAATGTCTATTGGGTAAGTGAACAGACTAAATTCAACTGAATTTCAGGGATGTGCCTCACAAACCAGCAATTGTCCCCAAACATGGAGGAAGAGGCTCAGACTAGGGTCAAGTGCACCTGTTCCCTCCATGACCACTTTGGGACCCCCACATGCCACATACCTTGGTAGACAAAGTGGAAGCCTCTGGCTGGTACTTGGCCTTTGGCACTGAACTTGATGAGCACTTGATTGGAGGTGGCCAAGGGCAGCGACTCACCTGCCAAGGTAAGGGACAAGGAGGAGAGGAGGACAGTGAGGGCAGCCATCGGGCCCAGCAGGCACGGTCCTGGCCACGAAGGAGGGGCTGCCACACCCACACAGCAGCTCCTCCCACATCCAGGCCTTCCGGAAACAAGACCTCAGTTTTACTGCACACACAAAATTCACGGACAATGTGTGTTAGAAGATACTGTGTGGGGCTGGGGCTGTGGCATAGCGGATAAAGCCACCGCCTGTAGTGACAGCATCCCATATGGGTTCCAGTTCAAGTTCCAGCTGTTGTAGCCATTTGGGGAATGAACCAATGGATGGAAGATATCTCCCTCTCTCTACCTCTGCTTCTCTGAAACTCTTTTTTTCAAACAAATGAATAAATCTTAGAAAAAAAGATGATGCTGTGCATGGGTGTCCAAAATGTCTCACGCAATATACATGTTTTTTATCTTTTAATTGCATTTTCCGCAAGCTTCTTGAAGGATGTTTATATTAGGACATTATTGAGAGTGAAAGGGTGTAATAGCTATGTTGGGACAATCAAGTGGACCTGGGGGGCTGTCCCAGGCAAGCCAGGATGTGCTGTCATCCAACTGATGACACACAGCTTAGGAGGAAACCTGCAGTGGCACGGGGAGCCGTGGAGGCCACCAGCCTCTGCAGCACAAGGCGGAGGTGTGGCTGCTGCATGCCATGGGTGAGGGTGGCTGAGGGCAGAGACAGTGCCCAACAGAGCTGGTGAAGCCCTGATGCTCAGGGCTGCTTGTCATCATGCTGCCCCTCCGCACACACAGGGACCCCTGAGAACGGCTGCTGACCACGCCTTGAGAAGGGAAGCAGTGATAACGGGAACCAGGCTGCAGCAGAGTGGGCAGCCACGGGGAGGCCCGGCAGTGCCTCCAGAACACCCACGTGGAGCCAGTGGCCACGAGGAGCAGGGTACTGCTGCATGGCAAGCTAACATTACACGTGGCCCAGATGACTGGGCCCAGCCAGGAGTTGTTGCCCCAGCTGACCTCTGGCTCCCGACTCAAAACAAGAAGTCATGAAGACCACCTGTCTTCACCATCACCGCCGTCTCAGCTCCTTCTGGAGATGGACGTGAGCAGAGCAGAGCTCAGCCCTCCCAACCTCCCCTCCTCCGTCCTCAGATAAGTGGGTCAGTGCCCTGGGGACTGGTCACAGAGCCCGCGGTGGCTTTGGTCCTGGACACAAGCACAGGAAAGCACAGAGGAAAGTCGCTGGACTCAGGGGAAGACTTCTGGGCTTTAAGGGGAGACTGCGAAGTCAAAGCAAACGTTGTTATGGGAGGTACAACAAAGAACAGGCAAAAATCTCAGAAGATCCTCAGCCATGGCTGTCGCAAGGTTAAGCCGAGCATTGCATCGGTGAGGTGACAGGAGGAGACGTGCCGGAGGCAGGACCGGTGGCCAGTGAAGGCACAATGAGGTGAGATGCTGGCACCAGCAGCTGGAGTCCGCAGGAACTGAACAGTGACAGGAAGAGGAATTTGGGGGCCATTCTCCCAGAATCCACAGGGAAAGAACGAAGAGATGAAAATTATTGGAGAAATGACAGGCGACATGGAGGACGGATGGAAAAAAATCCAACAGGCATATGTCAGAAATGTCAGAGAGCAAAGACAGAGAAAGTGAAGGAGAAAAACAAGAGAGGAGCTTCTAAGAGAGGAACTTCCTTTGCTAAGTCTTGAGTTTCAGATGGAAGGAGTGTGCCACGTACCAGATCCAGTTAGTGCAAAGGGGCCTCCTTCCATCATAACACACCAAGCAAGTGTCTCAAGTTTGAAAAGGAAGAAAAAGTAGGAAAGTCCCACGCACCGAGAGCACAGCTCCCACGCAAGGTCAGTGAATCAGGTTGGACCCTGATTTGTAATACTGAATATTGGAATAAAATGGAACCATCGCTGGGGTATCGACCAATGGAGTGCGTGGCCCCCAACCTGGTGTGCAGTCAAGTTGTCATTTACGTGATACATCGCAAGGAACGCATCCCATGCATGCAAGATGACAGAAAGCACTGCAGCCATCAAACCTGCCGAAAGAGAAGTGGGTGCAGAAGGAAATTCAAGAACTGGCAGGGATAAGCACAATCAGGAAGAGCGGTTCATGTGAAAGCTCTTATTAATGAGGGAACACGTGAGCTGGAGATGTCAAAACTTGTTCTCGGGGAAGAAGTCCATAACTTAGCAGCAATCGCTAGCAATACCAACAAAACAAAGTCCAAAGACACCAAGGAAAACCTGGAACTTTAGAGACGGGTCAGGCGAGGATGGGGATGTGAGAAAGCAAAATCAAAACAAGGGCAAGGAAGAACAGACCAAAACGAGGTGACCGATATCAGACGAGTAAAACAAATAAGCCTCCTCTCATCAGAAAAGGTCTGGGAGAAAATGAGGGAAGACACGTCAGGCCAGGGCAGACAGGAGAACCGTTAGTAACAAGAGAAGACGACAGAGTAGCTCAATTGTCCTGTGAGCTGCTTTGACACGACATTCCCGAGCAGAACTGGAACATGGAAGACGAAGTGGAGACTGGTGGGTCGTGGTCCTCAGTTTTGTTCAAAGCCCAGCACAGCTCAGGGACAGGGACAGGGACAGTGCCCCCAGCAGCAGCCTGGCCCACGGCAGAACCTCTCCAAAGGCGGAATGAGGGAACCTGAGTCTACTGCCCTCGATCCCTAGATGTTTCCTTTGTGGGGCCTTCCAAAGATTCGTGGGCGATGGAACTAAAAGGTAAGCTTCTTTTGGTATCAAAAAACCTGGGAATCCTTTCATAATCCATATTTTTAAGAACTTCTTGAAGACACCTTGTATGCATGGATTTCAAACTTTTTTGCACCAAAATAAACTTATCTTTTCTTTCCATTTTCTGTAATGCTTTAGAAGGACCCTGTACTTGCAACTCTCACTCTCTCTTTTTCTCCTTTTCTCTATTTCTATAGGTCTTGTACGTCTATATTGATATCTATATTTTTATCTATAGATCCTAAATATATGAAGGTACCTCCACAAGCTTGTCAAAGATGGAGTTAAAAGATAAATTTGTTTTAGTTCAAGAAAATTAAAGCCCACGGTTAGTTTTTTCTTTATACTACGCATTTTCTATGAACATTGTGCATACATCTCTCTCTCTCTTTTTACCTGTGGGTCCTATATCTATACTTACACATCTGTATCTATACTTATGGCTATCTATCTGTCCATCCTTCCATCCACCCACCCATCCATCCATCTTGTATTTCTGCTTGTATATATCTATACCTGTATCTATGTCAATATCCAAATTTGCAAGCTCTGTATTTACACCTGTCTACCTATACATATACTTACACTTATATATCTCTCTACATATACCACTTCATGCACCTGTCTGCTGAGAGATTTTTGAGAACTTGGGACATTCTGATCTTACACATCTTGATTGGGAATGTATGGGGGTGGTGGCATTGAAAAATCTTTTAGTTTAGATCACTGATAGAGTGGATTTGAAAAATGAAATTAAGTCCGAGATACCAGTTATTGTAAGCCCCTTTACTCCTAAAGAGAACTCTGGGAGGCAGAACTTCCATTGGGTGTTTCAGAGGACTCTGAAGCTCCGAGAGGGCAGGCGCTGTGCCAGGAGTCACTCAGCAGTGGGCGAGCTGAGATGGAGAGTCCAGCCCAGCTGGCGTGACCACAGAGCCGGAGTCCGTCCCTTTTCACCTCTCTACCCACAGAGGACACAAGCTCTCCCCAGATAGTCAGAGATTTAAAAAAACAGTCCTTGGCCACTAGTAGGACCACATGCAGTTCCCAAAGCAGAGATTCCACAGAACCCATTCTGCAACCACACGACAATAAAAACAGAAGACAACAGGGGCTATAAAAGGCCCATCGGCAGCAGCTACAAAAACAACCAAAATCTCCAGGAAATATCTAGGGTTAAAATGAACAACAACAACAACAACAACAAAACACTGTTTAAATGAAAATTATAGCAACTTTCCAAACATTACAATGATCAATAAATAGAGAGATGCATTATGTTCCTGGATAGAAGAAGGGATGACATCATAAAGATGTGAGCTCTCCCGTTTAATTTGTAAGTTTTACAAAATTGCAGTCAACATTTTGATGCAATGTTTTAAAACTTGACGAAGTACTTTTAAATTTTATTAGGAGGCTAAAGTAAACGGGAACGGCAAATAAAACATTCAGGAAAAACATGGAGGGGCTGTTATGGGCACTGATGGCGCCATGCATCGACAGGGTTACAGAAGTGAACACCTCGATAGAGGGGCAGTGATTAAAGCTGATTCAAGGCGAAGCAGGCACTCAGAGGAAATGGGTACAAAGCAGACACACCAACGCTGAACTTGGCAAAAGGGAGGTTTAAGGAGACTTCAAAATATTCATGGAAAATGGAGTTTATTTTGCTGTTAAGAATTTTGAAATCCTGGGGCCAGCGCTGTGGCTCACTTGGCTAATCCTCTGCCTGCAGCATCGGCATCCCATATGGGCTCCGGGTTCTAGTCCCGGCTGTTCCTCTTCCAGTCCAGCTCTCTGCTGAGGCCTGGGAAGGCAGTGGAGGATGGCCCAAGTGCTTGGGCCCTGCACCCGCATGGGAGACCAGGAGGAAGCACCTGGCTCCTGGCTTCAGATTGGTGCAGTGCCAGCCATAGCGGTCATTTGGGGGGTGAAACAACGTAAGGAAGACCTTTCTCTCTGTCTCTCTCTCACACTGGCTAACTCTACCTGTCAAGTAAGTAAAAAAAAAAAAAGAAAAGAAAAGAAAAGAAAAGAATTTGAAATCCATGCATTTTTCCCATCATACACATTTTCCATGATGTTGTTGAATATCCCTCATATATATGGATTTCTAATTTTTTTGCACCGCAATAAGCTTCTCTTTTAATTCCATTTCCACCAACTTTTTGAAGCACCCTTGTATATGTCAATCTGCCATTCACGTATGCTGGCATTCTCATTGGACCACTGATGAATTTGAAAGAATATGGTTCAATTCTCTATATCAAATAACACATCCAAATAAATACCAAAGGTATTAAAGCAAAAACAATGAAGTGAAAAAAAAGTAAAAGAAAGCACAGAGGAATATTTATTTGATCTATACTAAAAGCAAAGGAGAAAACTATAAAAGAAAACAGAGATAGATTTGATATCATGGGGAATTTAAATTTTCTAACATTAAAACATGCCCTGAAGAAAATTAAATGGCAAGTGACAAATTAGAGGGGCAGGCTTTTTATAGCATATAATCTTGATAAAAGGTTTTCAGCATGTATAATATATACAGCTTATAATTATATGGCGCTCCACTCCATAAATAAGAAAATAAGTGCTAATAGAAAAATCAACACCAATTCACAAACAAGAAACGTGTGGGCCAATAAACACATTACAAAAAGGTTACCCCCTAACTAGTAATAAAAAAGGCAAATTGGAAAATGAGATGCCATTTGCACTTTCAAACTGATGATGCCTTTGTTTTTTTAATTACCTGCTTTTGTGAGAAAAAGCAGGCCCTCTGACTCATCGTGGGTGAACACAGTAGCAAGATCTTTCTCAGGGGGGTTTGGCAATCTGTATAAAAAGTCCTAATGATCTCACAAATCCTCTAACTTGGTAATTCTACTTCTAGTTAGTCTAAGGTCAGAGATTGTGCATAAAGATATATGTATAATGCACTGAATTACTATGCATAAGAGGGAAAAATTAGAAAGAATAAAAATGCTCCATAATGAGGAATTCATTGCATAAATCTTAAATAACTGAGAGACTACTATGCAGCATTTAAAAATCCTATTATAGAGGGAGAATACAGCAGAGAAAAGCTCACAGCAAATATTTCAATACAAATATATATATTGTTTTATGCAATAAAATACGTGAAAGATTAAGTCGAGTAGATGTAAAGACTGGAAGGAATGACACTACATCTTATCGGCGGCTCTTCCAGGCTGGTTTTTATTTTACTCTCCGTACGAGTATTCTGTTGTGCCCCGAGATGTCTACAATGAAAATGCAATATGCTGCTGATTAGGAAAAAGCTGTGTGGTCTGAATACAAACCCACAGGAGACTGGTGGCGGTCTAGACAGTCCGGGGTGGGCAGCTCCTGCAGGCCGGAGAGCAGGGCGGGAAGCCATGTAGCTCTGCCTGTGGCCATGTGGTGCTCACGGGGCCCCTGGCCTTTGCAGCCTGCCCGTGCCAGCCTCAGCCCCCACCCTCACCACTGGCTGGGCCCTGGTACCTGTGTGGGAGCCGGAGAGCGAGCTGAGGAGCCGGGCATGCTGGCTGTGGCCGTCGTGCACCTCCACTACGTCGTTGAGGGCGGTGTGGAAGAAGGCAAACTGGCCGAACACCACTGCGGAGGAGACACAGCGTGCAGACCTCGAGGACACGGCCCGGGTCGGGGCCCCTGGCCCGGAGGAGGGCAACCCGGAGGAGCTTGTTGGCTCACAGGTGCCCTTTTGCCTGGCTGATAGGCACAATTGCCAGACCCGGGGCACAGGTGCATGGGGAGCTGGATTAGGCCCCAGGCTGCCCTTCTTCACCAAGGGCAAGACAAGGTCAAGGATACTCCCCAAGGTCAGGCCAGTGAGGAAGGCATGGAGCTAACCTCGTCCCCTCCCAGAGAGCAGCCACAACAGCTATCTGGGCAGTGGAGGGGCTTTCTGGGACACCCCCCTTTTTCCATACCATCTCAGGACCCCCATTCTTCCTTACTGTTCTTCAAAGATCCAGCAGACCAGGGCAGCCCCTCAGCACAAGACCCCCCCAACAACTGAGAGGCAGGAGGACACAGAGTAGCAGCCTGCTCCCAGGCAAGCAGCAGCTGTCCATGGGGACAGGCAACCTCTCCACCCCAGTGCCCTCTGCCAGAGCCCATGGGGCAGGTATCACGCCTGCCAGGGCCATCATCTCAGACCACGAGTCTTCCACATTTTTATCCCTATTTTGGAGACAAAGAGATGGTGGCTCAGAGGTCAGCAGTGTTACCCAAGGGCAACCTGCTAGTGTGAAGGGGGCTGCAGAGCTGGTGGCCGGAACCCTCCGAGGTCCTCATCAAATAAGGCCTATGCGCCTTGCTGTTTGCTGGGCATTCAGGCCAGCAGCTGTGGACCTCAGGGGCTGTCCTCAGCCCTCCCCTCCCTGCTCTTCACTGCTGGAGGGCCCTGGGTTGCTGCTGCCCGCCAGCCCCTGCTTCACTCCCAGGCAACCTGATGCCTCAAGGACAGGAGCCAGGGTGGAGAACTCTCAATTGGGACTCAGAGCTTTGAGCAAGCAGGAAGTCAGATTTGTGCATTGTACATGTTGTGTGTGTGTTGCCTTCATGTACACATGTGTGCATTCCATGTGATGTGTGTATTGTATGCACGTGTGTCAACTGTGCATGCATGTACCTGTGTTCCACATGTACACTGTATCTGTTGTCTGTTGTATGCTGTGTCTCTCGTCTGTTGTGCATTGTATATGTTGTATGCATTATGTCTGTTTATGTATTGTGCACATGAGTGTCGTGTGCATGCATAAGTGTTGTGTGTATGTTGTGTGGGTTTGTGCCTGGGTACACACTTCTGTGTTGGGGCAGAGAGGGACTCTGGCTACAAAGTGTGTGCAATGTTGAGAGAAGTGGAGTAGGAGGATCTTGGCTGTCAGATCATGGAGCAGGAGGAAGGGTACCTTGCTGTATCCTGAAAATGGGCACTGAGTTAGGGCTGGTAGCAAGGGCCTCTCTCTGCTCTCCCCTGCAGTGATGGACAGGCAGTGTCCATTCCAGGGGGAGGAGACAGGAAAAACAAAACAAAAATCCAAACCCAGACAGACACTTCAGCAAATAGAGAAACAATGTAATTTTAGATAGTGTGAAGTTTGGGAGGTAATGGGGAAGTAGGATAGGGCAGGAGACTGTAGGTGAGGAATCCAAGGAAGACCCCTGGGAAGGTGAGGATATAGCTGCCCCTGGGCCCCGGCCTGGGGGAGTCTTTTGCAGATCACTGCCATTCTCAGACCCAGCTCTGCACAGTTGGATGCCAGGCCAACAACACTGAGCAGCTTTGGCACTGGCTGCTTGCGAAGGCCTGAGCTCCTCATCACTGGGGGAATTCAAGCACAAACTGCATGCCTGCTAAGCGAGGATTGTGCTCTGGGAAGCAGACTAGATTGGACAACCGTCTAGGGCTCTCCTGTCCATGGTCCTGCAGGTCTACGCTCCTGCCCCCAGTGGCTGCTGGGAGCATGTACGCCTGCACGTGAGTGTGCAGGGGCTGGGCAGGAGCCTGTGCTGGGACACCTGGGGCCATGGCTGAGTTCACAGAGGGCAAGAACATGTCTCTCCCTTCTGTGGTCCCAAGCCCCTGCACAGTGATGGCACCGGGAGGCGCCGACTTAATGCTTAGTGAATAGCTTGCACCATCCCATCTTAGGCAGCTCTCCTGGACGGTCAGGACTCTGCCACAGCCACTGTCACCGGTGTTGAGAAATACCTGTGAGTCTTCCCATACAGAGGAGACCCAGGGATGGCAGCCAGGCCCATTGCCTGCTTGTTCTTCAGGATCTTCCTGAGCGTCCCCTGGTTTGCAGGGTCCCAGCACCACCTGGTGACATGCCTGCAACTTTCTGCCTGCATCTCTTGGAAACTGGAGGTTTCTGTCTGTCCAGGGCCGTGACCTGCTCCTCACCCTTCTCCTGCTTGTTCCACCTGTAGCTTCTGGGCCAGGCTCAGTTCTTGGAAGGGCTCCTGCTCTCTGTCACCTGCACATCCAAGCTCAACTCCCTCCCATTCCCTTCCTCCTGCCTGCTCCTTGGACACCCACCACGGTTCCCAAGAGACTTGGGCTGTGCTGGGTGGCCCTCCAGCGCCCCCTGCCTCCTCCAGTCCCAGCCAGCTCCCCCCACCAGCTCTGGGGTGCAGCTGGTCTCATGGGTGCCTTCTTCGCTCTGTGTCAGCCCATGCCAGGGCATCCAGACTCAGGTGTCCTGTTTGCTTGTTCCCACTGGGCGACTGGAGAACTGGGAAGGGCCTCAGGTGTTTCCCATTTTGGAATGAGGTGGAAGGATTCATAAAACATACAAACCAAACCAAACCAAACCAACCAAGCCATACCGTAGTCCTTGGGCACAGTGACAAAATACAAGCAGATCTCCCCGCTGGTGTAGTTCTGGGGGTAGTTGGGGGACAGGACCACTCCATCCGAGCCCACGTACTGTCCCCCACAGGGGGCTGAAAGAGAAACCAGAGAAAGCCCACGTGACCTCATGGGCCTCTCAGCAGCTGTCCATCCTGGCTTCTGTCCCCAGCTTCTGGCTCTGGAGGGCTTGCCTCGAGGTGGGTGGATGCTGGCACAGAGAAGGGGGTGGTGCTGAGGACACTGCCCTGCCCTGTCCAAGGACATCCTCGCTGGCCTGGCACATGGCCTGAAATCCACCCCATGCCATCCAGAGGCCCCTGGGCAAGCACCAGCCCTTGCCCTCTGTCCGTCAACACTGGCATCACTCCTTGAAGGTGATCTGGGGGAGCCCTGTGGGGCTGGGGAAGAGGCTGTGCCCCTGCGGTGGGCATGTGCACCCAGGCGAGTGGTGTCTGCATGAGCAGGAGGTTCCAGCTTCCTTCCCCAGACCAAGCGCTGGGGGAGCTGCCAGCCCACACCACAGCCCCCTTATCACCTGCTGTTCCCGCCACCTGCTGTTCTTT
This sequence comes from Sylvilagus floridanus, assembly GCA_949820135.1. NCBI lineage: Eukaryota > Metazoa > Chordata > Mammalia > Lagomorpha > Leporidae > Sylvilagus > Sylvilagus floridanus. The sequence continues at coordinate 24,896,945 of OX463225.1, forward strand.
TCCTGGCACCCAATTTCCACAAGGGGTGGGCCCCAGTGCCAGCCTCACTCCTTGTCCACGGGGCCTTTTGGCTTCTCTATGTTCTCATCCTAAGCTTAACCTACCTGCAGCCAGCCCATTCCTCTGCCCTTACCTGTCTATGTCTGAGCTCTCAGCAATTCTCCCCAGGGCCCAAGAATAAGCCTGGGGGGCCCCTTGATGTTCCCTTGTCCCAGGTGTGGCGTCGGGGGAGGCTCTGCTGAGGACATGAGAATCTGACCCATGGGGGCAAGGATGCCGAAAGGCACCTCAGCCACCCTCAGGCACAGCACACCCAGGCTTGCCAGGCCTTCCTCTGCGGATGGTGCCCCGTTTTCCCTTTCCCTAGCCCCGGCCAGGCTCACGCCACCTGTGCACACTGGCCGGGGATTGTTCCACACGGGCTTCCCGTCGGGCCCCAGGACACAGCTCAGCGTGGAGGAGCCCTCGACTTCATAGCCCCCATGGCAGTAGTAGGTGATGGAGGAGCCCAACTTCAGGTCAGACCCCACTCGTGTGCCGTTCTTGATGGAACCAGGATCAAAACATGATTCTCGCGGGTTTTCTGGAAAACAAGAACAACGAGCCCATTTGTGAATGTGGCAGGCTCGTGCGTGGCCTCCGCCTGTGTTTCAGCACCCAGGAGGAGACCCTGATTTTACTTGGCCACACAGGGTGTGGGGACTCGGGCCCAAGAGCATCTCTAAACTGGGTTGGAAATCCAGGGCCAGGAATCACACTGGAGAGGTCAAATTCTCCTCCCTCATCCCCCCACTGAGGAACAGGTGCTGTTCTACCTGCTAGGAGCCCATGGTCTCTGGACCACATCCCAGCCATGGGCAGGTTACCATGGTCAAGGCCAGGCAGGCACAGTCCACCCTGTGCTCCACCGAGACCTCCCCCAACCCTGCATGGCAGGCTGCCCGGGCTCTGTGTCTGCAGCTGGCTTTTGGCGAACAGTCTTTCTCTTTTGTTCTGCCTCCACCATGCTGCAGGCTGGGGAGGGGAGGCTGCACCTGCCGGGCAGGCCGCGTCATGTCCATCCTGTCCACCCCTCACAGGAACTTCTGAGTGCATGGGAACCCATACCTGGAGTTAGGAAACCACACTCCCAGCTGGAGTTGAGGCCCCCAGGACAGATCCCCAGGGCTCTGCATAGGGAATCGGGTGATTGTGAGTTTATTTCACCAGCAGCATTTTCCCACTGAGATAATGACCCCCGCCTTACGTCTTCACAATCAGGCCTGAACTTGACGGAGGATGGGAGGCCTGAGACTCGGGGGGTTCCTCCACAGCCCCCTTGTCAGCTGTTGTTCCCTTCTGTCCATCACCACCTTTCCTTGGTCCCCTGTGCTCAGGCCATGGATAGTCAAGAGGCCTGACATCAGGGCTGGGCAGAGGCCAACACGGCTGAGGCCAGTCAGTCCCAGGGAGGGGCAACTGAGTACTGGTTTTTGATCAGAATGCTTGAGGCTACATTCTGGGGTGCCCCAGAGATGCCCAAAGATGGGGGCTCCTGCAGAGGTGTAGAGAGCTCTTCAGAAGGACTCAAAAATTCAAAGGGCAGCACAAGGCAAGAAGAGGCCGGAACAGAAGGGATCAAAGCGCAGGGATGATTGGTGTGGAAGGTACTCCGCTGAGGGCTCTTGCTGTCACCTGCGTGCCTTTTCAGATTCCTTATATGGGAGGCAGCTGCTGCTTGAGGCTGTCACTCAGCTGTCAATCAACTTATTGACTGACAGGATGGGACTCAGAGTCCACGAGCGCATCAAGTCTGTCCTGTTCCCTAAGTGTTCAGCCGCAGCTGAGGGGAGGGGTCGTGGGTGCACGATGGCCCTGAGACCCAGGAGAGTGCAGACGTGGTCCCTCTCCCAGCAGAGGACCCCTCAAGACTTTCTCCAGGTGCCCTGGGGTGCATCTCCCTGACCCCTGTATCAGCTCCGTCCTCTACCTAAGCCTGTGGCTCCAGCCAGAATACAAATGGCCACTGGGTGACCTAGAGGTGAATCTCAGAGATTCAGGGATCTGTCACCATGTCTGACATTTATCTGTCCTTTTCATCAATTAAAGTGAACCCAATCTTCTCTGAATTTCATAGCAATTCAGTCACGTGGGACCAAGTTCACACAGCTACTTGTGGTGCTCCATATTCATCCCCCACACCCCCGCCACCCTTAAATAATGGAACCCAGATTCAATTTAGAGCTTCAAAGTGTCAGCTAAATTCTACATTTCCCAACCTCTTGGGTGGCCAGGTCTGGCCAAAGAGAAGCATGCACAAGTCAGATCAGGTCTGCTGGAAGCAATCCAACAGCCTCCTGTCTCAGAGGAAAGTCTGCATCCTTACAGGCACACAAGGCCCTGCAGTGTGGCCCAGGCATCCCCTCTGTGGCCTCGACTCCTGGGGTCCCCTTGCCGACTGTGCTCCAACCACACGGGCCTCCATGCATGCAGCGTCCCCACCTCCTGTGCATGGCTCCCTCTCTCCCCATTCAAGTCTTAGCTCAATGCTCCTTTGCAGCAAACAGATATTCCCAGTTCCCCAAGGCTGCCCTCCACTGCTCCCTGCTTTATTTCTCCCCGCTGTGATTTGTACTCCCACCTACCACCTATGTACCTTATATCCTTCTATCTCCCTTCACTGGAATGTAGGCGCCAGGAGAGCAGCTTTTCAGCTTTGCTCACTTCTGTATTCCAGTGCCCGGCAGCCATTCTCTAGGTATTATTAAAGGTGACCCAGCAGAGGGAATGCTGGCCGGCCCTCCCTCCTTCCCTGCCCCTCCCTGCAGTCTAGGACGTGATGGCCACACCCCAGTCACCACCGTGGATTGAGGGTAACCTTGAGGATGGGCAGCACAGTAGGGCAGAGAGACAAAAAGGCACCTGGGTGCTGGCACTCCATCAGCAAGCAGTGTGTGCCAATCTCTAGATTTCTTTCACAGGAAGTAGAAACCACTCCTACCTTGCTCGAGCGCTAAGTCTTGGGGTAACTTGCAGTGGCAGTGGACACTAACTGACCTGTAACTATCCTGATGTCAGAGTCTCCTCTCTCCCTTTCTCTGACCAACTCCAGGCCCTCTTGGGGCAGGTTTCTTGAACTTTGCCTTTTCTCTGGCAAGATCCTGTTTTCCTTTTCCCGGTCACTGGGTGCGTGTTTCCTTCCAGTGGGTTCTGAGCTCCTGGAGTTCACAGCCTATCATGCACTCTTCTCGAGGGCCGGCAAGCAGCACAGCACTTGACCAGGGCTGGTCTTGTTTGGCGCATAATAGAGGCTTAACAAACGGCTGCTGAATCGTTTGGCTGAACACCACGAGGCTTGGAAAATCAACAAGGGCATCCAGGATTTCAGCCACTGACTCCATTGTGTATGTACTCCCATCTCAGAGGATGACAGCGCCTCACTCCAGACATTACCTGTCACGTTCATAATAATGACAAGGATAATGGTAATGAGGATGGCCCCTTACACAGGAATATCGCTTCGTAATTTTCAAAGCACTTTCCCATTTGTTATCTCGTTTGCGTCTCACAATAGCTCTTCAGCAGGCAGGGCCGAAGTTGCTCACGCTCAGGAGATAGATGAGAAACGTGGTGATCAGAGATGCTAAATGACTTTTCCAAGACATCCAGCTATTAAGAGGTAGCATTAAGACCAAAATCGGGCCCTATGGCTGCCAAACCAGAGCTCAGCTGTGCATGATAAAGCTAAATGACCAAGCATCACGATGGTAATAATGACTACAACCCAAGCCTCCAACAGGGGAAACGAAAAGAACCAGCTCCTAACAGATGAGGCCCGTTTCCTAGTCTTGTAATAGAGAAAACTGGAAACCACAAGCCAAGGAACTGGCTGAAAAGTAGGGAGGAGAACTGTCCCCTGAAATACAGGCAGCTTTTAAGAAGGACAGGCACAGGGCAGGCATTTGGCTCGGCGGTTGGGGGTCCCATATTGGAGGCCCTGGGGGTTCAAGTCCTGGCTCTGGCTCCTGATTCCATCTTCCTGTTGATGCACACCCTGGTGGCTCACGTGGTGGGTCCTGGCCACCCACGTGGGAGACCTGGATTGAGTTCCTGGCTCCCAGCTGTTGACTGTTGCAGGCATTTGGGGAGCCCGCACGGATGGGAGCACCAGGGTTTATGAATACTGATATGGGAAGATTTGTTGCTGAGTAAAAATCAATAAAATCACAGATTAGTCTCTGTGTTGTGATCTCGTGCATATAGAACCAGGATCATGGGCCAGCTGCAGCCCCCAGGTTTCGTAAATAAAGCTTTACTGGGTGGTAGCCACGCCCATTTGGCTGCACCTTATCCGTGGCTGAGCAGGGCAACCCACAGCATCTGGAATGGGAAATTTACTCTTTGCCCTCCACAGAAGATGTTTGTTGACCTGGCATAGAATTTCCATGCCTTTGTATTTATGCAACATCTGTGGAACGAGAGAACAAATCATTGAGAGCAGCAATTGGGGGTGGAAACATGGGCAGAATGGTTATGTTTTTAGAGTACATCTGATGTACTTCTGTATCGTTTGAATCTGTCCAGCAAATACAGGTGACTTTTTAAATGGACAGAAGTGAATATATTCTCATTTTGAACAGCAGTGGCTAGCAGTGGGGTAGAGGTAGGAGCAAGGATGGGAATCTGGTTGGAGTTTTCAGTCACACTTCCAAGGGCCTGAGAAAGACTGTGGATTCGCCTTGGCCTTTCCGGAGTCATTTAGACTCTTCCCTCTGATAATCCCCATGACGCCCACTCCAGCACAGAGGGCTTTCTGGTCAACCTCCAGGGTCCTGTCCAAACAGCGCCTGCCTGGCGAGGCCATCACCAGCCACCATTCTGCAGTGAGCACTCTGATTTTCTTTCTTGCAGTAACCTGCCCTGTTCTTTCCTAACTTCCTACCTGTCCTACTTCTTGTTTGCCCCCTTATCTGTGGTCTGTTTCCCTCACTCACCTTTCAGAACATTAAGGGAGAGATATGGCCCCCTCGTTCCCCACTATATCCCTGGTGTCCAGCATAGGGTATAGAACAGAGTAGGAACCCCAAGCATTTGTTGAGTGAGCAAGTGAATGAATAAGTGAATGTTCTCCCACAGGTGCATGGACACCCAGCCTGTCGCTGCCTAGGACACCTGCTGGGAGTCAGGAACACGGGGTCCCCTGCTGCACTCGTTCTGCTGACTTCACAGCCGGAGGAAGACAATCAATCTCTCTGGGACTCATTTTTAGCCAACAGGATCCTCTCTGCCCTGTCGTTTCCTTCCAATGCACAGCTGGCCAAAAGGATGCACGCAGATGAAAAGCACCTCGGGGCAGTGGTCTAGCAGAAGTCCACAGGGGACAGGACTGCACTCAGAGCCTCTCCTGGATGGCCCGCCTGGAGATGACAAAGACACCCAGCTGTCTTGCAGGAGCACCCGAGCAGAGACACCTAAAACCCCACCTCTCTTTGCCTCAGAATCAGGTGCGTCTCCAACACCTGTAGGAGGAGAAACACCTTCCAGTCTGGCTGCCACAAGGACAGGACTTCCATGGAGCCAGGGGCTGCGGTCTCAGCCCCTACAACAGTGCCCAGCACTGGGCAATGCTTGTAGTGACCAAACGGACACCTGGATAAAAACGCCCACGCTGCCTCCACTCCTCACACAAAAGCCAAGCCCCGTGGAGCTGCTCGGGGACCCGGAATGAAGCCTGGCCTCTCTGATGATCCCTTTGGGATTCCGAATTGGGATATAAACTGGGAAGTGACTGACAGTCAAGTGTGAGGCAGCCATCCTGGTCCTGGGTGGATGACCTCATCTGCAGAGTGGAGGATGCAACACACACTTGGAAAGGGGCAGGAGGGGACAGGGCGGTCCCGGAGTGGAGAGGTAATCCCGCCTCCCTCCAGCCTTCAGTCTCCTTGGAGTGTATGACTCCAGTCCTGGGCTCTTGTGTTCCAGGAGTATTTTACTTTTTGTGTTAGATTAGAGAGAATATGTTGGCCTGTACTGTTAAAATACGGAACCCTACTAAGCTCCAGTTAGTTTGACTGTTAGTTGTCTTCTTATAATCAAGTGCTCCTTTGGTCTCGGCTTGTTTTGAATGGTTTTCTTTTTCTTATAGTCTTCTAAGAAATTACCCTTCCCAGGGCCGGCACTGTGACTCTGTGGGTTAAGCTGCCACTTGGGATGCAGGCATCTGGGTGCTCTGTTTCCAATGCAGCTCCCGGCTAATGCGCTTGGAGAGGCAGCAGAGGATGGCCCAAGTGCTGGGGACCTGCACCCACCTGGGAGACCCAGATGCAGGTCTAGGCTCCCAGCTTCAGCCTGGCCCAGCCCTGGCTATTGTGGCCATTTGGGGAGTGAACAAGCAGGTGGAAGATCTCTCTCCCCCTCTATGTGACTTAGCCTTTCAAATAAATTAAATCTAAAAAAATTATAATAATTACCCTTCCCCCCTTTCTATGTTGAGGGTGACCAGAGTAGGTTTTTTGGTCTGAAACTAAAATATTCCCTGAGATGAAACAAAACTGCTCTGGCAGGGAGTGGGAAAGGCTCCTGTTGTCAGTGCCTCGGGTCAGAGGAAGGGTTGACCTCAGAGGGTGGTCACTGCGCGGGGCTCACCTGAGTCTGACACATCTCTCTAGATGGCACTCTCCAAAGCTCTCCTCACAGCCCACAGCAGTACCCTGAAAGGCACAGCTCCCCAGAGGCACAAACCCTCGGCGCTAGCAGCACCCTGGGTTTCTCTGAAGACATGGGCATGGATGGCTTTGGGGGGACAAGGCCAGCCCGCATCCTGAGTTTGCAGACCACTCTGGGTGTACAGCCTCATTAGACCCCGTCTCCACTGGTGGGAGCATCTGAATTCCTGGCTATGGATGGGAAAAGCACACAGGACACACACACATCACAGACATTCACGGTCCTCCACACTTACACATGTGTACACAAAAACATGTTCTCATGTCATATCTTCCATCAACAGAGAAGACAACACACAACATTCCACTAGGCTGGCCCCTCCAGGAGGGTCCACACCCATCTCACTTCTGAACAAGTGTGCACGTAACACAATACCAACCACAGGACAAAGGCGATGTGATGGAGGAGGGTGGGCCGACATATGTGCCAGAAAACCCCCAACACTGGGCACCCTGCCAAGTGCTGTGGCCACTCACTACCCCTCCAAGACACTGCCCCGATGGGATCACTGATGCTCAGAGAACTTAGGAAACCTGGCCTCAGTTACTGGGTGTGGCTTCAACATGGGGTGCAAGGTTGGTGCAGTAGAAAGACACTGGGGGCAGGGGTCCTAGGGGGTACTGAAGCGACTGCGAATGCTAAGAGAAATGGTGATGATGGTACACAACAGGGGAGGTGGTGAGGGGAGCAGTGGAGGCCCCAGGCTTTGCTCCGTCACGCCCTCGGATAGGATCCTGCATGTCACAATTGGTTCTGACGCAGGCATGGTGGGAAAGGGTTTGGGTATAAGAGGCTGGCTGCGTGGCAGGTATCTGAGGAACTGAAGGGTGAATATCCCTTCTGCAGGTCAGCCCCAGAGGTGAGAAAAGCATGAGGATGACATTCTCTATCTTGTGCACCAAGTGTCTTCTAGAACTGCGCCTGGGAAACAGCAGATAGCTGACAGTTCTGGGAACTTCAACGAGCGGATGGGAACAGAATGCTTGGGGCAGTGGGCAAACCCTGAGTTTGCTACTGTTATGATTGGGATTTTTTTCAGATTGATTTATTTGAAAGGCAGAGTTACAGAGAGGCAGAGGCAGAGGCAGAGGCAGAGAGGGAGGGAGGGAGAGAGAGAGAGATTGAGAACCATCTGCTGGTTCACTCCCCAAATGGCCACAATGGCCGGAGCTGCACCAGTCCGAATCCAGAAGCCAGGAGCCTCTTCCAGGTCTCCTGTGTGGGTGCAGAGGCCCAAGGACTTGGGCCATTTTTCACTGCCTTCCCAGGCCATAACAGAGAGCTGGATCAGAAGTGGAGCAGCAGGGACTCAAACCGGTGCCCATATGGGATGCTGGCACTGCAAGGTGGTGGCTTTACCCACTACACCACAATGCAGGCCCCTATGACTGAGATTATTTGGGACTCCTGTGAGATAGTACCAGGGGTCACTGAGGCCCTCCATTATGCAAGGGGGGGGGGCAAAAGCCAGAAAATTGTTAATTTTAACTGGGAGTATAACCCCCTGCACATACAGAGGCGGCTAAGGCCTGGCTGAACTTGGGTTTTGGTAACCGTACCACAATCTATCACCCCAAGAATGTTTGTAGAGTGTTTAATACTCAGTGGGCATTAGATATCTATAAAATAATATCTTTTAATGTAACCTTCTGCAATATAATTTTTATTACCACTATTTTGTAGATGGTGTTTGAAGAGATAATAACTTGCCGGGGCCACAAATCAAGCAAGAAATGGAGCTAAGATTTGGATAATGGGGTCTGGGATAATTAGGGAAGAAGAAAAGGTCAAAGAGAGAATAACTGAGTAGAAGCAAGAAAGCGGCATGCTCACAGTCTGGACCTGCTCACTTCCATTCATAAAATTTGAACTTTGGAGAATGCCTGCTTCGTGCCAAGCACCGTACCAATGACTTGGATGCATGCATTCATTGATCTTTACCTCTGTTTCTTTGAGGCAGAAAATTTTCGATCACCATCGATAAGATGAAGAAATGGAGGTTTTGAGAGGTTAAATAACTCGTTCAAGGTCACACAGCTGCACAACAATAAACATGAACTCTCAATCCAGTTAATCTGACAGGCTATGCTCCCGACCAGGCAGCAACCATGATCTGTTTTGCAAGCAGATTTTTCTTGGAACACAGCCCATTCCCGTAGCTGTCGTCCATGGCTGCTTTGGCACTACTATGGCACAGATGGGTGGCTGTGATAGGCAAACCCAAAATCCTTACTATCCTTAAGAAAAAGGCTGTGGACTCCTGCTTTTGACCCCTCCACTGTTCAGATTGCCTTAATAAGTTCAAAGATGTAATAGAGTGAGAGAATGAGATAGCAAGAAAGGTAAGGAAATGTGATCAGGAAGCATCAGAAATGACCCGTGTGGTGGCACAGCAGTTCAAGCCACCACTTGCGATGCTGGCAACCATATCAGGGCACTGGTTTGGGTCTCAGCTTTTGATCCAGTTCCCTGCTAGTGTGCCTGGCAAAGCAGCAGAAGATGGCCCAAGTGCTTGGGCCCCTGCAACCCACATGGGAGACTCAGGTGGAGTTCTTGTCTATTGGCTCTGGCCTGGACCAGCCCTGGCTGTTACGGTCATTTTGGGAGTGAACCAGCAGATGATAAATCTCTCACCTCTTTCCCCTTCTGTAACTCTGGTTTCCAAATAAGTAAATAAATAAACATACATTTAAAGAAAAGATTATTCATTTGAGAGGCAGAGTTACAGACAGAAAGAGGGAGAGACAGAGAAAGATCTATTATCTGTTAGTTCTCTCCACAAATGGCCACAATGGCCAGACCTGGACCAATCTGAGGCCAGAAACCAGGAGCTTCTTCTGGGTCTCCCATATGGGTACAGGGGCCTAAGCACTTGGGCCATCTTCCCCTGCTTTCCCAGGCCATCAGCAGGTAGCTGGATCAGAAGTGGAGCAGCTGGCACTGGAACCAACATCCATCTGGGATGCTGACACTGAAAGTGGAGGCTTAATCTAGCTACTATGCCACGGTGCCAGCCCCTTCTTTTATTAAAAAAAAGCACTGTGATGCAGCTGGTTAAGCCATTTAGGGAGTAAACCAGCAGATGGAAGATCTCTCAAGATATCTCTCTCTCTCCACCTCTGCCTCATACCTCTGCCTTTCAAATAATAAATAAATGAGGTTTTTTTTTGGAAGAAATGACCAGTGTACCACATGATGTCCAAGCATGGCCAAGGAGTGTCCTTGGGACAGAGGTCCAAGTGCAGTGTACTAGGGTTGCATGGGGTGTCTATGTGACAGTGATGGTACTCAGGATGGCAGGAGGCTTTGGGGTGGATAGGAAGGTTGAGCCTCATGTCAGAACTCTCATTAATGCAGGGAAGTGACCGGAAGCTGTGAGAGTGAAGTAGAGCTAGGAGGAGGGTCCTCAGAGGAATGCAGAGGAGAGGCGCAATGGTCTGGAAACAGAAACAGAGCACAGCTGGAGTGCTGCCCCCACCACTCCCAGCCCCGGACACACGGTGTGAAAGACAAGGCACCTGCAGGGCCACAGGGCCGGGGTTGTTGTGGGCTCCCCATGGCCCAGCCTAAGGCTCTGCTCAGTGTACCATGCTGCCCCCTCTGCCAGGTCTGGCCGGCCCTGCCCTCAGGGATCTCTGGCGCCTGGGCACTTACCTGTGTAGTCGATGACGAAGCCAGCGTTGCTCACGGATGCATCGCTGCGGAAGGCGAGGAAGAGGCTGTTGCTGCTGCTTTCAATGCGGCCTGGGAGCTGGGAGCCGTAGAAGCTTCCTATGAGAGGGCTGAGAGAGTCCCGTCCGTCGTAGATATGGAGGAAGTCATAGCCAGGCTCCAAGTTAAAGCTGGGAACAAAAACATCCCACCCCCACCCCACTGAAGTCAAATACAAGCTTGTGCTGGGGACTTTGGCTCAACCCAAGGATGGGGCCTCCCGGAGGGCAAGCCACCCCCCACCACTGGTCCCCAACCCCTAAAGACTGACTGGTGGGGACTGAGGGGATGGAGTCCCAGGGATGTCCCGGGCAGGCTCAGAGGCAGAGGAGAAAGATGCCACAGTTAGCATCCAAAAATCTGGAGCTGAACTGATGCAACCACGTTTGGAGAACTGCTGAGCTGTATCTACTAAGTCGACCATGGCTGCTGCAGCCTTTCCGGTCTTGTGTGTGTATCCAGCAAAGGCAACTGCTACCAGTCAAGTGTGCAAAGATGAAAAAACAGAACAGTAAACAAGCTTGCAGAGAACAGATTTCTGATGCAAATTTGTTCATGCCCAGCCCTAGGCTGGGATGCTCTGAGGCTCCATTGGGCTGAGAATGAAATGGCTGTTATGCTCTTTAGCAAAGACATATGGCACAGAGAGGGGGCCCCAACATCACAGGACAGAGAGGGTGGGGCTGGCAGAGGGACAGGGTGGGGGGCGTCAGCTCGATGCGCACTGGCCTCCACTGATGCTGGGTGATGAGGTTTCCTTGCCTCTCAATTCCGCTCTACCTCTGTGGTCTTTCAGAAGGCATGGGGGGATAGGCTCTGCAGTGACCCAGGCCTCGTCACAAAGCACGAGGATGCCACTTCTGAACTACCTGCCTTCCGTCCTGCCCTTCCTTCACTGTCGCATTGTATCTGAGCATCCTTGATACGCCCAGCGCTGTGAAAGGCACCAGGGCCACGGGACGTGTCAGACACCACCCCTGCCACCCAGAAGGCGACAGTGCTGTGGAAGTGAGGGCTGTGCAGACGAGCAAGTACAAAGTCTACACGGAGTGCTGATGGCTGTGTAGACGAGCAAGCACAAAATCTGCGTAAGGTGGCAGGAAGCTGTGAGAGTGAAGTAGAGCTAGGAGGAGGGTCCTCAGCATTTCTCAGGGCTGGTGAGAATCATGGCTTCTGTGGAGGGTCAAGCTTGAGCTGAGTCCCAGGGGATGAGAAGCCCCTTGGGGGTTGGACAGGGAGGGAAAAGGAAGTTGCTGGGAAGGCAGAGGCAAAGGCACAGAGATGCGAGACAGTCAGGGAGATCTGGAAATCACACAGGGTGCTGTCTGGCTGGAGCCCGGGCTCTAGGACGGGAAGGGGCAGGAGTTGACTGGAGAGGCAGGCAGGGGGCCAGATTGTTTGGCTGAAACTCAGAAGTGGGGACTTTTATTTCCAAGTAAGAGACAGTCATGATAGGGTCTTAAAAGATCTACTTGCTTCTCGGTTTTTAAGTCGAGGTATAAATTATGCACCACGAAGTGACCAGCTCTGAAGCATCTGCTTTGTCAGTGCTGACACACACAGCCCCACCCAGAACACGCCCACCAGTCCAGAAAGTCCCACTGCCCCCTCCCTGCACCCTGCCAACACCTAGAAGCCACATCTCATCGGATCTGCTCACCATAGACTACATTTGCTGATCCTAAAGTTCCACCTAAGTTGACTCATATATCAAACTCCCTTTTGGGGTCCTTTTTTCCTATAGGGTGATATTTTGGGGCTCCCTCACACTGTTGCATGTATCAGTAGTTCATTCTCTCTGACTGCTGGGCGTGACCATGACAGGATGTTACAATGGGAAATGGGGTGGTTACTCCAGTGTCCTGGAGTGACAAGATCACTCTGACAGCTGGCTAAGGCAGAGACTGGCACAGAAGACATGATGGGGGCAGAGGAGGCAGTCGGCAGACCACAGCAGTCATTCGGTAGAGTGATCGGGGCTCAGACCAGGACAGAAGCTGAGAGGCTGGAGAGAACGGGGATGCATGAGGTAGGTCAAGGAGGAGCAGGCTCCCGTGAGAGCAGTGAGGGTGAATGATGGAGCCATGCCCTGGTGTTCAGAACACAGCTCGCGAGGGCAGAAGCAACAGGCTGAGGCTTGTATGCACTTCAGCTGGGTGCTTACAGCCACCAGAGATGTCTGACAGTTGGATATGGGAGCCTGCAGGGGAGGTGGCCGAGGGGATACCCCGTTTACAAGAAGAGGTTGGATCCATAGACAGGTAGGAGGGGTGAGTGGAGGAGAGAGGATGCTGGAGCTGGAGCCTGGCCAGGGAGGAGGGGCATAGAAGTCACAGAAGAGGCTGCGACCAGGAGAGAACTCTGCACACACCTGGGGGGCGGGTGTGGTGGTGCCCGCACCCCGTGTCAAGAGCTGGGACTTCTACCTTTAGGTGAGAGAGTGAGCCAGGATAGGCCTATTTGTTTCCTGTTTTTCTGAATCTCAGTGGCTTTCGAGGTAAAAACAGATAATAAGAGCTACCCCATAAATTATTACAAGGATGAAATAAGATAATGAGGAGGGACTTCAAAAAGTTCATGGAAAAAATGGCATTAAAACACAAGCTTATTTTGGGGCAGAAAAAGCTGAAATCTGTGCAAACAACGGCTCTCTTAGTCCCTTGGCAAGTGCTAAGCAGTGAGCAGGGTGCATGCAGGCAGGAGACACTAAGAAGTGCCTGTCTCTCTCCTCTTGGGCCCCCTCCCTTGCGTGGAACCCAGGATTTGGCCCATGGGCCTGCGTGTGCTCACGGGAGAGCTGGTCCCGCGGCCCCGTGCTGTGGACCCCTTGCCCCCGACCCGGGGTATGTTGGGTACTTACATGTTAAACACCAGGGCGATCACGTAGTCTGGCGAGACAGTCACCTTCCAGTCACACTCCTTGCCTGGTGGGTAGGGCTCCGGGTAGTTGGGCGAGAGGATGACTCCTGATGGCCCCGTCAGGTCTCCCCCGCAGGGAGCTGAGGACAAGAAGAAAGGTGAGGCCCACAGGTTGTGGTGATGGGCGGGAGGCGGGGGCTAAGGGGACAGGGCTGGCAGGGGTCCACTCCGAAGAGGCGGGAAGGTTCTGGAACCAGACAGCGGCAGCGGAGCACATCCCTGTGAAGGTACTGGGCGTCATGGGTAGGCTGCTGGTTTTGAAATGTGTGACTTTATGTTGTGTGCTTTTTGCTTCAACGCACTATTAAAAAATAATACACAGGTGGCTCTGGCACTTCCCGGCTGTGTGACTTTAGGGAATGTACCTAAACCTCTCTGGGTCTCAGGAGCTATCATCTGCCCTGTGGGGTAGCCATACAGACTGTTACAGCACTGGGCGTGGGGCAGGCGGGAATCACAACACAGCTGCTGTTGTCTCCCAGACACCCAAAGCACGTGGTGCTCATCGCTGCCTCCCATCCAGGTTCCAGGCAGGCTTCCGGTGCGTGCTTCCCATGAGCTCTAGCGCCCTCCATGTCAGGAGCCGTGGGAACTGTGCGCATATCCCCCTGCCAAGCCCAGCTGGCGTCCCGCTCAGGCGTCATGTGACATCCCATGACATGTGGCATTTGAGATATATCATTCTGTTGCTGTCTCATCCACAGCTTGACAAGCTGAGGGTCCTGCTTGCTGACTGAGAGAGAGGGAACTGAAGCACAGAGTGGCCAAGCAACTTGCCCAAAGTCACTCTGGGACTCGAATCCATGCTACGCTGGCCCTAGAGTTGGGACGCTGGGGCACAGGACTTCCATGAGTGAGGACAGGGCCTTGTGTGCATCAGGGCTGCTTGGATCCCTTCACCCCTCCTCTGTTAAACCCTCTCGAGGGGGAGATAAATGGTACAGATAGGACCCGCATGATCAGACCAACAACCACGCGATGGCCAGTCCAGTGACCTTGTCCCGGCCAGCTTGGAAACGGAGGTGACACAGCCAGTGAGGGTGGAAAGCCTGCATTCCAGCAGAAGTCCCAGAGGCCCGGGGACTCGGTTCCCCAGGGGCATGGTGAGACCTCCACTCTGGGCAAGGCTTAGCGGGCTCTGCCTCCCTTTGCCAGCTTGGGGTAAGGCTCCCATGGCTCCCCTCACATGCCCCACAAGGGCTTGTGGTTTGTTTGGGTTCCTGGCCTCTGTCCCAGCACAGCTCTCTTCTACCTGGCCCCTGGCATCAGACACTCCCGACTCCTCTACCAGGTATGCTTCGGGCCCCGGACGGACCCCCTGGGCTTCACCAACTTCACCTCCTGCTGGTTTCAGGGTTAGGTGAGGGGTACAGCTCAGTTCACCCAACCACAGGTGCCAAGTTGGGAGTGGGCAGAGGCTGCTGATGATTCTAGAAGACTCTGAGGGGAGTAGGTGATGAAAAGGGCATCGGCTTGGAGATCCCTCAGTCCTGGCCTCCAGCTCTGGCCATGCCACCCACCAGCTGTGTGAGTGTGCGCCCGTTCCCCCACCTCCCGAGCCTCCACTTCCTCATCTGCCCAATCAAACACGAGGAACGAGCATGGCGGCTTGCAATACACACAGCAGTCCCGAGTGCTTGCCAGGAGTAGCTTCTTTAATCCCCAAACAACCCTAAGAGATAGATGTGAGTACCTTTCTTACATTTCTATTTATTTTCATTTTTATCTGAAAGGGAGGTAGATAGACGGAGAGACAGACAGACAGACAACAGACAGGGAAACTAAGGCAGAGGTTAGGTCACTTGTCTGAGGCCACAGAGCTTGCTGTGGTGAAGCCAGACCAGAGCCAGAGTCAGGTCTGAATCTAGAGCTTGCACTCCATGGCTGCTGCACACCGACCTCCGTGGGAGGACGTGGCTAACATGCCCGGTGCTGGGCCTGCCGTGGGGCCCACACTTGCTCGGTACGGGTTCTGCTTTATTCCTGCGCTCCCCCGATGGTGCCAGGCCATCATCGACCACCGGCCATGGTGGGGGGGGGGGGGGGCTGGACACGATGGGCTCATCACAGGGATTTCCAGCCCCCTTGGGACAAGAGGCAAAGACATTTGTTGTTGTTGTTGTTGCCCGAAGAACACATGCCAGGGCCCAGTGCAGAAGACTGACCGGCCTGTGAGAGTCGAGTGAAGCTGGCCGCCCTGCTCAACCCCTGCAAGCTGCTCCCATCAGCGGAACACCGCCCCCCCCTTCCTCTTCCTCCATGGGGGCAGCCTTGCCCACGGACGCTGCTGTGGAAACTGAGTGTGGAGAACCAGAGCTGTGAGTGTTGAATGTGGAGGAGATTGCAGAGGCCGACTGAGTCCCTCCCAGGCCCCTGGGCCAGGTGGGTCCTGGCTCAGGGAGGCGCAGCGGAGGGACGGAAGGAGGGAGACAGGAGGGAAGCAAGCGGGCGCTGCTGCAGATGCGGGCCAAGTGTGTCGCCGCTCCCAGCCATCGTGCACCATGCTCCCCTCGCGGAGGAGGAAGCTGAGGCTCCGAGTCGGAGCAGTTTTCCAAGGCCGCTGGACTGGTGACCCGCAGAGCCAGACAAGAAGCCTGGACCTGCTTCGTGTCCCACACTCTCACTGACACATGCTTCAGCTTCCTGGCCTTGTCCATTCACCCAGCTCCTGCCCCTACAAACCCGGTATCCACTTCCCACTGAGCTTGGCAACCTCTTCCCAGTCAGTGTCTCACTGTCAGGGCCAGGCCTCAGAGCCACGGCCCCCGCTTCCCCCAGAGCCCGCTTGCAGCAAGGCAGGGCACGGGCAGGGCGGGTACTGTCGGGGAGGAGAGAGGCTCAGGAAGTCTATGGACCCCATCTCAGGCAGGGGAGGGGGCCTGGGAGGAGGGAAATTCAGACTGGCTCTGCTATAGGCTAGCCCTGCCACTGGGGGCAGGACAGCCACACTTGTCTAAGGTTCAGCTTCTGCACCTGTGAACCGGGGAATGGGGAGCATTTCAGAGAGCTGCAGGGCTTTGAGTTCAATGAGGTTTTCTGAGTCAGCGTCTCAGGTGGGGCCTGCACACAGCGAGGAGCCAGTGACCACGGGTGCTGCCGGTTCCTGCACCCGTGGCCGACACGGGAGGAAACACACTGATCATTTGGCTGCGAAGCAGAGCCCGTGGAAGTGAGCACTGGCATACATTGCCCTTTCTTTCCTGTCTCCTCCTCCCTTCAAGTTGACCCCTCTTCCCGGTCTCAAGCAGCTTAGGAGGCACGAGGACTCTGGCCTCACTTCCTGGACGCTGCATGGCTATGGACAAGCCTGAGTCAGGGTTTCGTCACCGCTCAGGTAGGGAGCCCGAGGACAGATCTCCGAGAGCCCAAATCCAGGTGACCGATGACCTCCCCAGGAAGGGAAGAGCGAACTTGTTCCTTTGCACCCTGTACCTGGCTGCCCTTCTGGTGCCTCAGGCCACAGAAGGGCCATTTTGGTACCTGTTGCCCCAGGCCACTCACTGTCCCCCTTGCCATCAAGACAACCCTGGCCAGGGAGGAGGAGACACACCTGCCTGGCTTGGAACTTACCAAGTGAAGGATTTGCTGTAGGGACTGTGATGTGTGCGCACACTCACCAATGCAACGCAGAGTGAATTCTGGGTGTTCTGTGGCTTCCAGTGTCAATTCCACCCCCACTCAGGCTCAAGAGGCAGCTGCCCCTGTGCAGGAACGGGGCTGAGTGCAAGCTGGGAGCACCACGGAAGACCACAGGCCTCCTACCTATGCACGTGGGTGGGCTGGGCTGCCAGAAGAACCGGTTCTCGATCCTCACGCAGCTGATGGATGCACTTCCCTGCAGCGCGTAGCCAGGGTCGCACTGGAACACCGTGGAGTCGCCGGCCTCCCAACTGTCGCCGCTCCGGCTCCCATTCTGTGGGACTCCAGGGTCATTGCAGGACGTTGCTGTGGACACTGCGACAGGAAAACACAAGAGGGGGTGGGGTTGCCCAGGCGTCTGCAGCCAGCGTGGCTCCCAGCTCATCACTCTGCCTGATGACTGGCACCAGTGCCAACTGCCGTGCCCAGTCACCTTCCTACCATCCTGGCGGCTGTGGCGACAGTGTCACCACTCTCACACCCAACTCTTGTCACTGCATCTGCCAGGGACTGTCATCACACACTGTCACCCTCACCGACATCACCACCACCCATTCTCCCCATACCTTTACCCTCCCTCCGCTGTCATGAGATACTCAGTTAAGCTGGTGACTGCAGAATTGAGATCAGTTTGATTTCTGAAAACAAGCAACGTAACCCAGAAGCAGCACTGTGCTTCTGTAGGATGCAACTAATGCTACCCGAATGAGCGACACAATGAAGTATGAACTCCCTGTATTTCATTAGAAGGATCTGCAAGGGGGTTTGGGAGTCAGCAGGCCTGAAAGTTGAGCAGGCTGGTGAAATTCCAGGCAGTTCACTGCAGCCGGCTGAACACGGCAAACAATCAAAGACTCATTAGACTGAAACCATCTTCAAAGAAAAATCAGAAAATTGTAGCAACTGATGGAGCAGAGCTCAAAACAGACACAAATAGTTGAATCATTGACAATCACAAAAACTTGGGATTTGGGAGATGTTTCTGGTCTTGTACCTAACCTAGTTTAACAGAGCACAAGGGCCGGGTAGAGGGGAAGAAGTGACACAGACAGATCTTCTTTGTGCTGGTTACTCCTCAAAAGGCCACAATGCCCAGAGGCTGGGCCAGCCCAAAGCCAGAAGCCAGGAACTCCATCTGGGTCTCCCCTGTGGGTGCAGGGACCCATGTGCGTGGGCCATTATTTGCTGCCTCCCACGTGCATTAGCAGGGAGCTGGATAGGAAGTGGAGCAGCCGGGTCTCGATATGCCAGTGTCACAGGCAGTGGCTTAATCTCTGTGCCAGAAAACCAGCCCCTCACAGACAGCAGATGTTTTAAAAGAGAATACTCGTATGAGAGCTGGAAGGGAGGAACAAATTAATCAAAACATGAGTGAGTGAATGAATGAACAATCGAGGCATGGGAAAACGCACCGAAGAGACATGTAAGAGGAAGTCGAGGGGTGCGCTCCGAGGCACAGCTGCCTCCAGGGCCCAGAGCTGTCCACAGAGCCTGGTCCCCAGGGGCAGGAGGTTTTGGAGGCCATGGGATATAAATAATGCTCATTTGCTTGGAGGCTCAGTTTTGTTTTTTTTTTTTTATTCTCAAACATGTTTTGGAGACATATTTTTAGTAGAACAAAAGTATCTATTCTGGAGTAGAATGTACAATTCACGTTAGTTTTGAAGGAAAAGCAGGAAGCTGCCCAAAGCTCTGATGCTTGCTGCACCCCAGGCCTCCTGGGAAAGGGTGCCCACTCACTTCTGCTGCGAGCACGGGTCTGATAAGAAACACCTGCCTGGGGCGAAGGTGCACACTGCATCACTCCCTGTAGAGCGGGGAGTATGAGGGTCCAGAACGATAGCACTTTCCTATACCTTATAGGAAGTACTCGCAGGGCACCATGCAACAAACCAGGGCCCACCGCCCACTCCAGCTCCACGCTGTCTCCCGCTTTTTCACGTGTTGCCTATGGGTGTTTCTCTACCAGGGGAGAGCTGAGTTCTGACGGCAGAGACGCGGCCCACACAGCCTGAAGGATCTGCTGCTATGTAGCCATTTACAGGAACCATTTGCCAGCCTCTGGTCCCTGGAGTTCTATTTCAGACCCTCTTCTTTGGAGATCACATTTTAAGGCCAGCCCTTTGTTTTCATCTAGCTTTAATCACTGACACCATCAGGGATGTGCTGTCATCATGGGCCAGCCACATTTATAAAATCCTCTTCCAACACAGCAAGCTCAGATCCCCCACCCTTCCTCCCCCCCAGGGCCTTTGCACCTGCTCGCCCTTCTGCCTGGGATGGCCTTGCCATTCAGTTATCAGCTCCAGCGTTACCTCCTAGCACAGGCCGCTTTGATCACCCTCTTCTGGATCTATCTTTCTCATCAAATTTTCCCGTATTAGCCTATTTTGTTCTTTTCACAACACAATCTGTAATGATCTTGCTCATTTATTTGTTTGCCTCATGCTTGTACATCACTTGTGTATCTCTAGGAGAACAGAGGCTTTTGGCTGTTGGCTTCCAACTGCATCCCCTGGGCTTAGAACAGGGCTCAGCACACAACAGTACTCAGTAAATATTTGTCGAATAAATGAATGAATGAACAAATCGTCACCGTCTGACACTTACGGAATTTATTTATAAAGTCAAGTAAGAATCAATCTTCTTCCGTCCCAATTACAAACAGACTTAGCTTTCATCTCTGACTTCACGGTGCACTGTACACATGTAAATGATGCCCTCAAAGAAAAACAGCCCGCTGTTCTCCCCGTCCTCACAAGGGTCATTTACATGGGAGGCAGCAGAGTGCGGTGATGAGGAGCCTAGGTTTGGGAGTCAGACACTGAGTTCTGAGCCAGCCTCTGCTCTTTATGAACTGCATGACCTTGTAGGAGAAGCCTCAGCGCTCGCATCTGCAACACAGACTAATAATAATGCCCCTAGCTTAGGGTCTTTGTGACAATTCCGGGAGGTGATACGGCACAGGGCTTAGTGTGGCGCCCACGCCATAGCTGACAGCAATTACACTTCATGCTTATCTTTTTGTTGTTGTTCTCATTTTCTCTCTTTAATGCTCCTGAATTTGAGCTGCTTGGCAAAGCCCCCGAGGGAAGGGCTGATCCACGTGGTACAGACAGGATGTTGGATGTTACACAGCCGTGTTTACTTAATAAAGCCAAGCCTGTGCTAATCGTCTCTGGCATTTCTGCACAATCCCCTGTCAAACACACACTATAAAGTTAACATGGGCTAAGCCATTCTCTTCTCCCTGGAGGAGTCCTGGTATTTGCTGCCCGACGACAGCAACAGGGAAGGTGACCTTTCCCAAACCTCCGGCCCACCCGGAGCACTGGGCCAGGGTGCCCAGCCTTTCTGGAGCCTGGGCCGGGCAGCTCTGACCACTCCGTGCTCTGCTGGCCCACGTGGTGCTCAGGGCAGCCTGGACAAGGACACACTGGTGATAGGGGAACTCGTCCATTCATGTGGCCATGAGGGCAGTAAGCAGTGAGTGAACACCTGCTGCAGGCATACACTACGGGGCAGTCGGAGGCACGGCATGGCCTTGGGTTGGATGGCAAACAGGTGGCCAGGGCTAAGGCGAGGCAGCGTGTACGGTATTGACACTGTGCTAAAGACACGGAAGGCAAGTGCAGGGGCAGCCGAGGCCACAGCAATGGATTCTGACTGGGGAGATCAGGCGGCAGTGGCATCTGAGATGAACCTTGAAGGATGAACAGGACTCCCAAGAGCTGGGCCACGCGTGAGGAAGCAGCTGCGTGAGGCATGACCACGGGAGAGCGACCAGCGACTCTGTCCCACGTGGCCACCCTGAGGACACAGTGGAGGTCAGATTGTGCAAATCTTCAAGGGAATTTATCAGTACAATTAGGAGCTTTGCTTTCTTTTTTCCTTTTTTTTGTATTAAAGCCATACCCATCAGCTTGGGCACAGTCGGAGAAAATACACGGCCTTCAATTATTCATAATAGTCCTTTCCCTAGAGAGTGGACCGAACAGCCTCCTTGGCATTCTACCCTCCTGTCTGCGGGGAGAGCCTTCTGCTGCTTATCCCAGCGATTTCCAAAGTCTGTGCCACATAACACAGGCCTTGAAAAAGGCCACCGACGGCCACCCATGTCTGGAAGCTGTGGCCGACCAGACACCTTTTGAATCCACGCACATCTGCAAAGCCACCGTTCTCGGGGATCCTGCACCACAGACCAGACTGTGAGGTGTGCCTTCCCAACATGGCTTTATCACACAAACTTCCTCTTCCTGCAACGCCTATGAATATTCTGCAGCACTCCTGAGAATACAGTGGCAAGGCTAGGCTGGAAGCCCGCCTGAGTGTTAAGTGGACAGGTTAACGGGACAATCGTCCCTTACTACCCACAGGAGACGGGCTCCAGGACCTGCAGCTGCACCAGGCCCTTCTGTACAGTGGTGTGGTGTTTGCATAGAACCCAGCACAACCTCCCACATACTCCCAATCATCTCTCGATTACTTATGATACCATGGAAAGGCAATGTAAATAGTCGTTACAATCTATTGTCTAGGGAGTACCGATAAGAAAAAAGTCTGTATACATTCAGTACAGATGCCATTTTTTTTCCTGACTACACTTTATCCATGGTTGATTGAATCCACAGATGGGTACAATAGATCAAAGTGAGATCTGCACCCTCGTTGCAGCCTCACTGGTGCCGGGGTAGACGCTGAGCACCCCCACCTGCCACACCCCCTGGGAGAGAGTGTGGGGCAAGGCCACGGTACAGGTGCCACATGGGCTTGCTCCGGAGTCACCATGGAAGCCCCCTCCCAGCCCCCAACACGCAGCCCGGGAAGGGGACGGTGATGGGGATGGCTGCTGTATGACAAACGTGGGCAGAAGCTGAGGCTGAGGCCGCTTTTCAGGGAGATGACACGATGCATCCCATGGAGAGGCAGGCCCAGTCCTCCTGGCCGTCCAGTCCCGGGGTGCAGGGCCTCGTCACACCCCTCCAGGAAGGAATGCAGAGTGCTCATGAGTGCTTCCAGTCCTCCCCGAGACCTGCACCGCACTCGAAGCAGCTTGTGCCTGTGCAGCCGGCTGTGCCCCACACCCCCGTCCCCCTGGGTCGTCCCTGCATCCCGCCATGCTCCCGGAGTTTTGGCCACAAGGAACAACCTCCATTCCAGAACGTTCCCTGCTCCTGCACTTGCCCATGTGTTCTCAGCACCTAGCATGGCCTTTTCTCTCTTTCTCCTCTCTTAGGGGCCCCACAAATCTCTCGAAGTCCCACTCGGGGGCCCCTGCCAGAGGCACAGACAACTGAACCCTCCTCAGAACACTGTTCTGAGTAACTGCTCCTCATCCCCCTCCCAGACACGAGCATGGCATCACCTTTTGGGGAACCCCTCCCCGAGGCTCCGAGGTGGCCACAACAGCCTGTGGTGCTCCAGCCAGAGACTTATCACCAATGGGTAAATCAGTGGCTATTAACCCACCCTCTTCACGGATGTCAGAACACACACTCCCCGTGTCCCAGGCCCACGGGTACTCAGTTACATCTCTGCACAGATGGAGGGAGGGGGCCGCGAGGGGGCTGGTGTGTGGGCTGACACGGGGCAACCAAGGGGCCAGCGTGGGCGGGCACAGACCTGAGAACTGGATGGCGAAGCCCTGCTTGCTGGTGAAGAAGTCAGTGCTGAACTGCAGGACGACCGAGTTGAAGGTGCTGTGCAGGTCCTTGGGCAGCGTGGAGCCGCTCAGCTCCTTCAGCAGGACCCCGCTCTCCACAGGCCCATCCCAGATGCGCAGGACATCGTGCACCTCCTCTGTGTCGAACACCAGGAAGTGGAGCCTGAACAGAGACGAGAGCAGTGGTCACGATGCGGGCTGCTCCCAGGGGCTTCCCCTTCGCTCCTGGGGCCCAGGCAGAGCTGCACGGAGGGAAGGAAGGAGGGAGGGAGGGAGGGCGGGCAGCGTCTTCACTCCTGGTTCCCTTGGGCCAGCCCCTCCCACAGGGGCCACCCTGGAGCAATGGGTGTGGGTTGAGTGAATCTTCTTGACTATTAGGAGCCTGCTGTGGTCACTGCCAACTGCCCCTCTCCTGGACCCTACACAGCCCCAGACTTCACTCAGAGCCCCAATCCTTTTCCTCCTGGGTGGGGAGGGGGTGCTGAGAAGCAGGGTCTGGGTTGCATGAAGGCTGCAGGTTACAGAAAGGCCTGGGGCAGGGGAAGCTGCAGGGTCGCTGAGGGGCTGGCCGGGCTGCAGCTGGGTGGGGGTCGGTGAGCCTAAATCTTGCTTTTCTAGAGCAGAATTCTGGGCCTGGGGCTATTCACAGGCTTGACTGAAGGGATTCCTGCAGCCCGATGAGGCCAGGAAGGGGTTCCCCTGGGTGCAGGGGGCAGGGAGTGGAGGGGGGTGGGGGGCTGCAGGCCACATCCAGGGCTCTCAGAGCAAGGGAGCTCCGGAGGAACCTGGATTCTTTGGGGACAGAACACTTCCGGCAGCCAACGCCTGTGTGATCGACACTCTGCTAACCATTTTTTTTTAAAACTCTGGAATAATTTTAGACGCACAGAGAAGTGGCAAAGACAACACAGAGAATTCCCCTAGCTCCTTTACTGCTTCTCCCACTGTTAGCCATGTGCATTTCCATGGCGCATCTGTCACAACTAAGAAAGCCACATTGGTAGATTCCTGTGAACTAAACGCCAGACTTTATTTGGGTTTCACCAGTTCCACTGATGTCTCTTTTTTTCTGTTCCAGGAGGCAGTCCATGTATCACTATCTCTTTTTAAAAAATCTCTTTGTAAATTATAAAAATGACATAGGAGCAAGGTGGAAAAAAAGGCAAACAATACACAGATGTGCTGAAGGCTCAAGAATCCTCTCTTTGCTACTCGGAGCTTTTCACTGAACAGGGGGCGGGGCTGCTGCATTTCCCACTACAGTTTTCCAATGTACACGCAATGAAAAGGGACTTCAAAACATTCATGGGAAATGGAATGAAAAGAGAAGTTTATTTGGGTGCATTTTTTTTTTTTATAATTCATGCACGTAGCTTTTTCCTAATACACATTTTCCACAAAATTTGCAAGATCCCTCATTCGTATGAATCTGCCCAAGTGTGAGAGCATTTTCCAGTTTTAGGAAACCTCGCTTTTCACTTCATGACATCATGCACCTGCACCTGCACTTCAATTTGCATCCTGCAGACACGAACATTAAACTGCGAGAAACACTCCCACCTTGACGTGGCGTGGTGTGTTTCGGTCGCCAGTTCAGTTCATTTGTAGGAATACTTTTTTTTTTTTTCAGGGAAGGGTGCATATTTAATTTTTTGTTTTTTTGCTCAAGACTGCTAAGTTGTCCTCCCAGGTAATTGGATCCATGCATATTACCACTAACTGGTATTAAAGCGACAGCTCTCTGAGCTTCTCCTCACCAACATCAGACAATATGATGTGCAAACACATGCTCTGTTAGAAGACACTCCCAACTGCGAGAACTAAACGGAAGATCACTGGTGTTTTCAATCCAGATAACGTAGTGAGGTTGGGTATTTCCGCACAGACTTATTGGGCCTTGATGTCTCTTCTTATCCTTTATCCGTCTTAATTAGTCTTTTACGGTTCTATCCACACATCATGACTTCTGGCCTCTGTACATATTTTAACTTGTCTTTTATAAGTTACAGGTATTGTAACGTTTCCCCCAGTCTCTGGCATCTTTCATTCCTCCTTTAAAAAAATGTTTTTTGGTTTATGTGAAAGACACAAAGAGAGAGCACTTCCGCATGCTGGTTCCTCCCCCCCCCCCCCGAGGCCCACAATGGTCAGTGCTGAGCTGGGGCTGGCGCTCAGTCCAGGTCTCCCGTGGGTGGCAGGAACCCTGTCACTTGAGCCATCACTGCTGCTTCCCAGACGGTGACGCTGGATTCTGGAGCTGGACCAAGGACCCAACTCAGTCACTTGGATCTGGAATGGAAGTGCCTTCAGTTTTTTGAAAGATGTATTTATTGATTTGAAAGTCAGAGTTTTGGAGAGAGGGCAGGGTGGGGGGGAGAGAGAGGGAGAGGGAGGGAGACAGATCGAGAGGGAGACAGAAAGAGAGGGAGACAGATAGAGAGAGAGAGAATGAATCTTCTACCTGCTGGTTCATTCCCCACTCCCTAAATGGTTGCAATGGCCAGGGCTGCAATGAATCAGGACCTTCATCTGGGTCTCCCATGTAGGCCATCTTTAGTTGCTTTCCCAGGTACATTAGCAAGGAGCTGGATTGCAAGTGGAGCAGCTGGGACTTGAACCAGCCCCCATAAGGGATGTGGTGTCACAGGCAGCAGTTTTACCGCTCTGCCACAACACCGGCCCCAGGTGCCTTAACTTCCAGGTTAAATGCCACTCCCTTCGGGCTGCTATTCTGGTGTAGAAGTCATTCATTTTATGTAATCAAATACCTCACTGTTTTCCTGTAAGGATAACAGGTGTCACGTTATGCTTAGGCAAACCCTCTCCCAACTCCAAATGATGAACACTAGCATTTTCCCAGAACTGGCATACTTTCATTTTTAAGGGTTGACAGGGTCACTGTTCTTCTAAGTGGACAGTCAGTTGTCCCAGCCCCTACCTGATGTGGCCTCTTCCCTGAGCGTTCAGCGGCCCAGACTTTCTGCTCGTTTGTTTACTCTTCCTCTCCCCAGTGAGAACAAAGTTCTCCCAAGTGCAGGCACGGGCTGTGCTTACTGTAGGATGCACCTGGCAATCGGAAGGGGCTCACGAATACCTGTGGAGGGAGGACTCCAGGTTCTCTCCACGGGTGTGGAATGCCCCTGTGGTTGTCTGTTTCCAGACTCCTTCCCGGTGTCCCCTCCCTCGCCCATCCTGGACGCCATTTATGGGAGTGGGAACACAGCCCTTCAGTTAACCAGTTTCTGCGGTCTCGTGTTCTGACATTCTGAAAGGGCAAGTTCCCCTTCACGGTTTCCCCCCCACCCCCCTCCTATAAGCTTCTTAGCTAATTTCCTAAATTTATGGTTTCAGATGAACTTCATGGTTACCAAGTTCCAAAAGAATTCTGCTGAGACTGATGGGAACCACACACCTTTATGGATGAACTTGGGGAGAATGAACACCTTCCTGTTACTAATGGTTCCCTGTGAGGCACAATGGACATCACTCAGCTTACGCAGTTGAAACATTTTACGGTTTTCTTCTGTGCTCTGGTTTCTTCTTTGAAGAAACTTCTAGGAACTATTAAGCTTGTTCTTGGGCGTCTGTGTAGTTACAAGTTTTGGTTCCACTGAGAAGGAGATTTAATGTGTAATTACATTTTCTAGTTAGCTACTGTTGGGTTTATACATGTATGTGCATCTTATTTTTGGTCAACAACGGGCACTAACGCAATCGGAACGACTCTCTTGGATCTCCTGGGTAGACCTTCTGTAGATCCAGGGGAGATACCTGGAGGCCAGGAGCTGTGAGGCTGCCCCGCCCCCGCCCCACCCCGAACCCCCTGATTGAGAAGGCTGAGAAGGAGCTCCCCAGAGGCGGAGCCAACAAGCGCCCTCACCCTGGAGTCAGGCTGCCCCCTTTTTTTGCTGCTTCCTCCCTGTCACTCAATGCACTGAGCAATGTGGCTGCCACCACAGGAGCAGCCCCGCTGGCCAAGAGGGGAGCAGCTGCACCTGCTCTCAGCAAAGAGGCTGGCGTGGGCTGCGCTTGCCAGGAACGGGCAGAGGAGGTGAGGCTGGAAGTTCGGGTGGCAGGAAAGGGAGTGTGTATTCATTGGATTCAAGAACACAAGTCAAGACCCGGAGGCAGAGAGGCGGGAAGGGTGTCTGGGAGGAAACCACGCTTGAGTTCAGCTGCTGTTCCGATGTCACAGGGGACAGAGCAGGACTGAGAGAGGGAAGTGGCCGACAGCCTAACAAGTAGAGAGAGAACGTCTTTGTTCTCTCCAGTGACAGCTCAGCTCTGGGGGCTGGCTGATGTCCCAGAACGTAACCGACGGAATGCGTGAGTGAGTGAATGAACTCCCAGGACAACCAGTCTACAGGAAGTTCCAAAAAGTGATCATGTGGGGCTGGTATTGTGGATTAAGCAGCAGGCGTTTGAGTCCTGGCTACTCCACTTCTGATCTAGCGCCCTGCTAATGTGCCTGGGAAAGCAGCAGATTACCCAAGTCTTTGGGACTCTACCACCTATGTGGGAGACCCAAATGGAGTTCCAGGCTCCTGGCTTCGGCCTGGCCCAGCCTCTGACCATTGTGGCCATTTGGGGAGTGAACCAGCAGATGGAAGATCTCTGTCTCTCTGCCTTTCAAATAAATAAACAAATCTTTAAAAAAATGTGAGAATGTGGAGACTAACTAGCAATGCAAGATGTGTTTCTATAACAACCACTGGGAGTCCAGCATTTTCACATTATCCCACTGAGTCCACTTAAGTATCTCCATTGTGTAGGTTGTATCAGTCTCTTTAGAAACCGAAATACTGAGGCTGAGAGGTCGAGTAACTTGCCCAAGGTCAAGGGCTGTTATTGAGAGCAAGCGGGAATGACGGTTACATAATCACAGTCTGGGTCAGACTTCAGCGCTTCCATCCTGTCCCCAGACAATGCCGGCCACACCCACAGGAGGAAGAGGCTGTGAGTGGGAGCCGTTCACACATGAATCACATATGCAGCTCCAGGGCTGGCAGTCAACACCGTCAATTAAAAGTGCTAGCTCTCGGTACGGAGCTTGGCTGACTGGATTATCAGACAAAACAGAGCGCTCGGTGTTGGTGTGGATGAGGGGCAGGGGGACGGGAGAGGAAGGAGCTGGGGGTCTTCTGCATGCAGAAACAATGCAACTTGGTAGTGGAAAGGACAAGGGCTCAAGTCCCAAACTGCTTCCCATACTCACTGAAACACATCCCAGGTGCTGGGTGCAGGAACAGAAGGGTGCCAATGACAGCCAGGGTACCGTTTTCTGGGAGTTTCTGGAGATGAGTGTCCTCCACATGTACACAAATTCGTTAAAAGATTATCAGCCATGGCAGACCCCGTGAGGGAGCGAGCAGCAGTGCTGGGACAGAGTCACCACTTCAGGTAGAGACTGAAAAAAGCCTCTTGCAGGAGGTGACATTTAAACAAAATGACAGGCTTGGGGCTGGTGCTGTGGCACAGCAGGTTAAGCTGCTGTCCTGCAGCACTGGGATCCCATATGGGCACTCGTTCGAGTCCCAGCTGCTCCACTTCTGATCCAGCCCTGCTAATGCACCTGGGAAAGCAGTAGAACATGGCCCAAGTCCTTGGGCCCCTGCACACACATGGGAGACCTGGAAGAAGCTCCTGGCTCCTGGCTTCAGTCTGGCCAAGCCCCAGCCATTGCAGCCATTTGAGGAGTAAACCAGTGGATGGAAGACCTCTCTCTCTCTCTCTCTCTCTCTCTCTAACTATGCCTTTCAAATAAATAAATAAAATCTTTAAAAAAGTGTTATTATGAAACAACTATACATGATTTGATTTTAAAAAAATTAACAGAAAAGGATGGGCTCAAAGGGAGCCGGCCACAGGAAGAACAGGTGAGGTGGGATGAAGCCTTCCAGAGCAGAGGCCCTGGAGGGGAACTGGCCTGGAGCATCTGAGCATCAGAAAGGCTGGAGCCAAGAGAGGCAGGCAGAGGTCGGGCCAGGTGGGACTCCGTGGGACGGGGAAGAAGTCTGGATTTTCTTTGGGGAATGAGAGGACATCATTGAAGGATTTTACACCGAGGCCCAATAGGGGCCAATGGATGTTTGGAGGGGACTCCTGCTGCCTGGCTGAGGTCAGCGTGGCAAAGCTAAGAGTGGTGTGGGGAGATGCGCTGGGGGGGGTTGCCAAGGGGGCACAGTGACCCCTTTTATTAACACCTTTGATGACAGCCAGGAAGGACTCGGTTTCTAAACCAACTGCAGCTACTCAGACTCTTCTTGAATATTATTCGCAACTTACAGAAATCAAAATCTACAAATGTGAAGCTGAGGCTCTGATCCACAGAGATGATTCCAGGCCACAGCAGACTTAGCCTTTGTCTGGGCAGCTCCCTGCAGTGTCTGGCTTTTGAAAAACTGAAAACCATTTGATGACCCACCCATCACTCTCCCTGTCCCTTCCCTGCCCCTGTGGGGAGACACAGAACGGGAGGGGAGAGGTGATGGGGCTGTGCTCATGCATGTGGGTATGTGTGTGTGTGTGTGTGTGTGCTCCTGTGTGTAAATGTGCATGTATGTGTGTGTATGCATTGTTTTGGACCACAGACGTCGACCAGGCCACTCCTAGGGCAGAGGGCTGAAGTGTGCCGGGTGCCCAGCTCCGTGCTGAGAGCTGGAGGAAGCCCTGCAGGCTGCTGCTGCTGCTGACTGAAAGAGACACACACAATTCAGTAATGTGTCCAACAGGCGCGAAAGGAGGATAAATGAGGTGCTGTGCAAATAACTGTGGGAAAAAGAGAAAGACTTATAGACCATCTCCCATGTGCCAACTCCTTTAGGTACATTGCCTGTTGCCCTCCTAAAATCCTTGCATTTTGGAGTCTCTCTTCACCACTTTGCTGAGGGGGTGGAGTTCTGAGGGGTGAACAAAGCCACCTGCAGGATTAAACAGCTCGGAACCATCACAGCCAGACTTCAAACCACGTGTGCTTGGGGTCAAAGGCTTTCCTTTACACCATCTGCTTCTGCTTCTAATTCAGGAAGGCAAGGAAAGCTTCAAAGAGGAGGCGTTTTGGAGCAGTCTTGGAGACAGAAAAGTATGAAGAAATTGGGAGAGAGGAAGAAGATGCCAAGAGAGGGAGGAGTTGGTACAGAGGCATCAACAGGTAACTGGGGCTGTAGCGCAGTGGGTTAAGACGCCACTTGGGAAAACTGCATCCGTTATGGGAGTGCTGGTTTGAGTCCTGGCTACTTTCCTTCCCATCCAGCTTCCTGCTAACACATCCTGGGAGGCAGCAGAAGGTGGCGTAAGTGCTTGGTCCTCGGTCCTCTGCTACCCAAATGGGAGCCCTGGATGGAGTTCCAGGTTCCTGGCTTTGGCCTGGTCCAGCCCTGGTTACTGCTGGCATCTGGGGGAGTGACCACTGGAGGGAATCTGTCTCCTGCTCTCTCTCTGAGCTTGTGCTCTAAGCAGGTGCACACACACACACACATGCACGCACATGCACGCACGCATCTCCTCCCTACCCTCCCCTGAAGCCACCCCTTGCACCAGGCTGGGAGCTCTTTCTGAACTGCACATCCGACCCAGTCACTCTTCAATTCTACAGAACAGTCAGACTTCCTAGGGGCGCGCCAAGTCCTTCGTGAGCTTCTGCAGGTGCTGGCTCCTATTCCCCTCCTCTTTTACCCGTGTCCCTCTTAGTCTCTTGCTTTGGGGCCTTCCCTCTGCCTGGAGGGCTCTACCCCTGCAATGTCCCCACCACCACCACCTGTAGGGGGTTGCACTGTGTCTCGTACAAGTTATGAGCATGCTCACATCCCATCCCCTGGGTCCTATGACTACGACCTTATCTGAAACAGGATCTTTTCAGATGTCGTTGAGTTAACGACAACAAGGTCAGCCTGGATCCAGTGAGTGACAGCTTTACAAGAAGAGGGAGCAGTGCATACAGAGACACAGAGGAGAAAAGGGAGGCAGATCACGCAAAGACAGAGACAGAGATGCGAGCGGCGGGTCTACCAGCCCACAAAGGCCGAGGATGGTGGGCAACCTCCGGGAGCTGCAGAAGGACACAGAGATTATTCCCTAGGGTCTTCAGAGGGAGCTCAGCTCCTGACGCCTTGATTTGGGACCTCCAGCCTCTAGAACAGGGGGAAAACTCATTTCTGGTGTTGTAAGTCCCTTGGTCCATCATGGTAGTCCTGATAAACTGGTAATAAACCTGGTAAACTAATACACACCTGACCGAGGATACTGGTGGCTACCCTGCCTCAGACAGGAGCTTTACCAAGGCTCCCCACCTCCCCGCTCAGGTGAGATGCTCCTTCCAGGTGCTCCCCTGTGTCACAGCCCTCCACTGGCCTCTCTGTCTTGCTGAGACCCTCCTCTGGTGCACCTGGATCTCATTCATCTCTGTCTCTGGTGCCCAGCACCAGGCCTGATCCCCACTAAACCCTTGAATGAACGCTGTGCCCTGCCTGCTTTCAGATTTCCCAACCCACCCATTGTCTTTGTTAGGCAAGCGCCCGTCCACAAGAGGTGATCTGAGCAAACCCCAGGTGTAAGGCAGAGACCTCCCCTTTCTCTGGCGGTTCTGACATCTCCCTTCACTGCTCATCCAGTCTCCTGGATCTCACAATCCCACCTTTGATTTTCTCCATCGCTAGCAAAGATAGAGGCTCCAGGCACACGATTGGGGGCCAGAGCTGGCTGCTGGGTCGAAGCCCAGCAGAGTCCAAGGAGACCGCAACCCTGGGCTTGTGCCCTCTGAATCCAGCCCTGCAGGTTCTCTGGGCTTCTGCTGATGCTGCCCCGCCCGCCAGCAGGCCACTGAGTCCCCCATGCTTTGCTGCTGGTGCTGAGGAGGTTCCTGATGCTCAGCTGCAATACCAGGAAGAGGTTTTCCCACCAAAGCCTACATCTGAGAGCCTGGGAGGGCGCTGGCTTCTGACTGCAGGAGCTGGTCCCCTGAGTGCTGTCCACAAAGAACCCCTGCTTCTGGGATTGGCGTCCTCAGTTATCTGAGTCTGAAGGAAACAGCAACACCTTGAGCACGTTTGGGATACGGGGCCTGCCATTGCTTACAGGTGGCCCGTCTGAATCCACTCCACACAGGAGAGCTGCGCAAAAATGATCACAGGGACAGGAGTCTAGGACACCTTGACAAGTCGATTTCACCGGCCTTGGGACTGGAGTCCCAGAACACAAAAGGGCCCTGAGTGCTCCCACGCAACTGTCCACGGCAGGGACACCCCAGGAGCCATGACGGCAGACTCCTGCTTCAGGGGAACCGACACCGGAGGGAACAGCTGCTGCAGCGGGGCAGGGATGGCCCAGAAGTCACTGCTGCCCCCGGTGAGAATGCAGCCGAAACTGTCCTCTGTCACACTGGAAATGACAATAAGAAAATAACACTCATTTTATCAAATGTCCCCCACCCCGAGCCACCCAAGTGGCAAGCCAACAATTAAATCAGGATCATAATGGCAGACATAATAATTAAAGCATCGTGCTATCCACAGAGCAAAACCCAAGATGACAGCCCGAAGCCGGCATTGGCGTCAAGAGCCTCTCCTAGGGCCAGCTGGTGTTCAAAAGAAAAACAAAACAAAACAAAACGATCTTCGGTTATTTTCAAAAGTGAAAGAGAAAAACTATCTTCAGGTCCCTGAAATTGCTGCATGACACCCTGGGTGGCAACGGGTGCTCTGGGCTCAGCTTTTGCCTTGTATTTCCCGCTGACATGTGGGTGACCTTGGGCCACTGCCTTCTCTACACCACCACCCTGGCACTGGAGGCTCAAGGTTGCATTTGGTTAGACAGAGCCTGCCCTCTCTGTGTCCAGGGGCAGGTGCATCTTTGTCCTTGGGAGAAATGTTTTTCACTAAAAACAAAACAATGGGTTCAGGGATGAGTTTTGTGGCCTTGCGGAGCCTCCGTTTACCCTCCTGTAAAGTGGCAGTAACATCATTTATCCAGCAGTGTCCATAAGAGGATTCCTGGAGTGTTACAAATGAAATCACATGTAGAGCGCCTGGTGCATTGGATAAAATCAGCCAATGGTAAAAATCACCTGAATTTAAGTCCAGTTTCATTCTGTTTATTCATTCTTTTACTTGACTAAGAGAGATTGTTAAAGTCTCCCGCAATGGCCACCAACCTCTCTTTATATTTCTGACAGACTTTGCTTTATGTTTTCCCCCTTGGTTATCTGGTGCACAGGGATTCATGACTGTTAGCATCATTGTGGACTGTGCGTTTTATCACATGTAAGAATTCCTCTGCCCATTCTTACACTTTTTCTTAAACTTTGCTTTCTATCACTGTTGAGTAAAGCATTATTGTGACACTAGCTGTCCACGTAGGTATTCACTCAGGCTATTTTGTCCCAAACAAACTGTTTCTTTGTCTCATGGCCAGTCTGAGAGTCTGTGTCTTGCACCATGGGTGTCTAACCCGCAGGTGCCACACAGCTCCCTCCTGCTCAAGGTCCTCCTGTGGCTGCTCCACACAGAACTGTCCAGGCTTCCTTTCCCTGTGGTCATCATCCAGGGCCTCTCTCTGGGAATCCTACACACCACTCTGCGGGCACCTTTTGCACGCCGTTTGCTCAGCGTCGGTGTCTTGCATCATGCTCACCACCAGACCAGGACTCAGATTACAGCTGTTCTCCGCTCTGGGCTCTGTGTCTGTGGACCACCCATTTCCCTGCCCATCCTGAACTTCGGTTACTTTGGCCTCCTCCCGGGGCTGTCTCTGCTCCCCTCCCTCCCTTTTGGGTGGCCAGCCAAAGGAGATTTATACTCATCAGAGCTGGTATGTCTGTTCTGGGTGAAGAGTACATCTTGCTTCCTCTTCCTCCTAGGCACCCCCTCCCTTACCATCAGACGGAGCTGGGAAACGTGGTGGTAGCTGGATGTGGGAGGGAGGCCAGTGCTGTGGTCTGAATGCGTCCGTCCTCCCCAGACTGACAGCTGCATGGATCAGGAGGTGGGGCCTGGGAGGGGATTAGATTGCAAACGAGCTTAGTGCTCTTAGGAGAGGCTCCTGGGAGCCCGTGTATCCTTCTACCAGGTGAGACACTCAGGAAGGGTCCCTCGCCAGACACCACATCTGCAGGTGCCTCAATCTGGACTTCCTAGTCTCCAGGCTGTGAGAAGCAAATGTTTGCTGTATCCAAGTCACCCCCGTCCGAATATTTTGTTACAGCAGCCTGAGTGAGCTAAGGCAGCCTGACACTTTAAGAATTCTGTTCCAGGGGTGAGTATTTGATGCAGTTGTTAGGAAGCCACTTGGGGTGCCCACATCCCACGCTGGAGTTCCTGGGTTCAAGTCCCTTCTCCGCTTCTGATTCTGGCTTCCTGCTAATGCAAACCTCCCAGTGTGGGCTTGACCTAGTCCCAGCTGCTGTGGGAATTTGGGGAGTGAGTGGACCAGTGGATGGGAGATCTCTGTCTCTTTCTCCATCGCTCTGCCTCTCAAAAGAAGTCATTGTGTTTCCATCTTTGATGCGGTCTCTCCTTTAGCCTCGTTGCTGTTCAGGAGGCGACACTGGAGGACTCTGTGGCTCCACACGTGGCAGGAACCTGGAGCCCTGGGTGATTTTAGTGGGACGGCCACATCACTCCCCACTGCTGACCAGCATCAGACTGTGGACTGAGT
Organism: Sylvilagus floridanus; assembly: GCA_949820135.1. Lineage (NCBI taxonomy): Eukaryota > Metazoa > Chordata > Mammalia > Lagomorpha > Leporidae > Sylvilagus > Sylvilagus floridanus. Next base: position 24,931,230 of record OX463225.1, read on the forward strand.
GAAAAGTTAACTTTTCTTGTGTTAAACCACTGAGATGTGTGGATTACTTATTACATCAATTGGCCTTACTGTGGGCTAATACACGTTTATTTCTATCATCCTGTTTTATGCATTTTTGTTTAGGATATTTTCTGCTTAGTTCCTTTATTTTTCACTTTTTGTAGCATTTCTTAGTTTCCAAAATTCTTCAGGGATCTGTGACATATCCATTGCGTTTTCAATTCTACTAGTGGCCGTCTTTTTGAGCATTTTCAAAAATACTCACATTGGCGCCGGCGCCGTGGCTCAACAGGCTAATCCTCCGCCTTGCGGCGCTGGCACACCGGGTTCTAGTCCCGGTTGGGGCACCGGATTCTGTCCCAGTTGCCCCTCTTCCAGGCCAGCCCTCTGCTGTGGCCAGGGAGTGCAGTGGAGGATGGCCCAGGTGCTTGGGCCCTGCACCCCATGGGAGACCAGGAAAAGCACCTGGCACCTGGCTCCTGCCATCAGATGAGTGCGATGCGCCGGCTGCAGCGCGCTGGCCGCGGCGGCCATTGGAGGGTGAACCAACGGCAAAGGAAGACCTTTCTCTCTGTCTCTCTCTCACTGTCACTCTGCCTGTCAAAAAAATAAAAAATAAATTAAAAAAAAATAAAAAAAAAAAAAATAAAAATACTCACATTGGCTTCACCCCTCCTGTGCATGATGGCCAATGTAAAAATGGTTTGACTTTCCCTGACAGCTCCCCCATGATCAGACCACTGACAATACAGCCAGGGACTGCAGAGTCAACTTGAACACAACGTCGCAAGGCTGTCAGTTCTCGTCGTTATTCCTAAACACCTCCGTGTCGGTTTTAGTGCTATGGCTGCTGCACCACGTTCCCCCAGACCTGGCGCCTCACACCTCTGGAGGTTCCCTGCTTCACAGGCCTGGGGGCCGAAGTCTGAAACCAGCACTGCTGCCCTCACGATGAGGTGACCTCGGCCGTGCTTCCCTCCGAGGCTCTGGTGACAATCCAGGCCTCGCCCCTTCCAGCTTCCGGGGCGCCTGGCTGCACACCCCCCCCCCCATTTCTGCCTCCACTTTCCTCTTCTCAGGACACACGTGACTGCACCCAGCCAGATCAGCCAGGATAATCGTTCCATTTCGAGATCCTTCATTCAGTAACATCTACAAAGATCCTTTTCCCAAGAAGGCGACACTTCCAGGCTCCAGGTGTTGGGATGTGATCATTCGGCCTATTGCAATGTTTCACAAGTGCCCTAAGAAGCCTGCCAGTGGCTGTTTTGTGTGCCTATCTGAGGGAAACGTGTGAATTTTGTGTGAATTATATTTGCTGGCTGAATGGACAACTGTGGGTTCTCACCACAGCACTGACTTTGGCCTTGGAACCGGGGAGGGAAATCTGAGGCAGGTTGGATTAGACTTGGAGGTTGTCCTCTGGCAAATGATTGCAGGAATCTGCTTAGGGCTGAGGGTGGATTCGCTCCTGTGAGTGTGTTTTGCCAGACTCTTGGAGGGATTTTCATTATTATCATCCTTGGAATGGTTTCATTTTTCATCAAGTTGCACTGAATTCATTTTGCTTGGAATTCAGTGAACCCCTGCAATCCACAGGGGATGCTTTAGCGCCGGTCACTCCCTCGCTCCACCCCCATTCCCAGGGGGACTCTGCTAGCAGTTTGGGTCTTAGGAGTCCCTCTGCTCCATTTCCTCACGGCTCTTCATTTCTGCTGCCTGACTGGCACTCTGTCTTCCACACTCGGTGACTTTTCTTTCATTACTTTCACATCTTCGTGCTCTCTCTCTGCGGTCTTAGTGAGATCCTGTAGCCTGGCTGGTCTCCAAACCCAGAGCTTTCTTAGGAGGCAAATGCTACCCCCGGGGATTTTACTGGTTATTATGTAGCTAGTTCCCTCCATTCCTTACCTGTCTCCATCACTGTCTTTCTAGCTCAGGAGCTTCCCTCCCCCACACCATCACTCATCTTCTACTTATCACCCACACTGTATATTTAAAGGGGAACATTATATATATTGAGATTTTCTTTTATGATAGCAAAACTTTTCCAGACAAAAATATGATCTTTTTTAGGGAAATGGCACTCATTTTAAAGAATGGTATGTCTTACCTGGCATCCCTTATGTTTATTTTATTTTATTTTGGATTTTATTTATTTGAGAGGTAGAACCACAGAGTGAGAGGGAAAGACAGAGAGAAAAGCCTTTCATCCACTGGTTCCCTTCCCAAACGGCTGCAATGGCCAAGGTCAAACGTCAGGCGTTTCCTCCAGTTCTCCAACGCAGGTGCAGGGGTCCGAGCACCTGGGCATGTTCTACTGCTTTCCTAGGCCACAGCAAAGAGCAAGATCAGAAGAGGAATAGCCAGGGCCGGTGCTGTGGTGTAGTGGGTAAGGCCACCGCCTGCAGTCTGGCATCCCATATGGATGCCGGTTCGAGTCCCAGCTGCTCCTCATCCGATCCAGCTCTCTGCTATGGCCTGGGAAAGCAGCAGAAGATGGCCCAAGTCCTTGGGCCCCTGCACCCATGTGGGAGATCTGGAGGAAGCCCCTGGCCCCTGGCTCCTGGCTTCGGATCAGCACAGCACTGGTAGATGCAGCCAATTGGGGAATGAACCAGCGGATGGAAGACCTCTCTCTCTCTCTCTCTCTCTCTCTCTCTCTCTCTGCGTCTCCTTTTTCTCTCTATGTAACTCTGACTTTCAAATAAGTAAATACATCTTTATTTAAAAAACAAAGAAGAGAAATAGCTGGGACTCGAATCGGTGCCCATATGGGATTCTGGCACCACAGGCAGAGGCTTAGCCTACTGCTCCAAAGAGCTGGCCCCTGTTTATTCTGTTTTCAACTTAATATGGTATTTATTTTTCGAGCTAACATTTTTAATTGATGTGACAATCAAAGGCTTTATGGGTCTACTAAGTAAAGAGTTTAACAAGTAAAAAGTCCCAAGACCATGGTCCAGCAGACAGTAGGCGAGCACTGGAAAGCACTGATTTAACGGAACCTGTCTGTGAAAGGGCGAGATCCGCCCTGGGCTAGTGCGATCAGGCACTTCTCTGCTTGAAAGCTTCCCTCTTCCCCTAGGAGACGTCAGAACTTGGTTCTGGGGCTGCCCTTGGCACCAGGCCGGCGATACGCTCTGGACCCTGCACCTGCGAGGGGTGGCTCAGCGGGACCCGCAGGTTGGGCCCTTTGCAGCAGTTTGTGTTTCTCGGTCCGGATGTGATCCATGAACAAGTGCACTGCCGGCGAGCGCTGCCACTCTCGAGGCTGCATTTCCACCCGCGGGGCTGGCCGCAGCCTCTGCTTCCACACAACCACCAGCTCCCCTGGGCTATTTCTTGATTTGTTGAACTCCTGCCTGTGACAAAGGACTTCCCCCATGGCGTGTGTTTATCTGTTCCTTCCCTTCGGGAGGTCGGCGCCTGCAGGGTCAAGTACACGGCCTTGCCCTGTTTCAAGTGTAACTCGCTGTAGCTGCTCAAAAGGGAGCTGCTGGACCCGCGGCCAGGCTTCCCGCCAGAGCTGCGAGTACAGCTTCACCTGCCGTGCCGTCTGCCTCCCCCGGAGCAGCTGCCCCCTGGCTGCTTGGAGGGAGGCGACGCTGGCCACAATGGGACACTGCTGCCCCGTGAGCGAGCTGAACGGTGGCAGGGGATCTGGGCCTCGGGCACAGCCAGGTGTCGCATCTGTCCTGCATCCTCGCAGGAGGACAAGCCCTACTGGGCACGGCTTTGTCAACACTGGGCCCTTCCTCTCAGGGCCCCTGCTGCATGGCGTCTCTAGACTGCCCTGTGCGTTAATCACGGAGAAGCATGCCCACGGTCAAAGTCAGCAAACAAAGGCTGCTCGCTGAACATGAGCTGCACGGCTCTGGACCCGAGGAGCAGAAATCCAGGTGTCCACGAGCGAGAAGTTCGTCACCCTCCGCGGGTGCCCGATCTCTGGAGGGAAAGCCCACCTGCACCTCCCTTCCCCGTGCCCCTCCCCTCCACACAGGGCTCTCTCAATCCCAACCACATCTGTAGGCGAGGGGCAGACTCAGTGCTGAGTGTAACCCGGACGCCTCGAGCCGTCCCGTTGGGCTCCTTCCTGGTTTCCCGGCCTCCACCGGTCTTGCTGCTCACAGCCACTTCGGCTGCCCAGGGAGCTCTCCCGGAAGCAGCTGTGCGCACCGGTCCCTCCTGCCTTTCCCAAGCCTGGGAGGTCCCGCTCTCGGCCCTGCACGCTGAACGCCCGCTGCTCCCTGACCTGCAGCTAGAACAGCGCTCCTGCTCGGTGACACCCAGAATCCTCAACTCTCCGCCAAGGGGCTTTTCTACCGTGTTCTGTGTGCTCTTTATGACTACAGCATTTATCACCTCTGATTAGCATCTGTAGCCGACTCTGCAGGTTGGGCGATCTGCGCTCCACAGCTGAACCTCTTATCTGTCTCTGCTCTGTGAGAGCGAAGTGAAACTGCTTCCCCACTTGCCCTCAGCCACGCGTGGCAAGTTCCACTAATGAGACAGAGAGCGACGCCTACTAAGGATCGTGGTGCTTCCCAAATAAACACAAGAGCCCTTGTGAGGACAGGGCTCTGTACCCTCTTCTCTTCCCTTTTCTTTTAGACTGGAACACAGACACAATGCCTGGAGCTGCAGCAGCCAACAGGTGACCATGCGGATGAAAGCCCGAGGATGGCAGAGCCAGAAGGAAGGTTGTGGCATCCCGAGCAGCTGCGCCAGGGAGCAGTGCAGCCTCACCTGTTGGCGCCAGCTGCAGTCAGTGTTTCTATTTCCATCACTAACTAATAGAATTTCTGTGATGCCGGCGCTTCAAGGGAAAAGTGTGTTTCTTATTTATATCTCTACTCTCGGGCCTGGCAGAATGCCTGGCACGGAGCACATGCCCTGAGTGTTTGAACTAAACTGAATGTCATCGCTGTCTTCAGATGCTGCAGCGGCTCCTCGTGGCACGGAGAGCCCACTCCGGGTGCTCCAGGCCCCTCTACACAGGCGGCCTTGTCCCCGTGCCCAGCCCCCACACATCAAGGGAACGCTCTTTCATGGGCAGGCGCTCAGCTACCCCCGCGTTCCTGCCCACGGCTGGAACCATCAGCTCCACCCCTGCGGGCAGCCAGAACTTGGCCCTGCCCTCTCAGCCACTGACCCCCTTTCCTGGCGTCAGCATCGGCCTTGTCTTGGGGGGCCCTGCTTGTCTGACTCTTTCCCCCCTAGAATGCCAAAGTCTAGCAGGAAAGGCCCAGCCCATACCCGCTCTGTGTGTTTCCCACTGCACAGCTCCGCACGACCTGGTGCAGGTCTCGATGAATGGGTCAGGACCGGGGCCGGGGGACACAGTAGAAAAAGCAGGGCCTGGAGCTCATCAGAATGTGCTCACAAGCCACATCACTGGGAACAGGGAGATCTCAAGAAGGTCACTGGACCTTTCTGGGACTTGATTATTTCATCTATGAAATGGGGACGATCCTCACAGACCCAGAACCTGGAGCTATTTGGTGAATCTTAGGTGGACGGGCAGGGTCAAGAGCAAGAGGCTTGGCCGCCCTTTTCTCTTCCAGTTCTCAGTTGAGCTGCTCCATTCATGGCTAAGTGGGAAACTCGGACCCCAAGCTGGACATTGCAAAGAGCTCCTACCATGCGGGATGGACCTACTATGCTCCATGCACTCGAGCACAGGTGAGAGGGCCTGGAGGGTGCAGCTCACGGCTCTGTTCTCCTGCTGTGAGCTGCTGGGCCTGGGTGGGGTCCAGCAGGCCACCCGCCCCGTTCTTGGCACTCGGGAAGACACAGCTGTCAGATGCTACAGACAACACCTGAGTTCCGGGAAGGGCCTGTCTGCCAGCCCACTGGTGTCAGGCACTCCCAGGGACGGCCGCTGTCCAGCTTGGAGCACGCTCAGGGGTGGGCCTGACCACAGATCTCTACAGTCTACACTGCCGCTCCTTGGCACTCCTGGAAAAGGACTACCCTCGCCCAGCTTTCTGGGGTGACCCTGTCCGTGGACTCTGTGGCCATCCCTCATGCTTGCCTATTCGGGCCCGGGGCAAGGTGCACAGGGACCTGAAAGTCTTCTGCCTGTGCCCCTGGAAACAGTCCCTCGGCCGTCCTGGGGGCCACTCCATGTCCTGTCCCACCTGGCGCACCTGCTTCCAGCCACAGCACAGCACCACCACCTAGGACCCATGAGGGGAGACCTCCAGCCTGCTGCGCTCAGGCACGCCCTGCCTGGGTATCATCAGCTACGTGGAGCTCCCCAGCTCCAGGCGGGAGCTCTTAGCATTTGGGGGTGGCCAGCCAGTCACTGTTGAAAGCACTCTGCATGAGAGGTTCTCAAAAAGTTCATGGAACACGCAGATTATAAAGAAAACCCCACTATGTCAAAAGCCAACTTACAGCTTCCCATTTCATGTCCCATGAACTTTGGAAGTCCCCTTGTATATGCTGTCACTCCTCATCGCAGCCTTATGCTAGGCACTGGCTCCTGTCGCCTTTGTACAGATCAGGGAATGCAGGCAGAGGGCCTAAAGAGTTGGCCGAGCCACTCGGCCGGGAGGGATGGCCGGCAGTGCTCTCAGCCATGCCTTGGTGCTGAAGGAATGCTGGAGCCGGGGGAATTAAAAGAATCCAAGCTGAAGGGGCCGGCTCAACAGGCTAATCCTCCGCCTTGCGGCGCCGGCACACCGGGTATTAGTCCCGGTCGGGGCGCCGGATTCTGTCCCGGTTGCCCCTCTTCCAGGCCAGCTCTCTGCTGTGGCCCGGGAGTGCAGTGGAGGATGGCCCAAGTGCTTGGGCCCTGCACCCCATGGGAGACCAGGAAAAAGCACCCTGCACCTGGCTCCTGCCATCGGATGAGCGCGGTGTGCCGGCTGCGGCAGCCATTGGAGGGTGAACCAACGGCAACGGAAGACCTTTCTCTCTGTCTCTCTCTCTCACTGTCCACTCTGCCTGTCAAAAAAAAAAAAAAAAAAAGGAATCCAAGCTGAAGAATCGAACCACTTCAGAGACCCAAGTGACGTAAACAGTATTCTCAGAGAGAGGCAGGGTGCTCAGATATCGATAACAACACAAATGGCGCAGTCTGGAGACCAAACATGCAGCTCCTTGCAATAAAGAACGAAAGCGAGATTTGCACAACAAAGAGGGAGTCCGTAACAGGATAATTACTGTTGAGCACGGAATTAATGAAAACACAAGTTCACTGGCATGATGAAAAGAGAATGGAGAGTTTTCAAATCACAAGAAGCAAAACAAAGCCAATAATCAGATGTGCCGACAACAGGAAATGCTAGAAATCAGAGCGGGCAATAGAGAAGCATAAATACGCTGCTGAAGGGAGGCGGCGTGCGCATCACGCAGGGGAGTATAGAACCCCGTACCCTTCGGATTTTTAAACATCCACAGAGCCCGCAGAAAACAAAACTGCTCCAGAAAGTTAAAAAAAAGAAAGCACAAAGCAATAAAAATGAAAGTCACAAACAAAAGAACATACAAAATCTGTGACCACATAGCAACTTCCTGCAAATTCTCAGGCATGGGTCATTCCGCGTGAACCAAACTGCGAGGTTAGAAATGAACGCAGCTGAGCCCTCCTATCAAAGAGACAGACTCCCCCAACCCAAGTGGTCTGGAAGCCGCAGAGACAGTTCCGTGTTCTCCTGTCGGTCTAAGCGGTAAAGACTAGGAGGGCCGACAGTATCTGGTGAAGCCACACGCGGGTGGGGCCACAGGCCTTGTCACAGCCTGTTGGTGGGCGTGGTCACTGCCGTAATATCTGGATGGCTATTTAATAAACCAAAAGTTTCCTCCTAAGAAAATATCCCAAGGAAGGAATTGCACAATGATCTGAAGGCTGTTCACTGGAGTGCAAAAAGGAAGGGAGCCACTTTCTCACCAGGAGGTGGTTAAATCAGCCACGGCCGTGTGTACCACGCAGTTCTCTGTCGACACCCGAGAGGAGAGGGCGGATCTATACTTATTGACAAAGTAAGACGATGATAGATGATTAAGTGCTAAAACAAAGCGCAAGAGCCTGAGCCATGCAGAGAGATGCCCTTGTTTTAGAAGTCATACTCATTGCATTTGATTTATGCATATTTCGGCGCAAGCAATATCTCGAAGAATAAGGACGGTGGCTGTTGGTGGTGACCTCACCTGGGGAGGTACAAAAATACAGAGTGAGCCTGCAGGGGCTCCCCACAGCTACTTGATAACATTTCGTTGAAGTTTTGATGATGAGTATTTTCATACTGAAAACTCTATAAAGATAGTCCCACGGATTCACGCAAAAAGCAAGGAAGGGGTGGAGCTGTTCATGTTTACTGAATTCAGAGTCCCGCAACTTTGCAGCTGGTTGTCCCCATGGCAGGAAGGAAAGAGTCAGAGGAAGGGGGGGTGGGGGGCAGAGAGAGAGAGGGAGGGAGAGGAAAGGGAAGGAGCAGGAAGAGGAGAGAGGAGGATGAAGTAAGGGAGAGAGAAGAAGGGAGGAATGGAGTGAGCAGCGGGAGAGGGAGCTGGCCCAACATGAGGGCATGTGTGCAAGTGCGGGCTGCGCCCCCTGGCGGGGATGGCCGGCTGTGGGGGGGTCTTGCCCCACCAGGCTGTCTGCCAGCAGCTCTCAGGCAGCTGGAGGGGCACCTCTGCTGCCTTAGCATTATTACCTCCATAGCAGAGGCTGTGGCTGAGGGTTCCTCACATACAGTCCTGTGCCCCATGACTTCATGTTTCCGGCTCTGCTAGTCTGGAGTAGGTATGTCCTGTGTCTGTTTTGTCCTTCTCTTCTGAAGGTGAGGGGGGCGGGGCCTCCTGTCCCTTCACCGGCAGACTATCATTCTCACAGTGGAAATGCGGCTTGGCCCTGCCCAGAAATCTCCTTGCTTCTCTCTCTGCCTTCCCGGTATCCGCGGCTCTCCGCTCTGCTCTGCCGGCCTCCACCTTGGGTCCTAGACCTGAACCCTGTGAGAAGCAGTGCCACGCCCTTTAGGGGTGCTCACGTGGCTGCACCCTGGGCAGTGTGGCCTTCTCTCGGCAAAGCACTCAAGGCTGAGGCAGCATGACTTGTGAGTGATTCAGCAAAAAAGGACAACAGAAAGACAGAGAAGGAAAAGGGAGAAGGCAGGAATGGCAAAACGCTAGCAATGGTCGCATGCAGGTGGCAGCTGCGGGTGCCTGGTGTGCAGGTCTTGCCCCTTTCCCACATGGTTTATGCATCATCGCCCCACACGGCAGGGAGGAAGGTCTTGCTCATTTACATAATGCCATGTGGTTAAACAGTTGCTATATGACGGAGTGAATGAATGAATGAATGATGGCACAGGTTAGGAGAGTAGGGAGAATCTCCTGGTTTGCACTCATGTACACGAAAGTGAGAATCAGCTTGTTCCTGATTCATTCATTGTTCATCCCAAAGTTATTGACCCACTGGTCATGTAACTACCTTTATACCCAGGCCTTGCTTCATTCATTCATTTACTCCTCAAACACCTGTGCTAGGAACAGGGAGACTTGCAAAGACGGATTCGGTTAGGGACATAGGTTAAGGCCACGGTGGCCCTGAGAGCTGGGATGGGAGGTTTCGCAACAGGTGCCACAGGAGGCCTTTACCAGGACAGTGAAGGGACAGGTATGCTTCCAGAAGGTCACCCCAGCAGTGGGGTACAGGAGAAATGTGTACCTAGGAACTCATCCCCATAACAGTGCAAGGCCCCTATGAACACTGCTGACCTCATTATGCACATGGTTTAGCTCAAAAAATATACTCAGCAAACACACACTGCATTTCTTTAATTTTAACTGAACTGAGTCTCAGGACATCACACACCAGTGAACACATGGACATTTACGTCCCTGGCAGCAGCGGGTCCAGTCAGCTAGGTCCCCTTAACTGCAAACTCTCGAGGGCACAGCTACAATTGCAGTGCACTCCCAGCTACGCTCTGCCTCTTTTCTTGGCTCCCCACTGTTGCAGCCCCTCAACACTTCCTTCCGGGATCACTGCACAGACTTCTGAGAGTTGCCTTCCCATGGCGGACCAACCCTGTTCAAGAACCTCCCCTGGCTCCCTCTCACTTACTGGCATTTAAGATCTCCCATAACCATACACTCTAACCCCATCTCTCACTCTGATCCACACACATCTTCTCCCGTCAGACTGTTTCCTCCCCAGGTCCCTTGTTGGATCCTCTTTTCCCACCTCTGCTCACACTGCTAGTCCAACCTGCTGTTTTTCATTTTCATCAGTCACCTCAACCACAGCTCCAGGCCCTGCTGTTTGCCAACACCAAGCAGAGTAGCAACACCTGGGCTCATGTCCCAGCTTTCTGCTTCCCTGTGCAAGCTCAGACATGCTGTGTATGCATCCTCATGGAATCTCAGTGCTCTCGTCTATAAGATGGGGAAAATAATAATAACGTCCATTTGATACTAGGGCTCATGAATACCGTTGCCCATCAACAGGGCTATTGTGAAGTTATGAAGACAGGCCCTGTGCTCAGCAGATGGTGACATTCCTTTCTCCTCTGACTCCAGGAGGACGTTCCTGTTAGGCAGGTGCTCACGTGGGAAAGAAGTGGTATTTCTGAAGGAATAAACAACCAAGTTGCAGACACTGCAGGGTTTTTGTTTTCAATCCCTCCATCAGCCGAAAACACAAGCATTTTTCCTCCTCATTTTTACAGACGAGAAAGCTCACACTGAGAAAGGGAAGCCGTCAGCCCAGGATTCTTACCATCAGAGAAACGTGCAGTGACCACTATTTAATATGTTCCAAGCACTACACTGGGTACACTGCATACAATGCCACATTTCCATGCTTTACCCGAGACTCACACTCTATGGAAGAAGACAGTGAGGCGCAGAGAGGCTAGGGCCTTGCCCCAAGTCCTGCCCACAGTCAACGGAAGGGCTGGTGTTCTAACCCAGGCCACCAGTGACTCTGCTGTAACAGTGCTGTGTAGACTGCGAATTGTCTGGATTGGGGAAGCAGCCATTGGAAGCTGAGACTGACCTTTCTAGGTTCCCCACGGGACCAGCCCACATGACCCTAAGAGCTTCCATGGGAGATCAGTGGGGCGGGGCAGGGTGTTAGCAGCAAGGCCTGGTGACACTTACCCAATGGTGCAGCCGGCATCTGCTTCGATGATCCAGATGCAGTTGAGATTGTGTTCGTAGGGAGCTGGATACCCGGGTGACAGCACCTGCCCCGACACCTCTCCTTTCACCGTCCCTCCACACTCAGCTGAAAGAAATCCCAAAAGAGTGAGCTGCATGGGGTGACCTGCGCTGCCAGCGGTCCATCAGTGTCTCCTCTTGCCTGTGTGCCCAAGTCCATCTTGTCCATCCCACAGGACAGAGCTTAGCATGTGCAGGGGTGCCTGGATGAGACTCATACCCAGAACCTATGAAGAGCTTTTACCACTTGACAATAAAAAGATAAATGACCCAATTAAAACATGGGCAGAGGACCTGAACAGACATTTCTGAAAAGAAGGTACATGAATGGCCAGCAGGTGAGAAGGTGCTTCATATCATCAGTTATTATGGAAATGTGCATCAAAACCACAATGAGATGCTGCATGATGGTTACTCGGAGGGCTATGGTGAAAACTGACAGTCACAGGTGCAGGTGAGGATGTGGAGAAAGCAGAAACTTTTACATCACTGATGGAAATGCAAAATGATGCAGCTGCCTTGGAAAGTGATCTGGTAGCTCCTGGAAGCACTAAGCACAGCTACCATATGACCAGCAATTCCTCTCCTGGGTCTATATCAAAGAGAGACGAAAACATATGTCCATGCCAAAACTGGAACGTGCACCTTCAGAGCACCGTTACTGAGAACAGCCGACAAGTGGCAGCAACCCAGATGCCCATCAAGTGAAGAATGAGGGCTGCCTGCACCACAGAATGTTAATCAGCCGGAGGACGGAATGAGGTGCTGATACAACAGAGATGGGTTTTGAAAACATTGTCGGAAGTGCAGGAAATCAGGCTATCCTGTGTGTGTCCACAAAAGACCACCCATGGTGGGATTTCATCTGTATGAAATGGCCAGGAGGACAGGCAAATCCACAGAGATAGAAAGGAAAGTGGTGGTTGCCAGGACCTGTGGGGAGGGGACATTGGGAGTGACAGCTAAAGGTCCTGAGTTGTACACATTAAATGAGTAGACTGTAGGCAGGTGAATGATGTAACAAAATGAAGGTTGCTGAGTGAGGGTTTGACTTCCTGTTCTATGGCCAAACGCCTCGCAACCTCCCAGGAAAGATCAGGTGGGTAACTTGGACTCGCTCATAGATGGCAAGGAGCCAGAAGAACACAAGTCAAGGAGATACCCCCTTTTCTGCAAGCGTTCACCATCCAGTGATGCCATGTGCCTCCACAGGCACAATCGTGACAAGTGGTGGCCAGAGGATGAAGTGACGAATCTCCCCTAGCATGGAGCATGGAGAGTACAGGAGGACCTGGTTTCAAATGAACCTCAAGGTAGGAGCAAGAGTTGATCAGGCTGGTTGGGTAGCTGGGGTGGGATGGGGGAGGGGGCAGAAGGCATTGCAGAGAACAGAATGCACAAAAGTCCTGGAGGTGTGGGACAGCATGGCAGGCTAGGGGACAGGGTATGAACTGCAGAGAGGTGGCAGCCAGGGCCAGAAAGTCGGGCAAGCAGCACACGTTGAGGCGGCATCATCCATAAGCTTGCGGGCCATTCACTGTTATGGGTGGGAGCTGCATGCTCACACCTGTGAGTCGTCAGTGGACACAGTGACCAGCAGCATCTGAAGGGTACAGGGAGACCAGAGCTGAGATCTCTATGCCCCATCGGAACAGCTACCCTGTGAGGGAAGCTGGTGGCTCCTCCTGCTGCCCTCGGCCCTTCTCCCACATCCGCTCTGTAGTCCTGGCTCTGGCCCTCACCTTCTGTAGGCTGGCGCAGTGGCCCACCCTCAGCCGCGCCACCAGAGACATGCACAGCCAATGCACAAGTGCCACTGCCTATGCAGCGAGTGCAGTCCAAACTACACAGCGCTCGTGGAACCCTCCAGAAGGGCTCCCGCTGTCCTCCCTGGCTCCTCCCCGGAGCCCCTCGTCCAGCCATCTCTGATAAACCCCACAAGCCCAGGCTGCGGGCCCTTTCTTTCTTTCTTTTTTTTTTTTTTACAGGCAGAGTGGACAGTGAGAGAGAGAGACAGAGAGAAAGGTCTTCCTTTGCCGTTGGTTCACCCTCCAATGGCCGGCCGCGGGCGGCGTGCTGTGGCCGGCGCACCGCGCTTGTCCGATGGCAGGAGCCAGGAGCCAGGTGCTTTTCCTGGTCTCCCCATGGGGTGCAGGGCCCAAGCACCTGGGCCATCCTCCACTGCACTCCTGGGCCACAGCAGAGGGCTGGCCTGGAAGAGGGGCAACCGGGACAGAATCCGGTGCCCCGACCGGGACTAGAACCCGGTGTGCCGGCGCCGCAAAGCGGAGGATTAGCCTGTTGAGCCATGGCGCTGGCCTGCGGGCCCTTTCATGCACCTGCCTGACAGCCTGCCTGTGAAAGCTGTTGTGACACTCGTTCCCCTCCAGGGGGAGCTGACACTGTCCTTTTGTTGCTCTTCCATTATAACACGGACAGATTTTTATCAAATCATGTGTGCCACGTTGCTAAAATCATGCTGTCTCCTCCACAGGACATATACCACTTCCTGAGCACTGGTTGACCCAAACTGGACCTTGTCTTTCCCATGCTGCACGTCAAGTGCTGAGCACCGTGTTTGGCACGCTGCTGAAGCTTAGTTACCACTTCTGGAATGAATGTGTGGGTGGATGAACGAATGAAAGAGGGCAGTTTGTTGGGAGCTTGAGTGCAAGTGAAGAGGAGAGGTGCTGTTTGGGAGAGGGCGTAATTGATGAGCAAGGTTCTCAAAGAAATTAGACAGGACGAGATTAAAGTCACAGGAAGGCCCATCGAGAATTTCACGGGCCCCATGGCTTCACACAGGGGCCACGAAGGAGGGGCAGGGGAGCGAGCCCCCTACCAGTGAGGGTGCTCAGGAGGTCGGATTCTTTGCTCAAGCCTGTCCGTGAGCCCTCCCACTTGGTCCTGCTGGGCAGGTGGATGCCAATCAGACAGAAAGGCAGCAGGCTGAACGGGCCTACAGTAGGAAGCAGAGTGGGAGTGAGACACGATGAGCTACAACTTTGAGGACGACGCCGTTCTGGCCCCAGAAACAGGGGAGGGGGCTGCTGAGGGGCCTGTCCTTGGCTAGGGCTTCCTTGCAGATTCTAGAAGGAGCAGCGCCTCCTCTTTCCAGCATGTGCTTGGAAGCAGCAGCACTGGGGGCCCTTTGACAAGGACACCTCTGCTTCTCTCCCCATGGAGTCCTTCTGTCTGGCAGGTGGGCAGGCAGGACTGGAAGACTACTCTTTCCAGTCTTCTCCCTTCTTCCCATCCTGGAGCCTCAGCTGCTCTGTGTGGGTGGCAGAGTCTGCTTGGCAGTGTTTGCCTGTTTTGGCCATGGCAGTCACTCCTGGTAGCCCACGGTGAAATCCACCACCACACGGTGTTACGTAAAAATACACACATTACTCCCCAAACAGCCGTGGGGCCAGAGGGAGTTTCAATGGGGAAGGCCTCCAAGATTCAGAGTATAAATATTCTCACAAACACCGCTTGAGCGGGTCCTCTAAGTCCAGGCCAGCTGGCACGTTTGCTTTGCAAAGCAAGCGCACAGTGAGTCCTTCTGCAGGGCACACTGCTATCTTATCACGCGAAGCCTCATCGTGCTCTGGCGGGGGTGCCTGTGGCACTACATTGTGGTCTGGCGACGCAGGAACCTGCCTGGCTGCTCCTCCTCTGTGTTCCCAGGGCCTCGCAGGGAGCCTGGCACATGCAGGAGAGAAGGGGACAAGGAGCAACAAAGGGAGAAAGGGAAGGGATGTGCCTGCAGCCTGGGTGAACCTCAAGGGCAAGGGCAGAGGAGGAGCGTGGGGGCTACTGAGAGGAGCGTGGGGGCTACTGAGAAGCCCTTACTCTGGTCTGTTTACTCTCAGGCTGAAGATCCTTGCCCTGAGACCCTCTGCTGAAAATCAGCACTGAGAGTTCTGATCAAACGCAGGCCTCTGGGGGAAAAGGACAGCAATGGCCATGGGCACTTGCCACCGCGTGGATGCATCCTCCTCCCCCTGTTGATGAATCCTTACCCGTTGAAATACCACTTCCTGTACCAAACTTTCTCATATCCCCCCTCCTCTGTCCACATAGCCCCTTTCGTAGGGCTTATCTTCCATGAGACTCATCTGCTGCCCTGTCCGCTCCCCTTGCTGGAGTGTGGGCTCTCCAAGGGCATGCTACAGGCTTTGCTCTTTCTCGTCTCACGTATTTGCCCCCCACACACCCAGACATGCACCTGTGCCCGTTCTGGCAACTAGGGCTTGGTAGGCACTTCAGTGGCTTCCCAGTGCTTCTGCTCTTCTAAGGTGAGCCAGTGCTGCACGGACCCACTGAGGTTGTGCAAGGTGGAGAAGGGGATGGAAAGGGGCAACAGGATGAAGCAGGCTGGTGTGAATCCTAACCTGCAGGGAGGTATGAAGTCCGGAAAAATGGAATGACTGCTGTTGCCTATTCCCCACTTCTGCCTTGGCCCACTGCCTCTTGTCCTGTGACAAATGCACGAAGCCCCTGGGTGGCCTCTGCTGACATTCCAGAAGAGCCACAGGCTTCAAGGAGAGTTCATTATTGCATTCCCTTTAAAGCGTGAGACCAAGTCCTGTTCCCTATCTTCCGCTTTGTTCTAATGCCCCCCCAGAAAGGAGAACATGAACCTACCCCGCCTAGAGGGAGACTAGAGGGAGACTGGGACCTAGAACGAGCCAGAGACTCGGTGGAGTCTCGGTGTTGCAGAAGACCTGGAATTCAGGCACGGACTCCCCCACTTCTTCTCCATCACCCGCATGATAGTTCTGAGGGTGTAGCTTGGCTGTGGTCCCACTGGCTAACTGTGTGACAATGGCATGCCACCTCCTGGCTGTGCTGCCGTGTGGTGTAATGAGGTGTGAAAATGAGGAAATGGAGAAACGGAGCAGGTGAGCCATGATGCCTGTTACAGGAGGATTCAGTACAGGGAGATGGCCCCCCAGGCCCTAAAGATCCTTAAGAAGACCAGGGCTGGAGCTCGGGGCTAGAGGAGCCCCAGGGGTGCCTAGAAGAACAAGAAGCCTCCTACCGACACAGGTGGGCAGAGGCCGGTCCCAGGTCCTGCGTTCCCCACTCAGACACAGCAGCTCCTCACTGCCCCGCAGGCTGTAGCCAGGGTCACAGCTGAAGGACACAGAGCTCCCTGCAAAATGACCACCGTCGTGAACCTTGTAGCCGAACTGGGGTGTTCCTGGATCCTCACATTTGATGAGCTCAAAACCTGGGAATGAGAAGAGAGTCTGAATGAACAAGATGGAAGGAGGCAGACAGCCAGCGTCCTCGCCTCCCTTGGAGGCCACGTCTTCCAGGAAGACGTCACCATCGTGTTGTCTTGAAGCGCTGATGGCCTCGCCACTTAGGGGTCCCTCCATATTTCTCAGGGGATTCCCTCCACGTTCCTAGGCTAGTTTGAGAGAGTGCTGGGGAGGCTGTGGTCCCCCGTTGATAGATGTAAATGACTTCAGCATTTAATAGTTTTTCAGGTCTAGGGGCTGCATTTTCTATTTCTTTCGTTGACCCCAGAGCATTCTGCTAGCAGGAGCTGTTCCTTCCATTTTGCTCACTGATGGGGTAGGGTAATATGGAAAAGTCACTTTCAATGCGTGTTTAAAGGCTCAATTACATCCTGCTTAAACATGCTCTGTTGAAAGAGGCTGGAGAAAGACAAGCAGACTCATCTGGAGCTCCTGCTCCATGGTGCCGTGCGTGTGTCCTCTCGTATTTGTTATTCACAGGAGTCTTACAGAGAGGTCTAATTATCTGCATTTTACATCTGAGAGCATGGGCTCAGGGAAGGTTAAACAAATTGTTCCAAACTCACACAGTTTTCAGATAATGGAGATGGAATTCAAGTGAGACTCTATTTAATCCTCTTCCACGGAACCAGCTCTGTAACAGGCAAAGACCCCTGTCAGCAGCGTCAAGGCCAAGCGAGGGGGTCTTGAGTTAGCTCCTTGGGCTGTTTTCCCTGGCAGATTTACTGAGATCTAATTCACTCACTTAGCGTGTACAATGCATTCAATGTCATCCCGTTGATTCACGGAGCTGTGGGGCTGCGATCACTGTCGGTTTTAGGGCCTTCCCATCACCATGGGTGGAAGCACCATATGTATTTTCTACCTCTGTCCTGGCAAGTGCTCATTTGCTTTCTGTCTCCTTGATGTGCCTATTCTGGACAGCTCGTGCAAATGGAATCACATAAAATGCGGCCTTCGTGGTTGGGTCTCTCCGTTACTGTAACGTCTGCAAGTATCAGCACTTCCTTCCTTCCTGCAGGCAAACAGTATTCCACCATATGGAGGCAGCACATTTTACTGCCATTCAGCAGCTGACGGAGACTTACTGGATTTGAAAACAGTCATAACAGCGGGGCTGGTGCTGTGGTGTAGTTGGTTAAACCTCCACCTGCAGCGCTGGCATCCCATATGGGTGCCAGTTCAAGTCCCGGCTGCTCTACTTCTAATCCAGCTCCCTGCTAATGGCCTGGGAAAGCAGTAGAAGACGGCCCAAGTGCTTGGGCCCCTGCACCTACATGGATGTCCCCAAGGAAGCTCGTGGCTCCTGGCTTCAGATCAGCTCAGCTCCAGCTGTTGCAGCCACTTGGAGAGTGAACAGTAGATGGAAGATCGCTCAGTCTCTGTTTCTCCCTCTATCTTTTGAATAAAATAAATAAACCTTAAAAAAAGTCATAAGATCTCCTTCTTTGGGTATAGTGGAAATGTAGAAGTTCAAATGAATGAATGAAATGGAAGAGCTGGACTTCATGGCCTCCTTGGATGCAAGGAAGACTTACTGGAAAACTGAAGTTCAAAGCCCTTGCTGGTATTTTCAGCATCCGTGATGAAATCAAGCCACAGACTGCTGGACGTGCTGTTCAGAGTCACCCCCATCATCTCTGAGCGGCTGAAGACCCCCAGCAAACGGGCGGAGTTGTTGTTGCCATCGTAAACCTGGACACAGGAGAGACCCGCCCCCCCAACAAACTGTCATCAGCATGGCCTTGTTTGTTTGGAAAAACTTCTTCCCTCGCAGCCCACATCCCCAGAGCCTCGTGCTGACAGCAACTGTCAGAGGGGCCAGATGCGAGCAGAATGGCAGAGTGAAGCCACCGCTGAGCAAGTGACATGGTTTCCCCTTGGTGTACAATCTGCGCCCAGTCCACAGCTCGTGTGAATCTAGTCTTGGGAGCTGGTTGCTATCCTAACCTTTCCAGTGGAGATCTGTGCTTGTTCCCTCAACCCCCATATGGCACCAGCTTACTCTTCAGCAGCCTGGTGGGGGTTGCCTGATGCCCCAAACCATCTGTTTCTGCAGACGGGCAGGTTGAGAGCATTCAGCAATGCTCATGGCTAAACGCTCAGTCCCATCTTTCCAGGAGGGGAGACAACCATGCTCCCACCTTAGCCCATCCCACTGGCAGTGGCCTGTGCTGGCCATCCTGGGATCCAGGCAGGATGGGGTTAAAATGACCACCACATCCCCTTCCCAGAGGAGCCCAGCCTCTGCCACTTCCCTCCTAAAATGAGGTCCCTGGTGAGGGCCTGCTGGGCTTGCCAAGGGTGGAATGACACAGGCAGCTGGCTTCCCCGATTCCCATCTGTCCCTCTGAACTTCTGAGCGCCAGGAAACACAACAATCATCAGAATAATGAACTGGCTCCCCAGGTTTCGAGGTTGCTGCTCCTTTCTGGATAATTGTACAAATAACAACAGAAGTTGTGACTGAGTGAAAGACCCCCTGGTGCTTTGGTAAATATCAAAGATGGGATCTATGGGTGGGTGATGAATATTTGTGCATGACACATGATGTGGTGCCAGCTGCCAGCAAATTGGAATAATATTTCCATTCCACTACTTATGAAGCACAGCTTTCTAAAAGAAGCCATCTTCAAGCTAACAGCGCTGTATATTACAGAGATTTGTTGAGGCTCCTGGGCGCCTCAAATCTGTTTCCAGATTCCATGTGCAATTGCTGTATGTCATCGATAGACTGGGAAAATTCTGGGGTTCCAACTAACACTGCCGTGACATCAGTTCAAGGACCTTAGCCCACTGCTGCCTCCACGTTGCTACAAAAGCATTCTTACCAATTAAAACATGTGCTGGAATTAATCAATCTTGGCATTCATCATCAGGGCTTGCTAACATTCCAATAAAAAAGACAACCAGGTGCCACATGTGCTTCTTAATGGGAGACAGACCGTCACGTAGGAGTTACTGTGCCAAAAAACTCACACCCGATCAGATCAAGACTCTGGATCTAATTTCCGGCCCACAGGAAACACTGAGGGCAGAGGAACAAATGAAGTGATATCCTGGAAGAGAGCAAGCTACAGAATGTGGAAAAGTCCACTGCGCAAATGACTAGATTTCCTCAAGAAATAAACCACAACGAGGAAAAGAAAAGAGATGGAGGGAGAGATCTTTAGAGTTAAAAAGAAAAAATCTGATACCATGGATCCAACGTGTGGGCATTTGGATCCTGATTTTAAAAACACCATGATGTTTACAGGCTAATTGGAAATTCAAAGAGTCACTGGATATACAGGGGTACTTAGAGATTATTGTTAATTAATAAAAACTATAATGGGAACAGAATTTCTTCCTTAATTCTGAAACATAATTCATATTAATTCCTTAAGAACAAAAACGTTATTTGTATTTGTCAATACAGTAAAATTTCCACTGCAGAAGAACTTATCAAATATAAACGGCCAAAGAAAGAACAGCTCTCGGCACTCATCACTCATCCTTCTCTGTCTTTCCTTGCACAGAGATCTTAGATTTAAAAAAAACAAAAAACAAAAAACAAGATTAACTATAGATACCATGTGGCAATCTATTCTTTCACTTAAAAGAATGTGCATATTTTTTCAAGTAATTGTTTTACATAACAGTATTTAAACAGCTACAGGGATTTCTATCATACAATTAACCCAATCCATAATATAACTGCCCACATATCAGTGTTCAGTATATGTGCCCCAGCATATAAGAGGCACTCAGGAAATGTGGGATTAAAAAATAAACCAAAGGTTTCTTCTTGTATTTTTATCCTTAGACCTGGAATTTTGGTATTTGATATAGAAAATTCTATTGGTTCTCCTTGGTCGGTAAGTCATTTATCCAAACCCTTTTTGTGACATATTTCACCTACCACCAATTTAAATCCATTTTAATTATATACATAATTTAAAGTACTCATTTATTTATTTCACTTATTTGAGAAGGAGAGGTAGGGAGGGAGGGAGAAAGAGAGGAGAGAGGGAAAGAGTACGAAAGCAAGAGAGAGAGAGAGAAACACTACCATCCACTGTTTTACTCTCTAAATGCCTACAACAACCAGGCCTGGGCCAGGGTGAGCCAGGAACCTAACCTAACGACCATCAGCTGCTGCCTCCTGGGGTCATCTCGAGAACCTGGAAGTGGGCGTGGTGACAGGACGCAAACCTAGGCACTGCGACACGGGATGCACGGGTTTCAGGTGGCAAACACCCGCCCCACATACATCACTTAGATATAATTACATAAATTTGGTTTTGTCAGTTTCTATTCTGTCACATTTATCTGTTCCTGCACACAGCCCACAATGTTTTAGCTATTGTAACTTCACCACATATTTAAATATTTAGTAGGAAAAGTCCTTGTTTGTCTTTTAACTTTAAAAATATTCTCCCATATTTATTCTTCTAGATAAACTTGAGAAGAAACTTTCTAGGTCAAAATTAAAAAAAAAAAAAACACTCCTAAGAAAACACAGCCTATGCAGTTTTGAGTTACATGAAATGTACGGATGGATATGAGAAAGGAAGGTATCTGCCTGATGTGTAGTCTTCTTACCCAGGCACATTCTCTCGGTGCATTTAATCGAGTTGTCTTTTTACGGGTATGTCTTGGTAAAACTCTGTATGTGTTCCTGGGTATTGCTATAGCTTTGGTTGCTGTTGGGAAGTAGGCCTTTGCATACATTTATTTACCAACAGGATACTGCTTGGAGGTCTACTTCCTCACTCTCTGCAGGCGATGGGAAGGCCTCCAGGAGAAATCCATGGGCACCTGGGCACAGGCGTTACATGGAATGAGGCGGGCCTGCAAGGCACTGGTCTCCCAGCCAGCATGGCGAGTGCAGCCCTTTCAGCGTGTGCAGTGTTTCTATCATGTTCCTGCAGGTCTGCTGGCACACGTGTGCTCTAGGGCATGCATCTGGCTGGAGAGGCTGGGTGCAGGGGTGGTTAGACAGAACCAGCCTGCTCTATGACGAGAAATACTGAATACTCTCGCTAGCAACAAGCGACGGTTTTCACTGCTTTATGTCCTTGCCAACATTGGTACGTACAGGCATTATGGTGTTTTCCGATCTGATGGGTGTGAAATGGTACCTCATTTGAATTCACATTTCCTTGATTACCGCCGAGGTTGAGCATCATTTGCTATATTTATCAGCAAGCCTCCTTTCTCTTCTGTGAATTGCCTGTTCATATCCTCTCGGCATCCATGAGCGTGGAGTCTCCCGGCACACACTTTATTGATAGTAGCTTCAAAACCGAGTTGTTTAATTTTCTCAGTAAGGATTACACACATTTTGGGGGAGTTTATTTTTAGGTGGCTTCAAGTTTGTTCTGTTATGAATGAGAATTTTTCCCCCTGATTACTTGTTTTAATTGGTTGTAGAAATACAAGCAGCTTTGCTTCTGATAGTTGATTAGCACATTCTTATGGATTTTCTAAATAAAACAGGTGATTTTTCTATAATGCTTTCTGATTTGTATAGGGCTTGAGAGAGGGATAATTGCAATGGCTTGGATCTTCAACATCATATGGAAAACTCCGAATAGTACTAGAGATGGAACTACTGGTTTGACTTTCCTGGGCATCCTCAGGAAGTTTTGTTAAGTATGAGAACTGCCATAAGCTGTTTGTAGAAACATTTGTTTAATCAAATTCAGAATGCCACAATCATAATTTGGTGAGATTTAAAAAAGTCACGAATGAGCACTGTGTTTCATTATACAATGTTTTCGTTGTGTTAGCAGGGTCATGTGACCTCTTCCAACCCTGATATGAATTTGAACCACAGGAAGAAGTTGTCAATATTTGAGGAGCTTTATCCTACAAAAATGACAATTTCGTATGGGTTGTCTAACAACATTATCGCTTATTCTTTTTTTAAATATTAGTTTATTATTGAAAAGGCAGAGTGACAGAGAGAAATGAAAAAAGAGAGAGAGAGAGAGAGAGAGAGAGAGAGAGGTTTCATTTGGTGCTTCATAGCCCACATGAGCAGAGGTTAGACCAGCCTGAAGCTAGGAGCCAAGAACTTCACCACGGGTCCCCCACATGGGTGGCAGGGACTCAAATACTTGGGCCATCATCCTGGGCTTTCCCAGGTACATTAGCAGGAAGTTGGATCAGAAATAGCAAAGATGGGATCAAACCAGGCATTCTGATGCGGAAGGCAGGCGTCCCAGGGGCGGCCTGAACCAGCAGCCACCACAAAGTCAGCTTTTCCTGCGGCTGACACGTCCTTACCTTCCTGGAATCGGGCCTACTTGGTCCTCTTTGTTTTCATACACAGCCAGATTCCAGCTGATACTGCATCTGGGATCGATGATCCGATCCATGAAGGACACACATACGTAGGACTGGTCAACTACTTTCTGCCACTATTTAAATTTTTATTTTAATTATAAATTGTCAAATTATAGTT
Source organism: Sylvilagus floridanus (assembly GCA_949820135.1). Lineage (NCBI taxonomy): Eukaryota > Metazoa > Chordata > Mammalia > Lagomorpha > Leporidae > Sylvilagus > Sylvilagus floridanus. Next base: position 24,954,111 of record OX463225.1, read on the forward strand.
GCATATATTTAGGGTGTACAAAGTGACATTATAGTTTATGAATGTAATGTGAAATAATTAATCAAATTAGTTAACATGTCATCATCTTCTATCATATCACCTTTTGGGGTGGTAACATTTGAAATTTACTCTCCTAGTGATCTTGAAATGTACAAGACATTATTATTTACTACACCCACCAGGTTGTGCAATAGATCTTAAGATAAAAGCTCGCTCCTCCCCGCCAATTGAACCTCGGGACCCTTTGGCCATTGCCTTTCCATTCCCCAGCCTCTGGCAACCTCTGCTCTGTCCTTTGATGTCAAGGTTTCTACTCTGCCTCATTTAAGAAAATCAGTTGAGGATGGATCTTCTCTGTTCTGAAACTGTTTGATTATTGCAGTATTCAGTATTTCTTGGAGATCTGTTACAGCTTACCTGTAAAACAGTTTAGGCCTGGAGCTTTTGGGAGAGGCTACTGGGGAATTCCAATACTTTAATGGCTACGGGTTTATTCAGATTTCCGTTTTTAAACATTAGTACCTTTCATCAAGTAAAAACTTGCATTTTGGGTTGGGCATTTTACAGGGGTCGGGCACATCTGGCCCGTGGGCTGTGAAAGGCCCATGGAATCACTGACTGGATCTGGCTCTGCCAAGGCAATTGCAGGTGGGACTCATAACTCAATAAGCCTAACGCAGGCTAATTTTTAAGATGGTAATTTTGTATGGCCTGTGGATGATGTGATAATATCCAGATGGCCCCTGGCAGCAGAAAGGCTGCCCGCCTACGTGAGACACTGGTTGGAGTGCCTGTTTCCCACGTGAGTCCTTGGGTCCAAGTCCTGGCTCTGCTCCCAGTTCCAGTTGCCCGCTCATTACCACCTGGGAAGCAGCAGGAGCGGGCTCAGGTATGTCCTGACACCCATAGGGGAGACCTCGACTGAGGCCCTCGCTCCTGATTGCAGCCTGGCCCCGCCCTGGCCAATGCAGGTATCTGGGGGGTCGGCTGGCAGGTAGGAGCTCTCCAATATAACAAACAAAACTTTCATTTTGTTTGATCTTTCAGATGCATTGGCTGATAGATACTCATTTTTTATTTTCATAATTTCAACTATAAATATCTTCCTTTTTTTCATTCTTAATGTTTCACTTGTGTGACATCTTTACTTTCTGATCAGGCCTGCCTGATCAGAGACGGTTTTGTTAATAATTTATTGTTGATAATTTGTTGAATGAGACAGTTTTGTTAATACTTTGTTGTTTATTGGTTTCCTTTTCCCTTTGTCTTTAAAAGAATCTTTTTCCTACTTTCTTTGGATTTACTCTGTTATATTACTCGAACTACCCAAATTCTTACTTATTTTCAACCTAGATGATATGTCAAAGACTAACAGAAGTATATTAAAATCTTCTACAACGACTGTAACTTTATTAAAATTTTTTATGTTTCTGGCACTTTTTATTTAATTTATTCATACTATGTTTTTTGGCACATAAAATTTTACTGTGGATTGATTGTGCATTTTATTAATATAAAAGAATCCTCTTTTTCATTTCCTTGTGAGATGTGGGAGAAATTCTCAAATTTATCTTACAATAAACTGATTCCATTTCTCTGTGCTTTTCTGTCTTCCGCTCGTTGCCTCTGCTCCCTGTTTTAATTGGGTGATCATGTTTTTCATCTCTATTCAATCTTTCCTCATCTCAGATAGCTCTGTTTGCATTATTGCCTGTTTTGCGCCATAAATATAATATTCTCTCCAACCCTGTTAAGAATACAAATCAGGAGCTTTTAAAAACATGGTTCTTTTCTCCGCTGCTTCCAGAGGGGCAATTAGCACCACTTTCTCAGAGAGTTCCCTTTCTTCTGACCTGCTGAGTATTTCACCGGAGTCCAGTTAATTCCTTGTTGGCACAGCATCATGGAGGGAGCGGAGAAACGGAGAAGGGAGACATTCCCAGTCTCTGAGGGAGGCCAGAAGAGCAAGGCCAACAGAGGTCCCGGCAGGAGTATTTCCTGTTCCCAGGCTGGAGGGTGTGTGTGTGTGTGTGTGTGTGTGCGCATTTCCTGTTCCCGGGCTGGAGGGTGTGTGTGTTGTGTGTCTGTGTGTGTGTGTGTGTGTGTGTCTGTGTGAGTATGTGTAGCTCGTGCACAGCAGGATGCTGTTTTCCTGGCTCGCCAACAGAAGCCAAAGGAAGGCCTGGGTCTGTGTCCAGGGCCAATTCTGGTTCTGTGGTCTCTCAGACCTAGTGTACTTCCAGAGGAGCTGGTACGACTGGCACCTGTTCCCTGTCTGTAGTCCACAGGCCCCCAGACTCTGCTGCTCTGAATGAGGTTGTCTTTGATGTTGTTTTTTTTTCCTGAAGGTTTCTGGCACTTGATTTCTGGCACTTGATTCCAGCTTCCTGCTCATTACCACCTGGGAAGCAGGTAGGATCTTACTTCATTTGTGGCAACCGTACCTTGATTAGGCCCTTTCTCTTTTTTTTCTTGGGTATCCAATCTGTCAGAAATTTCTTTAAGCTGTTCATGAAAAGCACCCTTGCTTCATTTCCCATCTTTATGTCCCTTCGGCCATTCTGAAGGGAACCTGGAGAGGAGCTGTCATATACCTTCCCTTGCCGTCCGAGCTAGAAGTCATCTTTCCATACTATGGCAGGTAAAGGCCCTTCCTCTTTTGAACACGTCATAGACACAGAAGCAGCAAGGACCACATGTTGGGGAGGCAAATAAAAATCAGGTGGTTCTGGAATGCTGTCTCTGTCTTAGGTGCTGTTCTGAATCTAGACCACCCTAGAGAGGAATCTTGGTGCTGGTGTACTCCTTGTGACCTCCAGCAACCTGGCAGCCATTTTTGCCTCTCCTATCCGACCATGTGCACAGAACCCGTGTGTGTACTCCCCTCTAAATCCCCAATTATCGTATGCCACAAAGCTGCCTTTTGTTGCTAATGGCCTTCACCCAAGAAGGCCTGTGACTGTCAGCTCACACTCCTTCCATCTGCCCCTCTGTGGAGAAGGGGGTCCCTCTGACCCTACTGTCCAAAGTTCTGCTGTTACTGATGAACAAGTGGATGAAGAAGTGAGAGTCCAGAGCTATGCCTGCAGACATGGTCCTCAGAAGGGCCCTTGTCTTGTGCTCTTTACTGCGATGTGCACAGTGTTTTATGTGGGGTTGACAAGCAGGGCCCAGGAAGCCACAGAGAGGGCCCCAATCCCAACTGGGCTCTTCTATGCTATTTTACCCAGAACCACCCAGTCATCTAATGAGGGCATCCTCTCAGGGAGCGGGAGAGACACCTTTAAACACACTTCCAGAGGACACAGGCCCCAGGAGTGGGTCAAAGTTATCATCTCTACAAGAAAAGGACAGTGCTGTCACATGGCCAGAGAGCATCCTAGTGGGTGAGGACTGAGGTTTCTTTTCGGATTTTCAAGAGCAGCAGCCGGTTGTTTCAACTTTCTTATTTTTTCTTTTAAATAAACCTTTTCCTAATGTCACGACTTCTTTGGTTACAGGGAACGAAACTATATTAGAGTAAGTTAAAAGCTGTTTGGTCAGGGATGAAGATGGACATATTCTAGATGAGGTTTCCCTAAGAACCCATGTGATTAAGGCAGCTCTGAAACAAATTCTCTAAAGTCAGCTCTTTGATCTCACTCACACACACACACACACACACACACACATATATTATTGGAGAGATCCACTTAATCACATACAAGGAAATACAAGACATACGCATACACAGTGTCTTAACAACTGTCTCTCCATAACCTTCTGTCTAATCCAAGTTCCGTGATTCTTCCTCATCCACGTATCTTTGAATTCGTTTTCTTTAACACAGACTCCAACATAGACTCAAAATAGGCACAAGTGCACAGACATGAGACCTGCTGACTCAGTACACAGGGAGACAAGATTCCCCACACCAAAATGTGCGGCCAGGCGTTCACGCACATGTGGAACTGCACATATGCAAGTGCCCGTATTGGCACGTGGCTGCACACATGCACACATCGAAGGAGCTCTTCACTGTCTGTCGATGGTCCAGGTTCACAGTGGGAAATCTGATCCACTGGCTGCTCCAAGTGAAGCCACTATTACTCCTTATTATGCATCACTCGACTCTCAGTCACACATGCATTGCCACAGGCAGCTCCTAAGCAAACTCTAGAACCGGATTAGGCACTCACATACCATTCTCCTTCGGCCCCCACTTTCTCCAGAAGAGTGAGGGCAGCATCTTGGGCAGCATCTCAGGTGGGAAGGAGGAAGTTCAGGCCGTTCACACAGTGATAAGCGAGTGCGTGCTGACCCCACCTCACCGCTAACATGCACGCTCTGCCAAGTCTACCATTTTACCTTGAGCACATCTCCTTCCGAGAGCTCGAACGCCCTGGCTTTCAGTTGAATCCCCTTCCCTGGCTGGGTCTGGATGGAGTAGATGCACTCGTGATTGTTGCTGTAGTTCACGGGGAAGTTGGGGGACAGCAGAGTGCCCTGGGTGCCCGTCACTGAGTTTCCACACTCAGCTGGAAAGAGAATCACAATAATCACAGATTAACCACCAGCAGCTGCACCCAGAACACAGCTCACAGTGCTGGCGAACCTCAGGAAAATGGCAAGTTCTTTGCCTGCCCACTGGCCAAAGCCTGTGTACCTGTCCATCTGTCTGCCTAACTTAAAAATAAATACATACATAAACAAATAAATAAAATAAAACCTGCCTGCTTACTGTGTTGCCTGGTCTTGTGCTCTCTCTCCTTCCTACTTATCCATCTCTCTTCTGCAGAAATAGAAATAACCCCCAGAGACCCTTCGCTTTCATTGTGATATCAAGCAGCCCTTCCTCACACCTGTTCAGGTAGTCTCATAGCAACAGAAGTGACCTGGGAAGGTGTCAGGGGAGGAGGGGACAGCCAGGGGAGGAGAAGAAGCCACGAGGGGTCCGGATGGAACAATAATCACCAGCCCCCGCAGGTAAAACATCACACAAATTTCAGTAAGCATAGCAGTCCCTGTGGGAGCTGGCACCATGCTCCTTCCTGGTTTAAAGATGAGGAGCTTGGCGCTTAGACCTTCAGACCAAGCCTCTGATTTCATGAAGCGCAGAGGGCTGGGAACGCCCTCTCCTTGGTCCTGGAGCTGAGGGTGTCCCTGGGGCTCTGGTGAAGGTTCTAGACAGTCCCAGTGGAACTTGATTCAGTCAGCGGTGAATGAGGGCACACCCTCCGAGGGACATGTTTCTCCTCGTGCAGAATTAGTGACCCTCTTCCCAGAGTCCCCAAGCCTTCATTTACGGTAGGCACCACCTCCTGCCTTACTTGTCTGCAACACTCCTATTTTCTCTGCTGCACTGTGGACCCCTAGGGCTCGGGCACATTTCCACCTCGCCAATACTCACTCAGTGCCTGGACAAGGCAGGCCCAGTGGATGAAATGGGGGATAGCTGAGGGGCAGGGCTAAATCTGGGGAGTCCACAGCGGGATCTCTAGGATCTGTCATCATGAAGCCCCTCTCAGAGCGCCTACCATCATGCACCTGGATTGCTTGTTCTTGTCTGGATCCCCCACCCGCACTGGGAGTGGAGGGCCAGGGTCATGTCTGATGAATCACTGAATTTCCAAGGCTTAGCCCAGATGGTCTGTAAAATAAATATTTGCCAAATGAACGAATGAATGACGGCGGCATACAGTGACCTCAGAAGATGTACAGTCCTAAAAATAATTAGGTTCCAAGAGGATGGAAATACAGGTCCAGATGGCAGGCCTGTGATTTGTCTGGCCCCGCGGGGAGTCTGGAGCACGCCTTCAATCTCTGGGGTTAATGGTAGAAAGTCTGCTTTCTCTGAAATGTTTTTCATGCTAGTCACCATCTGAGAAGAACACTGAGACTGATAAAGGAACCACTGCTTTGGCCAAGCAGTCCATCCTAACTGCCCTAAGCCATGGCGTTCTAGGTCCATGTAGAGGAGTACGTAGAAGCTAGGGAACCACGCCTCCGGCGGGCTGTCTGCTCGGGTTCTCTCTCCCTCACGGCTGCTCTCAGTCCTTCCAAGACGCAACCCCATGCCTCCTGCAAGACCCTGCTTTTTGGCACGTCCTACTCCCTGGCCTGTCCAGCTCAGGCCCAGCTTCAGTTTCCTAAGGCTTTACACAAGCCCTCACTTATTTATCTTGGAGGAGACATCAGCTTTGTGATCCTTTAAACTCATTCTGTTTGCAAACCCACCAAATATCACGATGAATGCACCGGGCTGGGACCACACACTATCAGGGCCATGGTGTGTGTTTCCTGGGGGCCCTGAGATGAGGGTGGGACTTGGAGGGGTTGCTGGGGGCTGTGCACATTTAAACACCTGTTACTTGGGGGGCCCCGGGGAAGCACTTGGGGGGCATCTCTCCACTGTCTCTGGGCTAACACACCTTTTCCCTGTCCAGGAAGAGGCATGGGGCAGTGGGATAGGCGTGGACTTTGGCGTCAGAGAGAGGAGTTATCTCACCTCTCTTACCTCAGTCTCTTCCATCTGCCTTCATCTGGACATCATCATCATCCTCATAGGACCACAGAGAATAAATGCACGTGGCTTTAGGTATAAGTCAGCTGAACACATGGGGAGTGGTTAGTAATTACTACGTCTCTAACCAGTGTTACTCTTCCTCTGTCTCTTCACCTACCCTAGGGGAATCTTTGTGGCTCACCTGCTTCTGTATGGGGCCATAACTGCCAGCATTCTGGGAACCGGCAGGAATCCCAGGGCGCTGATGCGAATCCTGCCTTAGCTGCCTGTGGTCTGCAGCCTCCTCTTCACTCCTGATGGCTCTTGCCCTCTGCCCAGTCCCTGTCAGTCAGCCTCTCCTGAGCACAACCTTGGCATATTTCTGGCCCTCCCTCCCGGCCCTGGCATCCCGCATCATAGCTGAATGCCCGACCTCTGCCCCAGCGTGACCTCCTCATCTTTCCCACACGCTCAGCAGCTTGCTAAGGGACGAAGCAGGGCCAAGAGCGTCAGATGTGGCCAGCTCCTGGCCAGTCCCCAGGTCCTGACTCCCTGCCAGGGCCTCTGTCCTGGGTACCAGGAGGGGCACAGAGGGTGGAGGGACATGGCACTCACTTCTGGGATAACTTCCAAATGAACAGGAGAGAAGAGCAGATGCACGGAGAAGTCAAACACCAGCGTAAATGGAAACAAATCTGTGTTCCAGGGAAACAGTCACAGGCCCCAGAAATTGCTTGCCGCTGATTCAGACAGCTGCGACTTCTTCTGTCGTCCCTGTCGGACACGGGCTCGCTAAGGGCAGGGGCCGCGTCTCAGCCATCAGTCTGGGGCTCCTGGGGCCGAGGGCCAGGTCTTCTCTATCACGCGGGGACTTCCAAGGACAAGACCATGTCTTTTGTGAGGCAGACAGGGGGGTCTTCTGGGGTCAGGGCTGTCTCTTCCACGTATAATTCAGGGGCCCCTGAGGTCAGAGGCTGTGTCACTCCCCATACCCCCCTCTCAGTCACATCATGAATTAGAGCCCATGGCTGTCCATCTCCCACTCAGCTGGGAATGGTGCTGGTCACACTGTGCGGGTTAGGTCATCCCATTTATACCCGCGGTGTGTGCATGGGTGTGTACGGCGGCTGGGAGCGTCCCCTGGGCAGGCGCTCCCATGATGCCTCTGGCCCCAGACTCTGCAGCAGGGCTGGTGGTAATTAGAGGTGATTGTAATTGCTGTGCGTTATTAATAACATGTGAAACAGAAGACAAATGTAATAATGAAAATACTGGGAGGTGTCATGGACAAACAGTAATTGGAATAATAAGTTAAAGAATGAGTTTATGTAATGAGATCAATGAGGCGAGAGCTTACGCTGGGTGTGCATTCACGGTCCTGGAAAATCCCATACAAGAAACCTCTACCATCCCTGGAACCACTTAGGTGGGGATGCTCTCCAGAGACAGGAGCTGCTGGAGGGCGGGTGCAGACACAAAGGGACCCTCCCTGGGGGGCTGAGGGGGGAGGGGAAGAGCTCCCTGCATGTCCAGATAGGGTGGGGGGGGGGAGGATGGTCACAAGGGAAAGGATAAACTCTGAGGTTATTTCACGGGTCAAGGATGGAACCCTGCAACTCCATCTCAACGTTTTCTCTCCGAGATTGTAAAAGGCTATTGGCAAAATAGCGATACTTAGTTATCAATGGAAAACGATAAAAAGGCTACTGGGAAAATAATGATTAGGAATTAGTAGTGATCATCTAATCTGGAATTGAGCCGGTGCACTGGGTGGTGTTATTGCTGCTTTACAAGTGAGGGAGATGGGGCTGGGAGGCTCAGAGGTCTGACCCAGCTCCACCTGCCGGTACGGGGCCCAGCATCGAGACTGGTGCTGGAGCCGAGTCCACGTGTCAGCCTGCATGACGGACTCTGACTCCAGGGAGGTCTCAGGTAAGGCTGACCTCATCGGCTTGGAGATGCGGCTCTTGGTTTCAGGCAGGGCAGTGCTGCCTTGATCTGTTTGGAATATTTCATGGAGTTTTACACTGCATTTCACTTGACATGGGTTCCGTAGCCAACAGCAAGGCCAGTGAGCACCCTGTTAAGTCATTCTGTATCTCACCTGGCCCTACATCACGAGCATGGAGCAAACAGAGCCGCTGACCTCACAGCTCAGGGACAGCAGCCATTGGCCCTGCTCCCTAGACTATCCCCTCTCCCCCACCCCCCCCAGCTCAGACTCCAAACAGCATTCTGTAGAGCCCTGGCAAGGAGACAGGCAGGGGCCTGGATCCAGCACCAGCCAGCTCCCCCTCTACCCGCAACCCTGTTCTCCCCACCGCTGCTTCCAGGCTGTGCCTCTGGGCACTTCCTTCTCTCTCCTCCCAGATATCTGCACGTTGGGAGCCTTGAATCTCTTCCTGCCTCCCTGAAGTGTGCACCCATCAGAAAGGCCTCTCCTGAGCGCTCTCTCTTGGAGACAAGCTGTCCCTCCAGCACTTCCTAAGCAGAGTCCCCCGAACTCCTTGGCCTGCCTGGCACCTTGTACTCCCACATGTTCATGGCTGCGTCCCTCACTGAAGTGAGCCCACTGGAGGGGAGATTTCCCTGTCTTGTTCACTGTTGTATTTCTAGGACCTAGAAGCATGCAGGGGGTGCTTGGTAATAAACCCAACTCCTGCTCCCCTCTTCTTCCCCTGCTGAATGCATGGGGTTTCTCTAGGGATTCTCCAAGAACAAGCACCCCAGTTGGCTGGCAAGAGCATCACCTGCTCTATAAGACTGGGACTCCTCTTGGGCGAGGCTCCACCTCCTTCCTATGGACCCAGCCAGACTTGTTCTCTGCAAGAGGCATCCTGCGGGCCGGTGCTGTAGCACAGTTGGTTAAGACACTGTCTGCAGCGCTGGCATCCCATATGAGCTCTGGTTCAATTCCCTGCTGCTCCACTTCTGACCCAGCTCCCTGCTAATGTGCCTGGGAAAGCAGTAGAGGATGGCCCAAGTTCTTGGGCCCCTGTACCCATGTAGGAGACCTGGAAGAAGCTCCTGGCTCCTGACTCCAGTCTGGCCCAGCTCCAGCTATTGCAGCTATTTGGGGAGTGAACCAGTGGGTTGAAGACCTCTCTCTCTCTCTCTCTTTCTCTGCCTCTCCCTCTCTGTAATTCTGCCTTTCAAATAAAATAAATGAATTTTAAAAATAATTTTAAAAAGAGGCCTCCTGAAGCCTTGGGCCTTGTGTAAAGGGGGCACGGGGGTGAGGCACAGAGGTGAGGGGGATGAGACTGTTGATGTCAATTTCATTTGCGTGCACACTGTACATCTTCTTGCCACTAGCCAGTGTCACCTACAGAACAGCCCCATGGAGCAGGTGCTGCCACCCTCCTCCACAGACGAGGAGGCTGCAGAAGGAGGTCAGGCCACCTGCCGGGTCTGCAAAGGCTCCATCAGTCCTCAAGCCCAGGCCCAGGTGCGTCCACCGCCTCGTGTCAATCGACTAACATTGGGCCCACCCCATTAGTGAAGCAAAATGAAAGCACGTGACCACCTACCAACACACCTTGGCAGAGGCGAGCTCCAGAGGCGCCGTCTGCCCCCCAGGCACGTGATGCGGGCGGTGCCCTCCAGACGGTACCCGGGGAAGCAGGAGAAGGTCAAGGTGTCGCCCACGCCGAACTGCAGGCCCTTGCGGATACTGTAGGCTGGGACCTCCGGCTCCTCACAGGGCTCCAGGTCGTACTCTGCAAAGGCAGCAGGAGGGCCATGCTCAGGGGCGTGTGCAGGAGATGCAGGGAATGATGACAGGACACCCAGAACACAGTGCCAGGGGGCAGGGTCAGAGACACAGACAGGAGCAGGACACACGCGCACGTGTGACGGTCCACAGACGGTAGAGTGGAAAGAAGCATGCGGCCGAGAGGCAGGGAGGACGAGCTGGGGCGGTCAGAGGCCCGACTGCTGCGAGTGGCAGGACAGGGTGCCCGCTTCGGAGAACCGCTGCCCAGGAGAGCTCAGGAGGCGCCCCAGGACTTGACCCTTCTCTGCTTGGTCCTCTCATCTGCATTTGAACCCTGAGCCCAGGCGGCTTGCAGATTCTTTCTCTCTGGGCATTGAGCCAGATCCATGCAATCACCAGTTCTAGAGGGTCACCCTGGATGACCCAGCCTCGGGCAACTTTCACAGCCAGGAAAAGACTCCAAGCACACAGCCCGAGGCCATGTCTCAGCAGGGCACTTGAAGCAGCTGGTCAGCAGGATGGGTGGCGTTTACAGCCTGAGAACCTGCCTGTGCCTCTAAAGACAGGACAGAGACACTGGTTGGATCTCTCTTATCGACCAGGCCAGCCCGGGCAGTGGCGGGGCCCAGGCAGTGGCCGGGGGGCTAAGCTAGGCCACATCCAACTTCCTAGAGGCCAGATGCCTCTGGCCTCCCAGGGGGAATCTGTCTGGCAACTCTGCTCCTGGCTGACGGCCGGGGCAGGCGGGAGACTGTTGCCCAGGGGACACGAGAGGAGGGCAAGTCGGCACTAGTGGAGGGAAGGGAAGCCAATGAAGGGACTTTCTTGTCCAGATTCCTACATCCCAGGATAAACGTCCATTACTACATCAGCACGGATGAGGAAGATCTCAAATGAGATTAAAACACTCTGATACACTAATCTCAGACTCCCTTGGCTCCCTTCTGTTTGTTTCTAAATGTCTGGGGTTGTGAAAGAGTAGAACCAGGAGAAACATTTGGAATTAGCAGGAAAGTAGGGGGCTTGTGAGCAGTCCTCTGGTCTCACCAACTGGGTGAGCAATACCTAAGAGATGGAGATTCCCTAATGCACCTGTCATCTCACTCCCAGACCATGACAAGGAGCTCGTCCTTGTGCCTAACCCACATATCTATCTTGCTGCAATGCTGCAGTGACTCCCAAAGACTTGGGAGTATATTGATACCCATCTGCTGGGAAGGCCAGAGGCTGGCAGCACTGGGTGAGAGGGAGCAGCTTTGTGGTCTCCTCCCTCCCGGGACCCTCAGGCTCTTTACCCGAGAAGGTGATGTTGAATCCTTCGTAGGACATGGAGAAGTCAGAAATGAAGCGCACTTGGGCAGTGAAGTTGCCGTAGAGGCCAGCGCTGATGGGCGCTGGAAGCCGCGAGCCCGTCAGCTGCCGCAGGGGCTGCGTGAAGCTGCCGTTCTCTGTGATGAGGAGGTAGTCATGGCCGCTCTCCAGGTGGAAGGTGTGGAATGTGAAGAACACACCTGCCGGGAGACCACAACAGTCAGTCTGGCCGCAGCCAGAGGGCATGGGAGCCTGGCTGCAGGACAGGATCTGCATCCAGGAGGGGGTGTCACACCAAGCATGCATGGAGAGTCTCAGTGAAGGCACCCGGACTCGCCATTACCCAAAGATCCAGTTAGGGAGAAGGACACCTTTATACAGTAGGAGCATTTGAAAGGCAGGCCTCTGGATAGGGCGGCGAGAAGGCTACGCAGCCACTCCCTCGCCCATTCAATGGGCATCTGTGTGTGTGAGCTGAGTGTTTCCTGTGGGCTAGGAGCCAGGGGAGGTGCAAGGGAGCTACAAGATGTGGCTCCCAAGTGGACTGACGGATGCTAGTAGGAATGCAGATCCAGATGCCATGAGGTCAAACGGGGAGCGGTTTACAGCAGGAGGTGGAGAGTGTAGACGACTTCACTAAGGAGCAAACACTGGGTTCAGGTCTCAAAAGGATGCATGGGAATTAACGAGGTAAGAGGAGAAAGAGCTTGTGTAGAGGGACAGAGGTGGTGCTGACTGTGGGGCTCGGGGAGGCTCGGTGGGCAGGGTGCTGGGGCCGCATGTGCTCAGCAGAAACACCAGCAGCTGAGGCTGCAGAGGGCTGGCAACATGCCCCATCTTCTTCTGGAAGCATTCAGAAGCCACGCTCAGGGAACAGGTTTGAGTTTTAGCCAGACTTTGGTGGTGATGAGGAAGACAAGGTGGACAGGGAGGTCAGCTGGAATGATGTGCCCTGTGCGAGCAAGGATGGGGCTCGGCAGACGGACACAGGACCTCAGGGGGGTGGGGTGGACAGCAGCCAGTGGGTACAGATGTGAAAAGATGCCTGGGAGGGCCTTGCCTGGAGGGACCCAGGCGTTCTTTGTTATTTGGGGAAGGATGCGAGGGAGAGGTAATGGACTGAGCCTGGAACACAGCAGGGACATGTACGCAAAGTGTGGAGCTGGGAGCTCGGGACTAAGCTGGGAGTGCAGAGGTAGATCTGAGAGTGGCCACTGAGTGGGTGCTCCTGGAAGCCACAAGCAGGCAGAAGAGGGAGAGTAGGCAGAGGCAGTGTCAGACGAGGGGTGAGAGGGCGCCTGGGCAGAAGGGACAATAAATAGGAGACAGGGCAGACCGGCAAGGAGTTGTCAGGGAGGTGGCAAGAGGGAGCGGAGCACTGTGCTCAAAGGGCCAGGACAAAACAGAATAAAACAACCACACTGGTCGACACATTGGTTGGACCCAACCTCCTAATCCTAGAGCTCCACATTTGGTACCCTGTCCTGTCTCATCAGCTCTGCAGACAACCCCTGGCAACAGAAAGGAAACATATAACAAATCCTCTGAACCTGCCAGCAACCCCACAACATGGCTATGATGGGTATCATCTCCAGATCACACCCAAGGAAACAGGCACAGAGAGATTAACATCTTTTTTCCAAGGGCGTCCAACTAGCAGGTGGAAGGGCTAGGAAGGGAAATGAGGCTGCAGAAGCTGTGCTCCGGACTGCTCCAGGATGCTGTCCCCGGACTGCACAAATAGAGCAGGTGGTGAGCAGACCACACCAAGACAGGACTAGGTAGCAAGGAGGATTGTGGAGCAAGTAGCGGGACCTCAGCACTCAAAGCAAGTTCCTGAATCTGTCCAGATGGCTCTTGTGTTTGGGAGGTGGTGGGGGTGTACTTGTCAACATGCATGAACCCACAAGTGAGTGTGGCCATGGGAATTGTGTGTGGGCCATGCCAAGGCAGGTGCATGGGCAGAATTGAGTGCCAGACCCACTTGCTACTCAAAGTGTGGTCCATGGATCGGCAGTGCGGGCGACACCTGGGAACTTGTTGGAAATGCAGAACCTTGGCCTTTGTTGCAGATGTGCTAAATCAGAATCTGCATGCCAACTAGGTCCCTGAGAGATTGGTAGGTACATAAGTTGGATAAACACCTCTTTAGATAATTACTGATACATTTTTGATAAGTGATGGTTGGACCCAAGCTCCTAATCCTAAACCATTTTTAAAAGCTTTCCTACTCTTGCCTCCCTGTTGGTAGGAGCTGTGGATCCCTACGTATGAGGCTTCTGTGAGTGGGGATGGGGAAGACAGAACCGAGCAGAGGTGGTGAGACTGGGTATGTGGCTCGCCAATGGTCTGTACCCCAGCAACTGTGAGGATCCATGAGTTTATTTGCTCACAGACATGGCTCTGAAGCATCTACTGAGTGCCAGGCCTTGTGCTAAGCCTGGTGTTGTAGAGGAGACAGAAGCACTCATAGTGAGAATCTGGGGTGAGGCACAGAGGAAGGGTGGGTGACTCAGCCCCCAGGGTTGGGAAGGCTTCACAACAGGTGTGATCCTTGGCCGGAGGGAGTGCACATCCATGGAGCAGACACACGGACACGTGTGCCTGGAGGTATGCTGTTCTCCTGACACGTAAACTCACATGCAGCTGAGAAAACTGTTTTCAGTCTAGAGAACTGGGGAGATGCATCTCCCTCCCCTCCCCTCCTCTGAGTGCGCCATGTTGGGTAGGGGGTGGGGCAGACACAGTAGCAGGTGGCAACAAGTTGATTAAACACCAGGCTTTGCACTGTATTCTCCTGGCACACAAACACAGCCCCTCCCGCGGAGTCAACATTCGGCTGGGAGTCGAAGGATGAGCAAACAACTGAGATGAAACCAACCCCTGGGTTTCCCAGCTGTGCTGATTGCTTAGGGCTCTTTGGGCCATTGTGAGAAAATGAAGACATTGTCAAGGAAATGGAGAGGCCCATGTTGGAGTCTGAATCCACATTTGGAGTGACAGATGCACACACACACACACACACACACACACACACGAGTGTTTTGCTGGAGTAAGCCATGTAGAATTGTGCCAATGAATTCATGCAGGGGCATCGGGAGCAGGGCCCTGGACAAGGCACCCGCGGTGGCAGTGAGACAGGCTTGGACCCAAAGCCTGTGTACTCGCTGGAGGCCTTGGCCAATGAGCTTGGCACCATGGAGTACTGGCTTCCTCAGCTCTACACGTGGATAATCTCTCACTCACAGGTGGCAGCTAATGCCCCAAGGGAGGAACAACCGCACGAGCATAAAGCACGCAGCAGGGCACCTGGCACACGTGAGGTGTGCAAGAGTCATTCTCGGACAGCCTGGCGGGGTGGAAGATGCCCGCCCTGCGCCTTGGCAAGGACACAGTCTCTGACTCCTGAACTGGCCATTCCCTCGGGCTGGGCATGTGGCAAGCCGGGCAATATAAAGTTTTTGTTTTTCCATCCTGATTGGGAGCCAGCAGAGCCAGCAGCACTAGTGGTCAGTGGCCCCGAGACACTCCTAGGAGCAGAGCTCAAGCAAAGTAGCACGACAGACTTCTCCAAGCTCGAGTGCCAGGCCCGGAGCCAGAGCTGGGGAAGTAAGACACAGCTGTCTCTCAAGGAGCTCGTAGCCCGTCATGGATATAGACGACAAAAATGCAAGGCCTGGGCAGTGGGTGCAGGCTGGGGCCGGGTAGATGCACGATGCGCCAGAGCCCACAGGAAGGAGCCCAACCCGGACGCAGGACTGGGGCCAGGGCGTCAGGGAGGGCCCACTCACTGGAGGAAGCGAGTGCAGGGAGAACAGCGGCAAAGCAAGGGGACCGCTGGGAATCCCTAACCCCTGGTTTGAGGAGCGTGCGCACCACTGAGGGATCCCACAACGCGCAAAGCTCTAGCGGGAGACGGCAGGTTTCAAGAACTGAAAGGTCGGCACAGCCAGCGGCTGAGAAAGCGAGCCGGGGTGGCAGGGTCTTGCTGCCTGGTTCACTCTTTGGAGCTCTACGAGGAGGCTTCAGGGAAGCCTTCAGAAGGTTCTTAGGAAGAGGGGCCTGGCCATCCACCCATGACCTCTTGTCCAGTCTCCCAGCACCTTTCACCCAGGCTACTTCCTACCAGCTTACGCCCCTGCCTCCCAGGCCTTTCCCCAGCTCTGTCTGCTCGGTCACACGCTGGCCGCACAACACAGAGCTCTCAGTTTGGGGCCCTCTCTCTCCTGTGTTAGATCAGAGTTCTCCAGGACAGGCCTCGCACAGTGGCTTGCTCAGGTGCACCTTGCCAGCAGCATGTGTACAAAACACACCTTTGGTGAACGGCTGATGACCTGTGCTGCTTCTAGGCCCGGACACAGACAGAGAGTTGTGCACCCCTCCAACAGCAGACACCCAGGTGCAGACTAAAGGGCCCCTCCCCTGGGGTCACATGAAGATGCCCAACTTTTCCACGTGGTGCCACAGAGTAGCTTCCAGCTCCTACAGTGGGCGCCTCTGAGCAGCCCTGGTGGAAACGCCTCTGGGGCTGAGTAAGGACGTTGCCCCAAGTCTTCCCCCAGCCCAGGAACAATACTATGGGACAAAGGGGCAGCCTCAGGACCTTTTGCTCAGAAAAGCCTCAGGCCATCCTAGCGCTGGCCAGGGGGCCAAAGTGCAGCCCCTGAGTTCATGTGGTGGGGACATCAGTGACTTTCATTACACATATTCTTTGTTTACATAAATAATGTGTTTTATATGTAACAGATACCTCTATTGCTCAAAAGTAGAAAAAAAAAGCCAAAAAAGTGCAAATGAGAGGCATCCAGACTTTTCTCTGCACATTCTTGCTCCCGTACTGAACATATTCTTTCCGCAAAGTTCATTTGTTTTGTAGCAATGGACTACAATCACCTCTGGTCTTTACATACTTTTCCACATTATTCCGTTCAGTAGCTGCCTAGGAGTTCACGTTATGGCTGCACCGTAACATGGCATTATTTGACATTTTCTTACTGATGGGCATCTGAGGAGTTCCTTATTTTCAATATAATAAATAAATACTTTGGGAGACAGCCTTGCAGCTAAATCTGGCTGTGTAGTTTTCTTTATCTTCAGAGAAGTCCAGTAGGTTGGAGTCGCCGTGTCCAAAGGCATGTCTGTGGAATCTTCGAAAAGTTCAATGAAAATGTGATTTGGGGAAACACTAGGCACGGATTTCATAACTATGGCACCAAATGAAACAGAGATTTGCAGTCCATTCTCCCAGGAAGGGTCTGAAGTTTTGTTGTTTCTCTGGAAGGCTGTGGACAGCCACCTCCAGGGGGCTCTGTGGGAGGTCACCCATTTCATAGGGCTTCAGCAGTGAAGTGCTCCCGAGACTCAAAGGGAAATGGCATTTCATTACTGGGGACAACTGCACTTCTTTAATTATTAGGGGGGTTGATGGTTTTTCATTTGCATTTCCTCTACCACAAAGCCTGGGGTTACAGCTCTGCTTGTCTTGCAGGTCCACGGGCCAGGGCTGTGACTCTTACTAAAGATTTTAAAGGGTTCTGTATGCATTAGGTAGGGAATCCTTAGTCAATCACAAACACTGCAAATAATTTTGTCTACTATTTGACTTTGAGCTTTTTACGGAGTTTTTCTTAGACAGAAATCCTTTCAAAGTTGTAATTAATTGAGTCTAACAGTCATGGCCCTGATGCATTCTGCTTTTGATGTTACTCTTAAAGTACTTCCCCATCTGAGGTTAGATGGCTGTGTTCTTCCGCTGCTGGAATTACCTGTTAAATGTATGAGGTAAGCATTGGGCTATTTTCCCAAATGGGTAAGCCCACTATTTTAACGTCGTTCAATAAGTAACCCATCCTCTCTTCAATAGATCTAAATATATCACTTTAACCACATACTACGGTCTGTCTCTCATCTGTCCACAGGCAGGTGTGTATATGCACACATGCCATACACACATGTACACACGTGCATACATGGGCACATGCGCACCCATGCATGCACAGGAACCTATTTCTGGACCTCTAGTCTCCCATGTTGATTTGTTTATCCCCTTGTGTCCTGTCCTCACACCACATTGCTAATGTTATTTTAGCTAATAACAATGTTCTTGAATTTTTTTTCTTGGCTCTTGCACATGGTAATTCTTCTCTGTCAGGGATTCTTAATTAAAGACATGCAACAGAATGACTGGTGAAGTGTCCAGAAAATGCAGCTGCCTCGTCTTTACTTCCAACATGGCCAACCCAAACCCCCAGGGTGGGAGCTCAGCATGAGCACAGTTGCCGAATCAGAGACTACTTGCCAAGACTCAGTAAACTTCTCACCATGACTCAATCAACTTTGCAGCAAGCGGAGCGCCTGAGGGGTAGAGGCTGTATCTGCCTGCTCATTCCTGATGTCCAGCCCTTGCATCACCCACACCCGTGTCATTTAATTTGCTGAATGAAAAAGTAGATTGATGAATGCTGATTTGTAACCATCATCCTTGCTTTGAACTTGGACTCTCAAAGATCACTTATGTTAGGGAAGCTGAGGCAAGAGCAGAGCTGGGAAAGAATATGAAAGCAGAGGAAGAGCTGACTGCTGCCAGAGGGGACTGCTATGCTTCAGCACCTGCAGGGAAGATGGCAGGAAGCCAGAGCAGGTGCAATGGCCCTCCAGGACACAGGACAAGCAAGACTGTTTAAGAGACACCCAACAGACTGCAAGAGCGGACAGGTCTACCGGAAAAATGATGTGTGCAATGAGTTGGTGACTTCCCTATCAGTGAGATGTTTAGGTAGAGGCTGTGCCATCCTCTTGTGGGGAGTGATTTCGAGATTTGACAGGCGGGAACCAGAAACATCTCACTCAGCATGATGATTTTCGATTTGGAATGTTTATTGAGTGAGCTCTGTGATTCGAAGAGATAAGAAGGCTCTGGTCGCTAAGAAAAGTTCAAACTCAGCCTTTGTGCGTCACCTGAGTCACAGCTCAAGGTCAGGCTGAGGGGAGATCCCCACTGCCAGCACCCTGGGGAACTTGCCACCCTGACCCGGTCACAGACCCGCCGTGGACCTGAACACTCACCCTTGCCATGCGATGTTTCAATGACCCAGGTGCAGTTCAAGTTGTTAGGGTAGAAGTCAGGGAAGCCTGGTGACAAGATGGTCCCACTGGAGCCTTGAATGAAGCCCCCACAGAGAGCTACAGGAGGAGTGAAGAAGAAGTGAAGACCCACACGGCTCAGGGTGCTCCTCCCATGATACCTCCTGAGACCCCTTCCCCAATCTCCTCCCAGACTCCCCGTGTCTTGTTGATGGGGTGGAAGAGCCAGGGGCCCCTGGAAGGTAGGGAAGGAACCTGCAATTTCAGGGTCCCTAGGGGTGTCCCTCACCTTCACAGCTGGGCAGAGCTCGACTCCACTGGAAGTTGGGTTCACATTCCAGGGGCTCCCCATCACTCAGTGTGTAGCCCGAGTCACAGCTGAAGGTCACCAGCGCGCCAACGTAGAAGTCATTCCCATGACGCTGCCCGTTTACAGGGATCCCTGGGTCCAGGCAGTGGTCTGACTGCAGGGTTATAGCTGGAAAGGAGAGGCCAGAGCTGGGACAGAGCTCACCGCCACCACACAAGGACCCCAACTACTCACAAAGAGAGGGCACGGAGAGCTCTGGCTCATAATAGACAGAGGATGCCCACTATCGATTGAGGGAGAAAAACACAAATAAGAAAATGGCCCAGTTGTTATGGTGCTCTCAGCCCTAACTTTCCAGATTGCTCTTCAAAGACTGGAAGTAACATTGGTTCTTCCCATTCAGGGGGTGAATGTAGAAGCTGATGAGAGAGGGTGAGGGTGATGGGAGACGCATCTCACTTCACGTTCATACTTGGTCAGATACTCTGTCCCCAGAATGCCCAAAGAGGAGAGGGCACCCATTTCCCTGCACACACAGGGGGACATGGGGTGAGCACACAAGATCCCAGAAAGGTCACGGGCAACTCCACAGGCTCACGTGGCTGACAACCAGGGAGCAGTCCGGGAGGAGCATAGGCTGACACAGAACTCCATGGGATGGTGCCAAGCTGTCCTGGGTCCTCTCACCCTCAAGAGCCAAGCTCTCTGTCACCTCCTGCTGCCTGCCCCGAGACTCACTCTCGTAGCGGAGCTGGAAGCCGATGTCTGAGTGACTCTTGTCAGTAGAGAAGAGGAGGTAGAGGAAGTTGCTGGTGCTGATAAGGAACTGGGGGACCTGGGTTCCGTGGTAAACCCCAATCAAGGGCGCCGAGTACGTCCGTCCATCCCGCACTTCCAGGGTATCGTAGTTGACTTCAGTTTTGAATCTGTCAAATGGTGGAAATGAGTATGTCTCAAGACACCCACAGCTTACTAATTTACAAATTACCAAAGGTGCTGCGGGACCCAGGGCTTCACGACCATGTCTGGGCAGGCTGGGATCTCTGAACCCGATTTATACACGTTCATTAGCCATGTGGAAGGACCTTCTCCACTGCCTTTACCCCTCCTCCTTCCAGGGTTGGACAGAGAACTCCCTACCCTCTCCCAGGCTTGGACTGACTGTGCCCCACCTTAACTCCTGGAGGCACCAAGACTCACCACATGGAAGTGAGAATGTCTGTGCCCACAGATCAACAAACTAAAGCCTGAGGCCAGATCTGGTTTACTATCTGAGAGCTAAGAATGGTTTTTACAAATGCTCAAGGGTGTTAAAAAACAGAAGCAAGGAAGATGACACAACTTGCAAGTGGGCAAATCATCCATAAAACCCCCAATATCGACCATCTGCACTCTTGCAAATAAGTGTGCAAGCTCCTCCAGGCCACAGATGCTTTGCCGGGAAGAAGTATGTGTGCACGTCTGGGGGGCCGCTTTCCCCTCTCAAGGGGCACAAGCAAGGCGGAAGCTACAAGTGGCGCCTATGAGCAGAATTTGGGTCAGAGGTCAGCGCGGCCACCTTTCCACATGGGACATGAATTTCTGGCTCATGAACCCTTGGATGCTTCGACACCTGATGGTGTCTGTCTGCCTGACTCCTGTTGGGCTGGGCGAGAAGCACCCTGACATCCCAAGTGTCACCCCAGCCTACCCCAGGCATGGTCCCCACCCGGTACAAGCCAAGCACAGAGGCCAAGTGGGTAAGGTCCGGCCTGCCCCCTACCCGAATCCTCTGCTCTTGTGACATTTCCACCTTGGGGCTGGCCCGCTACCCACCCTGCATTCCTTCCAACACAGCTCCACAGGCATCGCCCCCTCGTCCCTCTCCCCCCAGGCTGTGGCTACAGGCACCTGTCAAAGGTGATTTTGATGGGGTAGCCTGGCTGGGCTTCGATCACCCAGGCACAGCTCAAGGCATCCTTGTAGAAGCCAGGCCAGCCCGGAGACAGGATGGTCCCGCTGGGCGCAGTCAGATGGCCACCGCAGGGAGCTGGGGAGACAGAAAAGAGAGAAGTTGTTTCCTCAGTGGGGTGGGGGCAGGGCCAAGCGAACACACAGCAGAGCCTCTCTACAAAATGTATTTCTTCTGTTCTCACGGAAAATGGCATAAAACGCAAACTGTGTGTTCCGTCTACTAGGGCCTTTAGGGGACACAGCCAGTTACATCCTTGGAAATTTTTATTAAAGGCCAGAGAGGGGAGGAATGAAAAGAATCCTTTGAACAAGGTCCTTCTGTCGTTGGAGAAGGGCTGGTGCACAGCTAGTATGTGGGTCACACTGGCTCCATCCTTTGTTCCTCACTCCATTGTCAGGCCTGAGGCAGAGGCCTAGGCCCAGCCCACCTCCTCGCATCCAGCTCTGGAGACCCAGTGGTCACGACTCCAGGGCTCTCAGCACAGAGCTCGCCGCTCCCTGCTCCACTGGCAGCTCCCTAATGTGTCTTACACAGCACCACCCCTCCCGCCTGCCTCTGCCTCGCGCTAGGCATGCGCCTGTTTCTCAATGCTTGTTGTTGGACACATGGATGACTGAAGGGAAGGGTGGACGGATGGCAGCCGTGGCCAGTGAACCCCCCGAGCCCCAGCATGGTGGAGGCATGTCTGCTGCTGTCGCCAACTTTGCAGAGCCTCGTTGCAGTCCCCAGGCCACCCTCTGCCCACTCCTCTCTTCTCTCAGCTCCTCATTCTCACCTGTATCTCCTCCCACTTCTTCCTGCAAGCAGCCCCTGGCCCCTGTGGCGGCCGTGGCAGCTGCCCCAGCCCTCCTCGTTCAGGGCATGCAGCAGACATCACTGCCCACCTCCTTGAAGGTGTATATGCCACGGGGATGCTCTGATCAAGAAAATGAGAGCTGAAGTCATGTGTGTCATGTCCATGTGTGAGCCGAAGAGCCAGTGTGTGATGGCCAGAATTTCCTGTTCTTGCCTCTGGGATTGGGGAAGCCAAGTGTGTCGATGGGGCAGACCCCCCCCCCCCCAATCCTGATGACCCACGACAAGACGACAAGCACACATCCTGAGTAGTCTGCATGGGATTTAAACCCCGCTTCTAAGCCACTGAGCTTTTGGCATTGTTTGTTAATTTGGTTTACCCCAGCCCACCCTACACACCTACCTCCCCAAGACTCTTGATGCCCACCGGCCTCACCCCTGCAATGCTGCTGCCACAGTCATCACCAACGCCACTGCCTGAGCGCTCAGGCACTCAGCTCCCCGGGATGTAACCACGTTCCTGCGAGGCAGATGCTGTGAGCATCCCCTAAGGACACCAGGCGGGTGGAGCTTAAGTAACTGGCTCTGGATTAGCAAGTCACGGAGCCGGATGCAGCTCTGGACAAGACAGCACAAATCCACAAATCCTAAGCTAAGCAGCTGCCTGGAAACCCTCTGCTTCCTTCAGATCCCCACCGTGACCGTGGAGTTACTGGATGCCCCAAACGCCCTGATCAGGACTAGGGACAGAGAACCGCACAGCACTCCTCTCTCTGCAGAGTTCTGGAGACTTCTCCAGTGAATCCGTTTCATATGCTACAGCCCACCCTTCTTCTTTTCACTTCCTAACCTTCTGGAATTATCTTAGACACAAGCATTCCTAATAGAAAATTACACGAGGAAGTTTATCAAAGAAGAGAACATTAGATGCATTACTACCTCTAAAGGCACACTTTATGAAATAGTATCCCCATTTTATAGAGGAGAAACCAAAGGCTGGGTAGGTTGAGGAACTAGATCCAAGGCAAGAGCCAACAAAGTCAGAGCTGAGATCAAACCTCAAGACCTCTGCCTGCAAATCTCCTGCAGCACACAACAGAGCTACGACCGAGCTGGACAGCAGTGAGCTCAGGGTACTGAGTGCGTACAACCTATCAGGGCTGGGCGTGGATTATTCTCGGAATAGTAGCAACAGGGTAAGACATATACTACTATTATGCTCACTTTACAGGCAGGAATTCTTACCCCATTCTCAGTGAGTGGAGGCTTAGAGAAATGAAGTAATTACACAGGGCCTGTGTCAAACACCTAGGAAGTCAATTGCACGTGCATATTCTCACATCCTGGGCAATCTCCACTTTCACACTCCATCTGTCCAGTCCAGCGCACTGCAACCGCTAACACTGCTCTCTGTTTCTTTGGTGGACGTGTGAGACCCGGGTCTGCCTCTGGCTTCGTCCTAGGGTTCCTGCGTGGGTACTGAGTCTCAGCAGTGAGTGGGGACTCCTTCTTAGCTCCAGGTCAGCTGAGGCCCAGTCTCTGGTTGTTGGACTGTGATACATCACAGACCGCATAGCCACTATTGCTCACCCAGCCTTATCTCTACTCAGTGCATGACGTCAACGAAACCCCGCCTCAAAGCTCCAGGAAGGGAAATTCAACCTCATTCTTGAAGAGGTGGGCACCTTTCTGCTGGCTTTCTCTGCTCCCCCATTTCACTGATTTCTCCCTGTGCTCAGGTGATGCCCAAATGATCCCTCCACTCACCACTCTGTCCACTGTCTCTCCCACTCACCCACACATTCCAGACGGGTAATCAGCGGGCAGGACCCGGAGGGCAGGCTCCAAGGGCAATGACTGTTAGATGCCCATCCTCACACTTACTAAGGAAAATACATGTAAAACGACCATGAGATGGCATTTCTTGCCCATCAGGTTGGCAAATGTGAAGTCTGATGACTCGTGAAGTCATGAGGAACCAGGAGCTTCAGCACCTTGCTGGTGGAAATGCAGAACAGCACAGCCCCCCGTGGAGAGGGACTTGATAATGTCCAGCAGAATTCATATGTGTTTGCTCTCTGGCCCAGCAATTCTATTTCCAGAACTCCATTCCAGAGATATACAGGCAAAAATGCGAAAAAACAGAGATAGTACAAGGCTCTACGAGGCATCATTATTTATAATGGCAAAAGAATGGAAAGAGGCCAAACGTTCAGCAATAGGGCTCTGGCTGAACAAACTCGGGGAACCAACAAGAGACTATTTACGCAGCTGTAACGCAGTAGAGGAACATGCTATAGAATATCATGGGGCATCCCAGAAAACACTGCTCTGTGAGCAAAGGCGAGGCAGAGAACAGTGGTGACGGTGTGATCCTATTTATCTCAGAAGCTGAGGTTCAGACACCAGCAGCCACTGCATTCACTCATATTAACAACCAATGTAAGGGGAAACCAGACACAGAAAAGCAGAATTCCTCATGGAGGCCAGGGAGGGACAGGGTAGAGAGGAGAGGGAGAAAAGCTATTCTTGCTCAGACTATACCCTGTCGTACAGATTTAACTTTAATATTCAGCATCCCATTTTACATAACTGAAAGAAAGATGAATTTTGGGTAAATAATTTCTAAAAACTCAAAAGCAGAATGAAATAAATGAATACAATGCTCTACTGGTTGATGATAAAATCACACATGAAGCAACTAGTTAAAGAGATTTTAAAACGCAGTCATCTGACTGACCACCTCTCGTAGGAGATAAGGACAAAAAGAACTGGAAAGAAAAACCACAAAAAACTTCCAGCAATCACACTGCTGTTGAAGGCACTGGTGTTAGAATTCGCGCATTCTTGGCTATGTACTAGGGTACTTCAGCGGCTCGTGGGAAACTGAAATTAAACGGTAAGTCTATTTTGGTGAGAAAAAAAATCCGTACACCGATTTTTCATAATTCTCATTCCCATGGACTTTCTGAACCTTTCTTTTCTTACAAAACGGGGAGTTATGGTGGCATGTGGGGAGCTAGGACTTTTAGCAAGAGCAAAAGGAGATATAGACATAGTGGTGAGGAAACTACATCAGGAAGATAAAAGTCTTCTAACATTTGCAACGCTGCATTTCCTTAAAAAATGTATTTCTTTTTTTTTTCCATTGGTTCACCCCCCAATGGCCACTGCAGCCAGTGCACCGTGCTGATCCGAAGCCAGGAGCCAGGTGCTTCTCCTGGTCTCCCATGCTGGTGCAGGGCCCAAGCACTTGGGCCATCCTCCACTGCACTCCTGGGCCACAGCAGAGGGCTGGCCTGGAAGAGGGGCAACCGGGACAGAATCCGGCACCCCAACCGGGACTAGAACCCGGTGTGCCGGTGCCGCAGGCGGAGGATTAGCCTAGTGAGCCACGGTGCTGACCAAAAAAACGTATTTCTTAGCAGTGCTCCTTGAAAAGGCTTAGAAAGGAGGACTAACTCGATCATCATCATCACCCCAAGCATTCAGGTTCTAAGCATCAGTTTCCAAGGAAGGAGTCACTGGGTCACTAAATCACTAAAGGGATTGAAGAAACTGGTTCTAGGTCAGGGATAGAAAAGGGACAGGTCCCAACGCCTTCAATAAGGCTCACACTATTCAACGGGACAGTCTAGGTATCCAAATGGCAATGTTAAGGGACTCAAACACGTGAAATCTTCTCCAATCCACTGGACTTAAATGGCATTTGAAAACGTTCAACTTTGGGGGCCTGCGCTGTGGTACAGCAGGTTAATGCCCTGGCCTGTAGTGCAGACATCCCAGACGGGTACTGGTTTGAGTCCCCGCTGTTCCACTTCTGATCTAGCTCCTTGCTAATGCAACTGAGAGAGAAGCAGAGGATGGCCAAAGTCCTTGGGCCCCTGCACCCGCGTGGGAGACCTGGAAAAAGCTCCTGGTTCCTGGCTTCAGATCAGCTCAGCTCTGGCCATTGCAGCCATTTGGGGAGTGAACCAGCGGATGGCAGACCTCCTTCTCTGTCTCTCCCTCTCTCTGTAACTCTTTCAAATAAATAAAATAAATCTTAAAAAATAAAGTTCAACTTTGGAAGATGTTCAGATGTCATCCTGCTAATACAAAACTGGCAAACCAAGCAAAATGACTAGGTATTTTAAAGTATTTATGTACTCTATTTCAGAGTGACCAAACAGTTGATGAGGACAAGGTTTCTTTAAGTATTGCAGTGTATAAAAGGAGAAGAGATGATGGAATCTTACCACTTTGCAGTTCCTAGGCTGTAATCATCAGTGGCTCCTAACATCCCCAAGAGAGACAGCTAGACATCATGTGCCTCTGACAGAGACAAAGGGCCCTGCCTATAAAATATTCTGGCCAAAAAATGGAACCCAAATCTGATTACCTTTATAGATCTTACTGCCAATTAAAGGGAACGTAAGAGAGAAGAGATCATGTGAAACAGCCTCCCAGGGAAGCAACCAGCTATGTTCAGCAGGCAGGAGACTTTGCAGAATAAATGTCCTCACTTCTTTAACAACAACAACAAAAAAACCAGCAAGATGCAGGAGTTGACAGCTACAGATTTACAAAGACTTGAGACATATCAGCCAATTAGAATGTATGAACCTATTTAGAAGTCTGATTTTTAAAAAATAATGAAAGAACGTCTTAGTCAATCATGGAAATTTGATTGCAGGAACTATTTTTCATTTGTAAGACATCAGTGTTGTGGTTACGCCTTAGAGAGTTCTTTTTATCAGTTAGAGATACATGCTCAAATGTTATGGATGAAATGTTATGCCTGAAATTTGCTTCCAAATGATCCCAGAAAAGCAGGGCAGGAGTGGGGTTTCAACAAAACAAAGCTGAGGGATGGGTACAGAGGGGCTCAGCATGCTTTTCTCTCTGTGTCGGTACCGGTCTGAAATTCTCTATTCAAAAAGTGGTAGGGCACAAAAAGGCCCAAAGAAATGCACACACACAAGGAAAAGACAGAGAAGGGTCCTGCCTTGAGCAGGGAGAGGAGCTTTAGCACAAGACCGAGGGGGTCTTATGCCTAACCCATGCCTGGCACACAGCAGGTGCTCACTCCACATCTGTGGACGGAATGAAACACCAGTGGAAAGGTAAGAAGATTGGGTGTTAGGGACTGAATTGTGCCTTCCCCCACTCGATAGGCTGGTGCTAACCCTCCATGTGACTGCATCTGGAGATGGAAACTTTGAAGAGGTGAATAAGGGTAGAAGCCTGATCCCACAGCAGTGCCCTTGTTGGAAGAGACGGTCAGGGTGCACACGCCCAGAGGAAAAGGCCAGCTGAGAACACACACACACACACACAGTGGCCATCTGCAGGTGCAGGGCAGAGGCCTCCAGAGGAACTAACCCTGTTGGCACCCTGATCTTGGCCTTGCAGCCTCGTGAGCTGCAAGAAAATAGCCTGCAGTGTTGAAGCCGGCCAGCCTGTGGCATTTTGTAATGGCAGCCCAGGCTGACTACGGCACCGGGACTCCCATGCAGGGCTTGCGGCCCCTGACCGAGATGAGCCACCACTCCTGATCCCTGATGCTAAGGCTGTGCATGGCAAGGAGGAATCAGGACAAGGGAGAGAATAAAGCCAGAAGCACTACCCGTGGAGCCTTTACCTATCCCTCCTCACAACAACCTATATGGTAGGGACAGCTCTAAGCCTCATTTCATAGTTGAGCAAAGACGACTGATGTGCAAAGAGGTGAGGTCCCTGGTCCAGGACAAGGCAGAGTTAGGACTGAAGCCTGGGTGGTCTGACTCCAGGTCCTGTGGTTCTAACCACTGCAGTGGGCACAGGGACGCCTTCCCTGACTGCTGCTTCTGCAATGGATGTGACCTGCCTTCCGAGGGCTTGGGTTGTCTGTTGAGAGTGACCTGAAGCAGGGACGGCCCATTGCTCTCACACTGGAGTGCCTCAGTCCTGTGGCTGCACGTGTGGCTTCTACTGTCTTCAGCCCACTTCCCCACTGCCCACCTGTGCCCCTCACCACCCGCCGTCCTGCAGCACTCGGAAGCAGAGCAAATGTAGAGTGAACTTGCACTCAGATCTAATCTGGTCAAAAGCCATGGAGCTGAACACACATTCACCATTGATAAATTATCTCATTTTTTTCCCGTGTATTTCTTGTAAGCAGATTTTTTTTCAATATAGTCTGAGAGTCTTTGCCTATTAACAGGGGCTTAATTACTGTTACATTTGTCTGACCACTGTCATCTTGTTTTAGGCTGTTGGCAGTTGATCGCTGAGGCTTCCACGGGGCATCTTGTCTTCTTTGTGTTTTGCAAAGGCAGTATGTTTCCTTTTGTTTCAGTTTCCTACCGGAGGAAAAGCTGCTTCTCACGCCACTCCTGGATGCTTTTATAAACATGTTGGGATACCATATTCTCCCTAGCGATGGAATCCATGCAGAACGCAGTGACAGGGCAGGCAAGAGCCTGGGTGTGAATCCTGGCTCCATCCCATCCATACAGGGAGGATCCTGGGCAAGTGGCTTCACCTCTCTAGACCCCAGTGGATGGTAACTTCACCAGTTTCCCAGAGCCGTCGAAGGTTAAGACAAGGTGGCTCTTGAAAAGCCCTTAGCCTGGGGGCGGGGGTTGAGTGAGTATGATTATTTGGTTCTTCGAAGAGTCAGGTGAGCATGGGCGAGAGACAGCCAGACACGCCCATGCAGCTACCTTCCCTGGAAGGCTTGCCTAGGAAGTTTCTGATTTTAAACCTATGGGTGTTCCATGTCCTTGGCACTGCAGGTCAGGGGTCAGTGAACTTATAGTCTGCAGGCCAAAGCTGGCCCAACCTCAGCTACGGCTGTCTTGGCATCGGCAGAGTTGAGCAGAGGCTGTAGGGTCCGCCAAGCCAGACGCGTCCTGTCTGGCCCTTTAAGGGGAAGTTTGCTGACCCCGCTCTAGCTCTGGCAGGTGCTCATCCTTCCTTCTAAATTTAGGAGCCATTTTCTCCCTTGTCCTATTACAGCCTCTCAAATACTAAGTGGCTCTTAGCATATATTAAAAGATTTTCCAAAAGACCATTAGCATCTGCATCTAATTGTCCACAAGGTGGGGATACTTAATCAAAAACAAAACTGGAAAACACTGAAAAGACGAAGTTGCTGATTGCAGCTTCTGCTTGGGCAGAAGGAGGAAGAGGCCAAGGAGGGGCAGGTGCCTGGGGATTCTCCAGCCCACCTGCCCTGAAGTTTTAATACTGGGGTTCAGCTGCCCTTGGTGGTGTCTGGCTCTCCCTCTGCTTCTCTGATAGGCTGCTCCCCAGATCCCTGAAAACCAGGCTGGCACCAAAGACCCATCCCTCTGAGGAAACCAAGTTTAGGGCATCCAACAGACTGCCGCTTTGTTCTGATGCCCACTGTCCCCAAACCTTCACCATTTCCCCCGTCCATAGACACAATAAGACAGACGTTTGAATTTCAACACAGGGCCTCTGTCTGTGCAATAGTGAGTTGTATGAAGACCCAATACCAGTGGTGGAGTTCCCTCACGGTCCACCCATGGTCTCCAGGGTCTCCTTGCACCTGCAGAACTGGGCTTTCAGAGCTCCTGATTCAGAGTGTGGGGAATGGAGAGCAAAGAAGAATTCCACAATTACCAACTTTCGAAGCTTCTAAAGCAGGGTCGTCTCCCTGGGGACAGGGTCCCTGTGAGTTCAGGGACCCTGGGGTTCTGTATTTCCGGCCTGGGACAGCCTATGATCTTGGTAGGGAGATAGGACCAAGTCTCATGGAAACTGGTAAAGAAAAATAGAATAGTGGCAGATAGTGTCTGAGAGAGTGGCCCATGGCGAGTAATGGGAATGAAGAGAAGGGAAGATCAGGTGAGCAAGAGACACAGCAGGGTGATGTTCGGGCAAGAAGGACCAACATAAGAAGACCAAAGAACTCCCAGGAGATCGATGAGTGCTGGAGAGGATTAGAAGGGAGGGCAAATGCCTGCTGCCTGCCCATCTTCCACGCTGGGCTCTGTGTGGGTGTGGCCCACGGTCACTGTCATATGTTGCACCCGCAAACAACTGCACTAAGTGAGCAGGATCAGCCCCACAGTGCTGGTGAGGGGAACCGAGGCTGAGGGAGCTACCTAACCCGGCAGGGAAGGGCTGGGAGTTTCACGTTGTTTCTCCCACTGCAAAGCGTGAGTTCCTTCTACAAGTACTGGCTTCCTTGGGGCAGAACAGCAGATGGGCCTGTGGGGACCACACTGTAGGGACCTTGGACGTCAGAAAGAAACATCCGTTCAAGTCTGGGTTGGGGCAGGGCCTCAAAGGATGGAAACCTCTCGTCCCACAAAGTGGAGCTAGTCCTGATGACGAAATGGTGGCCACCATGTTCAAACAGGGCTAACAGCCAATGGTTACTGGGTTACTGGGTGGCACCTCTGTGCTGGGCACTGCTGCAGGAGCTGTGCAGTGAGGAGGTCACTACAGATGGGGCAAAGGGGGCACAGAGGGTCCAAGCTGCCTGCCCGGGTGATGCCGCTGGTAGGTTGCAGATGGGAGATAGCAGGGTAGGAGCTCTGGAGGGCTTTTACCCATGCATCATTCATTCATTCATTCAGTTATTCATCAAGCAGCATCTGCCATGTCCCAAACAACATGCCATGTGTGGAACGCAAGGCCGCGAAGCTCATCTAACCTCACAGAACCTATACGCCCAAGAGAACACACCCAAGATTCACAGAATTTCCCAAAAGTTGGTGAAGAAAAAAAAAAATGCATGGAATGAAAAAAACTATGCACAGCTTTCAAAAACATTTTGCACAGATAAATTCATCTCTTCATTCCACGTCCCATGAACTCTTGGAAAGGCCTCACGTGCGTTTAACTTGATGCCAGGGACGGCTCTTTACCAACATGGTTCATATTTGCCCCTGCTTTTCCTCAGCAGAAAAGAAACAGAGGTTCAGAGGGAAAGCGATGTGCCGGGACTGCAGTTACACGAGAGCTTGTGTGGACAGTCTGCTCACGCAGCGTGTTCTAGGTGGTGTGTCCTCTCCCCCTGCCCTCCTCCATCCACCTGTCGGCTTGGGGAGGTGCTCTGTGGCACGCCTCCCTCTGCACTCTCCTGTCCGGCCTCCTGTGGCCAGTGTGCTCAGATTGGGACGTGGGGAGTGGGTATGTGGAGAAGTCTCCTAGGTCTCCTTCCTCCATGTCCGTCACAGGCAGGGAGGGGAAGCTCCCAGAAGGAGAGAACCACAGCCTCCCTGAGGGCCTGCGGATACTTACTGCTCATCCAAATCCACACATACTTATTCTGTGCCAGGCCCCTTGCTGGGTGTGCAAATCTGACAGGATTCCTGCCCTCAGGAAGCTCCATCTGGTGGGAGAGACGACTGGGCTCTGAAATCGAGTCAAAAGTTGCCTTGTTTGGGGAGGTGGGGCTAGGGGCTGCCATAGTGGGCCTTGCACCTGCTGCAAGTGGGGTCCTCCCAAGATTGCAGACAGCCAGGATAGCAAGGCAGCACTCACCAGGGGCTCAAAGGCTGGGGGCTGGGAGCCACCCCAGGGAACCGGGGGAGATCAGCGTGTGGAGGAGGGAAGAGTGGTGGGCAGCTTGCCAGACTTGAGAACTCACAGCGCTGTCAGAGCTCCCTGGGGCAGGAGCTCAAAACGGGGCTCCCTAAGGGCTGTGACAGTGAGAGCGAGCCCAGGCCGAAGAAGAGGTGTTGGTGATGCCAGACCATTCAGAGTCAGCAATTCTCCAGCTGAATCTCTGGCTGCAACTCAAAGTGCTGTGCCAGGCAGTCCTACAAGACTCCTGTTAGCTCGGCTGAGGGTAAACGGTGGCCCTGGGTCCTGGGAGAAGAGGAAGGATGGGTACAGAAGGAGAAGTGGCTGCTTGGTATAGCAGTTAAGATGCTGGTTGGGACACCTGTGCCCCACATCGGGAGTGCTTGGGTTTGAGTCTTGATTCCACTCTCTAATCCAGCTTCCAACTACTGCTCACCCTGGGAGAGAGCAGGTAATGGCTCAGCCTGTCACCCACGTGGGAGACCTGGACTGAGTTCCATTCTCCTGGCTTTGGTCTGGCCCAGCCCTGGTTGCTGCAGGCATTTCGAGAGTGAAGCAGCGGATGAGAGCTCTGTCTCACTGTTTTTCAAGTATGTAATACACAGATATGCAAGTAGAAAAAATAATGAAAAAACAAACTAGATCGCTGCTGTGAGGGCTGCTTGGTCCCTGTCGCCCTGCCTCCCCTGCAGGCAGCTGCCAGCCCCGGCCCACAGGCCCGTTACCTTCACACCGCAGCACGGCGCTGTTCCAGACCACGCTGCCCTCCTTCAGGACGCAGGTGATGGTCTCCGAGCCCTGTGTCCCGAGGAAGCCTTCGTCACACAGGAAGGAGATGGAGCTGCCCAGCTGGAGACTGTCCCCAAATCGTTTGCCGTTGACTGGGACGCCGGGGTCGGGGCACTCGTTGTGTCGGAAGGCTGTGGAGGTAGGGGTCAAAGGCATGATCAGACAGAGCTGGAGTGCAGATGGGCCCCCCACAGGAAGTAAACATCACCAGGATGGGGAATGCTACCTCTGTGCCACTTCCTCCAGAACCTGCCATGTGGCAGGGACAGCTAGACACCCTGGAACCCAGGAGCCCAGGGTTACCACCGACAGCCAACCTTGGGCACAGGGCAGGTGCTGCTTCCACTCATCTCCGGCTTTTCTGAGCACCTAACTCAACTTCTGCCCACTGGACATGTACAGGTGAGGCGGGTGAGCTAGGGGGTTCTCACGTGAGCTCATTCCCACTGTGTCATGATGCTAGCAAGTGGCTCTTACTGCCTCAGTTGACAAATGAGGAAGTGGAGGCTCAGGGGCAGATCTGGCTCCTCAATGTCAAATCCATTCCATGCTTCCCTAACTTCCGACAGTCACGGGATCGTCCCCGCTGCAGGGGAGCTGGGCTAGGAACCTTGTGACACTAATGGGTACTAAGCACCATAGAGCAGAGCCCTGGAATTAACCCTGTCTGAAGCCATTGCCTTTACTTCCTTGCCTCTTGTCAGGGCTGCCTCTCACTCTGCAGGCAACTGATAACGCAGGGAGTGGGGACAGGAAAGAGGCAGAGCACTGTGGCTTTCATCCGCTCTGCCTCCCCTCCGTTAGTTACACGGCTCTGGGTAGCTTATGCAATCTGGTGGGGGCTCGGTTTCCTGAGCCATCAGTCGGGAGATCACACTTCTCTAGCAGGCTGCTTCTGAGACAGGAATAGAATGAAAGTTGGTAGGAATATGAAAATGGCCAGAGTTTGGTGCAATTAAGTATGAGTTCTCCTCCCCCTTCCCATCCCAGCATGGAAAGACACCCTCTCCTGCTCCAACTCCACCAGGCGCATTCCTAACCTTCCTCCATCGGCAGTGCCGCAGAGCCTGCACTGGGGTCGCTGGCACCAGGCCCCGTTGGCATTCCTGCCATTTTTAGGGATGTCCCCTTTCTGGGGGAGACAGGCTCCGTGGAGGCATGGGCACGTGCCACTAGGAAGAACCCAGTTTGCAGGGCTCCTGCGGTGGAAACATGCACACACACACGCTCTGAGGCAGGGTGGCCCTGGAGGCTGCTGGATCTTGCTTATAAATGTGGCTGCCCTTCCCACTGCAGAGGAGCTGCAGGGGCCAACACGAAGAGGCTGTGGTGCTCCCACGCTGGGCCATGGCTGAGTCCCTACACCCCTCCCTCAGAAGTGCAAAGGCTAGGTCAGCCCAGACTTCAGTCTCTCAAGCTTTCTTGGAGTTGCCCCCCATATGACCCCATATGGAGTTGCCCTGAAATTTAGAAACATAGAGTGGTGCCTGGGACCCAGAATCCAGGCATTTTCTATACCAAACCCTATCAGTCACACACACACACACACACACACACATCCCTGCACATATGTACCATACATCCATGCACACATCCATGCACATACATCTACATGTATGCATATAGGCCCACATTTAGTGCATGCATACACTTAGGCAACACACATGCATACACACACCAACACACATCCCTAAACACACATACACATACTTATTCAACACATGCACACACATGCCTTCACACACAATCTTGGCAGGAACACAGATATGTGTACACATAATCCAGGCATTACACACACATGTAGGCTTACATCCATGCACACATACATGGATGCACACATATGTGTAAGCCCACATGCAAGCCCAGGCATGTCCACATACACACATGCACATATGTATGAATACATACACACAGACATCACACATCCATGCATACACAGGCATGCAAACATGTATGCACACGAGCACAAAGCAGGGGAACAGACCATTTCCAATGTCTGAGAGCAAAAGCTCTATGTCAAAGATTTAAATATGGCCCACTTCTTTTTATTTTTCAAGGCCCCGTTTTCCTCGTGTGTGCAAAGGGACAGATCTTGGCTTACAGAGTTTTTGTCACCAGGCTATCAGTGATGATGCCACAGTGCTCAGTGCAGGGTCCTGCGTATAGTAGCTGCTCAATAAACAGCACCTCATCTTTGTCCATCATTCTCCACATGCAGGAGCATTAGGTTTATTCCCAGGAGCTCCATCAGAGCCGGGGAATCACTGGTCCTTGATACAGGTTTCAAGTCAACAAGAGGGAAAGCAGTCAGAGCTCACCAGCTATGGGGACAGCTGCGGGGAGATGAGCTCCCCAGTCACGAGGGAGGAGATGAATGCCCCCCTGGGGAGACTACCTTCATTTTCAACACTTGTCCTTGGACTCTTATTTTATGGAATGCATCCAAATTATCTGGGAAGTCTGTAAAATGTAGATTCTGGGCCCTCATCCCCTTCGAGACTGACTCAGCAGGCCTAGGATGGGGTCCAGATTCTAAAATATATTTCTAGCTATGCATCCCACTGTCCAGTAGTATGAATGCACCAAGAAGCACGTAAGACATGCAGTTGTGCTCTAGGAACATTTCCGGCCGGGGGTCTTGGGGGGCAGTTACCATTTTTGCTTTGATCTGTGCCATGTTTCGAGTATTTACAGATTAAGTGCCTATCGTGTTGACAATTGTGGAGAAATCCTGGAGAGAAACCTGTAGGTCAGTGTGCTGCCTGGGCCTGGGCTGCCTTCTGTTTCCTCCCACGGACTTGGCATGTGTTCCTTTCCTAGAAAACTGGACCTGCTAGAATTCAACTTTCCAGGGAGACTGCCAGTTATCTGTTTCTGCCCTAAGTCCCTCCTTGGGGTCCACACCGATTCCAAACCTGCAGAGTTCTCAGCCCTCACCACATTGGGGAAGCTTTCCTGGGGTGTCTCTACCCCTGTTCTTCTCACTCTCTGCACGCTGAGAAAGTACACAGAGTCACCTGTGGATCCTCCAATTCA
This sequence comes from Sylvilagus floridanus, assembly GCA_949820135.1. Taxonomy (NCBI): domain Eukaryota; kingdom Metazoa; phylum Chordata; class Mammalia; order Lagomorpha; family Leporidae; genus Sylvilagus; species Sylvilagus floridanus. Next base: position 24,989,113 of record OX463225.1, read on the forward strand.
AAAGCACTTACTCATCGCCATCATGTGCAAGCCCTGAGCTGGGCAGAGCAGATGGTAAGACAGGGGGTCTCTACCTGCTCCTTTCTAGAACTCGCACAATCCTTCCACGGTCTCATGGGGAGAACATGTATGAGCAAAGACATGCTAACAGCCAGAACTGCCCATGTCAGACTGAAAGATCAGGAAAGACAGAACTGGGCTCTACTTCCTCCAGCCCATAGAGGATGAGACTGGAAATCCTCTGGAAGAGACACCCCAGAGAAGGCTGGTTGTTTCCAGTAGCTCTAGTGTCTGGAAGATGGGTGTTAAAAGGATCAAGTCCTTTTCCTGGATGATCCCTTGGAACTGGGGGTCCCAGATGGCCCACATGTAATACCTAATGTCTACAGCTCAACTGGGCCCAGGGGGATAAGGCTGCTATGCCAAGGGTGGGTGTGGGGCTTGAGGAGACGAGTTATATCAAAAAGCACCAGAGGGGTGAGCTCTATATATGTGTTTGGGGAAGGGCTTGACTTGGGGTCTTGCATTTTACAAGCTGCCTTCAGAAAAGGATCAGGTACACCCAGCTTGAGCCTTGCTTGACTATTTGTCATTGGCCGAATTCATTAGGTGTACAGCTTCTTATGACCTGATACTCACTTTTTAAATATCTTTGGGTCCTTGCTATTTCCAGTCTCCAGGCTTCTACCCCTATTCTACCCCCAAAGTAACCATGGGACACAAAAATGAAAATACTCATGGCTGAGTTTCAGGTTGCTTCTAAGGAAGGCCTCAGGACTGAAATGGGAGGTGACCAAGAGGAGTGTGCAGTGGTTCAAAGCCAAGGAGAAACTCTGCTTCAAGCCTCTGTTTCCTAATTGAGTATGGAAGGGGAACTGGGCAAAGCTAAGAGGGAGCAGCCCAGCATGGTGGAGAACTACCACAGGTCAGCAAGGCTGGGGCAGCCACCAGAGGTCGACAGTGAGGCATCAGGGGTTTGGGCTGGGGCACATGAGGGAGGAGACAGGAAGCTAAGGAGAAAATGGCAGAAGTTTCATTTTGCTTGGGCCCTTGCTGGTTGCAGCTGGGCCTTCGACAAGGGGGAAGAATATGGGGAAAGGGCTCAAGGCTCCTTTTACATTATAAACCACACATATGGAATGAACACTCCAGCTAGAGTAACTCCATAGAAGAAAGCCCCTGCCCCATAGCCAGGACTATGTGCCTTTTCCTGGTCCTATTGAGAACTCCATGCCTAGGCTCTGCAGCCCAGCAACACCCTCAGAACTTCCATGGGAGCCTGCTCAGACTCTGGGGGAAAACTCACTGGTAAAGGTGATATTGAAACCCCGCTTCCCCGTGGAGTGGTCGGTCTGGAACTCGAGACGGGCCACATGGCCACTGCTGGTGATGGAGGAGGGGAGCTGGTTTCCTGAGAAGGTGCCCAACACTGGGGCCTCGGCGGTGGCACCATCCTTGATGACCAGGAAGTCAAACTGAGGTTCCACGTCAATGTCGTTGAAGGCCAGGTGGATGCGGCTCTCGGGCCTGGCCAGGATGAGCCAGACACAGTGGAGGTGGTTGCCATAGTCGTCCGGGTAGTTGGGAGACAGCACGATCCCAGAGGGGCTGGTGAAGTTGAAGAAGCAGGAAACTGCAAGAGAAGAGCAGTGGAGGTCAGCAGGTGTCCCCAACGCTGTGCCCAGGGCCACCGAGGACTGGCACAGGCAGTGTTTGCTTACTCTAAAGAGTATTGGAGAGGAAGGGTGGCACCAGGGTTGGGCTGGACTGGCTGGGCTCTGGGCTTTAGGCTGGAGCCATGCTGGGTTCCATGCTGGCCACAGCACTGGGAAGATCCCTTTGGCAAAGGGGAGGCATGGCGGGGTCGGCTGTCTCTTGGCCCCTCTCCCCCTTTCAGCAAGCTCACCCCAGCTGGGGTCTGCATGCTTCCGGACTTATATGTCTTGGAAAACCTGTCCCTCAAGCTCAAGTGTAGACTGCCAGGCCGGGATCCCTCTCAGTTTGGTTGGCAGTTGTTGGAAAGGACATTGCTCAGTGACACAGAGGGTGGAACCCGCCCCCCCCCCCCCCCGCCCCGCCAGGTGGTAACAAGGGCAGAATAGTCCAAGTTCATTTCTCTCCTAATGTTTTTGACTGGGAAATGATAGGTTAGCCTTGGGAACTCTGAGAACCCCAAGTGACAGCACTCATCTCAGAAGGTGCCAGGTGAGCAACCTTGTTCAGAGATCCAAGTCGTGGAAGAATGGGGACAGGGAGGTGATGGTGCCTTGCCTGCTTCCTGTTACCTCTCCCCCACTTCACCCTAATGACCCACTCCTCTGAACAGGCCTCATTTTAAACCTTTTTCATGCCAATTAACAGAATATCCCTGGAACAAGGATGAGGCAAGGAAAGCGCTCTAAATGGGAAAACGAACACACACTAAGCAACATTACAAAAGAAAATAATAGAATGAAAAAGATGCAACCATTATGACACTGGGGAAATACTGAATTAAAACTCTTAAAATTACATAAGATCATCCCCAAGGCAAGCCAAGCATATCCTTAGAGGATCCATAAGAGAGAAAACAGAATGAATAAGAAAGGATCATTCATTTCCCTAGGGAAAAAATGAAGACAGAAAGCTAAAACCCAGTATCGCCAAGTTTGTGGAAACTCACACACGCATGCCTTGAGTGCGAGTTGCAGATGGAGTAAAGGAAGGGAGTCTATGAACTCTCATGAAGAGTCACTGGACTCTGTGAGTACTAGGATTCAGCAATCTCTGGGAATTAATTCAAAAGAAAAAGTGCCACATGGACAAAGATGTTTATAGTGACATGATTTTATTACAGAGAAAAAATGTGAGCAACCTCTATGTCAGCCCAATAATGTGAGCTAAATTATAGCTTTTAATGTGATGCAGTTCGAACGCAGTCATTAAAGTGATAAATATGACCCCGTTGAAAGAGTGTTAAACATCATTTTAAGTAAAACAGTGGATCATAAAATTATATGTGTACTTTTGATTATAGCTATTAAATGCTTGTTTATATATGGACAAATACTACACATGAGCCCCCAAACAAAAACTGCTTTAGGGTAGTAGGTGTCTGGGTGATTGCAAAAAACACTATAGGTTCATTCTAAACATGAAAAAAATACAAAAGCATGAAGAAGTCTCAAAATAAATTAATAATAAACATTTAAATCCCTTTGTAATATTCCACTTGGCATTTGGTATTAATAATATCGGTACTTCAGTGAGTATATTTGACTTACTATAATGAAGCTCAGATGGAAAATAATAATAAAATCATATTTGTCAAAGAAAAGCACACAGAAAACAAAGGCCTTGGTGATGGCTCGTGGTGAGCTTTGTGCTGATTCTCACCACCCCACCCATCTTCTGTTTTCTGCACAAGGTGTTTCCTTTCCAATTTGAGCCTGAAAGTCCTCCCATTAAACCCAGCAAAGTAAGCTTGGGCCCTAAGCCACACTCAGGCTCATCCCTGTAATTGTTAAGTATGGCAGGAATTTGAACGAAGGGGAGAGAAGACGATGATAAAGCTTTTAGGCAATGCAAGATACAGTTAATAGCAATGATCATTATATATTATTGAAGATTTAGTAAGTGTAGGCATCATTCTAAGTACTTTCATCAATTACTCAATTTGACCGTCATCATAACACTGCAAGGTAAGTTCTGTTATTAACCCTACTTAAAGCTGAAGCACAGAGAAGCTAGGTTACCTGCCAAAGTCACATGGGTAGAAAAAATGGGAGCATTAGATTCAGTTCATGCAAGCTGATACCAGTTAGTAAGCTCTTAGCCACCTCCTCTACAGCGTCCACCATTATCAACAGTGCTGCCCAATGGGCCAGCTCTGACAGCTGAGTCCCTGAGGGCGTTCCTCCAGTCTGTTGGGAGATCCACCTGTCAATTCCAAGCCCTCTCTCAGTATTGAACTGGGAGGCCCACCACACATTCATTCTGTGATAGTTCAGATGAGAGCATACTACAAGTGATAACCTCAAGCCAACGACCTTGAAGACAGAAGGGGGCAAGTCATGTGGCCTGCCAAACAAGACCAAGGCAGCACAAAGACAGGAAAGGCCCTGGGCTTTCAGAGGGAAGATGATCGGGGCACTGCAATCATGGACAAACGCATCTGCAGCAGAGAGAAGTGAGTGAACCACACCTGGGTTCCCATCCCCGATCCCATCACGCTGTCCTGTCGCTCCCTTTCAGGGAGCACGTTTGGGATTTGGAGCAGCTAGACAGGGTGGCTCGCTTATCATTCCCCATCATAATCTTGTTCACCTGCTTACTTGATCATGGCCTGGCCCTCCCTCTCCCTGACACACACACACACACACACACACAGGTACTTTAGTCTTGTGTGCTTGATTCTGTTGACTCCCCAACAGCTCCCATGATGCCTGGCACACTGTAGGCACTCAGTCAATATCTGGTCATTGAAGCAATGAATGTTTAAGAATTGATAGTACTTGAAAATATGATGCCATGAACAGGTGGGTCTCACAACCCATCCCACATCAAGCCTCAACCAATGGAACTCACCCAAGTCTGTACGCATAGGTGCAAATGTGCATCCATTCTGTAAATGAGGGAAAAATATTGTTGTGGGACCCTTAACACATGTGTCTTAGACACAGCGGAGATGTGCCCTTAAACAATTTGCAGTAGACAAGAGTGTCCCCCAGTCAAGTTGTTAAACCAAAGAGACAACAGAAAATTGCTATCAAATAGCAAAGACCTGAAAATAATATTCAGACAATTTTCATAAAACACTACTTGAAGATTTTTCTTTCCAGCCAAGAGATAAATCAAAATGAAGAATTCAAGTACGGGAAAGTTGTGGTTTATAAAAAAACAAAGATTTGCAATGAGTAAATAAATAAATATAGCAATTAATCTAAATAATTACTATAAACAGAGTTAGGAAATTAAATGCAAGTGTAACAAATATTCTTTGGAAGAGAACATGTAAGATATCATTTCCATCTAAACCCCAGGGTAAAATATTCTAGATTATGCTGATATAAAGAGTAAAGTTGGAGCAAGGAAATATGCTAATTTCCTCATCTTGCAAGAAATTCTGTTTTATAGTTTCTGTGGTTAATTAGAGAAATATAGGTTAGCGCATGTTTTTAAAGATGTTAAGTGTAATTAGTAATAGAATATGAAATAGCTTATCTTCAAAATTACCAAAGGGAAAAAAGTAAAGCAGTCAATTTAGGGAGAAAATTGAATTCAAAGGGAAAAAAATCAAAGAGGCATAAAGAGGGGAACTGTAAAGTGCTGAAAGAAAAAAAGACAGAACGTCATCGTGAAAACCAGTGCACACAGGTTAATCTAAAACACTCTATGAGACAACACACGAGTTCAAGCAAAGTCACTCTGAAAAGTCAAAAGGAAGGAATGGACCAGCACAGCTCAGGCTCCACACTAGAAGACCATAAAATACACCAATACCAGGGTTCCAAAGATTCCTATTTAACTGGTGGAGTGGACCCAGGGCTTCAAAGATTTTAAAACTCCCCAGGTGACCCTAAACTGTAGTTAGGGTTGAGAATGAGTGGCAGAAGCAAAGGTGAGTGACATTAAAAAAGTGTTTTAATATTAACAGTAGACTCCTGGATGATCCTAGAGTCTTCTGGACAGCTGCCCAGAGACATATCCTCTCGCATCTGGATGCAAGATGGGCTGACAAATGGACACTACTAGAACAAGACGGGGGCTCTGCAAAGCTGGCTTCTATCTCAAGACATAGCTCAGACCCGTTACAACAGGGGCAGGTAAAGGAAGTCATGCTTTGTCCTACAAAGGACAAAGCTTTCTGTCCCAGGAAGATTGCGTATGCGTGTCACACTGCAGTGTGTCTAACAGGGAATAGGGAGAGCTGTTTCTCAGTGTCCCAAGTGAGGAGCACAGAGAGCTGGAACTGGATCTCATCACCATCAATCATCCAGGCTCGAAGAGGGAGAACAGGTGCCTTCCCCTTCCAGAAATAGTTACAGGCTGTGCTCATGGATCTTGACCTCGGGTAAAATGCTGAGTCAGAAAGCTCTCGCACGACTCAGGCTCAGACTTTTGAAAGCTCATTACCAACTGGATGCATAATTGCTGTGCATAATACCAGATTATTATTTAATATGATCTTGAGTGGAAAATAATAGGGGTTTGTTGAAAAACCCTCTTTTACTATGTTTTTCTTCAGGTGTTGTCACTGTTAGCTTCAGTGCTTTCAAAATGATAACTCAATTGCTTGAGAGTATTCATTAATTCTGACAAAGACCTGAAACAAAATCCAAAAAATGATACTTAAAACATGAATGATGGGAACATTTCAAAATGAATATATGACAGTTTTGCTACGTTATACCAAGGCACTAAAACAGACAAAATATATTAAACTGGAGTTAAAAAGTAATTAAAGATTGGAAAAATATTTTGAGAGTGTATGTGTTAGATGAAATTCTGTAGCCTTTCAACAAGAACCACAAACTTCTTAACAAGTGGCCGCAGAATATCATAAAAATTGACCTCACAGTAGGCTACACAGAAATCTCCATAAATTCTGCCACAAAGCAAAAACTAGTGGTTCACATTACAAATAATTAGAATTCAGTAACAAGAGAATAGAGAACAATTTATACTCATTGAAAATTCATAAAACCCTCTCCTAAAATTAGTTCTTGATTTCAAAGAGGAAACAACTACTGTCAATGTAGACTGTTTATAAGGATGGTAAGCCAAGGCTGCAGCAAGGAGAAAATTCATAGCCTTATTCATTGTTAAGTGCAATGAGTGCTAAAACTCAAAAAGTGACAAAGAGAAAGACTAAACCGGATCAGGAAGCTAAGGGAAAATAACTTTAGGAAAGATCAAAGTAGAAAAAACAACTGGCTTCTGAAGAGACCAATAAAAGAGAAAGCGCTGAGTGGTGTACTCAAAAAATAAAGACGGGGTGCCAGAACCATGGCACAGATTAAGCATCTGTGGCACTGGCAGCTCATATGGGCACTGATTCAAGTCCCAGCTGCTTGACTTCTGATCCGGCTCCCTGCTGATGGCCTGGAAAAACAGCAGAAGATGGCCCAAGTGTTTGGACCCCTGTACCCACGTGGGAGATCTGGAAGAAGCTCCTGGCTCCTGGCTTTGGATAAGACCTGCTCCAGCCATTGTGGCCATTTAGGGAGTGGGTGGAAGACCTTTCTCTCTGTCTCTCCCTCTCTATGTCTGTAACTTTGCCTCTCAAGTAAATAAACAAATCTTAAAAAAAAAAAAAAGAAAGAAAGAAAAAGAGAGATAGCATAGAAATGAGAAGTTATAATAAAGTTGATAGTCCAATTACAAAACCATAGCAAATATAGCATACTAATAAAATTGGAATCCTAACCAAATGGAGAATATCCCAGGCAAATGTGAATTACCTAAACTTAATGTGAAAGGGAAAACCAGAGGAAAATGGAAAATACTTAAAGGATAAGTGGTTTCATGACCCGTGCTTTAAAATCTTAAGCAAACTTGTGACAGTCAAGCAATTTAAATTAGTCATGATGCAAGCACTCCTATAATGACAGTATATACGACACACATTCTCATATCTACCTGCCCGCACAAGACACACCTACACTGTACACAGCAATCTTATACACAAAGTGCTAGCAAGCCAAAGCCAGGCCTGAGACAATAACCAAACAAGGCCTCTTTAACAAAAACAACAAAACGTTGGAGGCAGAAAAAAAAAGTAAAATTTAAAGTGGAGAAATAAACTATGTTGTTGGATGAAAAGAGTTCATATTGAGGAGATCCCAATTATTCTCAAATCACTGTATAATTTTAACACAATTCCAGACAAGATCTATGCCAATTTTGTTCTGGAGCCTAAAACAGCTTTTAAGATGCAGCTGTTGAAAACAGCCCAGCTCTTTCATGTGATAGATGAGCACATACGAAGTGCTAGTTGGCTCTCCAAGAGGGCCATGTGACTTAACTCATCAGTCCTCACAGCGACCCTCTGATGTGGGCTCCAGTAGCTGGCCTGTGGCCATAGAGCCTGTAAGTGATGGGGCTGAGAAAATGGACCCAGGCAGGCTGTTTTTTTTTTTTTTTTAAAGATTTATTTATTTATTTGAAAGCAGAGTTACAGAGAGAAAGAGATCTTCCATCTGCTGGTTCACTTCCTAAGTTCTCAGAAGAAGTTGCAACAGCCAGGGCTGGGCTAGACCAAGGTCAGGATCCACAAGGTTTATTTTATTTTATTTTATTTTATTTTTTTACAGATAGAGTTAGACAGTGAGAGAGAGAACGAGACAGAGAGAAAGGTCTTCCTTCCATTGGTTCACCCCCCAAATGGCTGCTACAATCCGAAGCCAGTAGCCAGGTACTTCCTTCTGGTCTCCCTGTATGGGCCCAAGCACTTGGGCCATCCTCCACTGCCTCCCCGGGCCACAGCAGAGAGCTGATCTGGAAGAGGAGCAATCGGGTCTAGAACCCAGTGCCCATATGGGATGCCGGTGCCGCCGGCAGAGGATTAACCAAGTGAACCACAGTGCCGGCCCTGGATACCCGAGTTTTATCCAGGTCTCCCGCATGGCTGCAGGGACTAAGCACTAGAGCCATCTTCCACTGCTTCCCCAGGCACATGAGCAGGGATCTGGTTTGGAAGTGGAGCAGCTGGAACAGGAAACTGGTGCCCACACCGGATGTGAGCATAGCAGGCAGGAACTTTACCCACTCACCATAATGCTGGCCCCCAGTCAGGCTGGTTCTAACACCTACTTCCCCTCAGTGGAGGAAGGACTTGCTAATTTAGATCTCAAATATCAAAACATAAAAATGTATACTGTATTAGCTTCAAATGAGACATCAATGAAACTGAAAAAGAAAGTCAAGAACAGATGTAGGAAGATAACAACGAGTATAGTATATGATAAAGGGTTTTTTTTCAAATTAGTATAGAAAGAGCTAATTCATCAAGACATAATGCTAGCCCCAATGAATAATGAGTCATTGAAAAAATTAGATCTACACTCCACTCCATGCACCACAAAAGTACAAGAAGAAAAATGTACAGAATATCTGTGTAATCCCAGAGGTGTAGAAGGGATATCTACCTTAGAAATCATAAGAAAAATGATATTTTAATCCAAAGCAATAGAAAACTTCAGGATTTTAAATGTCACCATAAATAAAAACAAAACACGGCCGGCGCCGTGGCTCAACAGGCTAATCCTCCGCCTTGCGGCGCCGGCACACCAGGTTCTAGTCCCGGTCGGGGCGCCGGATTCTGTCCCGGTTGCCCCTCTTCCAGGCCAGCCCTCTGCTGTGGCCCGGGAGTGCAGTGGAGGATGGCCCAGGTGCTTGGGCCCTGCACCCCATGGGGAGACCAGGAAAAGCACCTGGCTCCTGGCTCCTGCCATCGGACAAGTGCGGTGCGCCGGCCGCGGCGCGCCGTCTGCGGCGGCCATTGGAGGGTGAACCAACAGAAAAGGAAGACCTTTCTCTCTGTCTCTCTCTCTCTCTCACTGTCCACTCTGCCTGTCAAAAAAAAAAAATCTCAAATTTCCTAGTACTTATTTAAAATAAAGAAAAATTACTATTTAAAAAAAAAAAAAAACAAAACAGTGAGGAACAAATGGAGAAAAAAATTTCCAAGTTCCTAGAGTTACGTTTTTACTATACTTAACATACGTACAATTATCATTCAGTACAAGGATAAGCACTCAAAATGGAAACACTGGCCAAGGAAATTAAGAGGCAACAAGCAAAGGAATAAAGTTGATTGATGTGGAAAAATGTACAGCACCGGGGCAGAGTCAGGTGCAGTAGCTGAGACACGGCGTGGGATGCCCGCTTGCCGTACCAGTGCCTGGAAGTTCCCGCTCTGCTACTGACTTTGGCTTCCTGCTCTCGTGTCCCCGTGGAGGCAGCAGTGTTGGCTCAAGTAGTTGGGTCTCTGCCACTCACACGGGAGACCTGCACTGAGGTCCAGGCTCCTGGCTTTGGTTGGGCCTAACTCTGGTGTTGTGGGCATTTGGATGGAACATCTCCCTCTCTGTCTCTGTCTCTCTGCTTTTCAAATAAAATAAATATGAGTTTTTTTTTTTTAAGAAGTCCACCATTATTAGAAAACAAAGCCTTAAAACAACTGAGCTTTTGAATTGGTAAAGAAAAAAAATTAACATGAAACTTTCTGCGAAAAAAGAGGCTGGCAGGGCAGCCAGAGAGCAGTTGGGAAGCAGGTGTGGAAAGCAGAGCAGGTGTCACACAGGTGCGGGAAGGAGTCCCCAGGGGAGGAAGGCTGCTGCACTTCATGTGTCATCTGGGCTGGAAAAGCCTTTACTGGGTGTCAGCACCAAGAGGCTCACGGATGACCTCGGTGACAGCACCTTCAGAGGTGTGGAAGACTTGGAAATCAGAATGGAGCAGCAACAGGTAACTGAGAGGTGGGGATGGACATGGCCAGGACAGGCACCTGTCTAAGATGTCTGGATGAGAAGTAGGGGGAGGGGGATGCTCAAGAATCTGCAAGGAGAAGCAGGTGTGAAGAGAGGTGTTTCTGTTTTTATAAGGGAACTGAGAAGATGTAAATGCTGCTGGGAAGGAGCTGACAAGAGGAGGAAGATGAATCCCATGGGCAGAGGTCCTGAGCAAGCGACAAACAAGGGCAAACTGACAGCAAAATGAAAATTCAGTGGACTGCAACCCACTGATGACCAATGAATACAGCTGGTACTGAGCCAGATACTAAAAAACAAACAGGGGCCGGAGTCTTCGTGTGATGGGTTAGGCTGCTGCCTGCAGTGCCGGCATCCCATGTGCAGCCAGTTAGCATCCTGGCTGCTCCACTTCTCATTCAGCGTCCTTCTAATGCACGTGGCTAAGCAGCAGAGGATGGCCCAACTCCTTGGGCCCCTGCACCCATGTGGGAGACCTGGATGAAACTCCTGGCTCCTGGCATTGGCCTGGCTCAGCCCTGACTGTTGTGGCCATCTGGGGCGTGAACCAGCGGATGGAAGATCTCTTTCCCCCTCTCTCTAGCTCCAGGGTTTAAATAAAATAAATCTTTAAAAACAAAGTGCACAGAAAACAAATGGAATACAGCTGAGTCTCTGACTGGTACTAAAGTATTGTTTGCAAAAGGTGTTTTTCAATTCTCTGCAAGTGTGTGCTAAGCTGCAATGTAAACATGCACGTCTCACCGTGATCTTAATGGTGTTCCAAGGTCCCTGATTTCAAGCCGGAATGGGGATATGTTAAATCTGCTTCTTGCTGTATGATCTGCAGGGTGATTAGCTTTTGATGGGAGAAAGAACTGAGCATCTCTTACACAAGCAGAGAGGACAGGTGAAGGGTGAGGATGGATATGGATCTGCAGGCCTGCAGTCCTCAGTGCTTGGAGGGTGAGGGGGCAAGGTCATTCCCCAGGTCAAGGTCAAGAGGAGAGGCTGTGGATGACTACTGGGGTGGAGACTACTTGGGGTGGTTTCCAGCCTCTGCAGGCTTTCCTGAGCCTGGAGCAGTAAACTGAGGTAGCTCTGCGGATGACAGCCACAGCTGAGCTGCAGGCAGAGGCTTTACAAAGCCATCCTCACAGCTCTGCTCTGAAGGTCCGTGCATGTTAACTCGTAGCTCAGTTACTTGAGTGTCACTTTTGGCACTGGGTCTTGGTAGGAGTTAGCATTTCAGCTCCTCGGTCCTGCAGAAGCTCCACCAGGCTCTCAAGGTCACACGCATCAGGGGTGGAACTGGTCACCTGGTGGGGCTCATCCTTAGCACAAACAGGATTAACTCTAGTCTCTGTTCTCTCTGGAATACTGAGGGCGTCTTCCAGAGATGCAGGTGCATTCCAAAATGAGCATCAAGGTTAGGGGACAATAGTACTTGTACTTTTTAAGCTCCTAGTATGATCTCTTCAATGCACATTTGATAAAATCTGATCCCAAGCCATGCACTGTGCTCGAGCCTTTGTTCGCTTTTTTTCTGTCCAATCCCCAACTCTTAGGCAGACAGAATTTGGGCACTGGTGTCTAAGACAAATGAGCAGGGCATTCAACAGAGCTGACACCTCCCTCCTTGCTGAAACACGTTCCTCTGTCTTCCAGGACAACCACCCCAGCCTTGAAATTTCGTTTTGGATGCACAAGCACAGCCGTTTGACAGCTCTCCCTTTCTGCATGATGGATATGAAAGGGTGTATCTCAGGGTCAAGTTCTCACTGTATTCGTTCTGTGTAGGGCACCCACTGCACACAGGACTCTAGAGCTCTGACGTGTCTCCACCTAGCTTGAGTATTGATGGAGGGATGGAGCACCTTCTGTGTGCCCGGCGCTGCTCCAGGTGTGTGGGGTTAGTAGTCAGGAAGATGGACAAGCAAGTCCTCAGCCCCCGTGAGGTTCACCTTCTAATAAGTGAGAAGGAAAAGACTGGGCAAGAGAGAAAAGAGTGCGGGGAGGAGGGGTGGGCAACTTTCACTCAGGGGGTCAGTGATGAGCTGTGTGAGCAGGTGCCACTGACCTGTGGTCTGATGAGCAGCAGCCAGTCATCCTAAGGGGAGAAAGAATTGAAAGTGCAAAGACCCTGAGGTGGAAATGATTGTGATGAATGTGAGGGATGGAGGGAGGCCTGTGGGGTAGAAACATTGTGATTGATGAAGCGATGAACATGGAAGGAGATGGATAGGAAGGCAAAGTGTTTTTATCAGGGAGGAGTTTGGATTTTATTACAGTGCATTAAACTAAATATACACACAACTAAACTCTTGGCCTTCTTCCCCAAATGTGGTTCTCCTAGACTGCAGGACCAAGGAGCTTGTCCGGTATCAGCAATTGATCCATCACCCAGATGAGGGCCTTCCCTCGGCCCCCTTCTTATCACCACCATGCCTCCCGCCTGCCACACGCCAGAACCGATACCAACCTGTCTGATGCACATCTCCACTGGAGATTCCCCAGCACCTCCAACGCATGTCCAGAATTGAACTCTAAATCTGTTTGCCTAAGCCCCCTTCATTCCTTATCTCTATGAATGACAACACCCCATTGCCTAAGCAAAACATATCAACTCCTTCTCCCTGAATCCCACATCCCATTACTAACTAACTCCTGTTGATTCTATCTCTTCAGCATCTCTTGTACCTGTCAAATCCTCATCACAGCCTATTGAGTGGAGGCCCTTCTCCTACTACCAGAGTCTACTGGTCTCCCGCATTAAACCTCTGTTCTTCTACCCTCCACATTGGCACCAGGGTCAGTTTTGTGAATCACAAATTCCTGCGCTGTTAATATTTTTGCTTGAAACTCTTTTTCAGACTCCCCACTGTAGTCTAGACCGATCAAAGGGGCACAAAAGACTCTCGACGACCTGAGGCCTTTGCCAAGTGCTTTTATCGTTATTTTCCCACTCCTGCCCCGCTGAGCCCTACATCTCAGCCGGCTTAGATCCCTTGCAGCTCTACGAATGTGCAAGGCCAACCTCATGTCTACCCTTCTGTCTGGGCTATTTTCTTTTCCTAGAATGTCTTCCTCCCTGGTCCACCAGCAAGACCTGGTTAAACATCATTTCTAGTGAGTGCTATGGGTCACTCCCCGCCTCCACTTTTCCTTCTGAGCCACTGTCAAGAATAGCAGCCTCAGTCCACCCAGTGCCCACCAGGGTGATGGCCATGGAATAATATTCCCCTGCTAACAGGCCTGGGGTAGCCAAGCATTTTCCAAACCAAATTCTCTCCCACCCTACCTTGTTGGCTTTGTCTATTTATAATAACATCAACACTAACACTGCTAGGAACTATCAGAAATATAGGAAACCCACAACTTCCTAAGAATTCACTATGTGATCAGCACTGGAGCTACAATAACAAACACCACATGCACAGCTCTGTTCTCAGGGATTTTACAGTCCAGCAAGGGTGCCAGACAATCAAAGACTAAAATAAGCATCGTTTACTACGTGTGGTCGCATTATCCACTCACAATCACTTGTTCCTTCCTTGTCTTTTCCAAACATCCCTTCTGGTAGAGCCCTCTTCGCTACTTTCACTGACTTGGGGCTTGGTCTTGGGATTGGTGTGGGCCCCTGGAATGAGAGTGGACCTGCCACAGGCATTTGCAAGCAGAGGTTTTAAATGCACTTGGGGGTTTGGCTCTATCTCCTGGTCCATGTTCCTTCTGCCAGGAGAACAGCGTGCCCTAGGGACAAATTGGTCCCTTATCTATGGTTCCAGAATGAGATGCCCCCTGGAGCTCAGCTTAGCCCTGCGGGGCCACAGTGGACTTCCAGCCCTCATGGAATATGAGAAACAAACACGCATGGTTGCGATCCATTGAGATTTTGGGGGCTGTTGATGCCATGCAGAAGTTGATGAATACATTCAAAATAAAAAGTGAAGGAGTACTCTTCTGCAGAGAGGCCTTCTTTGGGCAGGTGATGGTCAAGGGATGATAAGAAGGGGCCAGCTTTGAGGGGAACATTCCAACATGGTGGACTGTAAATGCAAAGGCACTGAGGTAGGAAAGGGTTTTGAGGTGGGTACAGTGGTATGGGATAAGGGGAGAGAGGCAAGCAGGGGTTAACCAGACATGTCCTTGTAGACCAGTTGGTCAGGGATCTCCCTCAGCATCCAACTCACTCAGCTGAGATCCGATTCCTTTCTTGGCATGAAGTCTACTGGGTTGTGGTCGGGTGGTCACATAATATATTGCTCAAGCTGGGACACTTTTGAGGATGGAAGGTGGCATTATTAATAGTTACCTAGAACAGAAGGTATAAACCAGATGTTCCCCAGCCAAGGGTATATATGGGGACCCCATCCATGGCCCTTCTAATTCCCTCCCACAAACGCAGCCTTTACCTTGCTTCTGTTTCAAGGTCTTCATTCACAGCCCAGCCCCACTTTGGAACTGGGGTCTTGAACTAAGGCTCCCTGGTGCTGTTTGGTTTACCCAGATGGCTAGACTCTGCGCCCCACAACCCTCAGAAGTTGGCTGGGCTCCTGGCATAAACCACCTGGCTGCTTATCAACACAACTTCTGGGGACCGTACCCTCTGCCCAGACTTATCCTGCAGCCATGACTGATTCCTGCCACATCTCTGGGATGATGCAGCCCCCAAGCCATTCATAGGGCTCACCCCAAGCCCCAGATTCTCAGAGGTGCCTGCCAAGGCCAGGCTCCTGACTGGTATATTCATGGATTTCTCAGTGGAGGCTCCACGTCACCAGCTCATAGAACAGGGCTGGAGCCCTTAGCGGGACAAAGCATGAAGAAGACCCCTTGCCCTGCCCTCCTGGGAAGTAGCTGAGCCCACACTTTTGAGGACTCAGCGTTTACCCTGAAAACAGATAAAAAACTGAACCCTTGTAAAGCCTCGTTGTTCACAGGTCACTTTGCACTTACTGCTTGGACACTTTCAGGTTCGGGCAGTGACTTCACCTCCCTGGCTTCTGCTCTGCATGTGGCCCAGTGTCAGCCAGATGGCCTGGGGAGCCAGAGAGGCATCTCTCATTCCTCACCTGGCACAGCCTCTACCAAGAAGTCTAGGTCAAAAGATCTGCTCTTTGGGTCTCAGTCCCTCTCCTCAAGGCAGCTCCACATCCAGAAGACTCCAGTGTAGATTCCTCCCCTGCAGGAATGACTGGCTGCTCGGCTGCCCACAGAGACTTGCAGTGCTACCTTCACTGGAAAGACCAACTTATCAAGAGGGGGACACTGTCAGCTGCAAGGGGGCACCCGTGCTGAACAGCTGCACACTTGAGGGTTGGCTGTTCTGCCAGTCCTGAGTACTGTTGTGGGAACTGGATGGCCTGGGACATATGGGATCAAGGATGGTCACCTTGGGGCCAGTGTTGTGGCACAGAGAGCTAAGCTGTCACTTGCAGTGGCAGCATCCCATATGGGTGCCAGATCGAGTCCCAGATGCTCCACTTCTGATCCAGCTCCCTGCTAATGCACCTGGGAAAGCAGGGGAAGATGGCCCAAGAACTTGGGGCCCTGCACTCATGTGGGAGACCTGGATGGAATTTCTGGCTCCTGGCTTCAACCTGGCCCAGCCCCAGCAACTGTGGTCATTTGGGGAGTGAACCAGCAGATGGTTTCTTTCTCTCAATCTCTTTCCTTCTCTCTCCCTTCTCCCCCTCCCCCCCCCCACAGTAACTCTGCCTTTAAACAAATGAATAAATTAAAAAAAAAAAGGATGGTTGCCCTGATGACTCAGGCTGCCCACTTCCCTCTAAAGTCCCTCTCACTCCTTTGAACTCCCATGGCTGTTGGTACCCACAGGACCTCTGAGTGATACTCAGAAGGTTCTGGGCTTGCCACAGGAGAAGCTCCTGGTCAACTTGAATGCCTAGCGAGGGTGAGTTTCAGCCATTTTCACTGATGTGTTCAACTGGACACAGGCGTTAGCTGGGGAGAAGGTACCTGGGCCTGGTGGAACCCAAGAGGCTAAGCCTAAGCCTAAGCAGTGGAATTCTAGAAGGGCCATGGACATGGACTCCGCCTTCAGTGACCCAGAAACTGCTCCCAGGGCTGTAACTCAGGCCTTTGAGGCCCTCAGGGCCTGTGCCTCTCCTGTGAGCCCCGGAACCCAGTCAGGGGGCTCCACTTTCTGCAGCTGCATGAGCACATCTTCACTCAGGGATTCTAGAATCAGCTCCACTCCAGCCACGCCTCAAACCATCACCTACTAAACCCTGGAAAAGAACACTTAGTGGCTGCTCACTGCACTCATAGGGCAGCAGATTTGGGTTTATCAGGGGCAGTTTAAAGTTCACAGTTTTCCTGGCAGAGATACCTTGAGACTGGAGGGAGCCTTATCTGGGTCCCAGAACAAGAGGTGACTTAACCAGAGAGCCTAGGGCCAGCAGCCCTGTCCCCTATAAGGGCTGGACAAAGAACCAATAAACCTGAGAGGTGACACAAGGCCCTCCTAGAAAGCCAAGCCACAGACAAGGGGAGTAGTGTCTCCTCTAAGAGCCACAGCACCCAAGGACACCCCCAGCACCCAGGGTCGGGGGTGGTTCACTCATGTCCATGTGCAATGACAGACCTGCCAAGAGGTTCAAAGAACAGGGCAGGAGGGTGGGGTGGCCTCTGGGCAGAACTTCAAGTTCTAGCTCCTGAGCCTGACATTATGAAACAGACCCTGGTGGGTAAAGCCTGCATCTGCCCCAAGAATTCTGAGTTGGATACGGCACTGCACAGCAGAGAAGGCACACACACACACCGCAAAGAAGAAAGTGGGTGTCGGCTCCATCCCAAAGGTGAAAGCTGAAGTGAGACTCACAGAGATATCCCATTCTGCCCCAGAGAGCCGTCACAGCCCAGGACTAGACTCCTAAAGCGTGGTTGGTTTTCCCAGGCCCTATCCCACTCAGGTAGCTGTGGTCCTGATAGACCTTGGCCCAAGACTCATAGAGTCTTTGATCTTGGCCTTGGATTAGGCTGTGCTCGTAGTTTGGGTCTGGGGAGATTTCCAAATGCAGCCTGCACTGCAGCCCTCCAGGAAGAGTCCCGAGAACCTGCCAGTTGCAGCCACTGTTCTTCCTCTGCATTCTGACCACACCTGTTACAACAGCAGTCCAGAGGCTGCTTCATCACAAACGTCTGTGCTTGTCTCCTCACTCGACAGTGCTCTTAGAGGGAAGGCACCATGTGAGCCTCGCTCCCAGCACTCGGCCAGTGGCGAGCACAGTGCCCATACACAGCAGCCCCTCCCCTTGCATTTGGCAGTGTGCAAAGTCAGAGGAATGGCAAGCACTGGTAACATCAAGAGCTAATGTCAGAGTATTGGAGCAGGCACCCCACTCCTTGCTGCAGGATCAACATGGAGGTCCATGTTCCACGGACCCCAGGAGACCTCAGCCAATGATCACAACCACTGCATTGCTGTAGCCTCAGAGAAGCAGCACAGGACCACGGCACGTCACTGTGTGAGTGACAGCCCCAGGCCTCGCCAGCTGCCAACTACTCGGGGGACTCTGCCCCTCAGGAGTGACTCACAACTTCCCCCAGGCAACCGATTCATGGCAGATGTTCACTGCCAAGGGTTCAGGTGTCCATCATCAGAAGAATGGACACATATGTACACACACATGTGCACGCACACACACACACAATGGAATATTATTTGGCTATTAAAAACAATGAAATTCTATCATTTGCAGCCAAATGGTTGGAATTAGAGGACAGCATGTTGAGTGAAATAAGCCAGACACATGAACACAAATATTGAGTGTTCCCCCTTAAATGTGGGAACTAAAATTAAGAAAGGGGGGGAGGGAAGTAGGGAAGGAGGGAAGGTGGAAGGAATGAAAGGAGGGATGAGAAGGAGGGAGGAAGGGAGGAAGAAAGAGAGGGGGAAATGCCTATGTCTATCAGTGTTGCTGCAAATGTGGTGTTTTGTTGAACTTTGAGTCTTTGTGAAACAAATTGTTAAGAATTATACACTGTTACAGTTTTAATGATTCTATGACTACCTTAAAATGGACTTCATGTGAATGAAGCCGAACATCTTTTCACTTGATTACTGCTCACAGCCCTTGCCTATTCGCCCTCTGGTCCAGGGTCTTTTTACTTTTGGTTTGCTGAACACTTTATGTAGTGGAGCCGTGAAGCCTTTGGCTGTAATGTAAATTAAAAGTATTGTATCTCAAAATAATAAATAATAAACAAAAAAATAAAATAGATTGGAACCAACTCCTACTTCGCCGAGAACGTTTTCAAGCCTCAATTCCTGGGCCCCTGCTGGACCTACTGAAGGGGGATTTCTGGCATCCAGACCATGGCTGCTGCATTTTTACAAGACCTCTGAGTGACTGTAGCAAGTGTCTGGGTTTGGGCCCAACTTAGACTGGGCAGGACCATCAGATTCCTCCTTCCCCCACAGCACATCTGCCCCTTTAAACTCAGAGGTGACAACTGCTGCACGGCACTCACGCTGGCCTGCCAGCTGTGACTCGACTTCCCTGGATGCTCTGGTAGGAACCGTGGGTGTCTCCTCAGGAAGCCATCCCCGAAGGGACTCTAGGCAGGTGCTCCGCAGACCTTCCTTCCATGAGTATAATTCTTAGAGCCAGATCCCAAGCCAAGTCCAGCTAAGCCTGATGGGAAGATCCATCCTCACGAGGCCGTGGGTGCTCGATGGAGCCCAGCACACCCACAGGGCCTTCCCCTCCTGCTGTCCTTCCTCTGGCTCTTGGTTTCCTTTCTCGTCCTCACTATGGGTAAGGCCCTTGGAGGAATGGTCGCCTCAGCTGGGCAGGGGTACACCTTTCCGGGGTGGCCCTGTTCCCCTGCTGAGGTCCTCTTTGCACACAGTTGCCTCCTTCCCCTACCAAGTGTCTGCCAATATTGAAAACAGAAGTGGCCAGTTGTGTATGGGACCCTGACTGGGCTGGTGGGACAAGAATTAACTGCAGTTCCTGGGCCAGGCAGAGACGCCTCTGCGAGCCATGCCGTCACCCAGGCAGCAGCCTGCCCAAGCCCGGACTCCCTCGATTCTGGTTTCCCCTTCCCAGGCTGCTCCTGAGGCCCTGGGATGCTTCCCAGCCATGGGTGTGGAGCGCGTTCTCCAGGGCAGGAGCAAGTTCAGACCCTGCCCTCCTCCTGCTACCACCACAGACTCTGCTCAAGGCAAGGAGCCCCAATGGCCACTGGAACTTTGTTCTGCAAGGCACTAGCCAAGGGAGGCCACAGGTCTTTGGTGTCCAGAGTTTTGGGGAGGTGGTAACAGAGGGAGGGCACTGCAGGACTTCCCAAATTCCTGCTTATTTCCTTGGCCCATCTGGGGTCCATGAGATCTTGGAGAAGAAAGGAGAATGCTACAGCAAGTGGAGGAAGCATACACATCCCTTCTCTCAGCCCTTGCCCCCAACACAACAGGTCCAAGGGATCCAAAGAGATATCAAAAAGGTCATAGAGGGGCTGGCGCTGTGGCGTAGTGGGCTAAGCTTCTGCCTGCGGCATTAGCATCCCACATGGGTGCCGGTTTGTGTCTTGGCTGGTTCACTTTCCATCCAACTCTCTGCCTATGGCCTGGGAAAACAGCAGAGGATGGCCCAAGTGCTAGGGCCCCTGCACCTGCATGGGAGACCCAGAAGCTCCTGGCTCCTGGCTTTGGATTGTCCCAGCTCTGGCCATTGTGGCCATTTTCAGAGTGAACCAGCGGATGGAAGATCTTTCCTTCTGTTCCTCCCTCTCTCTGTTTATAACTGCCTCTGAAATAAAAAAATAATAATAATTTAAATTTAAAAGAAAGTCCTGGAGAACAGAATTAAAAGATGTTTATTTTGGTGCAATTTCTTAAAATCCCTAGTTTGCTCTCCCATATTAGGCATTTTCCATGAAACTTTGGAAAACCCCTCATAAAGTCCCCAACCTGGGGGCTGATGCTTTCACATCTTAGCGAATCCCAACTCTGGCTCCAAGCATTTGAAAAAGGTCATTCCTGGTGATTGTGATATTTTCGGGGCCAAAGGAAAGGGTGTTTGAGATTACACTGGTCCTGGAAAATCTGCGATTATATGATTACAGGCAATACCAGGTTTCAGGCATGGAAAAGAGGAAGAGTAGGGGCAGGCTTCCCTTGTGCAGGGGCACCAAGGCCTGGGGGGAGGAGGAGGGACTGTCTATTGAAGAAAGGTGATGGGCCACATATGTGACCTAAGCGAAGACGACCACAGAGCTGTTATATTTAGAAACATGAATGCAGACGGACACAAAGAGAGGCATCGCCATGGATCTGGGTGGGAAGGCTGCACATTATAGAAATGTCTATTTTCTTCCAGTTAATTTATAATTTAACAGGAGTGCACACACAAAAATCCCAATAGGATTTTTATTTTTACTCTGGCAAAATGATTCTAAAATTAATCTTGAACAACAAACAGATGGGAATAACAATGAATATGCTGAAGGAGAAAATAATTAAGGGGGGAAGAAATTGTTTCTCGCTTTGCCAGATATTAGAACATATTATAAAACAACAATTAAAATTATTCAACACCGAGGCTAGGAGAGAAAGAGAGCAGCAGAACAAAGGGGTGACTCAAAAAGCAGACTTAACTACATTTGAGGATTCAATGTGTGGTAAAACAATTCATTTCCCTCAAATCAAAAGGGAAATGAATTACTTATTAAATTATGTTGGAAAACTGCATAAGAGTTTGGACAATGTTATGCATGCATCTAAATAAACTCCAGATGCATTAACAAATTATATTTTTAAAAATCACATTACTGACAAATAACCAAAAATAGAATGAACTGCTTCTTGGATCTGTGGTAGCATGATAACTTTGTCAGCTTTGAAAGAAATCACAAACACTGAAGGATTTATCTAGATAAAAAGCTAAAATACTGCACAGCACAGAAGAGAAAAACAGAACGACAAGAAAAGGAAAAGGAGAATGGGAAAATTTATACATCACATACCACAAAGAGTTCTCCCCACAACATACAAAGAGCACTTTCAAATCAGAAGGGAAAATGCCCACTGGATAGCCACATACAGGGACAGCTGGTTATGACACAGGGAATGCAGCCACTGTTCCACGTCCACGCTGGACAGGGTGGACCCAGGCCATCGGAAGAAAAGCCAGAACGGAAGTTCCTATGCAGTGTCCTGCGTGGAAATCCGGGGGTGCTGGGCTCCGCCTGACACCTCCTTTGCACCTTGTGCCCTAACAGGGACCTGCCTCTGGCCTGGGGATCCCCCACTGTCTCTCTAGATTCTGCTCCCACAGACCCTGCCTTCCTGCATCACTCACATGCCTTTGGCTGTAACCTCCCCCCCTTTTTTTAAAAAAAGATTGATTTATTTATTTGAAAGTAAGAAATACAGAGAAAGAAGAAGAAGAGAGAGAGATCTTCCATCTGCCGGTTCACTCCCTAAATGGCTACAATTGCCAGGGCTGGACAGGCTGAGGTCAGGAACCCGGAGGTTCCTCTAGGTCTTCCATGTGGGTGTAGGGATGGGCCATCCTCCACCACTTTCCTAAGCTATAGCAGAGAGCTGGATTGGAAGTGGAGCAGCTGGGACTTGAACGGGTGCCCATATGGGATGATGACACTGCAGATGGTAACCTGCTATGCCACCCCACCAGCCCCTGCAGCCTAGCTCTTTAGGAGCCACCACAATCTTCAGTTGCAGACTGGCAGTTCATGCATACACATGTGCCCACATGGGCACCTCTCTTTTGCAAGGCCCAAATGCTATGGCTCCTCCCAGAACCCAGTGCTGCCACGTGGTTGCCTCCTCGTCTGACGGGGACCTCTGCCCTCCCACGTGTCAGGCCCCACCGTCCTAGCAGAGATGACGTCATGTCTGTGCTCCAGGGGAGAGGGGCTGTGGTGCCCGTGTCCAGCACCTGCCGTGATGCCTGCTCCAGCTCAGGCGCTCCACAGACACATGTGAAGTAAATGACAGGCATCTGTACCATGGATGTTTTCTCAATGAAAAACTAAAATTTAGAACACAAGGGACTGCTTTGATTTACATAATTGCATCTATTTCCACATCCTTGAGGTCAAGGACTGCGCCCGATTCATCTCAGCATCCGCGGCACTTATCCTGATGCTTGGCACTTTATGGCAGTCGTCAAGGGCGTGCCGCAGGGATGTGTTCAACTCGGCTTATTAAATCAGCAAGTTCTGAGAGGCCAGGCGAACACTCGAGGAGAGGCCACAAAGGTCACAGGGGAAACATGAGACTCAGCAGGAGAAAAGCTCCGAGTTATCTTCCGAGAGCAAAGTAGATGGACGTTAAAGAGAGACGCCAGGGGCCGTGCTTCTACACGGGGGAGTTCTGCATGAAATGAGCCTTGTTCTTCTTAAAGTAATAACGAACCAATTTGAAACAGAGAAAGACACACACACACACACACACACACACACACACACACGGTGGGGGTGGGGTGGGGGAGAGAATATCTTCAATCCACTGGTTCATTCCTTGAATGCTCTCAAAAGTCAGGAGCCTGGAACATGATCTGGTTCTCTCATGGAGGCTGGCAGGGACCCAAGTACCTGGGCCATCGCCTGATGCCTCCCAGAATGCACATTAGAAGAGGAAGCTGGATTGGAAGCAGAGCCGGAACTCAAACCCAGGCACTTCACTATGAGAAGTGGGCCCCCCAAGTGGCAACTTAACCCCGTGCCAAATGCCCACCCCACGACTCTTGTTCTTAACCTTAGAGCTTTTGCTATCAGTGGCATGAAACGGTGCAGAATTTCAGGAGAGAGATGTTAACAGCATGTATCAAGAGTTATAAAAACATCCTGGCCCAATGACCTACCTCCTAGAAATTTATCCAAAGGAAAAAACTTACGAGATGAAGAAAACCCACCCCATATACACAAAGCCTTCTATAAAATAATTGAACATAATTAGTTGGATAAGTCATGGTGTATTCATGAGACAGAATACTCCAGAGATCTTAAGAATTATGAATGACACATGGCAATGTGGTGGGATAGTCATCATAATCCATACTTCAAAGCACAGGATGCAAAATGGTATCTCACCTTGAAGAATCAAGAAAGAATGGCTAAATTTGAAACTGGTTTTGCTTGTTGGGAGACAGAGAGAAATTTACATATTCAAACTATTATTTAACTTACAAAATACTAACATAATATCAAAAGCCCGTATTGTATAGCCCTTGAGTTCCAGCTACTTCTTGGAACATAGGGACAGCACATGACACAGGGCACGGCGCCAAGAATTCCCCTTCCAACCCGACATGATCATGGCCTGAAACCCTCCAGCTGAAAATTCACCCAGGAATGCTCACATCATCTCAAGCTGCTCACTTTGTGTATGACAGGAGCTCAGTAAATCAAGATACATAGATGGATGGATAGAAGGAGAGGAAGCTAAAGATTGGGGAAATGTTTCGATCTGAGTATATTACAGATTGGTACATGATATTGGTAAAGTTCAAATACGGGTCATGGATCTATTCTTCATGAACTCTTTCAGCTTCTTTTAAGCTGTTACATAGTGTGGACTCTGCCACCACCTTGCTTTGGTTACTACCCTGGCCTAGGACACTTGTGCTAAGGATTCCTTGTCCTTACTTCTGCAGGTGATCCTGGGAGAATTCTGGACATCCAGGCAACAGAGAGAGCGCACGAATTGGCATGGGAGCATGGGTTCAAACTGCTGCTCTAAGTGGATCAAATTCCAGCCCATCATTGAATGGTCTCATTTAGCCTGTGTGTTAGTTACAGTATCTCCTTGAACTTTGTTTTTTTTTATGAACTGAGAGAATAAACAGTCTATAAAGATGCAGAGAAGACCTATATCTTCCCAATAGCATAAAATTTTTTTTTTGACAGGCAGAGTTAGACGATGAGAGAAAGAAACAGAGATAAAGGTCTTCCTTCCGTTGGTTCACCCCCCAAATGGTCGCCATGGCTGGTGCGCTGCGCCAATCCAAAGCCAGGAGCCAGGTGCTTCCTCCTGATCTCCCATGCGGATGCAGGGCCCAAGCACTTGGGCCATCCTCCACTGCCTTCCCAGGCCACAGCAGAGAGCTGGACTAGAAGGGGGGCAACCAGGACAGAATCCGGCGCCCCAACTGGGACTAGAACCCGGGGTGCCGGCACCGCAGGTGGAGGATTAGCCAAGTGAACTGCGGCGCCGGCCATATAAAATGTTTAATGAATATACTTTCCCCTTTTGTCCCATGCTTTCTCACTGTCAGAATCTGCAACGGAGTTTAACTGCAGCCTCATTTAAAAATGCAAACCCACAGCATGCTTCATATTTGTAATTTAATAAGAGTAAGCTCTCCTAGACCAGGGGCCCCTCCGTGGGATAGTTTTCTCCCCAGGGAATATTTGGTGATGTCTAGAGGTATTTTGGTCATCATAGCTGTTGTGTGGAGTGGGTAGAGAACAGTGATGCTGCGAAAACACCCTAAAATGCAGAAGACTGTACCCTACACAAGCAAAGATCTGGGCCAAAAATCACCAGGGCTGGGGCTGAGAAGCCTTTCCCCACAGGAAATGGTCCATTGGAAAAAACAGCCTTCTGATGATTCTATGACATAAAGCACTCCTTAGTGCAGAAACACGTGTGTGTGTGTGTGTGTGTGTCCAGAGCAGGAGGTGGAGAAGGTGGGAAGGGATTCAGAGCAAGGGGCTACTGGCCATGCCTGTAACCCTTTATCTCCCATCTGTCAAAGCCCAGCTCTAGTCCTCTGTCCCCTGAGCTCCCGATTCTCCCTCCTTGCCCACTCCAGGTTCAGCTGCTGGTCTGTAGCTGAGACTGTGTTCACTCTGGGAGCCCCTGTCTTCCCGTTTCTCATGCACGCCTGAGGCATTAAGAACTGAGCAAGAGCGATTAGGATCCACACCTCTCACTGCGCTTTACAGAACGGTGCAGGGGAGTGTGGTGTGCCCAGTCCTGGCATATCTCTGGTGAAGGCTGTCTGAAAACTTCTGTTGAAAGTGGCTGCTAATGGGCTGTTAATTGGTTTCCTGGCTTCCTTAGGGAAGTGTGGAGTGTTTCCCTTGCTTGTCAACAAAGCATCAAGTCCAGTGCACATCACCACCACCACTTCAGTTGTCTGTCTTTCCCTCCCATGCTATTGCTCCTGGTGGAAGGATGACTGGACGGGGCTGTGTGGGAAAGGTTCTCCATTCTTCTGGAAGGAAGGGGGTAAAACGGACAGAGCTTTGGGAAGGCACAGAATATGTGCAACCTGGCCCAAGCTTTCTCATCAGCACCGTCAGGTCAAGCAAATTTCCTAAGCAGAGACTACACGGGTCAGAACGCAACACCTGGTGCCCAGCGCTCACTCAGGAAATACACCTGAGTGGATGGGAATTGGCGCTACTTCTCATGGTTCTGAGCAGTGGTCCCTGAAGATGAGGATTCACCAAGAAGACGCGACAGAACGAGAGGAAAGAAGCCAGAGCCATCTTTTCTCTCAAAACGTTTGTCAGGGCGAGCGACATCATGGTACGGAGAACAGAGATGAAACACGACCATCTATGGAGCATCTACAGCTGTGAGGGCAGCTCGAAGGCCAATGGCATCATTCTGAAGTCCCTGTTTGCTGCAGACAATGTGTCGGAACATGAAGGAGGAGCGCATCTGTGCAGTCTCGCCATGGTGCTTCCCCAGCCAGGACTTGTTTTGAACAAGGCACTGCTTTGCAGCTCTTTGCACGAGCATGATTATTCAAAGACATCGGAGCCATCAAAATCGTTTCCCCATTCCCCTCCAACTGCTAGGAAGGAAAGAGCAGCACTGTTTGCTAAGCGCTGTGTTAATATTTATTGTGGCTAACATATGGCAAGATTTAGGACACTAATTTATGAAGGTTCATGCAATACAGAAATGCATGTGCTAGTTTATATTTTTATGGCATTTATAGAAGCTTCTATTGATTACACACTAAGATGTCTGATCTAGAGTCAGGAGCAGAATACCAGAGTTTAACACTGTCCCTCAATCAAAGCATGACTGGGCCCTGGAGTGATCCCCTTTAGCGGGAGCTTCCAAGAATTCACTGTGGAAAATGTGGAGGCCGCCCATGTCATTGTCACCCTTTGCTCTAAGTAAGATCAGTGGAACCTGAAGGGAGTGCTACCCAAGATAGATCAGGAAACTCACAGCCAGGCAGGGTTGTCCTGACCGTCAGCACGAAGCTGAGCGAGAACTAAGAGCCAGGTCTGCAGATTTTGCACCCAGAGGTATCTTAGGACACCAGGCCTTTCTTATCAACATCATTCCGCTCCCAGTCAGACTTTGAGCTCCCAGAGGCAAAGCCCAATCTTCTGGAAGCATCAGCCTAGGGGTGGGGTACTCAGCACAGGGCGGACAGATGGCATTCCCTTGCCTTCACGGGGTGCAAATGTGACACTGCCACGCGGTGCACAGGCAGGTGGCCAGTTGGCTCTCCCTGGCCTCCTGCATGGAAGCCAGCATCTCTGGGACTCAAGCTGTGTTCTGTTAGACCCCGATGTCCAGACACTGACTTCGAGTGATGGACGTGCCTGGGGATATCATCCTCCTCTATCCCAGAATAGTCCAGAAGAAAAAAATGCCACACTACCCTCACTGAGTCCCTGCTCCACAGTTCTCATCAGCAAGCCTCAGGCACCCCATCTTTGTTTTAACCCCACACTGCACCGGCCCATCCTGGCAGCGCCAGCTCTGTCCTCTTTTCTTAGCCTTCGGTGAGCATGGCCGGCTCTCGGGAGGCTGCCAGCCCTGCTCTCACAAATGCAGGGCCTGCTTGAGTGGCACTGCAAGATCCCGCCCTCAAACAGCTTTCAGAAGGAGGTGTTAAGACTACTCCTGAGAGCCCAAGGGCCAAGGGGATTCTTGGAGGACCTGAGTGACAGCCCCCCACCCCACCCCCAGGCAGCTTCCTGCCACCTTCATGCCTGGGCTTGTGGGGTAGCTGTCTGCTTTGCCTCCCAAATCACCCCCACAGCTCTCTGCCCCAGAGACCTGACCATCTCCCAGTGCTCCTTGCCTTGTTTCATCTGATGGATGTCACAGCTTGAGCCTCCCTGGTATGTGGGACCCTCACAGCCTACACCTACACCTTCACCTTCCAGGCCTTGCCTGCCACCTGCCTTTGTCCACTGTGGTCACTCCACAATGCCAGGGTCTTCCATCTCTGGTCACTTTCACAAGGCCGGAGATGCTCCCTGCAAGTCTTTCCTGAGCCTTCTGTCCCCATGGCTCCCACGGGGCTCTAAGGCTGGCACTGGTGGGCACTGGATCCCCACCATGTAAAGGGAGCAGAGATGAGAGCTAGCAGCTTTATTTTTCCTTTCAGCAAGGGTGATCTATCCAATGTGTATCTAAGGGTGACTTGATCTTTAAGCCTCTGTGAATTTGCACATAAACTCCTGAGTCATCAAAGATACCCGATCGGACAAAGTGGCTTTTTTTTTTTTTTTTTTTGCATGTGACGAATAGAATTGCTTTGGCACAACCGGACTCATACAGCAAGCCCTGCATCACGGCGGAGATGGGATCGTTCCCACTAAGTTACCACTCCCCATCCCCAGGGGACACCGTGCTCTGCTACGCAGACCTTCCAGGTCCCAGGCAGCCCACTGTGGGGGGTGAAGGACCACAGGGTCAGGCTCTCTGCCCTTCCCTGGGAGGATGAAACGGAAAGAGGTGGAGGAGGTGGGGTGGTGAGGGTTGGGAGAAGAGGCGGCGGCAGCCTGGAGAAGCTGGGACGCTGGGCTTTCCCACAGAGGCAGTGTCTGACCTCCCGCTGCTGCCCATGGCCCCTCACAATCGCCAGACCCGCTGTGGCTAAAGACAGAGATGATTTGTGTCGCAAAGAATGGCTGACGGCCCGAGCAGAAGAGAGAAGAGCTTCTAGGTTAACCCTGCAGCATGGAGCACCGGACTCCGGCCCCTTTCCCAGCCACCAACGAGGCAAGACAGCATGACTCCGCACCCCTCCCTCAGTGCCACACAGGAGGCGGCGATTCCAGGACACTTAGCACTCCCTGGCAGGTCTCCCGCAGTAGCCAGAGGCAGGTGTGGACTCTAATGCCCCCTCCCGTGTTGCTGGGCTGTAGGGCTGGAGTGGTGGCATCCAGGGAGGGGAGGAAATGGCAGGGTCTGAGCCTGGTGGACTACATTCCCCTGGCGGGGGGGTCTCTATCTCACTCTAAAGGGTCACCAGGGAGGGCGAGATGGCAATGAAGAAGATCCCCAAGTGTCAAGAGCACCTGGCCTTAGGGCCACAGTCTACACCACTGCCAGCCACGAGGACACCCGCAGCAAGCTTCCACAGAATTGAAGGAAGCCACGGGAGTGAAGCCGGCGTGGTAGGCCCTGCAAGCCTCCCAAGGATGCGGCTCCGGGACGGCTGGGCAGCAGCAGCCCCTCCCGGCTCACTTACACACACAGCCTGGCTTCTTAGCCGACCACTGGTTATTCTTTTGGCACGTGATTGCCTTCTGCCCCACCAGCTCGAAGGCAGGCTGGCACTCAAACGTGAGCGTGTCACCGTGGCGAAACCGGGAGCCTTCCCTCCGGCCGTAGGCAGGGATTCCAGGGTCACCGCAACTGCCCTGCTCGATCTCTGAAAGACAGGAAGAGGAACACACAGAGACAAACGGTGACTTCGCACCTCTCGTGGCGTGTGAGGTCCACATGCCCCAGTCTGCTGCTGTTCTACCAGGAGTCAGTGCTCAGAGCGACACAGGTGTCACGAGGGCTGGCATCCCTGGGAAATCCTGCAGCGTCCTGGGATGAGGGGCCCCACTCTCCTATGCTGGCAGCCCGGATACTTTCCTGGGGTCTACATTCTCCATGGGTTACCTCCCCAGAGCCCCCATGTCTGCAGACTTCCTATGGAACTTGACCCTGCATCTACCGATGTCCCTTTATCGATCCTAAGCACAGTGCGTTCCTGAGCAGCAAAGGCCAAGCCCAAGAGGAGAAGGTTGCTGGCGCTGGGCTGCTGGCCTTGGTCACTAACCAGAGCTTGAGTGAAAATCAATCGTCTCTGCTCCTGATACGGACACGATTTCCTGAAGACAGGTTTTGCTGCAATTTGAAATGGCAGCAGGTAAAATGAAACAAATGACTCATTAAATACACGGACGCTTTTGAGCCCATGGCAGTGAGGCAGGCATAGAGTGGGCTCCCCAAGATAGTTCTGGGGGCCTGGACTCGGTGGTGTGATAGGCTGGCCGCCTTGCTGGAGAGCCAGGAAGGGCCTGGATGCTTTTGGAAGGAGTCTGTCCTGGTCAAGTCCCTGGACTCCCCCGGAGTCACCCCCCGCTTGCATGGTGCTGTGCCTGGTGCTGGGGGATGGAGGAGGAGCAGCAGCAGCAGCAGCTCAGCACCAGGGAGGGCAGTGTCCTGCAGGAAGACAGGAGGTCATGCGGGAGGTGCCAGATGGCGTGGTGTGGACTATCGGTCCTGCGACTGGGCAGAGAGGAGCCTGGAGTCATGGGGGGCAGATTTTCTGGACCTCTTCCCAGGATTCTCAGCCTAAGGGACCTTGGCTTTTTTTGAAGATGCCATTAAGGGCATTTGGAATCCGTGGTCCTGAAAGTTGCTGTGTGTGACCCTGACAAAAATGAGTCTGCAGAAACTCTCTTAACCCAGCATGGGGCTTCTGTGGGCACAGTGGGGTTGCTGCGCCAGCCCCAGGCGCTGCTTCCTAGGGTCCGGCTCTTCTTGGCTGTCCTGTCTGCAGCAGCCTGAGAGCCCTGGCCTCCAGCTGCCTGCTGAGGGCTGGCAGGACTGGGATTCTTTGGGGGGTGGGGTGGGGGATGTGTGTGTGTGTGAGTCAAACACCTAGGGCTCTGTGCGTGGGGGTCTCTGTAATCAGGAACCAGGTCGGAGGAACCTCAAGGGCGAGTCAACGAAATAGCTGTCCCCCCCCAGCCCGTGGCCTCCCCTCTGCACACACACACCTGCAGAAACCATCTGAGCTCTCCTCTGAAGCTGGCTTTGCCCACGCTCAGGGCCGGAAGAGGGGATACCCCGAGGCATTCTGGGGGAGGCGGCCCTTTTGCTCCGGGTCTCAGAGCTCCAGCCATCTGAAGGAAAGGGAGAAGGGGCCCCTGTGACTAGCAGGCCTGGAGGAGCAAGCAGCTGTCCCTCATCCTCCCAAAGTGCTCGCTGGGCTCCAAGTCCCTGGGATGCGAGGACTGTCACTGCAGGCATTCCCAGGCCTGGTGAAAGTGACCAGGGTTTGAAGACAGCCAGACCCGCTTGCTGCAGGGTGGGGCTCAGAGACAAGGCTTCTGAGCAAGGCATCCCTGTGCTGTAGAGGATGCATGAGTGGGGTGTCAGTCCGCACCCCTGTCCACGCCCCTAAACTGAGGCTGTGATGCTTCCAGAGAACAAGCATCCTGGGGGAGGGGGAGGAAGCTGCCCAGCACCCCACGCTGTGTAAGACAGCCCTTCCCCCCTGCTTCACCCAGCCAATCTCACTGGTTGTCAGTGCAATCACAAGCACGTGCTGAACCCTGTGTGCCAGCACCTGTGCTGTGCCCTTGAGATCTGGATTCGGTCTCTGCTCTTAAGGAGCGATTCAACAAGGAGTCAAGTATTCACGACACTGCTGATTCATGCCCGGCACAGGAGAAGCCGCTGTCTCAACTAGGATGCAGGGAGTGAGCCACGAACCTCATGTGCTGAATTTCAGGAGGCACCAAAAACTGGACAATCATGAGAGATACCTTAGCGCAATGTATTTGTAATAAAATCACAATTTGCGCATATCCATCCAACCCACAATGAAGACAAATACCAACATTTAAATTAAAGACTGGATCAGAGCTGGCCTTGGATGACTGACATCAGTCCCCTCTCCCTAGTCCTGGCTCTGTCATAGCCTGTTTCTACTTAAAATGTTATTTTCTATTACAAATGTTTTGCACTTATCTTCATTTAAAAATACTGCATTAAACTGTTATTTGTCTTAATCCCTGAGTTTTTTTTTTTTTTTTTTTTTTGCTCCCTTCCCTTATATTTTGTGCCTGAGGTGAGTGTCTCATGCACCTTACCCTAGTCTCTAGTCTCAGTTCTGGGTTAGGGATGGCTTCTTGGAGGAGGTGAGGTCTCCAGGAAGGTTCCAGGGTGTGGGGGAGTCGGCAGGGTGAAAGGAATATGGGAGGACAGAACCTCCGCGGGGTGGGAAGACTCCCAGCCAAGTCCTGGGGGGGCAGGCCACAGACTGCAGTGTAGGTGTGACAGTAACTGCCCAGCAGTTGTGACCAGAAGCGACTTCTAGTCTATGACCAGCGACTCTACCGCTGATTATGCAGGTGCACACTTGTGCGACTTCCCACATAGTGACTAGGTACTAGTGCCCCCATTTTAAAAGAAACCTGAGACCCAGAGAGAGACATCAGGTAACTACCCAAGGCCACAGAGCTGGTGGAAGATCTCAGATCTCAACTTAGGCTGTGTGGTGCTCGGGCTCTCAACCCGGGGGCCAGGCTGCTTCCTGCAGGCTGCTCTCTACAGGGTGATAGGAAAGAAACAGGGACAAGGCACCCATGGGAAGTCTGCTAAGGAGGGTGGACTTCAGCATGTAGGTGATGGGGAGTCGATCAGAGTTTTGATCTATATAGTTTATAGTCATCTAGCTTTTGAGAAAGACCTCTCTGACCACTCCATGGAGACTAGCTTGGGGCAAAAAACTGGATGCAGGAACACCATGCATTCACTCAACAAACATCTGAGCCACAGTGCTGGGTACTGAGGGCATGGTGGGGACCAAGGCAGATGCAAGCCCTGGATCCACAGAGCCTCCATCCTAGTGGAAAGTGTTTGATGGCGTCCTAGACTGGGCACAGGCAGAGGGGATGGAGAGGGGTCTATAGCAGGAAGAAGCCACAGACCACACAGGCACTGAGGATACAGGCTACAGAGGAAGGGGAGGGGCCTAACGCTTGGTGGGCTTGGCCTGGGCACTGGCTGCTCTCACTGGAACACGAGGGCTGGATGGAAGGTCATCAGCAGGGCCTCCATGAGACTCTCTAGTGGAATGATCTAGTCGAAAGCAGCCACATGGGCTTAGGTTCAGGAGAAAAGTCTGGTCTAGGAATAGAGAATTTGGGATTCAGCTCGTAGATGGGAAGAGAAACCCTGAGGTGCGTGAGACCACCCAAGGTTGGGGGGGTCGGGGGTGAGAAGAGGTGGACAGGTAGGAATATCAGAGGGACAAGCAGAATGGGAGCCTGAAGTGCTGGGCGGAGCAGGGTCCCAGAAGTTTAGAGCAGGAGGAATTCCCAAGAGATCTGCAGCCTCACGTGCAGCCAGGACGCTGACAAAGCGTTGACGAGCAGGCCATGAAAAGGAGGCGGTCACTGACGCTGGCAGGAGTGGATCAGTGCAAGGATGGGAGGAGAGGGAGATGCCGCAGGAGAAGGAGAGGACTTGCAAAGGCAGTGAAGGAATCGAGAGAAATTAGGTATCAACTGATAAGGGCCAGGGCCTTGTGTGAACATGTATACAAACAGAAATATACTTGAGATGGGGGAAACATGACCACGTTTAAATGCTGGGGAAGTCAAGGGGAGGGATGGGGAAGGAGAGAGAGCGAGCAGTTAACTGTAGGTGTGGGAGAAGAAACAGGGAATGATGGCAGGAAGCTCCAGGAAGGCAGGGGCCAGGGGACCTGGAGCAGATGGGAGGGTCAGCCTTGGAAAGCAGGAGGGACCGCCTTCCCTTGTGACAGCAGGGCAGAAGGGAGAGGTGGTGGCAGTGAGTTTTCAGGTCACGAGACAGGAAGTTGAGGAAGACCCCGTGATGATGCAGGCTCTGTTTTCTACCTGGAGAAAGAGGTCATGGTCTTTGCTGAAGGTGAGAAAGCAAGTGTGGGTTGACAAACAGCTACTCTGAAGAGGAGGAAGCCCAGGCCAGACAGATAGCCACGAACTTCTGGTGCCCCACCAAGGGACATGGCCTGCTTGTCCCAGCAGCCTGTAGTAACTCGGTTCACATAGGAGTAGAGAAAGGGACGGCAGGATGACTGGCGGGATGGGGGGTGGTGCAGGATGGCTTTGGAGAAATGGAATGACAGGAGTCAGGGATCCAGTTGCCATCCAGAGGGCTTAGGCTAAAGAAGGAAGGAAGTGCAATCAGCGGAAGGGGCTGGGGGACAAGAGAGGCCAAGCAAAGGGTGACGAAGGGGTGGCAAGAGGGACTGCAGGAGCGGAAGAGACGGAGGCCCCCAGAGCGGCATGTGTGACGCTGAGGGGTGACAAGGCGCAGCTGCAGCCAGAGATGAGTGCACAGAGAGGCAGTGAGAACAAGGACTGAGAGACAAGGCAATGGCGAGGCCTGGAGGGGAGAGCAAGAGACCAGTGACCGTGAGAGGAGGGGAAGGAGGGGGTGGGCGGGAAGCAGCGCGCAGTTAAAGAGGGAGGCAGAGCGGCACTGGAGAGCGAGCACAGGAGCCACCTCTCCAGTGTAACATTCATGGGCGGGGGGGGGCTGCTGGGTTGCAGTGACCTCAAGCGGAAGTCAGGCTCAAAGCAGCAGCTGGCAAAGTGCTCTGAGACACAGTGAGATGAGGTGACTGGAGAACCAGGACCGGGAGGAACAGAGCACGGTGCAGCACGAGCGTGGAGGATCCTTCTGGCAAGGTACACATGGCCAGTGGCTGCCTTGTGTCCTGGTCAGGACCTTCCCTCCAGGCCCAGCGTCATCACTAATAGGGATGGGGGAAGGGACCAGGGGCCCCTGTCTTCCTGTAGAGCAACCTCTGGGCTCCACTGCCCTGCCTGCAAGGGGCTGACCTGGGCCCTCCTGGTCAGGGGCTGAGCAGTCTGATGCTAGGAAGCAGCACTGCAAATAGATTATGGAATTCTGACTCGGAGAGAAATCATGCATGCAATTTCCTGTTACCTGTTTAAGCTAATTCTGTAAGTGTCTCTCTCTCTCCTTTTATTACCAACAGCAACCTGGGAAGCAGGACCACGGCTTCTAGGACGCCTCAGAATTCCACTACACCCAGGCTCTGCCATGCAGCATAGTTCCTTCCCCTCCCCTGACCTATGTGATCCTTATCATCTGTGATCAGCTACCCTGGCTTCTCCCCAGGGTTTTCCATTTCTGATACCAAATTGGAATCCTCCTTTGGGACAACATTTGTGCAGAATGGATGCATCACCTGTCTCTGACTGCATCACAGACTGGGGCCAGCGTTGTGGTGCAGTGGGTAAAGCCGCCGCCTGTGACACCAGCAGCTTCCCATCCCATATGGGTACCCATTCATGTCCCGGCTGCTCTGGGACAGCAGAAGATGGCACAAGTGTTTGGGCCTCTGACACCCATGTAGGAGACCTAGATGAAGCTCCTGGATCTTGGTTTTGGCCTGGCCCAGCCCTGGCCATTGTGGCCATTTGGGGAGGGAAGCAGCAGTTGGAAATCTCTCTGTCTCTGTCTCTCTCTGTAACTCCACCTAAATAAATAACTGTCTTAAAAAAAAAAAGAAAAGAAAAGAAAAGAAAAGAAATCCATTGCCTATTCCGTGTGCTCCAAGAAGAGAGGCAGGGTCGGGAGGAAGATGGGAGCCAAGCTGGGGCTGCCATCTGCTGCCTGTCCACGTAGGTGGGGCTTTGTTTGCCCCTTCACTTGTCACTGTTCCTAGGCTGGGGCGATGGCTTCCTCCCCTTTCACAGGCTCAACACCTAACGCTAACAGGGTTCCGCGTAAAACGTCACCTCCTCCAAGATGTGTTCCCTGACCACACACCTCAGATGGTGACCCGTTTCTTTGCTCTTGTGGCCTCCCCTTCTCTTTTGTCATCACACTGACCGCCCCTTGTAACTATTCGTCAATTCACTGGACAAATGTTCTATTGGCTACTGATCTAGACACGGGGGGCAGGGCTGAGGGATGACAGGGCACAAATCTGCCTGTCCGCAGTTTGCCATCTGGCCGGGCATTCTCCAGCCCAGCCCCTTGCTCCTAGGTTGGCCTTCCCTACCCCTCGAATGTGAGCCTTATGAAGGGGGGCACTAATTCCGTACTTATGACCACCATGTACCCCGGCACTCTGCACAGTGCCTGGACCACAGGTAACACTGCTGAATGCATGCATTCAGCTCATATCTACTACAGGGACACTCTGCCAACAGCCACCCCAAGCACTAGAGATATGGAGCCACCTGATCCATGGCTGCTGCCCTTGGAGATACAAATGATTCCACAGCAGATGATATGGGCGATGGTGGTGTGCATGTGACCACAGGGCTCTGGTCGCGGGAGGGACATGGGGCAGGCTTCAGAGACTGTCCCAACCAGAAGCCTGGGAATCAGCCTGGATTCCGCCCTCCCCCTTCTTTCCCAAAGCTGAGCCAGTGGATGGAAGACCTTTCTCGGTCTGCCTCTCCTCTCTGTGTAACTCTGACTTTCAAATAAATAAATAAATCTTTTTAAAAAGACCCTATCTCCTTAGTATGACAGGACCCCTGCCGGCCCCTCCCAGCCCAGCCTCGTGTTTGACCGTCACTGACCTTGACAGTTCTACAACACAAAATGGAGCCACCCACAGGGAGGGCTCTGAGGTCAGGAAGTCCTGGTCCCAAATCCTGGCCCTGATACTAAGGAACAGACCTGGGTCACATCACTTAGTCTCTCTGAGCCTTGGTTCTCTCATCTGTGAAATGGGAACTGTAACCTCAGCACTATCTTCCAGGGCTACTGTGAGCATTCCACGAGCTCTCACAGATACAGCGCCTGCCAAACTGCCCGGTGCACGGCACGTGACCAGTACCTAGCTGGCGTCCCCTCGCTGGTATTTCCATCGCGGCTGTTTGCAGAGCCCAGGCCCCTCATCCGGCACCTGCTGTCCTCTTCTGCCCATCTGGGATCTCCCAGGCAGCCCCGGAACCCTTTCTCGCTGCCAGCCCGGAGGACGGCACTGTTAGTGCTGGGGTCGAAGCCGCCATGCGGGGCCAGTTGCTTCCTGTTCTGTGCTAAGTGATCTGAGGACTGAGACGGTGGTGCTTCTGGAATGTCACTCCCCTAGCTTCTGGCAGAGGAGAGGGCCCAGGACACACAGGGGGCATGGAGTAGAGGCTGCAGGAGGGGAGGCAGGAGGAGAGCATGGGGGGGCAGCAGGCAGTGGGGCATGGAGGATGAGCATGTAGACTGGAAAGCAGCTAGATGCTCACTGTGGCAGGAAGCGAAGAGGCAGGGGATGGGGCAGGGGGGTGGCCCAGGGAGACGGTGAAGGGCCTGGCTCACTGAGGGATCCGTGGTTAGGCTGCATCCCGGAGGGTGTCAGCTGCTCCAGGCCAGCCAGGCCCATCCCAGTGCCTCACGCAGGCTAAGTCCTCTAGATCCGTGAGCACAAGCTCCTTGCCAGGTGCCCGGGCCAGCTGAAGCGCATGTGCAATGTGGCTGTCACACCACGGGGGAGGGGCAGGCTGCGGGTCCTGGGCTGCTCCTTAGAACCAGACCCCACCCCGAGTTTCCACTTGTGATGACGGAGAAGCAGCAGTGGCGACAGCGTGCGTCTCCCTGTGTCCCCCTGGGGCTCAGTGCATCTCTCTGCACTTGACCTTAATGAGCAGCACGCGGGTACAGAGGGCTGAGGTGGGCGGCATTCTTCCAGCCTGCATCCCCTACAACACTGCCAATCGGGCTGCACTGGCTGAAGGAGGTTGGGAAACAGGTGAACACGGCCACGTGGAGCTCTTAGGATGCCTCCATGCTGTCTGCAGCAGCCCCAAACCAGAGCTTGCCATTTGCAGAAATCCGTGCGTGGAGGGACTCTACCCTGGACAAATGTCATCCTGCCAGCTCTGAATGTAGCAGTGTCCTCTGCCGCTCCCCAGCATTCAGCCACCAGGAGCTGGGACAGACTGGGTCCTGACGGGCTCCGCCAAGAGGCGGCAGCTTTGGTTCTCAGTGGCCGAGAAATCTTTAAAGGTATCATAGAAAGCCATGAAGTAGCTAAGAAGGAATAGACCTACGGATTTCCCAGGCCAAAGTTGCAGTGTTCTGGCCTCTTAGTTTATGGGGCCCAGACAAGAAGGGGAGGTGTCTGGAAGACAGGAGAGGAGACTGAGAACAGTTCCATGTTGGACGCCCCCCGCCGCCCACCAGACAGAAGTGGCACCAAGGGAGCAGAACCATGCGCTGATCCATTGCCCTTGGCTTCCTTCCACGCCTGGCTCCACCACCACCCTTTGCGGAG
Source organism: Sylvilagus floridanus (assembly GCA_949820135.1). Classification (NCBI taxonomy): domain Eukaryota; kingdom Metazoa; phylum Chordata; class Mammalia; order Lagomorpha; family Leporidae; genus Sylvilagus; species Sylvilagus floridanus. The sequence continues at coordinate 25,026,797 of OX463225.1, forward strand.
GCCCAGCTGTGCCCATGGGGATGTGGGCTCTGCCCTCAACTTGGTTCCCATGGAGATTCCACCTTGACCCCAGCCAGGCCGCCCCTTGCAGCAGTGTCTGCCCACACCCCTTTCGTCTTTCCAGCAAATCTCTGACTTCAGCTCTTCCAGGCAGCCTTCCCGGAGGCCCTCCAGCAGGTCAGTGGCTGCTCCTCCCTATGTACCCACTCTATAGCACTTGCTGTATGCTAGCATTAGGTGAAGGCCAAGGCTGTCACCCCAGTGTCCTGAACAGTGTCCGAAACACGTCTCAGGGCCTTAGGAAAGGCTGAGCAATCGAATGAGCTCAGTCCTAACAGGAGCCCTGGGCTGCTGGGCATCCATCTGCATAATCACTAATCTCCACCTCCCTCCACCTCCTCCCTGCCTCCAGGGTCAAGTCCCAGCTCCTTCCTCCCCCAGGGCCAGCCTCCCAGATTTAGCAGGAGGCTGGCGGATTCTAGGCTCCAGTCAGAAGGGAAGGAGACTTCCAGATTGATGCTAAAACTTGTTAGCAAGTTGTGTGTAATTTTATAATGTTTCTGGTAAGTGCTAATTGCCTGTTCCTTAAATATTTCTTGTTCTACTGGGAGGCAGAGCAATTGCAACTATGAATGCGTTTCCCACAGCTGGCCGCCCCCATGGAGGGGGACCGAGTTTCTAAGCGCAGAGCGCTCAGATAGTGACAGATCCTGAGTTCCCTCCCCCGCCCTGGCCTGGGATTGTGACAGGCGGAACTAGAAGTATTTCTGGGAAGCACATGCCCCAATTTTCCCACTGGGGCTCATGCTTTTAACAAGGCAGGGGGATGGGAGAGGTGACATGGCAGAAACTGCACTGCCACCTGCCTGCCCTAAGGTAGGAATGCCTGGGGGAGGGGTGGGAAAACGGATCAGGAGGTTCCTGCCCTCAAATGCTTCACACCATCCATCCCAAACACCTGCTATTCCTGAACCCTGATGTCTCTCCTACGCAGAGTGCCTCACAAATCCAGGGGGCTCAGTGCGGGCAGGGGCCAGGCTGAAGCTTTGGGCAATGGTGCAGCTTGGGAAAAGAGCCGCAGGCCTGGGAAGGAAGGCCAGGGAACAAACTTGTGCTGGAGCATCTGTGAAATGCCACACCCTCCGCTGGGCACTTCACTACACTGAACCCTCATAAGACCCTGGAGAGCTAATGAGTCATCAGTCCCCTCTTCACTGGGCTCACTGACCAGAAGGCACGGGAGGGACTGGCCGGCAGGGAGTCCACAGAAAAGCCTGATTTTAAACTGGGTTTCTCCCCCCCCAAACCCTACAGGGATCATATGCATGGGCTCCGGGCACCCAAACGCCAAGAGATGGTAATGTGGGCAAAACAGAGCTGAGAGGGGCTCCATGTGAGAAGTCATGGTGGCTTAGTGCTACAGAGTTTTGCCCAGCAAAGCCCTGGACCACTGAGAGGCGAATAAACTCTAACCTCTGTCTTGAATGGAATCACAGGAGCCGGAATTTGGTTTGCAGTTACTCTCATGGAGAACTTGGAGTGCATGTGAATCTGTACGTTGTCCTAACATCAACAGAAAGTTTTCATTCCAGTGTTTGGTGTAAAGTAGAAGTGAACTGCGCCAGATTTGGATTCTGGGAAAATCACTGCACTCCAATGGTGGGGGGGGGGGGGGGGGAGAGGACTGGCATGAAGGATGCTGGGTAGGAGGACTGCACTGCCACTGAAGTGAGAGAGGTCAAGGGAGGGGCTCACCCACAGCAACCAGGGGCGGAGGGGGAGAGGGAAAGGAGGATGCAGGGAAGAGACCCAGAGATGGGCTGGACGGCGGTGATGACGGTCCAGAAGCAGGGCACAGGTGCAGGGATGTGGGCATGGGAGTGGAGACAGGAAGCTTGGCTGTGGATGGTGTTGTGGAGTGAATCTTTGCATTTCTTCAAGTTTATAGGCAGAGGTCCTTAATCCTGCTGTGCATGTATTTTGAGAGGTGGCCTCTAAGAAAGCAATTCAAGTTCAATGAGGTCATAAAGGTGGGGCCTGATCCAACAGGACTAACTACTGTCTTTATAAAATAATCTCTCTTCATGGGGAGGCATACTCTGTGCACACACACCAAGGAAAGGCCATGCATGGACAGGTTGAAGAGGCGGCCGCCTGCAGCCAGGCAGAAAGCCCTCACCAGAAACCAACTGGCCAACAGTGGACTTCCAGCCCCTGGAACGATGAGAAAAGAAATTTCTGTTGCTTAAAGCACCCATTGGAGGCATTTTGTACAGCAGCCTGAGTAGACCCATGCAGATGGGCTGGGTTTGAGATGCTTGAAGGGGAATTATAAAAACATGCAAAAGGTACACCTGGGCATTTGGCACAGGGGTGAGGATGCCACCCAGGATGCCTGCATCCCATATCACAGTGCCTGGGTTCAAATCCCGGCTTTGCTTCTGGTTCTAGCTTCCTGCTAATAAGCATGCTTTGAGGGCAGCAGGTGATGGGCCAAGTACTGGGTTCCTGCCACCCATGTGGGAGACCTGGATGGAGTTTTGGGCTCCTGGCTTCACCCTGGCCCAACCCCAACTGTTGAAGGCACTTACAGAATGAACCAATGGATGGGAGATTAATTAGCCTTTCTCTTTCAAAATATAGAAATTAAAACTAAACGTGTAACAAGTTGACTGAAATGCAAATGGGAACAGTTGTCGAAGTTGATGTCATGGGGGGTAGGTGAGACTAACTGCAGAAAGTTCTAGAACAACAGGACTGAAGGCTGAGGATGGACCCCATGCAAGGGCAGTAAGGAGCCACACAGGAGCTGTGAAGGGGCAGCCGAGAGGTAGAGGAGGACCAGGAGGTGCAGGTGAGAGAAGCCCAGAGAATGGGATGGGCAGGGACAGAGTCACCGTGGGCTCAGGATCTCAGCCCACCACCTCCTTGCACCCATGGGGCTCCTGGCCATGAAGTGTGACACAGACTGGCTGCATTCCTCAACCAATGAAAGCAAAGCTGGGAAGGACCAGGAGGAAGTGGGTTCACTTGGTTGAACCCCTCCTAGGCTGGCATCTCTGACCAAGTTCTAATGTTTTTTGAGGACTCTAGGCTGTGTGTACCCCAGATTCTTCCTCTACCCCTACACTGCAGCCACAGTGAGCCACCTCATTTCTCAGTCAGTCTGGGGAGGGAGATCCCTAGAGGGGTGCTGTTGTGAGGCAGGGATCTAAAACGGGAGCCTGCAAAAGCCAGCACAGGCCCCATGGGGGCAGAACCAGGCCCGGCCTAGAGACAGTGGCTGGAAAGTTTAGGTGGAGAGGCACTTTGGTTTCCCCCTGGGGTGAGTGCTCTCCGGGCCAGGCAGTGCCCAGGGAGCTCTCTGTGGTCCCATTTCACTCTCATGATGATGCTATAGGGTTGGCATTATTCTCCATTTTACTACTGGGGAAACCAAGGCTCAGCGAGAACCACATGACTATTCCAGGGTCACACAGCTATGACCATGCCAGGATTCACCAGGTCTGGTCCAATTCCAGGGTCTATTCCATCTTCATAGGACCTGCTGTCACTTTGTGCAGAACCTCATGTCACCCTGCTTGTCAGCGACAGATGGGAACACCCCGCCTCTCCTTCCCAGTTTTCCATGGGTCCAAGGAAAAGTCACGCCGACACCCAGCCTGTGATCAGCACTCACACAGTGCATGTTCTGAGACCACATCTGGCTTGCTATTATACTCACAGTGCCCAGAACAGCACTGGGCACATAACAGGAAGTTAATCAGTACCGGCTGAGTGACATGGACTCATGAAAAACCCAACCGCTAATGTCACAGAGTCCAGGCTCATGACAGGCGTATGGGCTACGTGGCTGGGGCAAGGCTTTGGCTGCTGGAGATCTCACTTGGAACAGACATTCTCCCAGTGCAGGCTGGCCAATCATGGGCTTTGAGGCTAGAGACGCAGAGGCTTGGATTCCACACCACACCACCCTGCAAGGCTTCAGCAGGTGACTCCAGCCTCTGGCTCTGAGGCCCCGGCCGTGAAAGAGCAGCCTGTCATGCAGAGTGCATGATGTTGTGGGCCTTAAGTAAAACTTAACATAAATAAATGAAAAAATAAAGTACCCTAATACTACATTTTTCTATATATAAAGACCTATGATAAAGTTTAATTTGTACATTAGGCATAATAAGAGATTAATAATAATGAAGTGGAAAATCATAACAAAATGAAATAAAAAGAAACAGCAGCCTGTGTACCGTTGTGAACACTGAATGAGATCACTCAAGTAAAAGGAAAGAAAAAGAAATGGGGGCGGGGCAGGGTCACAGCCCTCCCTTCTGGCCTTCCCTCCCCTCCCTCAGGGGCTCATGGGGATTTTGAGTTTGAAAACCCAGAGGCAACAAGGAACCTAAAGCTCTTATCACTAGCAGGCTCAACAAAAGTCCCAGCCCTTTCCCAAAGAAATCACAGCAAACAGACGTGATGTGATCCCTCTCTCGCACCTGACAACTCTTCAAACATCTCCATGCGGCTCTCCAGTCTCCAGAGGCCACTTTCCCCTCCAACAAACACTTAGGGTCATAAACATTTCTCTCAGGGATTGGCCTAAATCCTCCCTGTATGTACCTCAGGTTGAGATCCACACAGCTAAGCTCCTCTCTCTGATGCCTGATGGGGCAGGAGAAAGCATGACTAAGCTCGAGGTGGGTAAAACCTGGGAGCTACTGTTTTTGAATCTTAAAACAGGACTTGCTATCTATCCACACTTCACCTTGTCCTACCAACTCAGCCGACAGCTTGGCCCCATCGGCATCCTCGTGCCCTGCCTGCTGCTGGGCACCACCAGCCCCTGCCAGGCGCCTGCTCCGTGTGTCAGATGAAAACCACGGGCAGCATGCAGACAGAATAGGGACACGCGGATGGCTTGGGATCCCGCCTCCCCCCTTCTGGGGACATCACAGCATTAAGAAAGGGGGGAGGCGGGAACTTCAGATACTTTGCATCCTAATCTATTTCCATCTGAAAGTGGTGAGGGGCAGAGAGCCCAGACCTGAACCAAGGACTCTGATTTCTCCTCTGGAGCATTTCCCACTGCCCATGGCGGCTTGTGTGTAATTTCACACTCCAGAAGAGCCCATTCATTTCACCACTGTGCCCTTACACACTGCTCACTCACTAGCCACCTTGCGATGTCCTACACTTCTTGACCATCTTCACAGGACTATGGTGAGCCTGGCTGCATCTTTATCTCCATTTCACAGGTGGAGAAAGAGAGCCTTGAACAGGTTTCAGGACCTCTCATGGGGCTAGGAAGTGACAGCACCAGCATCTGTCACCGCCAAGCACCTGTGTCTGCTGCTCTGCCTTGTCTATTCCCAGGGCTTCCCACTCACACAACAGAGCAACCCTCATCTCGGCCCCAGGGGACCTTGGCCCCAGGGGACACGTCCACATGTGAAATATGGACTAAGCTCTGTGGTGGGGGCTGAACTGGGTCCCCTCCCTCCAAAGAATGCTGCAGTTCCAACACCTGTCACCTGTACACGTGACCTTGTTTGGAAACAGACTCTTGACCGATGCAATCGAGAAAGATGAGGCTGTTTCGGAGGAGAGGGGCACTCCCTCCTAAGTGCTGGTGTCCTCACGCGAGGGGGAGCAGAGGCACCAGGAACGGGAGTGACGCCAGAGGCGGAGACTGCAGGCATGCAGCTGCAGCTGAGGAGCGCCAAGACCCGACAGCTGTGAGGCAAGGCAGGCATCTTCCCAGAGTCCCCGGGGCTCATGGCTCTCGCACCCTGGACTTCAGACTTGGGCTGTGAGCCCCCAGTTTGTGGTACTTTGTTGGAGCAGCTCGTGGAGGCCGACATGCCTCCTTGTGTCCTGGCACAGGGAGAACCCTGTGCAGCAGGTGCACCCTGCCTCCCTAGCAGCATCCCATCCCTTGGAGAAATCCAGGATCACCCTCGCTCTCTGTGGCCCTGCACCAGCTGAGCAGCCACCTTACTTTCAACATCCCATTTGTTCTCTCCTCTGTCCCACCTGCAGCACACAAGCCCCTTGAGGTGAGGCCTGGTTCTGCCACACTGGTTCCCCTGGAGCTGGTCTCGAGCCTGGCACCTAACAAGTGCCCTAACAATCACTTCCAGAATGGCTTCTCCTTCCTTTTCTTATTCTGGGCAGCAGGTGCAGCAGTCATTGGCCAACCAGAGCTTTGGAAGCATGCAGAAGGGCAATGGTGGTGGTGTTTCATCGACCCAACACGGGGCACTCCTTTTGGGCTTGTGCCCAGTAACACACAAAGACCTTGGTCTGCATCTTGCTTATTAGGCCACCAATGATGCTGGATGTCTGTCCCTAGCCTGATGCACAGTCACTTACTTATCACTACGACACTCAAATAGGGCAGCTTGGCAGTCTACTGTCCCAGGGTAAGGATTTCATCAATAAGCAAGGCTAAGAAAGCTTGGAGGGCCTTTTAAAGCCTACAAGAGACAGGCATGAATTGGGGATGAAATTGATTAATGTGCCTGGGGTGGGGAGACCAGAATTGTATGTGATTTATCTCAGATAATGCTCAGAACAACCCAGGAGGGCTCTCAGAGCAAAGGGGCTGCAGAAGTCAAAGAATGTGCCTAAGGAGAGGAAGCGGGTGGAGGGCAGGACCAGGATTCAAACCCAGGGCTTTCTGACTCCAAAGCCAGATGCCTAGTCTCTGGTTCTCAGGGGTGGGGGAGTCATCTGGCTCCCCGAAAGCAGTTACCTTCGTAAGAAGCCTTGAATCCCAGGGAGCTGCCGCTGCCATCGGTCTGGAAGAGGAGCCACATTTGATGGTGGGTGCTGACAATGAGATCTGGGACCGATGTACCCGTCAGGCTGTTGGGAGAGAGAGGTCTTCAGGGGTGTGCGTCCCACAGGGAATGACCATCCCACTGGTGACATGGAAGGCCCATCTAGGAGTCAGGTGCCCTCTGGAGCAGATCCTGGACCCCACAGTGTTCCTGAGCTTGGAGCCCAGCAGCGTGCGCCCTGCTGGGTAGAAGACTCGTGTCCTTTTCCTCCTGGATCCTGGGTACAGCTGGACTTTCAGCTTTGCTTTTCCAGCCCAGACTCTGCACTCCTTGCTTGCTCAGGGGACAGGGACAGCCACAGCCAGATCTAATCAAGGGCTGTCCACATTCTCGCAACCTCTGATCTCTCGTGTGAACGGTTTCACAGGAAAGGCACAGGCTTCCCCCGTCAGATCCCAACTCACTCCCTTTAATGAGGCATTTCCTTCTGCTGCAGGATGAAAAGAAGGCGTCAAGAGCAGCCACCACCGTGGGACACTCTTTCTGAAGAAGGATGCTGATGCAACTCAGTCTACTGAGCACCGAGCTCAGGCAGACAGCGCGTGGACAGATTCCCAGCCCTTATCTCTGAACGACTCTGGGGCAAGGCAGAGTTGCTGTCCCCCACCGTCAACAACCAGAGTAGACAGAGGGGCAGAAAGGGGGCAGTGGCAGAGCCGGGAGCCCACTGTGCAGGTGGGGCTTCTGGAAGAAACCTGGCTGCACCCCTCTGCTGAGAGCAATTGCAGGCCCAGGTGGGGCAGAGGATTGCACACAGGGAGACAGAACCAATGGTCCTCATCTCTGCTCAGCCCGGGGTCTCTAAGTGTTGGGGCGGCTAAATTGGCTGCAGAGGTCACTACTGCTCCTTGAGCTCCATGTGGGTGGAGCTGGGAGTGACCACCTGGGCTCTAGAGCTCCTGGGCCCGAGGTGCTGACATTCTGCAGTGGGTAAAGACTGAGGCCTCACGGGTGCTGGTCCCTGACCCTGGGGCTAAGTTGGAGACCTCTGCTTCTCATCTTTGACCCACTCATGATGACAAAAGAGCCCAGGTGTTCTGCATGTTTTCCTGAAGGTCTGAGACCCATGTTGGCTGAAAAAGATCTAGAGGTGGTGAGAGAGCCCCCGGGCTCCAACACTTGGTGGGGTGCGGGGCTGGGGGTTCCCTCAGTCAGCACTGATGTGGGACCTGGGACCAAGCCCTGGCTCTGCCACTCAGTTGCTGCAGGAACTCAGGCAAGTGCTTGGGCCTCTCCGGCCTTTTTCACTCCACATGACACGAGGGGAACGCGTTGTCTGATCATCACAGCCTTTTCAGCTCTCGTTCCAAGATTCTCTCTCTCTCTGAAGAAGCACAGAGGAGTATGGAGAGGAGTGGAGGCTGGGATCCTGGGCTCTTGGGGACCTGGCATGGATGAACCATGCAAGCCAGCAAACTAGGGTGGTAGATGAGAGATGGGCACTCATCAGGCAGAGGAGAAGAGTGGCCGTGACGGAAATGCTACGTGTCACCCTCACCAGGCTCGGGCATTTGGGCCAACATCGTTCCGAGAGCATGTTTGGGTGAGGCTAATATCTACATCACTACAGGAGTCAAGCAAAGGGTGACCCTCACCTTAGCAGAAGGCCTACCCCGAATAAGAGAATTCTTGATGCCTGCCTGCCTGCCTGCCTTTGAACTGGGACCTCAGACTTGAACTGAAATGCTGGCTTTTCCTGAGTTTCAAGCCTGCTGGCCTTTTGTCTAGAAGAACACCATGGGCTCTCCTGGGTGCCTTGTCTGCTAACTCTCCCAGCAGACCTGGGGACCTGTGAGCTTCCCAAATCCTAAGAGCCAATGGTAACAAATCTGTCTCCACCTGCCTGCCTGTGTGGCCCTGCCAATTGTCTTCTGTTGGTCTGTTCCCCTGGAGAACTGTACCACAGAAGGGCAGGGGGAGGCTACCCTCTGCACTCACTACTCCGTGCCATGTCCCAGCCATGTCACCTGACTCAGCAGGTGTCACTGGATGAGAAGAGTCACTGAGCTGCTCTGACAGCATCATTTCCTGGTGGGTTTGGGGAAGGCATGAGAAACACCCAGCACAGAACCATCCCTGGACAAACCAGTCATCACCCATTGGCCGTTTAACATCTAGTAGTAGGTCCAGATGGTAACTGGGTAGAGCAAGCTTGGTGGTATAGGGTGTGGCATGGGGCGCTGTCCCTGAGTGAAATCAAAAAGACATGAACCCAGTGCTGGTTCTGATGCCAACAATCTCTGCAACTGCTGGGCCTCAGTCTCCCCACTTGCTAAACCTGGAGGAGAACACCTTTCTCGAAAGACTGTGGTGGGGATTAAGCAAGATAACTAATGCGAAACATCCCACCCAGTGCCTGGCTGCCCAAGAGGTGCTCCGCACAGGGGACCTCCCCTTCCTGGAAAGGGAGATGGACACAGTCAGGCACATGTAGCACATGGCTTTTCCCGGCTTTCACACCAGGCCCCTGGTGCTGGGAAGGCAGGAGATAAATGGCCCCGAGAGCAAAGACCCAATGTACTGGACTCTCAGGCCAGTCAGATATCGCCGTCTCCCTGGACTAGACCATCGAGCTGGCCTTTCCCGGTTCACGAAGTGGTCACTGCATTTAAGTGATCCCGATTCTCCAAAACCAGCTGTCTCCCAGGCAGTTCTGAGCATGGGGGCAGGCAGGCCAGGCATGTTCACGGTCACTGTCCAAAGACAAACTGCCAGGGCCTGGGACAGACACTGCCAGGGGCAGAAGCTGGCTCTGCACAGAAGCAGGCAGTGAAGGGGGTGCACCAGGCTCCCACAGAGCACTGCCATGCCCCCTGTGCCCAGGGAGATCACTCATTCTTAACATGCTTCAGGTGACTTCCCGTGGAGACCCTGACTGTGTGCTCTGTCCCCCCGGGCTGGCACTGAGAGGGGCAGGGAAGGCTGCTGCTGAAAGTAGGGACACTGTGGGATGCTGTCCTTGCCACATGTGGTCATCTCGTGACCCAGATGGGCTCAGTAAGCCCAGCCCCCTCCCCCAGCCAAGGTCCCCAGGCAGCCCCACCCACAGCCCCCACACAGCACTTCACTTACATGTACAGAACCGTCTTCTGGTCCCCGTCCTGCCCTCCATCCCCAACTGTCAGGGTGTCATAGCCCCTCTCCAAGTCAAACTCCTCAAAGGCCAGCTTGATCACCTAGGGAGGGACACAGAGTTAGTGTGGGCGGGGCTGCAAGGAAGGTGGCCGCTTTCCCCCTTGTGTCCAGAGTCCCTGTGACTCCATCCTGCACAGACTGGCCACTTCTGGGCCACCTTTCTGAGCCCGAGCTACATCTCTCCTGGCCACAGGGTCTCTGAGGTGCCCACCATTCCTGAAGATGATTGAGGCCCATCTGGCCTGTTCTGGAAGCCTTACAGCACCCCCCCACACACATCTGGCCGGCCAGGAGCTGATCAGACTCTCCCTTCACGCTTTATCACACAGAAGTCCCCGCGGGCTCGGGGGCGATTTTGCAAGCCACATGTGGAGTCTCATCTCTCTTGCCTCCAGGGATCTGCGGAAGTTTCTCTCAGCTTCTCCCTGCCTGCTGTCCTCCATCCCTGTTGTCTGTTTATTTGTGGCATAAATGAATGCTCTCCGAAGGAGACTTCCACAAGTCCCCTTCCTCCCGGCCTGAGTCCTGCCTTCCACAAATATTTACCGAGCAGGCACCATATGCCAGGGTAGGGGTGGGGCTCAACAGTGAGCACAACACAGTCCCTGCCTTTGGTGAGAAGGGGAGACAGAAAAGGAAATGGAGAACCGTGACAGTAGGCACCAGATGCTACCTCTGGCAGGGGCCATGGTGCGAAGAGGAGGCAGTGGCTGGCCTGATGAACGGGGTGGCAGGGAGGCCACTTGCAGAGGGGGCACTGAGGGTATTCTGAAGTCCAAAGGTAAGAATCCCAGGAGAAGGAAGGAGCCAGGTGCACAGGGCCCGAGTTACGGCAGGGATAGAACATTCTGGAACAAGCTGCTTGGTGTCTGTTGATGGCAGTTCTACAACTGAGCATTTCTGCTGGCTGTCTTGTTCTGGGGGACGTGGCTGGGACTCCAGTGTGGGGAGATGACTCAGGAGAGCCCAGAACTTGGGAAGTTTGTCTGGAGCTTGGTCCTGAAGGTGTAATGTTCCACTCTCCCAACCCAAACACACACACATACACACAGCATTGGTTTTAGGCTGAGGGAGTGCTAGAAGGGCCTTTTCAAGCCCTGGGTGACAGGGACACATGTGCTTGGGAAGACATCAGCCTGCTGGCTCACACTGAACAGGAATGAGGCGGGAATGCCATGGCAGGTGAGGCCTGTGATATGCGGGTGAGGCGGGCTCTAGGTTTGCAGTAGTGCAGGTGAGTGATGAAGCAGCACCCATGCAGGTGGAGACAAGGCCGGGTCTGAGTGAAATCTCAGGCTTTGTGATTGGATGGGCCTGGGGACTGTGGAGAGGGGACATCTAGGGTAACTTGAAGGTTTCTAGCTTGAAACATTTGGAGGGTGGGTGGTGGCTCCATTCACGAAGACAACACATAGAGAAACCCACTCCTCATGTCTCATCTGGGTCTCTTGGCTGTGTCAATCTTATGACCATCTTTACCCTTCCAACAGGGATGCCAACGTTGCTCCTCTGTGTTCTATCTCACAACCCAACGACTGCAGAATTCCCATGGAAAGTCTTCCCTAGTTGTGACTGGTGCCTTCTGTAGGCTTCCTCCATCCAGCACCTGTGTGCTGCTAGGCTGCCAGCAGAGCCAACCCCAAGGTGCACTGCAGTGTTTTGTCCTTATGCGTGGGCAGGGCTCCTCTGCACATGGGTGGGACTCACAGTGGGGAGCATCTCTGGACAAGGCCATCTGTGAGCACACCAGTGGGTCTGCAGGTGGACGCAGGAGAGGGAGGGAGTGATCGCCATTGGCCAGAAGAAAGGTCAAGAAAGCTTCCTGGGGCCACAGGGCCCTGCCGAGTTTGGAAGGTGAATTGATAGAGTTCAACTGACAGACAGAGAAGGAAAAGCCTTTGGGCAGGGGGGTGAACAGGGACATGGAATGATGTGACTTGTCCAGGGTCTCCTAATCAACCTGGACTTGCTGAAGTGAGGGGGAAATGGAGGGCGAGGATGAGAGAGAAACAGGAGGGCCAGATCGGGAAAGGTTGCCCACCATGCTACGGTTTTGGGTTCTGTCCTGTGGACAGCAGAGAACCATGAACTGATGTGAGCAAAGGCATGACTGTTTGAAGCAACAGCATTGTGGGGGAGGGGGTGAGAACCAGGAGACATTTCCGGGGCCACAGCAGTGGTTTAGGCAAAGGGGTGTGGGCCTGCAGCAGGCAGTGGCTGGGCTGGGTTGAGAAGGATGGGGTAGACCTTAACTGTCCACAGAAAGGGCAGTTCCTTGGCCTTTCTGCATTTTCCCCTGCAGAATGCTCCCTGTTGGGTCCTGGCACCATCGTGGGATCATCTGCACCGATTGGAGTCTTCTCCCCACCCCTTGCCTTCCACAGTCCTGCCACTCTGAAGATTCCCCAGCCTGGCACACAAGGAGGGGCCTCTGCCTTGGCTGCCACACGGACTCTGAGGCCACGCAAGCAGCTGGGTGCTCCCACCATGGTGGCCTGTTCACAACTCCAACCTGTACACTCTTCCCTCTTCATGTCACTTCCCTGGGAAGTGTCCCCTCATCCGTGAGCTCTTGTCTCAGTTCTCTCTGCCTAACCCTGACAAGGGGACATTGGGTGTGTGTGTGTGTGTGTGGGTGCACTTAGCACCTTCCTCCCACCTCTGTCTCAGAACCCGCCTACTGCTCTGTGATTGGTCTGTTGACCTTTCCTCCACTATGCCACGGACTCCAGGAGGGTGGCGTCAGGTCTCACTGCCTCTGCACCAGCAGTACCCATGAGTGTGCCAGGCACGTGCTAGGAACTTGGAAAAGACGGACCGGGAGCCTGCTTCCCAAAGCTTTCCTGCTCCTCCAGGCTGACGCACTGCTGGGCTCTGAGCTTTCCAGCAGTTCCCACCTAGGAAGAGGTGGGCCAACATCTTCTGTGATGGGCCAGACAGTAACTGTTTTCCCCTTTGTGGGAATACGGTCACTGTCAGAATTTCTCATCTCTGTTATTGCAGAATTACACAGCCACACACAGCACGAATGAGGGAACACTAAACAGCTCACAGGGCTGGGTGTTCAGTCTAGTGGTTAGGACATCAGTGTCCCACATCAGAGTGTCTGGGTCTGAAACCCAGCTCTGCTCTGTGCTCCAAGTGCCTGCTAGTGGAGACCCCAGGAGCCAGTGGTGATGGCTCAAGTGGCTGGGTTCCCGTCACCCACGTGAGAGACCTGGACTGAGTCCCAAGCTCCTGGCTGCACTGTGGGCATTTGGGGAGTCTCTCTTTCTGCTTTTCAAATTAATGTTTTTAAAGATTTATTTATTTGACAGGCAGAGGCAGAAAGGAAGGAAGGAAGGAAGGAAAGAAGGAAGGGAGGGAGGGAGGGAGGGAGAGGAAGGGAGGGAGGGAGGGAGAGAGGGAGAAGGAGAGAGGGAGAGAGAGAGAGAGAGAGAGTCTTCTATCAGCAAGTTCACTCCCCAAATGGCCACAACAGCTGGAATTGTGCCCATCCAAAGCCAGAGTCAGGAGCTTCTTCCAGGTGTCTTACGTGGCTGCAGGGGCCCAAGCACTTGGGCCATCTTCCACTGCTCTCCAAGGTGCATTAGCAGGGAGCTGGATCATAAGAGGAGTAGCTGGGACTTGAACCAGTACACATATGGGATGCCTGCACTGCAGACAGAGACTTAACCTACTATACCACAGTGCTGGTCCCTTCAATAATTTTTTTTTTTAAATTTCACAGGAAATGGAGTCAAAAGATAAGTTTATTCTGGGACACAGCATTTTGAAATCCATGCATACGAGGTATCTTCAAAAAGTTCGTGGAAAATGCATACATGGAAAAAAAAAACTATGCATGCATTTCAAACTTTTTTTTGCAACAAAATCAACCTATCTTTTCATTCCAGGTCCCACAAACTTCTGGAAGTATCTTCATCCATGAGTGGGTGTGGCTGTTCCAATATAATTTTACTGACAAAACAAGTAATGAGCTAGATTAGGCCACAGGCCACAGTTGGCTGACACTCGGCCTGGGAGGCGCTCCGGGACACTTCACTGCAGTGTCCTTCTTCTGTGACAGTGCAGGGACTGCAGCAACGACAGCTACTTTGGAGGGGAAAACCCAGGCAGGGTCTGAGAGACTTGCCTGAGACAAGGCTGAGACCCACCCCAGCCAGCCAGAGGCCAGGCTCTCCGTCACTCTGCTCTGGTGCCTTCTACCATCCCCGCCAGGCCTCAGGTCCGCCACGGAACCCCTCAGACCATTCTGACTTTTTTTCCTGGACCCCAGCAGGTTCCCAGCAAACCCCACTGGCCACAGTCGCACAGGCCAGGCAGTGCTTTCTGCAGGAGAGGCTAGGCTCTGCAGGAGTAAAGGGTCCTGGCTGCACACAGCCACTGCCTCAGCCCTTCCAGCAGCCTGGGGGCAGACGACCCTGCTACCCAAGCCAGAGCCAAAGACGGGAGTTGATGATTATTGCCACTATAACGGGGAACTATTGCCTGGAAGGCCAGAACCCAGAGTCATAAGAGGATTCACATCACTGGTTAGAGCTGCCGTGGACGTGAACCACACTTCAGGGTGCTGACCCTCTGGGGGAGCTAATTATATCAAGAACAGTGCTGCACACACACAGCACAGGGCGGTGGGGCAGCCCGTGCACAAGGCACTGAAGCTGTTTTTTTTTTTTTTCTCCCTCCACTGCTTTGGCCATTGTTTAAAGACAGAATCCTGTAACGACTCAGGAACTGACATGCAGCTCAATCAGGCTCACACAGCCCCTTGCTGAGGCAGGGGGACGGCAGCACATGAAACAGACGTGATCAGATAGGCACATTTGTATACAGCTCAGACACCCCATTTAGGTCCATTAGATAAATGAATAAACAAACCCATCATCTAGGACCTAATTACCGAGCACCTGCTTTGTGCCAAGCACCGAGCGAGCTGCCTGCCATGAGCTACCTCGCTTGTCTGATGATCTAGTGCAGAATCTAAATGCCAAGGACGCCGTGCAGATGGTGAGTGCTGGAAGACTGCAAACAGGGAGAAGGAAGGAGAGCGCAGAGGAGGCGGGTGCACTTGGCCTGGCTGGGTGCAGCAAGGTGTGGGCTTGGCCCGGACAATGCTGCGAGCAAGGAGGGAAAGAGCGAGCAGGGACGACAGCGGAGGCAGGGCAGGGAGCTGGGAAGATGGCCTGACAGAGTCTGCCCGGCAGCCATCAAAAGCTGTCTGGACACTATGGTCAAGTTGATGGGAAGGTATGACTCAGCATGAAGAGAGAATGAGACACAGAGATGATCCAGGGGTTCAGGCAGGGCCGAGAGGCAGGAGGAGGGCTCAGAAGGACCCTGAGCCTGAGCTTGGGACAGAGGGCAGGTGGGGGCAGAGTCCCAGCGATGAGACCCCACACGGCACAGCACCTGCCCTGGGAATAGTGGGGGTGGGGTGGGACCACAGAAGATGCCCACCTGTAGCCCTGGGGGACACTTGTCACATCCTGGCTGCTGTCCAGGACCAGCCAAAGGATGGGGCTCTGGGTCCAGCTAGCCAGTGCCCAGGATCTGGGGGTGGCCACAGAGCATCCACAGTTAAGGGGCAATTCTGGGGAGCAGCAGTCTCCCAAGGGCTCATGGTTGCTTTCCTGCAAAAAACTGGGTTCTCTGCCCCTGCTGCCTGCCCTCTGCCCTCCCAGTGCCTCACTGTCCCCTAAAGAAGGGGGTGGGAAACTCTAGCTCCTCCACTGTTTGTGTACATGGTTCCTGGAGTTAAGAAGGGGCTTCACGTTTTTAAAGATTAAAAAAGCAAAAACTCGCAATGAAGAACATGGCCGTTAAAGACTTAACTATTACTTGGTGCTTTACAGACAAGTTTGCTGATCACTGACCTAGAGAGATGGTTTTCAAACTGGGTTCCCAGGCACCCCAGGGTTCCATAAAGTATTCTGGGAGTCATCCACAAAGGTGGAAAAAGAGCCTGCTTCAACCCAACAGAATCTGCTCTGATTCAGTTCCTTTTTGGAGATTCTGTGACAGGCATGGGCAGTGGTTTACTCCATGCCCCTTCCTTCGCTCACCCCTTCTGAGCACAGCCCTGCCTTGCTGGGAGTGTGACATTGTCCTTAGCTGGCCTCAGCGTTAAGGATGACCATGGGACAGAATTCTGAGGGATGAGATGTGAGCTGAGGAGTTGTGAGCCGAGGCATCGTCCCATTCTTTGCTTCTTGTAGTCAGGAGGACTAGAGGCACATGCAAAGAATGATACATGGGAAAATACAAGGTGCCCAAGACACTGGAGGAGTTCCCTGCACCCCACAGCCAACGCCAACCTCGCAGCTGCAAGCTACATGCACCGCACAGCCAACGCCAGGCCAGCGGGTTCTGAAGAAAGGCTCTGGTCACCACAGGTGACTTTGTTAAAAGTCCTGACCCTCCGGATGAAATCCATTATCCTGGCACAGAAACCGAGAGCCTGCCCTTGGCCTTTCTTGGCAATGCTGTGCTCCAGTCTCAGCTTCCCCTGTCCTCCTCGGAACACTTCTCTGAGCTCTCCAGGCTGACGTTGCCCCTTAGCCTCAGTTTACCAATGCTGCTGCCAAAGTGGCTCTTAGCTCCACGGAAGGAGGTCACTCACTTTCCCTGCACACAGCCTGGATGGTGATTCCTGCTGGGGTCATGCTGAGAGCCAAGGGCTGCAGCATGAGCTCCTGGGGGTGGCAGGGAGGGAGAGGCCAATGGGAAGGCTGAAGACCTGAGCCCCCTGGGGCTTCCCGAGAGGGGCCTCCAGGACCTTGGAAGAAGGCGCTTGATTTAGGTAAAGAAAGCCGCTGGGGACCTCTCAGAGGTCCTGGGGCTCTGGTCTCTGCCTTGAGTTTAACTTTGGTGGTTCTGAGAACAGGGGATCTTTTGGCCCCTCACTGACTCATTCCCCTCGCTGCTTCGTGGATGCAAACATTCCCTATTCACTCAGCTGTCACTATGCGCCTGCCCAGTGCTGGGGTTTGGAAAGGCACCTGCGGGCAAGAGACACATGGCCACCCTGAGGGAGCTCACAGTCCGGTAGGAGGGGCTGCCAGAGGTCGGGAGTAGACAGGAAACTACACAATGGGATGCTGCTGCTGAAGCCAGGGGTGCATGGGGAGGGGCTGGGGGGGGGTATGTGTGCAGAGCAGGGAGACAGCTGTAAGGAAGACAGGAGTTGGGCTTTGGGTACGCAGGAGGCTATCAGAGGGTCCCTGTGCAGCCACGAGGGGCAGGGGCCAGCTCTCTGACCATGGCATCTCCCCCGGGGCCAGCTCAGAGAGGGGGTGCGAGTCAGTGTTTGCTGAAAGAATAAGTGAGTGAACAGACGTGCTCCTGCCATTGGCACTGGCCAGGCTCCCTTGCCGCCAGTCATTTCTCCACTCCCCAGCTCGACAAAGCGAGGAGCGGCAGTGGCCGTCGTCCAGCAGCGCCGAATCAAGGCGCTGTTATCTTTGGCTCTGTAGCTCATGAGATCAGCCGCCCTTTCCTTCTTCCTCTCATTGCCCCCCCCCCCCCCCAATCCTCCCTCTCCCACTTTGACCCACTTCTGCTTCTTCTCCACTGAAGGTGGACTGACTTTCCTAATCCAATCCAGCGATGCTCATATGCAAATTGGGTCATATGTCTCCGCTCACACTGGGAGGCTGCAGAGGAGAGGCAGATGTGCGCAGGTAGGGGGCACCTAGGCAGGTCTGGGTTGCAGCCCTGGCCATGGAAATTTCATCAGCCATGTTTCCTTCCACCAAGCTGAACCCAACACCCAACAGTCCTGACAGGAGGTGGGTCTGGGACAGTGGCCCGAACCTGAAGCCCAACCTGGGCATGGCCAAATGCAAGGAGCTGCCTGATCCAGAGACAGGGTCTTCCCCATCGGTGCGCTCATGCTGAAACACCTGCTGAGCTTCGCCTGCTGCCAAGTGCTGTGCTAAGGGCAGAGGAAAGCAACAAAATGCCATCGCTGCTTTCAGGGCCCTCGTGAGTGAGAGGGGAATCAGATTCTAAACACAGCACAGCACGGCCGTGCAGAGCCACAAGGGGCTGAGAAGTGCTGCAGGCACAGAAGGAGGGCATCACCTGGTGGAGTCAGGAAAGCCTTCCAGGAAGAGGGGCTGTTGGACTGAGTCTCAAAGGGGCACAGGCATTTGGAAGAAAAGGGAAGACGCAGCAGACGCAGGTCAAAGGATCACACAAAGGGCCAAGTGTGCCAGGACGCAGGGTGCACTGCGGCTGAAGCTGGGGTGCCGGGCATGGGCCCCGTGTGCTGGGGCTGCCTGGACAGAGTGCTGGGCCTGGGCCCCGTGCGCTGGGGCTGCCTGGGCAGAGTGCTGGGCACGGGTGCTGGGAGTGGGTCCTATGCACTTTGCTCTGAAGCTCATGAAATCAGCTTCCCTTTCCATCAGGACGCTCTCTCAAAGCGAGGCTTCCCAGCCTGCACCCCAGAATCAGCAGATCCTTGGGGAATGAGCTGGGAATCTGGGTCTTCCAAGGCTCCCAACTATGTCTCAGATCACCCAAATTTGGGTGATTTTACTCCAGGCGGAAGTCACATTAATGTTGATGGCACAGTATACCATCACATTATAAGGACTAAGGGCTCAAATGGCCAAGGTGGGGTTAACACAGCCCAAGGCCATCCTGATGGAGGCTGCATCACTTTGAAGCTTGCTGTCCCTTTCTCTTGAATCTAACCAAGATCTCAGGACAATGTCTTATATGTTCCATTCCTGGTTTACTGTGTAGATCCACGTCCCCAACTTGCCTCTCCATTAAGACAGTGAGTCCTCATGGTTCCCACAGCACAGAGGTGCAGAGCCTGTAGGTGCTCGGATCATGCTGGAACCTTTATGTAAGTTCTTGGCTGTTCCCACAGGAGAACATTTTGGACCTTGTGGTTGCCGTGGAGGGCCCTGGCTGCTGGGACATTTCTAGCTCCCTCAGCTCAGCCGGCAGAGGTCCTCTCATGGCGGGTGTGGAACTCCAGGCAAGAAGCGCCTGGCAGGTGCCATCATTCCACAGTTAGGAGAAGGCCAAGGGGGAAGCACCCCATTCCACACTCCTGCAGGGAAACCTCTCAGCCCCTTTGAATAACAGCAGCTTCCTCCACTGGCTCCTTGCAAGAGGGGCGTGGCATTCCCAATCCCATTCCCTGAGCTTTCTTGTCTCACCATCATCTTTCTCCTGTATCTTCACTCTTCTCCTCTTTGTTAGCTCTGCTCTCAGCCTACAAACAGATTCCAGTTCTCAATATTCTAAATAAGCAAACAAAGACTCCAGCTTCCTCTCCATCCTGCCTCCCTCACATTCTACTGCCCATTCTCCTTCCTTCTCTGCACCATCAAACTTACCACGAGGGCTGTCTACACCACCGGCCTGCAGTCTCACTTCCATCCACTCACTTCTCACCCTACTCTGCTCTCTGCTGCTCCCCCAGCACTCCTCTGCAAGGCCTTCCTCCAAAGGCAAAGCCAAGGGCTCACTCAGTTCTTTCCCAACAAGACTTTGCTAGCCTTCGCATCCCCAGACATGTCCGAGTTGGAAGTCTCCCCGCCCTGGCACCAGGAGCCTGCTCCTGCCTCTCAGACTGCTCCTCCCTTGTCTCTTTCACTGGATCCCACTCCTCCTCCTGGAAGGATGGTGTTCTCAGATCCGCTCCAAATCTCATTCTCTGCACCCTTTCCAAGAAAGAGGGCCCTTTCCTCAGGCCCTGCCCAGGTTCCTGCCCTGGTGGTGGTAACACCCAAATCTCTCCCTTGAGCCAGGTCTGTGCAGAGTTTGCACCCAGTGCATCCAAATGACAGACGAACCACAGGCACTTCAAATGTATCATATTTCCCTGTGAGACCCCGCAAGGCCTGTTATCCCTCATGTATTTCATTTTTACAGCTCACATTGGCCCAAGTCAGAAAGCAAATAAATACATGACTACATCATGAGTACCCTTGATGCCACTGGGATAAAATGTTGAATAAACTCTACTTGGATCCCCCAATCCAACCAGCCACCAAGTCCCGTTCCATCTCCCAAGTCTCCATTTCCCCTCCATGCTTCCAAAGCCTTGGTTGATACCTCCTTTTCCCTATGTAGGCAATGGATTCAACCTCCTGACTGGTCTCTCTCCCTCCACTGGCCCCCTCCAGGACTCTCACCGCTACCAGGGCCATCTTTCAAAACCTCAGGCATTCCCGCTATTGCTCTGACCCTGAAGGACGTGTGGACCTCATCTTGCCTGGAGCCATCCCAGGCCCTCACACCCACACTGAGACCGTGTTTCACCCAGCAGCTCAGCACAGCTAGAGAAGTGCATGGACGCTGGGACCACAAAGACTGGGTTTAAATCCCAGCTCTGCCACTTCCAAGCTATGGGCGACAGCTATTTCCTAGCTATTTCCTACCCTTTAATCTACACATGGCTCAGTTTCTTTGACTATCAGATGGGTCTATTAAAACTTAGCTCACTGTGCTGTTCAGAGAATCATATAAAATCATAAATTCAGAGGGATCAGCTCAGTGTTTGGTTCAATGTAGGCACCCCAGCAGTAAGAATTACCACTGTTATTTATTTATTTATTTATTGACAGGCAGAGTTAGACAGTGAGGGTGGGGGGGGAGAGAGAGAGAGAGAGAGAGAAAGGTCTTCCTTCCGTTGGTTCACCCCCCAAATGGCCACCACGGCTGGTGCACTGTACCAATCTGAAGCCAGGAGCCAGATGCTTCCTCCATGCAGGTGCAGGGCCCAAACAATTGGGCCATCCTCCACTACCTTCCCAGGCCACAGCAGAGAGCTGGCCTGGAAGAGGAGCAACCGGGACAGAATCCGGCACCTCAAATAGGACTAGAACCTGGGGTGCTGGCACCGCAGGCAGAGGATTAGCCTAGTGAGCCGTGGCACCGGCCATTACCTTTGTTATTAACAACAATCTACACTGCTAGCCTTGCAGAGCTCTGTTTCAGAATAAGACCCACGCCTCTTGGCCATGATCTGGAGCCTGCTTACCTTACCATCCTCACGTTGACCTAGGAACACTGGGTTACTTTCAGTCCTAATAGACTATACCAGACCTCAGTGCCTTTGCACATACGTCCACTCGGAATACTGATTTCCAAGACCACCCAGCCTTCCAGACCCTCTTAAATGTCACCATGTTGCTTTCTCTGTAAGAACTTCCCAGAACTTCTGGTTAGCAGCTCCATCCTGGGGTTTTGTAGCACCCTGTACTCATCTCCATCAGCACTTTTCTGTCTCTCCTGTAGTTTTATATTTCTTGCCTGTCCTCACTGCCATGAGCATGTTCTTCAAGGGCAGAGGTTGCACCTAGGGTCCTTGGATGGATGAATGCTCACTCATAAAACACCATGAACTTAAGAGAGTTCTGCAATTCTGGCTGAAGGGGACACCCAAAGGTGAGTGGACAGGAAGTTCTTGGACACCTATATCTCACCTGTGGACCAGACCCATGAATAGGGTTAGGAACACGGCACCAAATTCCCTGGTGTTGGCACGAAGGCAACGTCTATTCTCAGTCTTAGGCCTTGAGTGTCCACCTGAAGCCTGCATTGCGCTGTATGTCCCCGGCTCTCCTCCTACCTGGTGTCAGGCTGGGAAGCCCAGCAAGAGTGCACAGAGATGCCAGGAAGGCACAAACCAAGGGAGTGTCCTTCAGTGGCCTCTAGTAGGACACACGGGAGAGCGACCAGTACTGGCCACTGAGCTGCCACACTGGCCAGGACTAGCCCTTCTGGGGGTAAATCCAATCGCTTCTCAGAAAATCCCCAGGCCTCACCTAGACTTTCTCCATACCCTATTTTCAAGTTCAAGAGAAAATGTAAGCAACTTTAACAAAGCCCAAGGCAGAGCCCTCAACCCCCCCCCTTCATACCATTGTGCTATCAAGTCTCTCTGCCATTCTAGCCTCTATCCTCGCCCCGAAGGGCTGAGCACCCTCCTCCCTTGACCAAGTAAAGAAAATGGGAGGCCGGCGCTGTGGCTCAATAGGCTAATCCTCCACCTGCGGCACTGGCACACGGGGTTCTAGTCCCGGTCGGGGCGCCAGATTCTGTCCCAGTTGCCCCTCTCCTAGTCCAGCTCTCTGCTCTGGCCCAGGAGTGCAGTAGAGGATGGCCCAAGGCCTTGGGCCCTGCACCCGCATGGGAGACCGGGAGAGGCACTGGCTCCCGGCTTCGAATCAGCACGGTCTGCCGGCCGCAGCGGCCATTGGAGGGTGAACCAACGGTAAGGGAGGACCTTTCTCTCTGTCTCTCTCTCTCACTGTCCACTGTGCCTGTCAAAAAAAAAATAAAAATGAAAAAAAAAAAGAAAAGAAAAGAAAATGGGAATCCCTCTTTGTGAAATGCTGTGCAAAGCCTGCTTCCACCAGTCCCAGCCCTGCAGCCCCAGGCACTTGGACCCAAGAGTTCAAGTGTTGGATGAAATTTAAGACGAAAAAGCTTTTTGCAAATTAGGAAGTATTAAGGACTAAATCATATTCTCCTAAAATTCTTACATGGAAAGTCTAATCCTCAATGGGACTGCATCTGGAGAGGAAAGGACTCCTTTATGGGGGCCATTAAGTTAAACAAGGTCACGGGGGCCTGGCTCTAATCAGAGGGCATTGCTGTCCCTGGAGGGGAGCAGGAATCCTCAGGGCTCTCTCCTGATCCTGCACCTGTACCGTGGTGAGGTCACGTGAGGACACAGTGAGGAGGTGGCTGCCCAGGAGTCTGGAAGAGAGCCCTCACCAGACACCAGATCTTCCCGCACCGTGCTCGCCATGAACTCCCAGCCTCCAGACTCATTAGAGAACAAATGCCTGTTGTCTAAAATATCCATACAGTCCACAGTATTTTGCTGCAGCAGCCTGAGCAGACCACATAACAAGGAATTCTCAGAGCCCAAACCACAGAACTTCGGTGCACAGAAACAATCTGGTCGAGAACAGCTTCAGCTTTCAGGGCCTCGTGAAGAGGGCACAGAGACCAAGGTCTGGGCCCCCTATGGTGGAATCCTTGATGCAACACCCTGCACAGATGTGGGCTCGTGACAGCTGTACCTGTGGCACGGAGAGGAACCAGAAATCGGGCTTCCTCCCTCTGTCCCGCCAGCCTCTGGGCAGACCTCGGGCTGACTGCTTCTCTCCAACCTTGGTCCTGTGTGCCCAGGAAACAGAAAGGCCAGCGAGGATGCACAGCTCTAAGTGGGCCTTCCCGTGGAACAGCAGCCTCCACGACGTGGGTGCTGTGAAACTTGCACGCTGAGCTTTCGACTGCAGAGGTTTCTGGCAGGCAATGCCCTCAGTACCGGGCAGCAGCTGATGCAAACCCTTCCTGGAGGACACCACCTTCTACCTAGGTCTCAAAGAACTCTCAGAAACAACATTTAGGATTCTAATGGCGTAGCCAAAAATTATACAACAAAGAAGGAAACCCGGCTCTGGGAGCAGGAAGTGAGAAACAACCAATGACTGACCCCAGTTTGCTGAGACTTCAGATGCTAGCTGTATCAGACACAGAATATAAAACGGCATGTTAAACAGTGAAAGAACTTGAGCAGGATCATAGGATCCCACACGTGAGCAAGGAATAAGAGACCGTAAAATATGACCAACAACCTTTGACACAGAACCAACCAGGGCCTTATAAAATAAAAAATGATTAGTATTTAAAGTTACAAAAAATCTTCAATAAATGACTCTAATAGAGGCTAGAAATCATTGAACAAAGATTAAGTTAGCAGGACGAGAGGGACACCACAGGAGACGGCATAGGAATCAAGATGCGACAGTGAGGAAGACGGACACGTCCTGTCAGACTTCCGGAAGGAGGGAAGAAGAAAGGAGAGGTAGCGGCTACACAGCCTCCAGAGCTGAGGAGAGACGTGCTCCATGGATCCAAGAAGCTTATGAAGAAGGCAACAGCCATATCACACCTAGGCATGTGATGGTGAGCCTGCCAGAGACCCGAGGCAAGGACGAGACCACACAGGGAGCTGGACACATATCGCAGGAAGGAGCGGCGAGAAGCTGACAGCAACAGTGTGGCGCGTAGAAGGCACTGGGAAACACCTCCATGGGCACAGAGAACGTCACTGTCAACTGAGAATCAAATGTCCGGTGCATACCAGTGCTCTTTCAAAACTCGGAGGAGACAGCCATTTAAAGACAAACGAGAAGTGGGAAAGTCTGCCATCAACTGGAAAACAAATTCCAAAGCAGGCACTCTGGACAGAAAGATTCCAAAGAGAAGGACGGATGTGCAAGAAAGGAAAAGCAGTAGCTATGCAATGTGCTCTTAATGGATATTGACTCTATGCAGCAATAACTAAGACTCGCTCAGGAGAAAAGGTAAGATACCGTGAAAGTACACACACCACAGAGTTGAATCAGGAGGGGGTAATCAGCGCCGCTGTCCTCTAAGACTACTGGCTTTTCAAGAGGGACATGAAATTACTGTTTAATGTGAGACATCATTAGGTAACCATATTAATATTGCTGGGGTACTTTGCAGTAATCCTAAAAGAACAGAAATGGTTGCGTAATTGAAATGATTTAAAATCTCTTGTCAAAGGTAGACTGTCAGATTGGATGTTTAAAAATCCAGCAATACACAAAACACACATAAAGCATAAGGAAGTAGAAAAGTTAATAGTAAGAGAACAGAAAAGATTAGACAAAGACCCAAAGAAAGCTGATATAATGGATAGTGGAGAAAAAAGCTTTAAGGTCAAAGATATTACTACAGATAAAGAGAGTCTCATAATTGGTCCATAATGGGTTTTGAAACAAACAGCTCAATTCACTAGCAAGATGTATAACACACAGTTTGAATGTTGTAATAAAACAGCTTCCAAATATATAAAGCAAAAATTGACAGAACATTTAAAGAGTAATAGACAAACTGATCATCAGAGTGGGAAATTTTAATATTCCTCCCTCTTCAGTTGATTGATCAAGAAAACAAAAAAAAATCAATGAAGATATAAATACAATTAACAAGCTTGATGTAATAGGCATATTAGAAGACAAAAATTGTAAAAGCCACCTCTATTTTTTTCAAACACAAATGGAATAGATGTGAAACTGACAACATCAGTCCAGAAAGTACTACAACAAATTTCAAATGCTTCAAAACAAACAATGCTCTCTAACCACAAGCTTAAGAAACAGTAACCAAAAAACAGTTAGAAAATCCTTTATTTGGAAATTTAGAAATACTTGTGATTAAATCAGGGTTATTAGAAGCACTGTTGTTGTTCAACAACAATAATGGAATTAGGAAATATTCAGAACTCAGCTATAACAGAAAAACTGCATATAAAAATCAGTAGGAATAGGAATACAGCCAAAGTGGTCCATGGAGGGAAATTTATAGTTTTGGATGCATAAGATTGAAAATGATGGACTAAGCACGAAGATTAGATGCTAGAAAGAGAACAACAGAAAAAGTCCAGACGCCATGGAAGAAAGGAGATTATAAAGATGAGAGCAGAAATGGTTGAAATAGAACATAAATATATTAGCAGGAGTATTAACAAAACCAAAATTGGTTCTTTGAAAAGACGAATAAACTTCTGACCACACTGACTACAATATGATGTAAATAAATATGCAAAAGAAAACAGAAACAATAATAGCAAAGACTATAAACGCAAGAGGCAGTATGCACAACTTCATGTGCAACAAATTTGAAACTTAACAAAATGGACTCCAGAAAAATAATCATTCAGTCATTACAGACATTAAATCTATAGTCTAAAATCTTTCAACAAAAGAAATGCCAGAGAGTTCTACTGAAAAACTTCACTGAACACTGAAAGCAAACGTTAGTTCACCTTCCATTAATAACCCTAAAAGACAGAAAGAGAGAAAACATCTTCAAATCACTCTGTGATGCCAGCATTATCTTGATACAAAACACTTGGCAAGGGAAATATGTAAACAACAACAAACACACAAAAAACCCAAACCCCAAAGAACAGACTGATCTAACTGAGGACATAAGAGTAAACGATCCAACAAAATGTTAGCGAATCAAATATAGGCATGTATAAAAATAACAATGCTAAATAACAAATCAGCTTTATCTAGTGCAAGGTGGGTTTAAGATTATAAAAGTCAAACAATTTAATTCACTACACTAAGAATAAATGAGAAAAATAATATGAGCGTATCAGCAGATGCAGAAAAGTGCTAGATAAAATTCAACATCCATTCTTGATAAAAGCTACAAGCAAACTAGGATTAGAAAGAAACTTCCTTAACCCACAAAGGAGTATCTTGAAATGTTAAACAGACTTCAGCAAACACCAGATTTAGTGGTGAAGAAATAGAACACATTCCATCGAACAGCAGTGACAAGAGCACCCTCCTCCCCCCGACCATCACAACAACGTGACCTCATATGGGAGGTTCTGGCCAGTGAGGGAAGCTGAAGAAAGAAAAGGTATAAGGATCAGAAAGGAAGAAACAAAACAAGTCCCTCCTTGCAGAGGCATGCTATCCATGCAGAAAACTTCACAGAATTCACAGGTCGACTATTATAAGGTAGTTATTTTATACAAAAACCAAAGTTTAAAAATTGGTTGCATTTCTAAACACCAGCTGAGAGACTGGTAGAAAAATGCAATTTTAAAAGATGTGATTTACAATGACAACAAAATACAAGACATTTAGGAGTAATTATGAGCGTACTCCAAAAAGTATGTGGCAAAATGTATTAAAAGGTAAGTTTGGTGCAAAAAATGTTCTGAAATCATGTAGCATTGTTTCACAATATGCATTTTCCATGAACTTTTTCAGATATTAACACGTTTAAGATCTGCCATGGAAACATTACACAAGTTTATGGAAAGCCTTAAAGGAGCCTGCGAGGGGCTGGCGCTGTGGCACAGCCAGTTAATCCTCAGCCTGCAGCACTGGCATCCCATATGGGCGCTGGTTCAAGTCCCGGCTGCACCTCTTCCAATCCAGCTTTCTGCTGTGGCCTGGAAAAGCAGTAGAAGTTAGCCCAAGTTCTTGGGCTCCTGCACCCACATGGGAGACTGGGAAGAAGCACCTGGCTCTTGGCTTCAGATGGGTGCAGCTCTGGCCGTTGCGGCCATTTGGGGAATGAATCAACAGAAGAAAGCCCTTTTTCTCTGTCTCTCCCTCTCACTGTCTGTAACTCTACTTCTCAAATAAATAAATTTTTTTTTTTTAAAAAAAGAAGCCTATGCAAACAGAGATTTACAATGCTCATGGACTCAAAGATTTGGAATCAAAAGACACCAGTTCTGCTGCAGTTGATCTGCAGCAGAATATCCTGATTCCAACAGGATATTCTGTGGATCTGGGCAAGATACTTTAAAAAAAAAACCATGACAGAGAATAAAGGGCATAGCAAAGAAAAAAAAAAAAACTAAATGAAAGATAAACATAAAAAAGATGTCTTAGCAATGCAAAACTAATCTCAATAACATAGATCAATGTTAGGGACTTAATTCTGACATCAATTAAGAACACCTGCACATATGACATGTTTACATTGACATGAAGTCCGAAGGCCAGCAGAGCTGAAAATGTACTAAACACACGGAAGTTAACAGTCATCCCTGAGGGTTAAGGCAATGAAATGGGGTGGATGAGGGACACACATCACTAACGCAGCTATGATGATTTTTCCTTAGGTTGGACGATGGCTACACAGGTGTTTGTTGTAGTTGGTGTTTTCTATCTTACTTATTTGTAATAAATATATTTTTTATCTATGCAACACTTAATCAAAGCCATGTCAAAGAATTATCTGCAGAGACTCCACCACCAACCAAGTTGTGGGTTTGTAAAATCCTTGCATACCAACTGCCCCGACCCAGCCCTACTCAGGGCACACTGCCCCCCGCCCCCAGAGCCTTACCTTGGCGGGGTTGAGCGCTGTGATGATCCACACGCAATGTGCATTGTTGTCGTACTGAATGGGGAAATTTGGGGAGGTGATGATGCCCGAGGGACCTCGGAGGTGGGCATCGCACATGCGGGCTGCCAAGAGGAGAGGAGAGGAGAAACAGGCCTTTCAGATTAGACTCGGTCCAGTTCCCTTTCCTGCCTCCCACATCCTGCCTGCCCAGAACAGATGGACTCTGGAGAGACCCAGACCCCAGACATAACCTTTGGCTTCTGGCATCCTTCTTACACAGTCCTCAGCAAATTCACCGGGAGGTCACAAAGCCTGGTGCCTTGGTGTAGGGGCAGTCTTCGTGTGCCTTGTCCTGTCCTGCTGCAATGCAGGCCACGGTGGGCTTCCAAGGCAGGCCAGGAACCTCCCTGCAGCCCCTGCCCACACCCATCACCCTGACTCCACCGTGGGAATGGGCTAAAAACCTGTTGCCCTAAAGTTAGGTGGACCCCAGGTACCTACGGGCCTGCTAAGCAGCCCAGTCCTCACTCCGCGGATCTGCCTGTGTTTGCCTATGTCTCTCCAATTCTCCAAACCAGCCAATGCTGCTCTTCACCCAAATCTGTTCAGTCAGGAGGCTGATCTCATTCCAGGTCCTGCCAGCCATCCCTTTCTCCCTTGTCCACCTCACTGGCCTCCCAGAGTGGCATCTCAGGATGTCTTTGTCCAGGCCACCCCAGCAGGTCTCAGGTGCCAGGCACACAGGGCAAGCTCAGTCCCATCGAGCCCTTCTGTCACTGTTCCCCACACTCAGCTCCTGCCTGCATCAGGGCTTCCAACTGGAAGCATAAAGATTCAAGGTGAATTAGAAGAAGTGCTCTACTCAAGTAGATATAAAGTGGTATCAATCACAGCTTAATCTAATTAAGCTCTTTAGAATAGCTTCTAAACTAATTAGATTAAGCAGTGATTGATAACGGTTAAGGTACCACCTTGTACCTAGCTGTTTGCTTTCCTTCCAGACGCCTGCTGCAGTCCAGGCCACTTCATTCTTCAATGTTAGCGCTCAGCTATTTTCATCAAGGATTCTATGAGCCCGTTCCAGGACTGCCCACTCGGCAGTTCATCCTAATTGTAGGCAAAGCGCCTAACAGTACGGAGCTTTGAGCAAATGCAACACGTCCGAGTATATAAAATCAAAGTCGTATCAAACCTGGTTTCTGTTGATGAGCATGAGTATACTAGTGCACCTGTCCACATGGGGCCAGCATCATGACAAACCTTCCGTGGACAGCCTACCTAGGAGGGTCTAGGAAGTGAGCTCTGTGCTCCCGAACATAATGAAACTTCCCATTTCACGCACTCATCCTGTGCCCATTCATTCCAGCGTTCATTAAGTGCCTGTTGCTGCCCAGGTGGCGGACAGGGAGAAACATCTGACCCGATGCTCCTCGCTGAAGGGTCCCAGCCAGTGTAGGCAGCAGGTGGGAACGCGATTATGATCCAGCAGAGCAGGTGTGGTTAGAGGGGTCTCTGCAAGGGGCTTTGGGGTTAGGATTGCTCCTTCCTCTCTGTGTCTGACTGTGTCTCCCCATCCCAAAATGAGTTTGGACACGTCTCCAGAGGAAGCCCCTCCCCTCACATGCACCTTTAGCTCTATGCTGAGAACCACTTAAATGCACGAATTTTTGCATTAGATACAGGTGGGCCCTAAGGGGGGGCCTGGTTGAGCAGCGGGCAGGCTGCCAGGTGTGCCGTCTCAGCCCCCCGCATCTAAATCCCTTTACTGGGTGTTGAAGTCTGAGTGTATTAGAAAACCTCTCTGAGGCCGGTGCCGCAGCTCAATAGGCTAATCCTCCGCCTAGCAGTGCCGGCACACGGGGTTCTAGTCCCAGTCGGGGCGCCGGATTCTGTCCCGGTTGTCCCCCTTCCAGTCCAGCTCTCTGCTATGGCCAGGGAGTGCAGTGGAGGATGGCCCAAGTGCTTGGGCCCTGCACCCCATGGGAGACCAGGAGGAAGCATCTTGCTCCTGGCTTTGGATCAGTGTGATGCGCCAGCCGCAGTGCGCCGGCCATTGGAGGGTGAACCAACGGCAAAGGAAGACCTCTCTCTCTGTCTCTCTCTCTCACTGTCCACTCTGCCTGTCCAAAAAAAAAAAAAAAAAAAAAACCCTCTCTGGTTCTACTTCCTCGTCTTTACAATGTGGTGGAGGTGATAAGACAGCATTGTGCAGCGACGCGCTAAGCTGCCACTTGTGACACCACCAGCACCCCATAACAGAGTGCCAGTTTGAGTCTGATCCAGCTCCCGGCTAAAGCAGTAGAAGATGGCCCAAGTGCGTGGGCCCTGCTACCTACATGGGAGACCTGGACCAGCCACGGCCATTTGAGCAGTGAACCAGCAGATGGAAGATCTCCCCTGCCCCCATCACTCTCCCCTACAAATAACTAATTATTCATTTTAAATGTGGCCAAGATATCACTTAATGGAGCCCCAGGGAGGTTGAAATGATATGAGACGAGGCATGTGAAGACTCAGCCAGGCCTGGATGTGGTCAATATTCAACAAAGCGGCCCAGGACTCGACCTGCCTCATCCATTCCTTTCTCTATGCCCAAAATTGTGCCCAAGGCTGAGGATCTGTTTTCTGCCTTCCCTGGTTTCTTTCTGGTCATGCTTGAGACTCACAGAATCACTAAACAAATTAGAACAAGATCATCAAAACCGCGGCCACGAACTAGCCCACCTTTGCCAGGGGACCCGTGCCTTCAGAACTGCAGGCCAGCCAAGAAGCCCACACACCTCCTCCACCTTTTCTGGAAAGTCAGAGTCTCCTGCCAGAACCCTTAGCTTCCGACTCCATTTATCCTGCACTTGTTTCCAAGAATCAGACGGTATTTGCAGTCTGTTGACACATGCTGAAGGTAATTAGAGAGACAGGGCAAAAAGGCATTTCCCACTTCCAGTACAGAGGGGTTTAATTAAAACATTACGATCTGCAGATAGCATGGAGCACCTTAAAATACGCTCTGAATGCAGCGTCAGCTCCTTTTTGCCTCCAATATCTGGGCAAGACCAGGTGTTCTGTGGGCAGACAGATGTCCCCCTGGGAAGTTGGCTCCGGGAAGCCCACCACCAGACAGGGAGCTCATCGTTGGTGGCCACTGAATAAATGAATGAGTGGATCTTGCAGTGCCTTCACTTGCCTCTTCCCACCCAGGGCTCCTCTAGACAGGTGACAGTGACACGACTGAGACCTTCTAAGCCTGAGTCTTCCTCTGAGCACCACTGACCTTCTGATGAGGGACGTATCACAGTCCAGGGCACTGTGAGGAGATACACCCCAACCCGGACCCACTGCCAGGTGTGGCACTAAAACGACGAGCCAAGTGCTCCTCACGTAAACACCTGTGCTCTTCTAGCTTCTCCCCAAATCTCCTCTCCTCTCCGTTCTGTGCTATCCTCCTGGCTTCTCCTACTACAGACCTCCCCTCTCACCCTGTCCTCAGTCCTCTGGACCCACCACCCCGCCGACCAATTCTAAGGTGACCTAAGCCCTATTTAGAGCTGCAATGGCTTTCAGACCCCCCGCTCCAATCCCTGCCATGACTGAAGCCCAGTGCCCATGCCCCAGCCTTCTGTACTTCTTTCTACAGATGCTTGCTGGGCCTCAAGAAGAACCCATTCTTGCCCGCTCCAGACCTCCATTCTGAGGACACATATGTTCCCTCTGCTCATCAGCCCCCTGCTGCCTTGTCTCCTTGCAGCGCCCAACTGACACACCCTTGGCCACCGTGACGAGTTTTCTCCTGCAAATCCTCCACAAACCCTTGTTTCCTTTGCTCCCTGGACAACACCAATTATGGAGTAAGCTCTTCGCCTCCATTCTCCATACCTGCTCCCACACAGATGAGCTTTGCTGGAAGAAAGACCACTCACAGGAATAGGGACTGATGGCCCTGCAGGATCACAATGACCTATCTCAGAAGAATCCTAGATGCTGCCTAGCGACCCCACCATCTAGCTCTGCCAGCTCTCGCTCTCCTGCATTCTCACACCTTCCTTCCGCATGCCTCTCTCGGACCTCCCCCGCTTCTTCTCACCTCCCTTCCTCTGGGCTGGTGATCTGAGAAGCCATCTGGCAGGCACATCCTTCCTTCCCCTCCCTAAGTGTGCAATCCTGCCTGCTTACATGCTCTTTGTCTTCCTTCTGTAGCAACACAAGCACATCCTCACTTTTTGGAGCCCAACCTCTTCTCACGAGATCTGGCACCCCTGCCTTCTTTCCATCCCAAGATCAACCCTGTTCACAGCTGGCCCTGGGTCCCTGCTGTCCTGAGACTCTGGGAAGTCCGACTCTCAGATCTTAAACTAATCATCCCATTCCTTCCATTCCTTCCCTACCACCTGTGCTCCCAACAGAGTGTGTCTGGCATCACTGTCCCTCCAGTCCTCTGGCTCCTGCCTCTCTTCCCGTCTCTTGATCTCCTGACCCTTCCTCTCTCATCCCTCTGCCTAGACCTCAGGGCTCCTCACTGAAACCTTCGCTCCCTCCACACCTTCATATCTGCTTGGCAAAATGGCCGACTTGAGCGGCTGTACTGTCCACCTTTTCTATTCCTCATCCTTGGTGCCTAAGGGCCACCAGGAGACGGTCTGTCACCACGATGGAAGTCTCAGCCCAAGTCGCTCCTCTCTTCCTTCAGCTCCCTCACTGAGTCTTTGCAGAGACAACTTCGAACCTTGGGCCCTGGGCTGAGCCATGCAACCTCAATAACTACTTTTGAGTCATTGTTATCCTTGAACTTCTCTGGAGATCTGACCCTACTGACCCTTCTCCCTTTGTGAAACTCACTTTCTTTGGCTTCAGTGAGCCTGTTGGATTTTCTCTCCGGCCCTTCTCAGTGTCTTTCTTCTTTACTAATGCCTTACAAGTAGTTTTTAAAATCTAGATAAAGGTTATATGGGTGTTCTTTGCACATTATTGCAACCCTCCTGTAAATTTTGAATTTTATCAAAATAAAGAGTTACCAAAAAACAGAAAGGGTGGAGGGGGAGTTTTTCTGCATGGATCCATCCAATATGCAGACTCAAGGATGTGCAGGTGCAAGGATTGAGCCTTGGAGTCAGTGTCTGAAGCTCGGCTCCACTGATTGGCTTTGTGCCCTTGGGGAAGTTGGTCATTCTAAGCTTTACTTAAACATAAAATATGGTTATTACCATGCTCCTCTATCCAGAAATTATGACAAATGCCTGGTGCAATGCTTTCGACAAGTATAAAGAGCTTAACCAACGGGAGTGTTACCATTAGTACACGTAGATAAGGGATTCAGGGACATTCTCAGGGTTGGAGCAATGGGGCATGTAGTCTAGCGCAGTCAGTGTGCATCACCTAGGGACACCAACGGAGAGGAGTGGGAGAGAAAGGAGAGCAGGGGAGAGAGATGAAAATAGAACTCTGGGCGACAATACTGTTTAAGGGGTGGGCCAGGAAACGGATCCCACGCAGGGCACCGAGAAGGAAAACAGCCGCCGCTGAGTATCACGGCCTTGACTTCAGCCTGGCTGGTGCTGTATTTGCCATGTTTCTCTCCCATTTCACAGAGGAGGGGAAATAGTCATAGCATTTCAGGGTGGTTTTCTCCTGTGCCACATGGTTGATCAGTAGTAAAATAAGAACTTGAATTTAGGTCTCTGAGTTCCAAATCTGAAATTCTATCCCCACCACAGGATTATGCTTATATTCGTGTGTATAAATATCTGAAAAGTTCATGGGAAGTGTGCATTATGAAAACCTATATGTATTTGAAATCACCAAAATAGAGTTCTCTCTGAATTCCATTTTTATACAAACTTCATGAGGGGTGTGTGTATGTGTGTGTGTGTGTGTGTGTGTGTGTGTGCAGATTTAGCCCAAAAGAAAAAAATAATACATGGTTTTCTGTTAATGATTTACTTGGGGCTGGACGGTCCCTGCCCTCCACCAACACCAACCTGTGGTCACAAGAGACCAGGTCTCCCAGATGTCAGCGGCTCCCCTTGCTAGGCTAGTGGTGTCCGAACAGCATTCTCTGGAGCCCCAGCATCTCGGCTTAGAGGCTACGAGTGGCCGAGGGAGAGGTGAGTGCAAACCTCCTGCCCCTGCTCTCATCAGAGAAGCCCCTCTTCAGCTGTTACTTACTTTCTGCAAAGCCTTATTTTTAAATGCTGGGCTCTGTGATTCAAGCCCCATATTATACTACTCTGCCTCTCCCTGGGTCTGCGCATCCTTGGTTTAAAAGTGTTTCTTTCACACTGACCACCGTCTCTAGGAATCCAATTTGAAGCAAGTCTTCTGGTCTTCTGGTGGGAGGGAAAGGAAAGAAATCCCCCTGAATAGGCCTGATCTCAAATTCCGAAGTGAGGGCACGGCCCCAGCTGATTCATCTGTTTCAATCCCTGACGCATCCAGGTGGTCCTCAAACGCCTGTTGAGACCCTCGCATGTGCCAGGCTCTGTGTTTTAGAGGAATTAATTGTGTGGAAAAATGAGTATTTAAAATCAAATCATATTTTAAATGCATTAGAGGAAAAATCATACCAGTGTGGATGATGGCAGGCCTTTCTAGAATGTAATTTTTTGGTAACTTGTTTCGGAGTTAGAGCTTCTTAGAATTCAAAGGATTTTGTCTCTTTTTGTTCTTAGAGTGAGGTTCACTTAAACTAAAAGAATCGCAATTATAATAGGAACTCCAATTAATTAAAACCAAAAGATTTTAGAAGAAAAACCTTGAAAACTGCCAACATAAAGAGACCCTTGAATCCAATATCCGTCTCAGCCCTGGGCCTTCAGATAAGCCCAGGACAAATCATGAAGTCCAAACTTCAAACCAGGAGCCTTCCGCCTCTCCCTCTCTCCCTCACAGTGAGAGGAGCCAGAGAGAGAGAGAGAGACTGGGGCTGGGTGTGTGACTCAGCAGCTGAGATGCCTGCATCTCTCATGGAGTCCCTGGGCTTCAGTCCCGGGTCCCATCCTATCTCCAGCCTCCTGCTAATTCATATCCTGGGGGGCTGCAGCTGATGACCCAATGACTTGAGTCCCTGCCATCCCTGTGGAAGACCTGGATGAAGTTCCAGGCTCCTTACTTGGTGTGGCCAGCCCTGCCTACCGTGAGCACTTGGAGAGTGAACCAGTGGATGGGAAATCTCTCTCTCTGCCTCTCAAAATAAAATAAACAAACAAAAAATTTAGAGGGAGACAGAATGGCATGAGTGTGCACCTCTGTTGGAAATCCATGCTCCGCCACACTTGGGGCTGGTGGCTGTCCACACAATGACCTAATTCAGTCTGACAATCAGGGGGCAGGGCAGGTTTTATTGGTCCTGTGCAGGGTCAGCAAGTGACCAGGTGGCAGGACTGTGATCTAGATCAAAGTTTGTAGGGCTCCCAAGCAGTAGCCCTGCCATGTGACTGGTGAGGATGGTGAGGAAACCAACTTCTACAGGCCTCCAGGGCCACCAGAGGCCGGGGCTTGCTCTGGGACTTGAGGAAGCTGTATATCCACAGCGCTCAGCCCACACATGTGTGCAAAGAAATCTCAAAGACCCCCCAGCATCACGTTCAAGGTCACTGCCTCACCTCTTCTTCAAAGTCATGCCATGAGGCAATGTTCTATTATTACCTCTTTCCAGCAGGAAAAAGATAAAAGAAATTTCGAGGGGTGAAGAAACTGGCCCAAGGGCACACAGCTAAACTGTAATGATGGCTGGACTTGAACCGTGGTCCCCTTCCGCTTCCTCCTCAGTGGCAGAGGATGGAAGCAGATGACCGACACGAGAAAGCTGAGCCCAGTGCTCAGTGAGGGTGCAGCAGCAAATGCAGAGCCCAGTGGGCCAGAATCATTGCAAGTGCTCAAACGAGGCCCACAACACATTTGGAGAAAAAGAAGAGTCCATTATTTGACTGTGGACTTCCTTTCAAAGCACCAGAGCTTCCCCACCCTGCAGGTGTTCATGTGAACAATCACCACCACTAGAAAGCAATAGCAAGTCTTGGACAAAAATCAGATCCCACCACCGCCTACAGGCATTGCTGTGTAGGCTTCTAGAAAGGAATCCTGGAAGGACAGATTGGCCAGGGCACCCTTGGTCCTCAGGCTGGATAAACCAGGCCTTTCCACACAGCTGGTGTCTTGACTCCCTCATTCAACACATGTTACTTGACACCTTCCAGGTACCAGGCCCAGTTCTAGGTGGTGAACACAACAAGGTTCTCATCCTAAAGGGCTGCTCTTCCATTGTGTCCTTGCTAGCACTTCATGAAATGTTCACACATCCAGAATTCCATTTCATCCTCACATTAGACACATGGGTAGTGGAGACACTATTAGCTACGTTTAACAGGTAAGAGAAGAGGCCCAGGAAAAACAGGCAGTTTGCCCAATTGCAAACCGTGAGTTGTACCAAGACCTCACCTTTTAACGGAATTAAAAAAAAAAAAAAAAAAAGCAGCTATGTCGAATTCTTGAAATAATGCAGTGAAAATCAGTAAAAATGCAAAGTGCATTATGAACCATGGATCACGGCCACCTCAGAGTTGAACAGAGATGCATAAATTGCAGGCTTATTTGAAAGATATTTCCATGACCTTCTCCCAGGTTATTTATGGACACATTAATGAACAAGGAGTGGGCTTCGTTTCTAACTTTGTCATCCTATTGTGTGATAATGATCTAGGTTCTTTTTCCTGGGCCCCTCTCACACTGCATGGATCTCAGCCAGATGCCTATGCCTAGTGAGAGGTGAAATTCTTAGATCAGAAGAATCCAGAATGAAACTTCAGGGGGAAACGGGCCTTCCCTTCCAAAAGGGCACTCACAAGAGCACCTGGGGCTTTTGAAAGGACAGCCAAGAACCCCGTGCCCAACGGCCCTCCTTGCTGGTGTCCAGAGCGAGCGCAGGAGAAGCACCTGTTGTCCTTGCCCCAGTGAAGGCACACTCCCAGGTCTGGTATTTCCAGGTTTTTGGTGGGGAGAGGGGTGGGGGCTGGGCCAGCCCAGCCATGTGACACCAGGGAGTGCGCGTGACAGGACCTTGAGGACAAGATGCCCAGGGGTGGGGTGAGGAGAATATTGCAGAGAGGCCTTGTGATGCTTTGGTCTAATGTCACTGCATAGCTAGGAGCATTTCTTCAGAAGTGACAGCTCCATTGTTTGCAGTGTGGGAAAAGAAACAAGGGCACTGGGGAGAGGGGTCGGGAAGCGCATGTGTGACAATGGAGGAATCAAGGTGATGGCAGAAAAGGTGACTCCCTTTCCTATCTAGGCAGGGCTGGGATATCTTTGTGTAGTGAGCTAGCAACATCCTCCATTAGACTGTGAGGTCCAGACAGGGAAGGGACTCCTCTCTTTCACCCCTGTATCTCTTGATCCCAGGATGGGCTTTGACACAAAGAAGATGCTAAGTGAGTATGATGATTAGTAAACAAACACAGGACTCCAGGCCCAGGGAGCAGCAAGGGAGTCAGGTGAGGTGGTCTGGGTGGCAGCCTGGGTCCTGGGATCTAAGCTACACTTTCCATGCCCAGTCTGGCTTTCTGGTCCACTCCCTTCCCCGGGGCACCCTCACCTCGGCACACTGGCCTGTGGTCGCTCCAGGCCGCAAACATGTCGCTCACTCTCATGCAGGTGATCCGCTTGGACCCTTGCAGGTCATAGCCCTCGTTGCAGGTGAACTGGACACTGGATCCTAACCTGGGAGACAAGATGTGTCCGTGAGCTCGATCCCCAGGCCTGCCAGTCCTGCCCCGAGTCCTTCCCGATTCCATAAGGAAATCCACATGAATGGACCACTCTCACTGCTTCCGACCTTAACCTCTCCTCTGCTGCTCAATTACTTAAAAATCTCCATTTGAAGGAACATCTGCTCTTCCACTTCCTTTTTTGGACCATTTAATGGTTTTAGGATTGAGTTAAAAGGTGACTTTGTGAGCAAAATGGGGATCCTCTGAGATAAGTATCAATTAGGGCAGCTAAGAGTGGGCGGATGATGCCCATAACTCTAATGAAAATGGAGGGTTATGGAAAAATGCCTTGAGAGTCAGAAACTCTGCAAAATGCACCACCTCAGGGACCTGGAATCTTCTAGATGATCACGGGTCTGCTAG
This sequence comes from Sylvilagus floridanus, assembly GCA_949820135.1. Taxonomy (NCBI): domain Eukaryota; kingdom Metazoa; phylum Chordata; class Mammalia; order Lagomorpha; family Leporidae; genus Sylvilagus; species Sylvilagus floridanus. The sequence continues at coordinate 25,064,784 of OX463225.1, forward strand.
CGTGTCATTATTGAGAATGACAGCCTCTATATGCTGGCTACACAGGCAGTCTATCCCTTCCCTGCCCCCCATAAGACATGGACTCCGTACCAAGGGCTGGACCAGGACAGAATGCCCAAGGCCACAGTCTACTCCAGAAAGGTCTCTGTCTCCAGGCCATCACCTCCACTCCCTCCCCCTCCCCCAGGAAGGCCCTCATCTCGCCCCCACCCCCCAGGCCACCACACCCTTGTGACCAGAAGGTTCCCAGATCGACCTTACCTGAAATCTGAGCCTAGTCTTTTGCCCCTTTCGGGTATGCCAGGGTCTGGACACATATTATGTCCTTGGGAAACACCAACCTGAGTTACTACAAGGCAAAAAACAGCACATACAGAGATGCAGAGTCACAGGGAGGCTCCCGTCGGGGCAACGTCTCAGGGTGGGCGGTGGAAGCAGAGACAGAATGAGGCCCTGCTCTGCGGGGACCGTGTTGGGTGGCTGAGGTCTATCGGACTGGGGTTTCCTGAGTGTGCAAGGTGGGGAGCTGCTTTGACAAATGCCTTTGCAAGTCCAAGTGAAATTCACCCAAGAGTTTGTGGCTCAGAGACAGGCCCCACCCCCATACCAACAGCCACTCTGTTCCTTTGTTCATCCCAGTGACCTCCCCACCCTGTGCTTCAGACCCTGGGAGTGGAGACTCTACATGGGATGAGCCCCCCAACCCCAGCCCCAAATGGAGAAATGACTCAAAGAAAGTGAAACAAAAGGTGGATGCATGGTCAGAAACGGTAAAGAATGTAAGAGAAAGCTGCAGGCTGGAGTTCAAAGCAAGGACTTGAGCTCAAATACGGGTATTTCTTTAGGAAAACCTCTTCCCATCAGACACTTCTCAACCACAGTAAGCAGTCACCAGAGCACCCTCCCCCAGCCATCCCAATGCCACAGCCAAGGGCACTGAGCAGAGACGGCACCTGTGATGGTTCTGGCAGGCGGTGAGATGCTCTGACACCTGCCGACACCAGAGTCCTGTTTACAAGAACCATATGCACAGCCGTCTGGGCTAGAGAAGGAACGCGGTCCAGGGGCGGCAGACACAGACGCGGAGGAGAGGCGAGAGGCCCCGGCCCTGCCTTTTCTTTTTTCTCCAAAGCTATGCTCAGACTGCTGAGGCTGGAAGCCCTCACACCTCTGCATTCCTGGCTTTGAGGCTGACCAGGAGCTCTGGCCAGAGCAGCCCCATTCAAGGACTCGCCAACCCCAGCCCCAATTCCAACAGTAACATCTGGTCAAGGGAGTATGGGGTGACTGGAGCAAGCCCCTTCCCAAGTTTGCCCAATCCCTTCCCCTCCCCTTCCATGTCTCAGAGCAAGCACCCCATCACCCGACCACCTACTCAGTCATTTCCCCCATACGGGTATACAACAAGCATTCATAAAGCACCTACTGTGCACAAGGCCTTCTGGATACCACGAGATATGACCACTGTCCTCTAGGAGCAGCCAGTCGGGTGAAGACACAACACATGGAAACTAACCACAGGGGCACGATGGGGAGAGACAGCAAGTACAGGAGTGCCAGAGGGGAGGCCCAACCTCACTGCTGGGAGAAGTGCGGATGCCTGTCTGGGGGAGCCTCTGAGGAGGTAGGATTTGGAGTGGTGGTGACAGAGGTGACTGCGGCAGGCAGAGAGGCACACGGACACAGAGCTGGGGGTCTCTCAGTGTGACCGAACGAGAGACAGTGGTGAACAACAGGGTGACGGGGTCTAAAGGTCAGACTTTTAAAGAAGGGGACCCACGGAGGAATCCTGAGTGGGGTCAAGGCCCCGGGAGGCACGGATTGCTCAGGCATAGGCTGGATACCTCGAGACAAGTTAGAGAGGCCCATGATCGTCCAAGTCAAGGACAATGAGAGGCTGGCCATGGGGTAGACAGAGATGGTAGGAGTTGGCTGGCAAAGAAAGAATCAGCAGGCTTCATGGGGGACCAGGGCACGATGCAGGAAACGGGTTCCCAGGCCTGGAGACACGTGAGGATGCAGGTGGCGGATGGCAGCAGGGACGGGGAGTCCCGTCCTCCACCTGCTGAGTCCAGAGCTCGTTTCTGCAGACAGAGGCCTCCTGAATACCGAGTTCAAACCTGCAGGTGAGCCCAGGGTGGGGCCAGCCCAGGGAGACACAAGCCCCAGACAGAGCAGGTGGCTCAGGCCAGGCAATGAGCGCGAGGCCCCCCACGCTGCCTTTCTCCTTCCACCTTGCCAGGTGAGTGCCAGTCGTTCCCATGGGACCTGGGCCCTTGTTCCCAACCCTCTCCCTTTCCTTGCCAAGCCTCTACCTCTAGAGATTTCACATCCTCAACTTAACAAAGCCCTTGTCCCCACCAGTGCAGAAACCTCAGGCTGGGAGAGGAAGACGGAAGCACCGGTGCCGAGGCAGGGCAAGCTCCTGCCTCTTGGGAGCCCAAGTGATGGATAGAAGGAAGAAGATAACTGGGGCCAGAGAACCCCAGTGGGTGGGAAGGAGAGAGAAGGCTCTTATTTCAGAAGGTGAGGAAGACACACTTGCTGCTCTACCTGGTTTACCACCAGCGCCCCCCCCCCCAGCCTCACGGGATCAGTCCCTACCGTGGGCTTCCAGACTAACTGTCCACCTTCTTGAGTTGCTGCCTGCTCAACCCTGCCCACAGATCACACCCATCCCGAAGTCCCCGTTGACCACCACAGGGAATCATCCAGCCCCCTCGGAGCATGGTAAGAATGCACGGGCGACTCAGCCCCCAGCTCCTGCCAGAGCAGCAGGCTGAGAGACAAGAATGGGGCTGGATCAGTGAGGAGAGACTACTGCAAAACTCTCTTGCTGAACTACAGCCCTTGACCTACACAGCAGACCCCACGGCCTCCCCTTCAGTCGTGAGGCTCAGGAACCAGCCACGGAGTTAGAGACCCAGTGGTGACGCAGCTCACACCCAGCTGGTACCCCCCTCTGCAGAGGGCTGAGCAAGCGATGGCAGTCCCAAGGGGAAGTTCAAGGCCCCTAGGAAACAAGCAACCTCAAACCCCAGTGAACGGATTCTTAAATGAATTACATCCCCCCACCCCAATTCTCTGTTTAATCCCAGCCTTCATTGCCTATTCAAAACCAGCCCGTGTGCTTCCAGCATTAGGCCCTGGCACGGGCCCTGTGGTGCGGGAAAGGCCATGGTTTCTGCCCAAAGTGAAGAGAGCCTTAGACAGCTGGGTGGCCAGGACCAGTGGCTGGGGTCTGTGGTACCCACTGTCTGGTAAGGACAGTAAGTAAGTGGGGTCCACTGCTCCACCGAAGGCCAGGGCAGTTGTCCTCGGGGAATCCAGGCAGAACACAACGGCCAGACACCACCTGCACACATTTGCTCCCTACCTCCAAGCTGTTAGAATCCCATCCCTGGCCCTTCAGAGGAATCTTAGGAAGGAAAATTAATGCCTTTTTAGTGGAGAGACACACATTTTTTTGCAAAGAGTATTTGCATTATTTCATTAGAATTAGGTTTTTTCTTCTTTTTGAGGGAATAAGGGCATCTCTGCATAGCAAATGAAAATCATGGATTCGCCAGAAAAATCCACCTGCAAGAGCTGGTTCATGGGTTGTTGAAGTCCTAGGTTACAAAGACCCAGCTGAGATCCAACCCACCCTTGGGAAGAAGGCAGGGTAAGATTTTGCCTTCCTAGTCTCCAGATGAAGCCACTAGGACAACACAACTACCCGGGGATGCATCTGAGATGAACACTTGCACTCCTAAATCTAGGCTATCTCCTTAAGTTTACTGGTGGCTCCAGGGTAAAATTGGAAATGAAGTCATGCCTGCCTTGGGTTACCTGCTCTCCTGTGGCTACAGCAAGAGTCTGTGAGGGTCCTGGTCAGAGCTTGAGCCTTCTCGGCAGATTCCTAGTCTGACTCTGTACTCTCCAGGGTGCTGCCCTTTCCCTTGACCTTGTGGTCAAGCACAGAAGCAGGGCCTCCTGGCCACCCCTGCCATCCAGTTCTTCAGGCTGGACCATCAGAGATGCAGGTCTCCAACTACATCCAAGAGCCTATCTGTGGTCCCCTCTCCACTTGGAAGACTCATGAGGCTGGTGCAAATCCCCACACCCAGGCTCTGTTCACCTGGGGCCTAGGATCCAACAGCCTCACACCCTCCCTTCTCCTGGCCACAGCCACCAGCATGGAGCTCTGGGACTACCAAGGATCTCCCCCAACAAGTGCTTTTGGCATCTCAAGGCAAGTGAACACGCGGAGGGAGAGTGGAAGGGTGAGGGGCGAGGCAGGCACCGACAGGAGTGGGGGGCAGAGTGGGAGAGGGTGAGGAAGGGGAAAGAAAGGAGACAATGTGGAGGAGGAGAGAGGGCCTGAGAGGGAGCCAGGGCAAAGGAAGGGGAGAAGGAAGACCGCAGAGTCGGTCACTGGGCACAGGGGCAGCCTCCCTCCTTCACCTCCAGGAGGGGGATGGAAAAGGCTCTCTGCTTGCCAGTCCAGCTTCCCAGGGTGACCCAGGCCCTTCCCAGGCCCTTCCCATGCTCTTACTCAAAAGCCCCCGAGCACAGCCATGATCAGGTACTCCTCAGGGCGACACTCCGTAACCACGCCCCAGCATCAGACCCCTTGTCACCTTCCAAACCCACGTGGCAGGAGCAACATTGTCAAAGACGCCGTCTTCCCAGTGCCCAAGCAGGAGCCACCTGGCACGTCCCCACCAACCCGAGAGACAGGAAAGGGACCCCTGGAGCAGGTTCTAGGCATTCTCCATCCTCCCCTTCCCAATCTGGCCTTGGGAGCCAGAACTGGGCCCAAGAGCCCGTCAGATCCCAGGCCGAGGTTATTGACTCCAAGAAGAGGAGCCAGAAAGAGGCCCGACTTAGCAGGTGGAAGTGACTCAAAAGGAAAAATAAAGAGAGAAATGTAGCAGTAATGACTCCCTGGAGTGCAGTTCGAATGGGAAGTGAGGGAGGAAGAGGAAACGGCAGGGAGATGGGCGGAGGAGAGGGGAAGGGCAGGTCCCGGGCTGCTGGCTGGCTGCCGCCATGCGTCCACGCGCAGAGGCTGAGGTGCAGGGAAGTCACTCCAGCACCGTCTGGCTTCCCGCTGTCACCGCTTTGCAGTGCGACCGCGAGCAAGGGGCCCGGGCGGGCAGACACTTACACACAGATGTCTTCTGGTTGTTGTCTTTGCTCGGCATCAGCTTCACGCCTCGGGACTTCAGCTCGATCTGCTTCTTGACTATAGAGGAAGGAAGACGGACAATGGTGTGAGCTGTCTGCTGAGGGCAGGGACAGGAGTCCCTCCAGAATGACCCCCTCTTAACAGCAGCTTGGGACACTGCAAGATGGGTCAAAGCCAGGAGCTCCTCTGCTCAGGAACAGGCACACACGAGGCATAGTGTTCAAGTGCAAGAGGGTCTCGGGCATGGAGAAAGCTGCTATAAGGGCTGGCCACCAGGGGGGAGGCAGAAAAAGTGGCAGGACTCCCGCCCGGTGGCTGCTGAAGGGGTCTGCGATTCTCCGAGTGGCTTCTCCAGCTATCTGAGATTCATCACTAGGACCGACTTCAGTCGGCTCCCAGCTGAGCTCACGAGCATCCGAGCATCTATGCACGAAGCTGTGTACTGCCCTCTGCACCTGCCTGTTTACGGGTTCTTGCCTGACCCATCCCTCATTTTTTTTTTTTTTTTTAACGGAAACATTTATTTGAGGGACAGAGAGAGAGAGAGAGAGGCCACTCCCATTTTCCTACTTGAACTTCCCAAATGCTTGGGGTGGCTTTGTGAGGGGCTAGAACCAGGAGCCAGGGACCCAACCCAGGTCTCCCGTGTGGGACATGGGAACATCACTACTTGAGCAGTCACCTGCTACCTCCCAGGGTTCGCATCACCAGGTACACTGGAATCGGGAGCTGGAGCTTGGGATCAAAACCAGGTACGTCTTAGCCACTAGACCGAAAGCCCACTCCATGCCCTGTCCAGTTTCTGAACCAGCCATGACCGGGAGGATAGATTGGGTTATGGGCCCAAGCTGTCACACTTTCCACTATCCACACCTTACAAAACATGATCGGGTAGTTCCTCCCATTATAGACCTGGAACATTTGGATGTGGCCATGTGTCTTTGAAAACACACAGGCCCCGTCATGCCAAAGGCTTGAAAAACACCTTCTAGATGGGGCTTGCCCTCTTACATCCCCAGCTTCACAAGTGAGAAGATTCACTTGGTCCCGGGAGGAGGAGACACATGTGGGGCCGAGCCAGTTGGCCCAGCAGAACACAGCCCATGTTTGCCAACCTATTGTATGGGCGGGGAAGCTGAGTCCTAAGGGTCACCAGGTGGGCCGGTGCCTGTCTCAGGTGGGACCCTGGGGGATTAAAGACAATGTTTACCCTCCATAATCCATCAGTTCACCCCAAAGCACAAAAATGTGCCAGTGCCAGAACTGTACAATCTCCACGGCCTGTCCTCCCTACCTGTCAATGTCCTTTGGTCTGACTTCCTCTGTTCCATTCCCCAAACCATGCTCCTGGATTCCAGAGACTTCACCCCATCTCAGGGTCTACGCCTTGGCGTGTCTGTGCAATTCCAGATCTGCTATGCTATCTTCCAGCTGACCCCTGCTCAGAGTGACACCCAGCAGTAGCAATCACAAGCGTGACCAGGCACTTCCTATGTGCCAGGCTCCGGTGCTTGGCGAGCTCTTTATTCAGCCAGCACCCTTGACTCCTCTCTGTCACATCCACACACAACCCAGTAGCAAATCCTCCCAAATATATCTCCAGGGCAGTCTCTTCCCAAAGCGTCCATGTGGTCCCCTCTCTGGTCTACACCTCCAGTACATCTGCCCTCGTTGCTGTGACCTCTGGCCTGCACCCCATGCTCCGGTGTAGATTGTTCTCAGTGCGAGAGCCGGAGGGGTGCCATTAGGACATAAACCGCACCTCTGCTCAGAGCTCTTAGCAGCAGCGTGGTTCTCCTGGAATAACAGCCGTCTTTAAAGGGCCCGCAAGGAGCAGCCTGCCTTGTCCATGACCCTTCTGGCCCTGTCTTTGACCTCCACCATCCTCTCCAGCCTCATACACCTCCTGATGCTCCTACAATGTGCCAGGCATATTGCTTCAGCCTGCAAGCAACCAGGAATGCCGTGCCCAAACATCTCATCCGTTTTTCTCTCGAAGCATCTGTGTCACTTCCTCACTGAGGCCTCCCCTGACTACTCTGTTAAGTCCACACCCCTAGCCCCATCTCCCTGCCCCTTTCCCTCCTTCATCTCCCAACTTCCCAATGTTTCCTGATTTTTGCCACCCCCACCCATGTAATGCGAGCTCTGTGGAGGCTGAGGTGCTTATCCTTTGCTTCATCCTTCAGATTCAGCCATCCCTCACTGAACTCTTCCTCTTGGGGTCCCAGTACTGGAGCAGGGAGCAGGGGAGTGCTATCTGTGACTGCTCCTTTGAGGTTGGCTCTGCAGAAAGGGCTCAGGGCAACTGGCCAAGCTGTAGCGGTGAAGCCAGAGTCTTCAGAGGCCGGAGGAAGGGGATGTGGGTGGGGACACAGCACCAATGCCATTGCCAGGGGCACCTGCTGCTGGGGTTTGCTCTGTAGCTGCTGTTGGGGGACAGTGAGATGCCCCTGGACATAAGGAGGGTTACTAGGAGGGAGCCCTGCTTCCTCTTCTGCAGAGGCATTGGAAAAACGTCTTCTGGCTTCTCTCCCCTCCATGGCCTCAGAAGGAAGCCCCTGGCTTCTCTGTCCAGCCTTTCACTCCTTCCTCCTGGGAAGAAAGGTCTCACCTGATGGGGCAGCGCTCGGTCCTCACGGGGATGCTTTCAGCAGGGGACTGCTTGCTCCCCCCAAGCAGAACTAACTTCCCTTCTTCCTCTTCCACTTCCTGCAACTGACACGGGAAGCGGCTGATCACAGTGATGGGACTGGAATGAGAAGCACCCTGAAAAACTCCTGGGGCCCCTTAATTTACATGTGGACCTTGTGACTGCTGGCTCCTGAGAGGCTGCATCACCCACGAAGGCACCACACGGCCATCAGATGCACAATGGAATCCACACAGAACCTTTGTCCTCCGCATGAGAAATGATGTCCCCAGGCTGAGAAATACAGGGCTCGCAGCTCTTGGGACAGGGGGTCCTCCTACCAACAGCACAGTCTTTACAAGATGTGGGAGGGGACTTCTTCCAAAGTCCATAGAACATGCATAAAAGAGAAGTTTATTGTGGTGCAAAAGAAAAAAAAGATGAAAATCCCCATACAATATAATTCTTTCTATAATATACATTTCCCCTAAACTTTCTGAAGACCCCTCAGATGCAAAGATTTCCAAATTTTTGCACCCAAATAAACTTCTTTTTTAATTCTGCTTTCCATGAGTTTTTTGAGATCTTTTGGCACATCCAGATCCGTCTGACCCTGACTCAGGCCTGGGGAAGGTGGAGCCTGTGGTTGGCCCACAACGAGCAGAAGCTGATAAACGGGTCATGAGACGTCCTTGGATGGGGGTAAGTTCTAGGCCACAGCCACATGTCAGCTTCCAGAAACCACCTGTAGATGCTAGGGCCTCAGTTTTGGGGCAACCCCCAGGAGGTGGACACAGCCTAACTGGGTTTTTAAACAGTCTGTCCAGGGAGGTGGAGAGGGACCATGAACTAGGGCACACTATGGGACACCAGCCAGCAAATGAGCTCACTGAGGAGCTAGCATGATAGACTTGGACAGGCCTGGGCATGAAGGCTCAGAGAACAAGGGCAGTGCTCCCAGTGGATCCCCAGAGTGTACCAGCAACAGCCCCCGTCAGAAAGGACAGTCACACGAAGCAGATGGGTGGAATCGCAAGAGCCTAGAGAACTTCGATGCGTTTGTTTGTGTTGTTTGTGTACTCATTCATCTGTGGAGTGTCTGCTAGACTTGTCCCAATAACGTTACACTGACACTCTTCTAAACAGAGGAGACTGTAGTAATCAATACAGTAGAGATAAACAGTGCCTGGGGCTGACCCTGTGGTTCCCGCCACATGTGAGTGCTTGCTCCTACCCCAGTGCACACACATGTGCACCTATCCAGGTGCACGTGCACATTCATGCATATGTGAACACATGGCCAGTCACGTACATAACATGTCACACACATGCACATGCTTTTTTTTTTTTTTTTTTACTTATAAGAACAAAGGCAAGATTCCCAAGAGACAAGTGCTGCCTCTAACTGGCTGATGAAAATCTCACTAGGTACATTCATCTCCTCCAAATGATAATGACTACAGGAGACTGCCAGTCTGCTCCATTCATCCTTTATATTCTGGTTAATTACAAGACATTTCCCCGCTGTTGTAAAGGTTAGCGGGACACATGGTACGCATTTAGCTAGAAGAATCTGGCAATACAAATGGTTCTCTAGTCTGCAGCATGAGTTATGGGACTGAGCTAGCGCGAGACAAGGACCTGTTAGGGCAGTGTCTTGAAGGCTCCAGGAGTCAAAAAGGGGATGGGTTATGCAGATTCTTTCCACCCCAGTAGATGCAGACTTCCCTCCTGAAGGGTGAGCTCTTCCGTTAATTTCGGTCTCTCCCTTCTCTCTCCCTGCCAAACTGGCTGTCCTGGTGGCTGAACCACCACAACACCCACTCCTTCACCAGATCCAAAGCACTCAGTCCCCGAAGTTTTCTCCAGTCTGCTCCTCCTTTCAAATTCGGAGGCCACTCCTGCCTAAGCTCTGCCTCTTGTTTGGATTTTGTTCATGGATCCATCCTACTCCAGTCCATCTTTTAAAAAGTTACATTGGGTCATGTTGTAAAACTGAAACTGACCTCCCCTTTTTCCTATTTGACAAATTCTTGGGTGTGCATCTTATATTCTGCCCCTCCCGGACCACCTGGTCACCTACTTTGCAGGCTTGCTTCAACTATCCACAGTCCTTTGCCTGACGAGGCTGGTGTGTGGCAGGCTCCTAAGCTCACTCAGATTTGTGACAAAGATATAAAGTTTGGTGCAGATGCCTAAGGCCTACTGCTTCTTGTAGATGCTACAGTCAGGCCTCTGCAGTCAAAGGAAAGAATGGTGACTTCTGGACAGATGGGGGGAGCCTCAGAGTAACGGCAGATGATGTGTGTGTTGCATGCTCAAGAGACTTACAGGATAATATAAAAGAATTGGCACTAGACTCGGTTAGGATGTTGCCAATACAGAAATGAAGAGGATGGGGTGGCACCACCACTGCTCCAGGACTGGCAATGCTCAATCAGCATGGGAGGCTTAGTGAGGATTAACCAAGATGTTAATCCAGGGAAACCGGGAAAGGTGCAATGTTGCATGTTGCTGCTGTAATCACTGGACTCAGGAAGCAGCCTAAATCCATGACAATCCCTGAAGAGATGGCTCAATTTGCCACACGCCTGCAAACGGAGACAGAAATCAGCAGCATCACTTCTGATGTAATCACTGAGGCTGGAAGACAGCATCGCAGCCAAGGACAGAGAGACACTGAATGATGAATTAGAACTGCAAGGCACGGGGTCTGACCGGGCTTAGGTCTCTCACTACTTGAACACATCAGGAGTTCAGAAGGGTGAACTGCAGGATGCACAGGATTTCTGGTGTCCACTCTGTTGCACCCACTCTTGACACTGCCAGTACCCACAGGTGTGTGGTCATAATTGCTGAAGATGCTCTCACCGTGCTCATTTTGAATACGATAAGAGCTGGTATTCAGATTACAGCAGTCAAAGCCCCAGGTTTCGGTGACATAGAAAGAAGCAACAAAAGCTACTGCTGCTAGGCCGGCGCCGTGGCTCACTAGGCTTATCCTCCGCCTTGCGGCGCCAGCACACCGGGTTCTAGTCCTGGTCGGGGTGCCGGATTCTGTCCCCGTTGCCCCTCTTCCAGGCCAGCTATCTGCTGTGGCCAGGGAGTGCAGTGGAGGATGGCCCAGGTTCTTGGGCCCTGTACTCGCATGGGAGACCAGGTTAAGCACCTGGCTCCTGCCATAGGATCAGCGTGGTGCACCGGCTGCAGCGCACCGGCTGCGGCGGCCATTGGAGGGTGAACCAACGGCAAAGGAAGACCTTTCTCTCTGTCTCTCTCTCTCACTGTCCACTCTGCCTGTCAAAAAAAAAAAAAAAAGCTATTGCTGCTGACGGTCGATCAGACATCTAGAAAAGAGAGCTGGGCCCTAAATCCTGAAGATATTCCACTTCATTCCTTAGGACAAGGTGGAGAGGTCACTGCGACCAAAGATGACATCATGTTCTTTCAGGAAAAGGTGAAAGACTTCAACATATGCAAGGAATCCTTTGAGCAGTTAGGTCCTACTACTAGTGTCTATGAAAAAGCAAAGTGAACATCTGGCAAACTTCAGATGGAGTAGCTGTGCTGGAGATTTATGGGGCAAGCGACAGAGCAGGGCAAGCAGAGGAGCCGTCACTGCTGGGCTGGGTGCCGCGGGATCTGCTAGGGAACACAGCCCCCGCGTGCTCTGCTTTGGCCCCTCTCAGCCTCGGATTCACAGCCCCAGCTCCTGGAGAGCTAACAATCGGCACAGAAATAATTAAAAGCATACTCAAAATTCTGGCAATAGTCACTGCTAAGGGTGCAGGTACTGAAGGATCACTGAGGGTTGAGAAAATTATGCAGAGCTGGTTATGCACCAAGCCCAGGGAGTTTTTGAATCAGCCTAACAGTAAAAACTGCTTTGTTGGCTGCTGGTGTTGGTGTGGCTTCCTGGTCAACCCTAGCAGAACTGGTGGCCTCTGGAAGCAAGGCTCTTGCATGGTGGAGGGGAGGGAGTGTGCGTGTGTGGTGGGGGGAGTGGGGATGTGTTCTGTATCCCGGAATGGTGCGTGGCCCTTGCTAATGAACGGCTTCCTTAATGGTTTCAGAGAGTTCAGCTGCAGAAAATGACTGGCGGAAGATGCTTAAGGGGATCGCTACATCCGTCACTTATTGGTTTCAGTTGCCTGTACAGTGCTGTTTTCTCTACCTGGAAATCCACCCCTCCACTTCCCCCAGCTTCTCCGTCTTGCTAACTGGTGATAATAGCTAGCTAGGGCCTCACTCGAATGTCACTGCCTCTCTCTGGCTGTCTCTACATCTCTCAGGAAGAATTCACGGCTCTCTCAAGACTATTTGGATCTCTGCTGCTGCTACCCTTATTACTCTGCAATTTTGTTCTCCCAGCTATTGCTCTGTGAGCTCCTCCACGTGCATCCTGGGACAGACAGAGTCATACAGCCTGAGGGTTCTTCACAACAGTCTGATGACTGAATGAGTGAATGGCCAACTATCAGAAGAATGCACACTTTAAATCTGCTTCCTGGCAAAAGGAGTGAGTTACACTTGAGACCTTGTTGGGGAAGGGATGTTGTATTTTGTGTCAGGCATCGGTAAGAGCTCAGCTTTGTGGGCACCTGGCCCTGGGCTCCTGAGCCAGGTAGCAGCAGCCCTGTAATTGGTGCAAAGGCCCCTGGAGGCCTGGAACCTGTAAATGAGGCTGGAAAGAGCTTGGCAGCTCAGCAGGCCAACAAGAATAGGACAAAAGAGTCAGAGCTTGGGCCATGGGACGCCAGAGGCATTTTCACTGTGGCCTGCGCTGGTGGGGAAGGCACAAGCAAGAAAGAACACAATGTGTTCCTGCAGAAAACAGAAGCCTCTGTTGATGCTATAAAAAGCCTTGAGCATAGTGTACATGCAAAGTGTCTTCAAGTGGGTAAGTCATTCAGCAGAACACCGAGACTCAGAGCAGGACATCTAGAGAGCCAGGGAAGACTGCTTTTCACGGTGGTGTAGCTTCCAGATCTCAGGCCCTAGGATTGACTTGGCAAGACAGGCAGTGAGAGGGACAGCAGGGCCTTGCTGGGATTTGGCTGAAGGGAAGGCAGCCACCAGATGATGATCATGAGGTTCGAGCAGGGGGCAAAGGCAGGTGTCTGGGCAGGAGCCAGAGCCACAGCCCTCTCCCTCTCCTTGCTTAAGGTTTCAACATTTAACAGGGAGTCGAGGACACTGGTGGGCTATAGGGTCGAGGGTTCCATTTCCCAAGCACTGACCATGCACCAGGTATTTTTATCAGGATCTCCATGACTTTCCAAAAACATCTACATAGGAGAAGGTTAACAGTGGGCGGGGCTCGTCCTCCCCACCCAGAAGTCCCCTCAGGAGCTGTGATGATAGTTAACCATTGGGTGCATCAGGGAGGTGCTTCTCCCCAGCATTCCTGGTAGGCTTGACAACCCCAAAAAGCAAGTAACACCCTTAGAAGGATGAAGATATTCCTTGACTAGAGGCAACTAGGGACGGATCACACAACCTCCATGGCTGTAGCTCAGGGTTAGGGAACAGCCAGCCCACAGGCCATTTAAGGACCACAGACCCATTTGGCAATGGCAGGTGGGACTTGAAACTCAATGAGACAAACGCAGCTCATTTGCTAAGTGATCATGTTGTGTGGTCCGCGAATCGTGTCGTAAGTACCCAAATGGCACTTGGTAGAAAAAAAAGGTCTAGCTTAAGAAACTTCAGGCCTGTGTTAGACAAACACTTCAGCTTCAGGAATCTCACATTTCAACCAACTCTTAGGTCAATACCCACTGCACAAAATCGGGCGAAGAGGGACTGCTCCGGCACACGTGGAGGTGGAAACTGGAGGCTGTTCACCCTAATTCCAACTAAAACCCCTAAATTACAACTGGAATGAGACAGGGTACAATGTACTATGTTGCATGTTCATTTTTCTTTTTTAATTTGGTTTTTTTGTTCCCCTAGGGGAAAACGCCCATCAATACAATGAGGCACTGGCAATTATTAGCTCTGAAGCCACATAAATCACTCAGCCCCCATCCAACCAGCTGCTGGCTGAATCATCTGGTCTCCAAGGAACTCACTTGGAAAACCACTCTTTGGTTCCATCATCTCATGTTAAACATGGGGAAAGGGAATGGTGGTCTCAGCTTCTACTCTGGCCTGAACCTTTGACACCTGTCTCTAGCCTCGACTCTTCTGCCCTGAGCTACAGGCCCACAGAGTAGCCAACTGCCTGCCGGAGGGGCCCCCCAGTGCCCCAGAATCCATCTCTCTCTGTGCCCAGCCCATCCTGGCTAGTATGTGCATAGTATCCCTCTTCTTCTCAGTCAAGCTAGAAGTCTAAGCTTCCTCCTGGACTCCTCCCTCTCCTCTCCCCAAGCCCCTCCCACTCCCACCACATCTAAGCAACCCTGAGTCTGGTGGGGTTCACCTTGTAAGTCTCTCCTCTTGGCTGTCTCCTCTTCTCCAGTTCTTCTCCCGCTTCCTAAACCCTGGCGATGGCCACTGGATTCTCAAAGCTTCCTAACTGAGCACCCTATCGTCATTCTTGAGCACAGCCCTTTCTGAAATAAAATGTGGTCACGTCTCTCCTCTTGCTCAACACTGCTGGTCACCTCGCATGGGTGACCCACAGAAGCAGGCCTGTCCTTACTGAGCTGTCAAGGGACTCAACCCTGCCCCGGCAGCGCTTACGCAGCCGTAGATGAGGCACAGGTGAATGTGTGTGCTTGTGTTCTAATAAACCTTTATTTATGGACACTGAAATGTGAATTTCATACAATTTTCCTGGGTCGCGAAATATTATTGCTCGATTTCTTTTTCTTCAAGCCTTTTAAGATGTAAACCCATCCTTCGTTTGGGAGGGGGAGGGCTGGAACTGGCCTGGGAGTCGTGCTCTTGACGCGCGTAAATATTTGTGGTTCCTTAGACTTAATCATTTCACACTTTCTTGACTTTGCTCGGCCCGGGAGGCTTGGTCCTGTTGTCTGTCTGGCACCTCTGAGACCCACACTCGAGTCACAGCTTCTCTCACGCTTGCTCTTTCCCTCTCTGGCTTTCCTTAAGTCCTTCCAGCAAAACTAATGGCCCCTTTACCTCTAGTCCTAGAACTTTTACTCAGGCCCCAATTACAGCTCTTCTCACGCTGTATAGAAGTTATAAATTCATGTGTGTGCCTCTTTAACTGGTTCTCCCTGACAGCAGAGATTGGCCTGGGAGTGTTCACCCTTCTATGCTGTCCCATAGTAACGCCACACCAAAGTTGGAGGCGGAGCCCAGCCAGAGCGCTGACTTCCTGTCCATCAAACCGTGTCTGGCCAAGAACACCCCTAAATTCGAACTGGAATGAGACAGGGTAGAATGTGCTATGTTGCATGTTGTTTTTTCTTTTTTAATTTGTTTTTCTGTTCCCCTGGGGAAAACGCCCATCAATACAATGAGGCACTGGCAATTATTAGTTCTGAAGCCACATAAATCACTCAAGTCTCGAAGGCGTCCAACCTGAGCGTGCGTGAAACGGATGCCACGGGGACGATTCTCCACCTGCCCTTCCAGGTCATTCTCCGAGCTTCTGTGCCCTACTCTGTGCCCCAGAAGGCTGACCTCTGTGGGTTGCTCAAGAGTGAGGAGACCTGTGGGTAACACCAGGCAGCCTTTCTGAGCACAGAACAGCAAAGCGGGGCCTCTCTTTCCCCCACTTCTGGCTGGTGGGCACACAGGGACTGGAGGGAGAGCCCAGCTTCTGACCCTCGGGGCCTCCTCCTCCTGCTCTGGCTGCTGCTCCCTGGCCCCTTTCTCCTGCTCTGTGGGTTGGCAGGAGCCCTTTAGGACTGCCTGGGTGCCTCTCTTCCATGGCTCCAGCTCTTGCTCCTTCACCCCTGGAGATTTAAAGCCTCGTGCTGGCAAAGGCCAAGCTGCTCTTTCACTCCTGTGGCCCTGGCCATCCCCATGGGTTCCTTGAAGCCCAGCCTTACCTCTGTAAATGGTCCCTTCACTAAAGCCCCTTTGGTTCAAGCCATGAGGCATCCTGGCCACCAGGTGCATAGTGCTGGGGCTGAGGACCCCTGCTTCATGCGGCCACCAACCAAGTCACTAAATGACCCACGTTCTATCCTGCCCATGCACCCTTTATCTGGAGAACACTAGAAAAAGGAGGTTCTGGGGGGTGGGGTGGGGAGAATCACTTATTAACACAATCACGGTAATGAAGCCGCCCAGATGAACAGTTCTGAGGTTCAAATCCTGGTTCCACCATGCTCTGAACGAGACCGTAAGCCTGCTCAGAACTCTGATTCC
Organism: Sylvilagus floridanus; assembly: GCA_949820135.1. NCBI lineage: Eukaryota > Metazoa > Chordata > Mammalia > Lagomorpha > Leporidae > Sylvilagus > Sylvilagus floridanus. The sequence goes on from OX463225.1 coordinate 25,080,878, forward strand.
CTTCTCCCATCTGTGAAATGGGCTCCTAACTATACCTGCTTCACACAATCGCAGTCAGGATTGAGCAAAGCCACCAGGGCTGAGTGTCTGCCCCTTAGAAAGGCCCCCTGAAACGCTGGCACACACTGACCCATAGAAGCCTGCCCAGGCTGTGTGAAAGGAGACCGGTACACACAACCAAACCTGTGACTGCAGGCTGTTCCCTGCTACAGGTCTGTGAAATTAATGTAAAGGTGGAAACTGGCGTTAAAGCAAAAGGAAAAAGATGTTTTCAGGGCGCATCGCCGAGTGAGTCAGGGCTGACACCACTCGGTGACATTTCGTTTTCATTCTATAGATGCAGGTGTGTGCAGGGTTCTGATGGAAAATGTAAGTTTTCTCTCCACACTGGGCTGAGATGAACAAAACAAAGTGTAAAAGTTACTGGTCAAGCAGGGAAAGGCAGATACTCAAAGCCCAGTAACAGGAGGCCTGCGATACTGCAGATATGCTAGCCTGTTCTGGCATCAACATTTACAGGCTGTGTGATCTTGGGCTAGTACACAACCTTTCTGAGCCACAGATGAAAAAAACAGGAACACACATGCACGCCCTGCACTACGGAGAGGGATGCATGGAGCAGCAATCACACCCAGCCCCGGGCCTGGTGCACAGCAGGCATGCAGTCCATGTGTGATTTAGGGACTGCGTGAGCTGAGGTCTTGCTACCTCCTGTCTGGCTCCAAACCTCAACCTAGGATGGGGACAACTGGGCTCGAACTGTTAGAAACACCCAGCACTTATGTAATCAGGTGGGACGGACACACTCAGCTGTGCACTTCTGTCTCGGAAAACACAACAGAAGAATTCAGACAGGTGCTTCACTCACACGAAGGAGGCCCAACCTCAACGGCCAGAAACCATCTCCAGGAAAGTTCTCAGCGTGAGAACCTTGGGCAAGTCGGTCTCTTGTTTATTTCATAGACATTCCGCACGTGTGTGCTACCCACGGCTAAGTAACTGAGGCCATTTACAGACGGTTCAGACCTAGGAGGTTATTGCCTCTGCCCCTAGAACTGCTTTCTCCCCGGGCTCCGCCCAGAGAGCCTGGCCCAGGCAACTCAAAGAGGGGATCCACTTTGACCAGCTGACGCTTGGCCTCAGAGCTAGTGCCTCATAAACATAGGGTCTTAGACTTAATGAGTGCACAACATAAGTTCATGGTCAGTCCCTTAAAACCCACACAGATCTGAGCTCTGTAATGGTCAAAGGCTTAATGAGCACATTAGGAAGCAATCCTTGGTGTTTATCAATGTTGAGTACTTTGAATGAGAAGGAACATCCTCCTCCACTCCCACGCATCCCTGGATTTTGGGGATCTCCTCCAGCTGCAGAGAGCTCCGCCCTTCTGGCGAGCCCACTCCCACTAACGGATGGCTCCCGGCTGAGGCAAGTGTTCATCACAGGAGCAGAAATTGCTCACCTGCTAGCCCCACCTGCCACTCCTGGTCTGAGCCCTTTCCACCAGCCAGCTCTCCCCTACTGCAGCATCTAAACTCTGAGGGGCCCTAAAGTGACTCTGCCTATGTCTGTAATGCATTTGGGGTCCAGATGAAATGGAAAGAGCTGACGTGTGGGCTGCTTTTCCAGTTTGTGCAGTTAAAAAGGTAGGATCCGGCCTCAAAAGACAGAAGTCTGGGGGGCCAGCGCTGTGGTGTAGCTGGTAAAGTTGCTGCCTGCAGTGCCGGCATCCCATATGGGCACCGATTCGAGTCCTAGCTGCTCCATTTCTGATCCAGCTCTCTGCTATAGCCTAGGAAAGCAGTGGAAGATGGCCCCAGTATTTGGGCCCCTGCACCCACATGAGAGGCCCAGACAAAGCTCCTGGCTCCTGGCTTTGGATAGGCCCAGCTCCAGATGTTGCGGCCATTTGGGGAGCGAACCAGAGGATGGAGGATTTCTCTCTCTCTCTCTACCTCTGCCTCTCTGTAACTCTGCCTTTCAAATAAATAATTTTTTTAAAGGCAGTAGTTTTGATGGCTTTGTGAAACTGGCATCATTTATCTGAGCCTTGGCTTCCTTGTCCATAAAATGGGGGTGGTGACACTATTGATCTTGCAAGGTTACAATAAAGATGAAATGAGATGAGGCTCACCGAGCGCCTAGCACTGTTCCTGGCTCTTAGAAGGCAGTGCAGGCTGCATGATCCAAGAAATGTCACTTCCCGAGGCCAGAATTGTGGTGCAGGGGGTTAAGCCACTGCCAGCAACACCAGCACACAATACTGGAGTACCGGTTTGAGTCCCAGCTGCTCTGCTTCTGATCCACCTCCCTGCTAATGCAATTGAGAAGGCAGCAGATGATGACTCAAATGCTGTGCCTCTGCCACCCTCGTGGGAGACCCAGATGGAGTTCCAGGCTCCTGGCTTCCACCTGGCCCAGCTCCAGACATTGTGGCCATTTGAAGAGTGAACCAACAGATGGAAGATTGCTCTTTCTCTCTTTCTTCCTCTCCGTCACTCTGCCATTCAAATAAATAAGTAAATCTTTCTAAGAAGTCACTTCTTGGTGCCAAAGGCCACAAAGGCAGATGCAGAGAAGCAGAGAGGAACAGACAACAAAGGCAAGGGAGCCGTGAACTGCACCAGAGCCAGTCTGGGCCAGGATGCATGCTCTGGGGTTGTGTCTGCCGGCCCCCGAGGCAGCCCGGCAGTCCAGGGCGCCACCTACCTTGGTACTGGGCGCTGAAGCCGCGCTGCCGGTGGTTGCCGTCCGACGTGAAATGTAGCCGCAGCCAGTTCTTGCTGCTGATGACTGGGGCTGGGAGGCTGGCTCCAGTGAACCTGTGGGGACAGAAAACAGGGGAGTCAGGGCCCAGAGCCAGGGAAGAAGGGGCCCAGGCACCCAGAAGGCTCTCCACCTCCCACCCAGTCCAGCCCTGGAGCAGGGCAGGGGGGCTCTGCTGCTCCTGCCACCTCCAGTGGTCTGGGGTCCGAGCTGCCCGGATGCACACCCAGGGCCTCATCCCACTGCTGGGTTTCTCTGAGATGCTGTGAGGAGGGGCCTGAGTCTTTAGCCTGGAGCAGAGGTGAAACACCCCCTACTCATTCCGCTCCTTTTCTACTTCCTAGGTCTTTGGCTTTTTTTTTTTTTTTTAAGATTTATTTAAAGAACAGAGTAACAGAAAAAGGGAGATAGAGAGAGAGAGCTTCTATTTGCATTCCCCAAATGGCTTTAATGGCTGGGTCTGGGTCAGGGCTATGCTGAAGCCAGAAACGCCCACCACCTGCTATGTGGGTGGCAGGAGCCCAATCACTTGGGCAATCTCCCGCTGCTTTCCCAGGTACATCAGCAGGGAGCTGGACTGGAAGTGGAGCAGCCGGGACTCAAACCAACGCTGGCATGGCAAGTGGTGGCTTAACCCACTGTGCCACAATGCCAGCCCCTGTCTTCACCTTCTCTGTTCAGAAGAGATCCACGTGCACCCCTTCTCCTGCACTATCCATGCCACCTGAGACACCTTCCGGAAGCTCCTTTCTAGGATTACACTGTGATGTGTCCCCCTTGACACTCACCCTAGAGTTTAATTTCCACTGCAAGGTATGAAGAAGGCGGAACAGTAAGGAGACTCTGGGCTTTGGAGGTAGAGCCTTAGGGCTGTGATTCGGCTTAGAGAATTAGATTGTTGGGGTGGGGCTGCCGTGACTGGATGTTGATGGCTTTATAAGAAGGGAGAGACTGTAGCCAGCGCGGTGGTGCACTAAGTTAATCCTCAGCCTGTAGTGCCGGCATCCCATATGGGTGCCGGGTTCTAGTCCTGGTTGCTCCTCTTCCAGTCCAGCTCTCTGCTGTGGCCCAAGAAGGCAGTGGAGGATGGCCCAGGTGCTTGGGCCCTGCACCCGCATGGGAGACCAGGAGGAAGCACCTGGCTCCTGGCTTTGGATCGGCACAGCGCCGGCTGTAGTGGCCATTTGGGGAGTGAACCAACGGAAGGAAGACCTTTCTCTCTGTCTCTCTCACTATCTGTAACTCTACCTGTCTAATAAATAAATAAATAAAAAGAAGGGAGACAGAGACCAGAGGACACACACACACCTCTCTCTCTCATAACACACACCCCACCTGGATTGTGCTAGCAAGAAGGTCCCTTGAGCAGGACTCTAAGCCAAAAGAAACTTTTTTCTATATGTCGTCTCATCTATGTGTTAACTGCAACAGAAAATGGACTAAGAGACCCCTATGATATCACATCACCATGAAATCTCTTCTTACTCTTAGAGATGGAGACCAAGAGAGACAGAGAGACAGAAACAGAGAGAGGTCTTCCATCTGCTGGTTCACTCCCCAAATGGCCACAACAGCCAGACCTGGGCCAGGCTAAAGCCAAGAGCCTGGTACTCCATCCGGGTCTCCCACATGGGTAACAAGGAGCCCAAGCACTTGTGCCTTTTCCGCTGCCTTCCCAGGCACATTTGCAGGGAGCTGATTGGAAGAGGAACAGCAGGGACTCGGACCGGCACTCATACCGGATGCTGGCATTGCAGATGGCGGCTTAACCTGCTGAGTCATGACACCGGCCCCCCTCCTTGGCTTTGAAGCCACACAGATCTGGGTTCAGACCCAGACTTACCAGAGAACAAAACTGTTCCTGAGAGTCTGTGGGAGTCAATGGGAACCCCGGTGGGCACAGCTCCAGCCCAGTACTGACCCATACTAGTTCAGTAAACATAGTTCTCCTTCCTCTTTCAGAGTGATGCTATAGCATTTTATTCAGATTATGAATCAGTCCTCCTGGCATGTGTCTCCCTAGAGGGGGCAAGGGAGGCCAGTGGTAAGGAAGCCTGCGCCCTGCAGGTGACCCTGTCTGCGAAATGGGGACGATGCTAATGGCTCCCTTAGAGGGCTGCAAGGGCTAGGTGAGATAATCCACCCAGAAGCCCTCAGCCGCGTCCCGGGCAATGGCAGCCTCTGCTTTATTCTGGATCCTGGCTCCCAACCCCCAACATGACACTTGTGCAGAGTGGGCGTTGTCAGGGATGCAGCAGGAGACAGCAGGCACAGCCATAAGAGGAGGAGCCCCAGTGTTGTGACACCAAGCTATGGCAAGGCGGGCTGTAGGGAGAACTCCAGGGAGGGGGCAGCAGCCTGGGACCGGGAATGGGGGGGGGGCTCCTTAGCTCACTGCCATGCTCCACTGTGGGGTGGCAAGGCGAGGGAGTGGTTATCTGCAAACAGACGGCGGTATGAAAAAGCCAGCCTCCAGGGGCTGTAGCCGTCTGTGAGAATCCCAAGGCAGAGAACGAGCAATGACGATCCAGAACTCACTCCCCTCGAACCCCTCCTCCAGTCTCCTGCCGATGCCCCCGCTGATCCAGCCCCACTGTGAGCCAGAGGCATGGGAGCATCCTGGTGCTGCCCCCGAAGGGTGAGTCTCCCCAGGCCCGGGGCAGGGAGACCTGGAGGCCCCCACGGAGGAGACCAGGCTGAAAACGCCTCCATAAATATGCATTAAACACGGGAAGCAGCCGAGGAGGAGTCACACCCTAGGAAACTGAATTTTTACTATAATAAAAATGCTGACACACACCAAACTCCTGGAATATAAGCCATACTCGTATGGTAAAAACTATTATAAAAACCAATTACTGCATTTCGCCAGGTCCCATTTAAAATAGTTTATTATAAGGTGAGTCATTTAAGTGTTCCAAGGAGCCACAAATTGTATTGTGGACTTCTTATCCCCCAGGCCAAATTCAATTCTATCTCATTGACAAAACCTGGAGGCTATTTACATAAGGGAAGTGGACACGGGGAGAATTTACCTGAATAATTCAGACCAGGGCTCTCCATCCCAACACGGAAGGACCGCAGGGCTCGAAGTCCCAGGAGCAGGACGGGGTGAGGGCTCAAGGCTGAGCCCGGAAGTCGCTGAGAGCCCCTGGGCGGGACTTCCGGGGTTGGCCTTGCCGCAGTGGCTTCTGGGGGGCCCGTCCCACCCCGCGCCCCGGCTTCCAGCCGCAGCAGGAGCTCCGAGCTTTGCTCAACGCCCAGTTGCTGGGTCTCTGGGCGTCTCTGCGGGCCCTGCCCCTGCGGGCATGCGCACTGCAGAGCGGGTGTGGGGGTCTGAGGCGGCAGGGTCCCCTCAGAGTCCTCAGCGCCCTCTGATGAAGGCGACGACTGCCATTGCCGGCAGCCACGCGGAGGGCCCTGGGTCCGAGCTTGTCCGCTGTGTGTGCGCCCGGCCGCGGCTATCACCATGCTCTGCGCGGGCCTAGGCTTGGGCCAGGGAAACAGAGCAGCGGCTCCCCAGGCTGGGGCCCGAGGCGAACACGGGGGCCTTGGGGCTGGTGGACGTGCTCTGGGTCTCCCATGAGCTGTGACCACGTGGGATGGGCTCCTTTGTCAAAGCAACGAACTGTCCATTTGAAACACAGACTCTCATTTTATCTACGTTATGCCTTACAAAACCAACCCCCAGTGGTCCCGGCCCTTAGAGGGAAAGACTTTATCGTGACCCAAGATGCCTTCAGAAACAGTGCACGTCACCTCCTCCACCCCCTCCTCACCTCCAGGTGCTTCGCACTCCGGCCACATGGGTCTCCTTGTTCAAAGCTGGTCAGGTCTGCTCCTGCCTCAGGGCCTTTGCACAGGACATTCCCGCTGCCTGCTAGGCTGGCTCTTCTCCCAGACCTCTGCCTGGCTGGCTTCTTTGATCAACTGTCACTTGCTCATCAAAACCTTCCTAGTCTGAGTCTGCTGCCTGTCCATCCTGAGTGTACCCCCGCCGGCCCCCAGTGCACACACACACACTGATGTTCTGTCAAACAGGAGAGCAACCGTGTCCTGGAACACACAGCTCCTCGGTGGCTCCCTGCCTATTTCACTTCCGCTCTTTATGCCCTTGGTGGTCGCACCGTGAGGCTGCACAGAGAAGCAGAGAACCTCACTCAGGGGCACACAGCTCTTGAAGGGCAGAGGTGGGATTCAAACCCAACCCACCGCGTTCACAGCCCATGTTCTGAGCCACTGCACTGACAGACACACGCATGTACACGCACGCTGAAGGAAGGCAGCAGCTGCGGCCGGCTCCCATTCTGATCCAGCTCGTCTCCCTCCCCCTGCTTCCACCCCCAGCATCCTCTTTAATTTTGCTTCCTCTTACAATCATAATTAAAGGAGAGAAACACAAAGAGAGAGGCTCCCCTCTGAACCTTTCTGTCCACATTAACTTCACTCTGGGGGGCTTGGGGAATTCCAAGTTCACCCAGTAAATTGCTATTGCAGTACAACATAAAATGTGTTTAAGCAATTACTCTTTTTTCCTCCTTCTTTTTGGTAAATTGACTTCCGTTAAATGGGGCTTCATTAATGGAATCTGACTTAGAATAAAAACATCACTGCCTTTAATGCATGTGGTTGATGATGGAAAAAGTGGCTTTGAGGCCCTCTGTGGAAGGCTCTGGAGCCTTCCCTTGGTCACAGGAGAGCTTCGGGCAGCCTTCGTGGAGAGCGCTGCTTCCTAGAAGCTGCTCGCGCGGTCAGGACACTGGGGCGTCCACAGGCAGCCCCCACAACTGGACAGCAGTGACTCTTGAGGAATCTCCCCTGATGGTAAGCCGAGGAGGAGGGGGAGTGTCAGGAGAGCTTGGTTTAGTAAATCCCAGAATCCCTAAAATCCAACATCCTCAGGATAATTTCCATTCATCCACTCACCAAGCTCATGGGGGCCGCTCCCACTGTGGTGCCCCCAAAGTGGGCCGTCCCACACAGCCTGTAAGCTGTCCCGTGCTGCTGCACCGTCTCCTCCTCCATGCAGCCCCGCTCCGTCTCGGTTAACAGCATCTGGCTCCCATGCTCCCAGAGCACCTCCTGAGAGGGTTCTATATTTTTAGAAAATTTTTACTTATTTATTTGAGAGGCAGAGTCTCAGACAGAGGGAGAGATGGAGAGAGAGGTCTTCCATCTGCTGGTTCACTCCCCAGATGGCCGCAACGGCAGGAGCTGGGTCAATCTGAAGCCAGAAGCCAGGAGCTTCTTCCTGGTCTCCCACATGGGTGGCAGGGGCCTAGCACTTGGGCCTTCTTCTGCTACTTTCCCAGGCCATAGCAGAGAGCTGGATTGGATGAGGAGCAGCTGGGACATGAAACAACACCCATGTGGTATGCCAGCGCTGCATATGGAGGCTTAGCCCACTACACCACAGCCCCAGCCCCAGAGTGTTCTCTCTTAAAGAAGCCGTGTCCATGGCCTAGGTCTGATCCAGGCATGAAGCCTTTCTGAATCCCAGTTCCCAACATAAAGCATCTCACCATCACCAAGGCTGGCCTGGGAGAATGTAGAGTAGGGGTGGTGCCCACTGTCTTATCCCCTCCCAAGCTCTCTTCCCTTGTCACCTGCCACCTGCTCTCCCTCCTGGCATAGAGGATACTAGAATGTGACCAGGGAATCTGCTTTTGGAGATGTCTTGGCCAGTGGCCGGCTAAGGGTACCAAGGCCACTGTTGGGTGCCCCAGCCCTACCCAAGCTCCTGCTATCTTAGAAGTGAAACTTTACTCACAGCCCTGATGCCCAGTCTCATCACAGATGCTTCCCATAATCTGTTTCTCATTAGTCAAATTCCTAGGAATCTTGTTATATTAAGATAAACCCTTTTCTCAAGACAATTCCATGAGTTACACATTTTCCAGGAACTGGGTACGTGCCTGGAAAATGCAAGTCTCCGCTGGACATGGGCACCCCTGCCATCTCCACTTTGTCTTTGCAAAGCGGCCCCCTGGCCTTCCCCGGCTCTGTCTCATGGAGGTGTCTGTCCACTCCACTCGTGCAGGCAGCTGTGAGCCACACTACACAGATTCCACTCTCAGTCACCTGCTATGTGTTGGGGTTGCTTACTGGGGCTCTGAACAAACTATGCTTCTCCCTAATCATTCCTGTACCTTAAGGCGCCTTCTCCTCACAATCTGTCACATCTCAGCTCACATCCTCCCTGGGCCCCCACGGCCAGTTTTGGCCAAGACCTCATCATCTTCCACGTGAACTGCAGCCGCAGCCCCTGACCTGCCCTCTGCCTCCAGTCTATCTCCCGTATTCAGCAGGGGTATTGATTAAGTTCCCGCCACGCTGGAAAACCAGCCGCCAAGGGTGAGTCCAGTGACCCCAAAATCAAGTTCGAACTTTTTAATGCCTTCCCACTCTGGTGACATTGACTTTGAACACCAGCAACAGAGTGGCTGATGCCTGCCGGAGCCTCACAAGCATTCACACGTGTCCATGGTTTTGCATATGCTGTCCCCTCTATCTGGAGTGCCCTTCGCTGATGCCCCACCTGGCTGCCAGGGGAAGTATCACTGAGGCCAGAAGTCCAACTCTGTGTCCCCTTTCCTCCCACTCTCCCTGTCTCCTTCCACCATGATGGACATATCAAGATGGACTTGACCATCTTCCCATCTCATGGAAAGCAAGCCCCATGAGAGGCCGACCAGGGCTCTGTCTCGGTGTCTCCAATGACACAGCACAGTGCCGGGCACTCAAAGCTCCATAGCACAAGCCTGCCTGTGGTGCCGATAATGGCTCACTGAGTCACAGCCATCCCCATCCATTCATTTCCAACTGTCTACGACTGCTTCCACACTACACTAGCACAGCTGAGTAGCGGTGCCAGGGAATAACAGCTTGCAAAGCTAAAAATATTTATTTCCTGGCCTTTTACAGAAAAAAAAAAAAGTTGGTTGACCCTCTACCATAGAAACCTCACAGATGATGCAGTTAGATTGGAAATTAAAATTTAATTTCCAAGTACCGAATCATGAAAGGGCATATGCATAGGTTAAACACTGCAGTAGAATGTAAAATACATCAGTGGCCATTTGTTTGCCACTCAATTTAAGGCAAAACCAGGCCAGGGCCCTTCCTTGGACCATGGGTCTGGTGGTCACATGGTCTGTCTCATATAAACTATGACCCCAATGCATCATTGTTGTCTGCAGCTCATCCAGCCAAAAGATACATATGAGGCACCCACTGTGCGCCCGTCATTGTGTGGGGCACTGGGGATGCTTCTGCCCTACTCCCACCTCCATGGAATTGCCCAGTGGGTGGGTACAGTGGTCTCACTCACATACACACCTCCTCTTTAGGAAGCAGTTCTTTTGAAGAGACTCTCCTTTATGGAGTCATTCCAAAGCATTCAATTTCGTTGCCATAGCTGAGAGTATATTTCCTTTCACACTCATATTTCATCAGTTTATGTGATGTTTAATTTAAATCACATAATTACAATAACAAGTATGACTGGCACTGAGAGAGCTGGCAACAAACCCAATTGATTCTCAGAAAGTGCAAGACTCAGCTGGGGGGAGCGGGAGCGCATAGGCGTTGAGGATGGGGGTGGGAGACAGTTTGCTGGCAGCAGGTACTCAGGGTGCCGTGGGCACCAGACAGGAAGATCTGCTGATGCCATGGGAGCCCCAGTGAACCCAAGAGGTCGCTTGGCAGGAGATGGGCTCACACACTTTTATCATACGTGTTTGGGAATGAATGAATAAATGAATGAAAAAACCAATGGCGCCACCGGCTTTCAGTGATGAGGCATCTTTGTCAGTTACGTCCCTTCTGCTCTCAGGAGTGGGGACCAGCCCATCTCAGAATCGCTGAGAAGGACTCCAGACATCATCTAGGTCTAACCTCAGCCACAGCACTCTTTTTTTTTTTATGATTTATTTGAAAGGCAGAGTTGGAGAGAAAGGGAGAAGGCAGGGAGGGAGGAATAGAGGAGAGAGAGAGTTTTCTATCTACTGGTTCACTCCCCCTAATCGTTACAAAGGCAGTGGACTGGGCCAGACTGAAGCCAGGAGCCTGGAACTCCATCAGGGTCTTCCACGTGGGTGCAGGGGCCGCACTTCTACTTTCTTGGGTGGATTAGTAGGGAGCTGGATCAGAAGTGGAGCAGCCAGGACACAAAAACTGGCCATACGGGATGCCAGTGTTGCAGGTGATGGCTTAACCCACTGTACCACAATGCCAGCCTCCACCACAGCAATCTTGATGTTGGTCAAATCACGATCTGTTTTGACCATTGTCCACAATCAAAAACTCACCTCCTAGCCACCTTCTCCCTGGTCATCTGGATCTGCCCCCACCCTTTTTCTAGCTCCTTCCTTCTCATACTCCAGATGTCTAGCCACTGGCTCCAAGACACCTGTCCTTAGCCGCTCATTCTGCTTTGCTTCTGCCATGGACCCTGGGATCTGTGCATTCTCTCTGCCTCAGTTCTTGTCTCACCATGCATTGTTCTGGGGTCTGCCCCACCCACGGCACTGTGAGCTTCCTGAAGACTAGAGTTTTTCCTTTTTTAAAAAAAGATTACTTATTTATTTCAAAGGGTCAAATGCCGGCACCGCAGCTCAATAGGCTAATCCTCAGCCTGCGGCGCTGGCACACCAGGTTCTAGTCCCAGTCAGATTCTGTCCCAGTTGCTCCTCTTCCAGTCCAGCTCTCTGCTGTGGCCCGGGAAGGCAGTGGATGGCCCAAGTCCTTGGGCCCTGCACCCGCATGGGAGACCAGAAGGAAGCACCTGGCTCCTGGCTTTGGATCAACGTGCTGGTGGCAGCAGCCATTGGGGGGTGAACCAACGGAAAAGGAAGATCTTTCTCTCTGTCTCTCTCTCTCACTGTCCACTCTGTCAAAAAAAAAAAAAAAAAGAAAAAAGAAAAAGGGTCACACACACACACACACACACACAGAGAGAGAGAGAGAGAGAGAGAGAGAGAGAGAGAGGACATCTGTTGGTTTACTCCCCAGGGCTGGATCAGGAGCCTGGAACTCCAGCTGTGACTCCCACATGGATGGCAGGGCCTCAAGCACTTGGACCACCTTCCAGTGCCTTTCCAGGTTCATTAGCAGGGAGCTGGATGGGAAGTAGAATAGCCAGGAGTGGAGCTGGTGCTCCTATATGGGATGCCAGTGTTGCAGGTGGCAGCTTAACGTGCTGCACCACAGCACTGGCCCCAAGTTTCCCTTTATGTTCCCAGTTCTTTCCTTGGTACCTGAGAGAGTGTCTGACGCTGGAAGAGGCTTGGTTAGTACTACTCAGTGGAAGAAGGAATGATTAACGAGCGAATGACTCCCTGCTGGAGACAACACAGGGCATGGAGCAAGTGAGCCTGGGGATAGCTCAGAGAGCCTTGAATACTATGCTGAGCTCATCTTGGTTTCCTGGCATCACACGTCCCCTAGTCCCCAAGCCCTGGCTGCACCCCCGTTCACTCAGCAGCTGCTGGAACCTTCCTGAAGTCCTCTTATTATGCAGAGCAGCCGCCATGGAGGGTGGCGAACAGTGTGGGTGAATACTCCTCCTTCCTCAGAAGCAATTCAATAAATTCCAATTATCAGAGCTCTTTCCTGTGCCCTAATTGCTAGCTCCAGGGAAGCCACACAAACCACGCCAGGTAAATGTTTTCCTCCAGATGCCCAGCTCTCTGGAGGAGGCGTCTGAGTCTGGGCGTGATGACGGACAAGGCTCCCGGCCATGTTTGCTGCTGGGATGAGGCTGCATCGCCAGCCTCCTGGGTCGTGTGTGCTGGGCAGGGACATACTGGGAAAATCTGGGCATGACCCGACAGCAGCCCTGCCCTAGGTCCCCCGAGGAAGTAGGGATGCCTGCACAGCACCCAGAACAGCTGCTGCACTTGGCTGAGGGGTGAGGACCTTCCTGCCTCTGTGCAGGTGCACACTTGATGCCGCAGGGACAGGACAGGGTAAGATCTGAAGGTGAGAACCGGTGTCAGGTACCACACTTTGGGCAAAGGGGCTTGGGTGGATCCCCAACAACCTTCCAGGGTTTACCCAACTTCTGTTCTGTGTCCAGGTCTAAAGCAGGCAGTGCCACTGTCCCCTGAGCACTAAAAGCCTCTGAGGGCTCCCTGCCTCAGCCCACAGCTCCTGAAAGTGGCCCATATACATGCATATATGGCCACAGCTGATTGGATGGGGGTGGCTGTGTGATCCAAGCTGTGGCCAATCCACTGCCGGAGTTTCTATCAGGAAGGTGGTTTCCTGGTGCAGACAAGGGCTGAGCACTTTACATCTCACAGTGTCGCTGTGAGGACTGCAGGAGAGCAGGGGAGCTCACGGAGCTGCCACTGAGGCCCCTGGAGCACAGCAATGACAACTCTAGGTCCTGCTATGTCTCTGAAGCCAGCAAGACGGGCGGGCAATGGCATAGCCATGTGCTAGCGGAGAACAGCCTAGGGTAGAGAGCCTGGAAGGACTCTGCCCACGTTGAAGTCTGAGCTCCCAACTTACTACTGTCTCACTTTGGGCAAGGAAGTGACCTGCAGGGGGCCTGTTTCTCCACCTATCTACTAAGACAAGGCCACCCAGACAAGATGCACAGAGAAGCCTTCGGTGTGGTGCCTAGAAACACTCCCCCTGCAAACATTCAATATTTAGGGTCCACAACAAGAAACCTGGGGGCCAGGTCTCAGTATGGTGCAGCTAAGTCAAGCAGAGGGAGGGGAAGGGGGGAACAGGGGACTGGGGGAGGGGAGTTCCCACCTTCTCACAGCCCTCGCTCCCCTCATATCCAGTTAACATTTTACATGCTCACTCTCCAATGGCAGAAATCCACATCAAGTCAGCCTGGAACAGAGGAGGAATGAGCACCTGTTGTAATGCATGGGAGAGCCAGGCTGTAGCTGGCCCAGAGACGCCCAGAGTCAGGAACTCCAACACCACCAGACCCCTCTTTCCAGGCCCCTGTCTGGGCTGTGCTCCATGTGCCACATTGCAAATGGTGGCCGGTGGAGCCCGGGGCCGTGGCCGCTGTGCCCAGCTCCTGCACTCAGCCCCTCCCTTCATCACTGAAGACCTCCTCCCAGGCCTCTGACGGGTTCAGCGGGGCGATGTGCCCAGTCCTGGGGCCGAGGGCGTGTTCCTTGGGAGAACCCCAGCACTGGTTTGGAGAGAGCTGCCCACAAAGAGGAACACGCTCACAAGAAGGGAGGGTGCTAGGCAGCTAACAGATGTGGCTGGACTGCAAGGCCAGGGCCACAGTCTGCCCTATTCTGTAGCTTAAGGTGTGAGTTTGCCAAAGCCTGTAAGGGGTATCCACAGGTCACTGTGGGGGTGTCACCCCAGAATCCATCTGCTTCTAGACTGTTCCACATCTTGCTCCTGTCCACAAGACTGCTGGACTGGGTGCTGACACCTGGCTCAGCTTCTGGTAGCCTCTGCCCTTGGCAGTGGACCCAGACCATGTGAACCCGCAGGTGCTGGTGAGGCTCTGTGGGTTGCCCCAGCAGTCTGCCTGCTGCACACAGAGCATCCCACAGCCTACAGAGAACTCGACTGGATCCACACGGAATGAGAATGAGCGCAGAGGAGACAAGACGCACCTGAATCCAGGTAAGGGATGAGACACAGACAACTCGCTCTCCGTTACCTGCTTCCCTTCTGAATTGCCCGGGCTTGTTCTCTCCCAGGTCTCAGCCGAGCGAGTTCCTACATGACTAACCAAGGCTACACGTGTGGCCTTGGACACATTCTTCTCTGCCCTGGCTTGCAGAGAAGACGAACCACCTCACCTGTGATCATTACTTTTGTTTGAAGTATCGTGGTGTCTTCTGCTGGAGCATTGCTCCTGGCACGAGGCCCTGGAGCCCAGATCTGGCTGCTGCTGGCCTTGCCTCCCCTCACCAACCTGGCTTCCTAGGTGCAGATTTCTGGGAGCACTCAATGCTTGCCTCTGCTCCCACCCTCCTTCCTGAGACACGTCCGTCCCTCCAACCCCGCTCAGCACTGGCCATCAAAGCAGCAACAACCGCAGTGCTGGGGCAGCTCGCCTGCTATTTACTGGGATGCGAGTGTGTACGTCCATGAGTGACTGGATGAACAGAAAGAATGCAAGAGTGAATTAATTAGTAAGAGAATGAGTGAATTAGTGACTTAATGAGTCAGCAAGTGAGGGGAAAAGAGTGTGTAAAATCGAATAGACCAGGCTCTCGGCCCCTCAACTAATCCAATCAGCTGCGGCTTTGTAAATTTTTCATCTTTAAGAACACAAGCAGGGCTTAAAGAATAGCACTGGAGAAAAAAAAAAATCACAGACCACCAGCTGGGTGAGAAGGATACTGTGTTACTTTCCCATTGCTGCTAAGCCAATTGCTGCAGATGTAGTGGCTTAAACAACACAAGGCTATTGTCTTACAATCCTGGAGGTTAGAAGTCCAACACAGCTTTCAGTGGGCCTGGGACAAGGTGTGGGCAGGGCAGCACCCCCTCTGCTGGCCCTGGGGGGACTCTTTGGCCAGCCTTTCCCAGCTTTGAGTGGCCACTGGCATTTCTTGGCTTATGGTCTCTGTCTGCATCTTCCGATGTTTGGCTCTCACCCTCTGCTTCTGCCATCACATCCAGGACTATGCCTTCCTCTCGTGAGGACCGTGTGATTACGGCAGGCCCACCTGGACATCCCAGGACAATTATTCCATCTCAAAAATCTTCCGGGCACCCTCCTCTGTAACTCACCTTTGCCAGGTGAGCTAACCTTCACAGGTTTCAGGCTTGGGAGGGAAGCATCACTGGAAAGCCACCAGCCAGGTGCGGCAGACACCTGGCTGAGAAGGTGATGCAACCAACGACGCCCCCTCCCCAGAGGGAGGGGCGGGAGGGGGACGAGGAAGCTTCAAGGCACACCTCACACGTCTGTGCCAGCTGCTTCCTCTCTTGCTGTTGTTGTGGCCCGAGCCCTGAGGTTGCTCAAAGCTTAGGTGAGTCCTAAGCATGCCCACGGATTTGAGAAACACTGCGACAGACATGCCAAGAGCATCTGGTGCCACAATCCTCGCAAACTGTGGCCCTAGGCTTCCAGGAGGTGATGGACCGGGAGCCAGGTGTCTCAACCCTGGATGCGCATTAATATCAGCTGGGGAGATTCTGAAAAAGCGTTTTGTTCGGAAACAAGAATAGAGTTGCAAAGACAGCACAGAAATGGCTTGTGTTCCCCTCACCCAGTTTCTCTAGTGTTAGCATCTTATGTAACCAGGGTATCCACATCAAAGCTAAGAAACCAACGTTGCTGCGGTACTACTACCTGCACGGAGCGCTTTGCTCAGATGCCCCCAGCTCTCCACGGTGCCCCTTTGTTGTTGATGTTCTAGGGCCCGTCCCAGCGTCCCCCACTGCTTCGCTGTTACTTCTCTTGTCTCCTCCAGTCTGGGCTGTGTCACATTCCTGGGCTCTTCTCGTTTGCCCAAGATACCAATACTTTGCAAGAGTACTGATCAAAGTAGGCTTTTCCTTTTTTTTTTTTTTTTTTGATTAATTTGTATTTATTTTAAAGGCAGAACAACAGTGAGAGCCAGATCTTCCATCTGCTGCTTCACTCCCCAAAAGGCCGCAAGAACCAGGGCTGGGCCAGCTGAAGCCAGGAGCCAGGAACTCCATTTGGGTCTCCAATAGGGTGGCAAGAGCCCAGGTACTTGGGCCATGTCTGCTGCCTCCCAGGTGCGCATCAGCAGGAAGCTAGATTGAAACAGAGGCGGGACTTGATCCCAGGCACTCTGATATGGAATGCAGGCTTCCTAAGCAGTGGCTTAACCAGTTGTACCACAGCACCTGCCCACAATAAACTCTTTATAGACTGTCCCTTTGTCTGGGCTTGGGGTCTGGATTTCAGGGGGTGAGATGCTGTTTTTATGGCATCACAAAAGGGAGCAGCTGTGATGCCTGTGCTGATTGCTTGGTTGAGGTGGGGTCGGTCAGCTCCCTCCACCTCCACCGTGGTCCTGCGTGCCCTTTTCCACGCTCTGTTCGTGGAGGCGAGTCCCCGTGTCCAGTCCCCACAGCAGGGCAGGGGAGTGCAGCTGCTTTCACTCCCGTCCTCTCCGTTGATGGATCCTCCTGGCCTCATCATCTCCTCCCCACTTTTTACATAGTTGCCATGAGCTAGACAAGCCCATCGTTACTCAGTAGTGGACAAAACTCACACCTGCTTGGCCCCAAAGACCAACTTAGTCCCACCTCATGCTCTTGCCAGCTGGCCTAGACGGTGTTTTCCACATCAGCCCATAGAGCGTGACCCTTGGGTGCTGGGGTGGGGAACGTCCAGCCCGCAGGCCGCACAAGGCCATGAAACCATGTGGTCTGGCCCTGCCAGGGCCACCACAGATGAGACTCCGCATTCAAAATATCTACAGCAGACTTTTTTTTTATGATTTTTTTTACTTTTTAAAATTTTATTTAAGTTATACAAATTTCCTATATTTCATGTATACAGACTTTTTTAAAAACTTCTATTTAATAAATATAAATTTTGAAAGTACAACTTTGGGATTATAGAGGCTTTTCCCCCCATTACCTCCTTCCCACCCCCCACTCACTCTCCCATCCCATTCTTCATTGAGATTAATTTTAATTATCTTTATATACAGAAGATCAACTTAGTATATACTAAGTAAAGATTTCAACAGTTTGCACCCACACAGACACACAAAGTATAAACTACTGTTTGAAGACTAGTTTTACCACTAATTCACATAGTACAGCACATTAAGGACAGAGATCCTACATGGGGAGTAAGTGCACAGCGACTCCTGTGGTTGATGTAACAATTGACACTCTTGTTTATGACGTCAGTAGTCACCCAAGGCCCTTGTCATGAGCTGCCAAGGCTATGGAAGTCTCTTGAGTTCACAGACTCCAACCTTATTTAGACAGGGCCATAATCCAAGTGGAAGTTCTCGCCTCTCTTCAGAGAAAGGTACCTCCTTCTCTGATGGCACGTTCTTTCCACTGGGATCTCACTCGCAGAGATCTTTCATGTAGGCCATTTTTTTTCTTTTTTCTGCCACAGTGTCTTGGCTTTCCACGAGCAGGCTCATTTTTAAGTCAATCATTTTGCATGGCCCAGTCCTCGGCAGGACATAGGTGCCCCAGCCTCTCGTGGGTCATGAGCTTGGTCTGTGGGTCACATTAAAGGCAGGGCTGTAACAGCCCAGGAAATAAGGAGTACATCACAGTAGGAAGCAGAGTTTTCTCAGACTTGTTTCTGAGAGCCCTCTCCCTATGTATGTCTGCTTTTCAGATAAATAAATACAGATACAAATACAAGAGGGACGAAAATGACCGCTCCTTCCCCATGGGGTTGCTGTGAGGGAAGGGGATGACGGACGCGAAGGCTGGCATGTGCTGGGATTTACACAAATACACAGGGTGCACCTGTGTAAATGAGTGTGATGTACACGCACTTCTTATTGTAAACTGCAATCAGAATCTCAAAAAGACTGAATTCACATCTCTAGAGCAGGGGCTGGCAGTGTTAAGAGCTCCCAGCCCACTGCCTACTTTTGTTAATAAAGTTTTATTAGAACATAGCCATGGGGCCAGCACTGTGGTGCAGTGGGTTAACACCTTGGCCTGAAGCACCGGCATCCCATATAGGCGCCGGTTCTAGTCCTGGCTGTTCCTCTTCCGATCTAGCTCTCTGCTGTGGCCTGGGAAAGCAGTTGAAGATGGCCCGGGCCCTTGGACCCTGCACCCATGTGGGAGACCCACAGGAAGCTCCTGGCTCCTGGCTTTGGATCAGTGCAGCTCCGGCCACTGCAGCCAACTGGGGTGTGAACCATCGGATGGAAGACCTCTCTCTCTCTCTCTCTCTCTCTGTCTCTCTTCTCTCTGTATAACTCTTACTTTCAAATAAATAAATAAATCTTTAAAGAACATAACCATGGTCCTTCATTTATACATCGTCTGTGGTGATGCTGGCCAATAATAGCATGACTGAGAAATTGTGGCAGGACCTTGGTGGCCCATAGAAATTACACTATTTACTATCTGTCTCTCTAGACCAATGTTCCTGCCTGGAGCTCATCCCATCACACAAGGATATTGGAGGCCTCATCCTAGGCCTTCCTGCAGAGTGGCACCCCACCCTCACAGTCACTGCCTTAGCCAACTGCTCTAGGCCTGTGAGGTTGCCAGGCCCCTGGGTGGCCAGAAGCTCCATACCCAACTACTTTGCACTGGTGTCTGCCTGGTGCAGGGCTGGAGACCTGGGACTCTGGTCAAGATGCCAGCAGGAAACAGATGGTGACTCAGATTAGAATAATCCAAGGAGTGTTTAATAAGGAGACAGTCTACACAGGTGAGGGCCGAGGTTAGGGAAGTCACAGGCGGTAGGCAGGAAGCAGAGCACTCAGGCTGTCAACACCATAGGCTGAGCGAGCGTACAGGGCAGAGAGCTATTCCTGAACCTGGAAGGAGAGGGTCACTTAGAAGGGGACCCCTTGTTCAGAAACAGTGGGGAGCCAGCTCCAGGAAACCCCCAGAGGGGGAGCCAGGACACCAAATGCCTTGATCTCCTGTGGAGGGTTCCCCACCGGCCCAGCTGCAACAGAGGCCAGAGGCAGGAGGCTCTAGGGTCTAGGGTCCCAGTGGGGCCCAGCGTCCCAGGGCAGAGAGCCAGGTAGAGAGGCTGAAAAGGGCATCTGAAGGGCAAAGCCCCCGCCCCAGCACTCAGTGCACTGATTTAAAGGGCCAGGCTGATTCACCATCCATCCCCAAGCCCCCTTCACATGCCCCCACCCCCCACTTCTACCCTCCTTCACCTCTGCAGGTCGGGAGTTTCACCTGAACACTGAAAGGTGGCCACCACTTTCGCCTTTCTTCTTCTTGTACCTGCTGGCCTCCAGATGGTTATCATGGGGTTAATCTTCCTGGCTCTTATCATCATAAGGGGGGTGGAAGGTTAGGAGAAACAGAGATAAGCTGCTGTTTTGTGGGTTTTGGTGAGCCTGAGCAAAGCATGAGTCACAGGCTGTAGATTCTTAGACTTCTCTATGTCCTGACTTTTGATCTCAGGAAGGAACCACGTCCCATTCATCTTTGCGGCGCAGCTCAAGTCCACAAACAGGTGAGCCCACCTCTGGCCCTCTGGGAGTAAGAGCCAGTGTGAAGAGCTGAAAGGTATCCTCAGAGTAATCCACTCCCAGTGGCCAGATCCCCTCTGCTGGCCCAGATTTCCTTAGGTGCCATCTGACATCTTATAAGCTCTAAACGCAGCCAGAAAACTGTAGCACGTTACCCAGAGGGGCTTCTGTGGCTAGTTCCAAAGGCTCAGCTGGTGAGAACTCACAGAGAGGAAGGCATGGGTGAGGCAGGCCAGCGCCTTGCAGCAGAGCTGGGGCTGGAATTCAGGACCGAGGATTATCAGGGGTCTCTCTCTCTCTCACAGAAGATAAAAGTTGAAGTCAATCTTGCAGCCCTGGGAACAGACTTGGCAAAAATGCAAAACGTGGTCTAGTCTTAGGAACATTTCTGTGTCTAGATCAGTCCCTGGATGTTTGCCTAGCCCCAGGAAAGAGTTCTGTGTGGGCTGGGTGAGGGCACAGGCCCTGAAATGTCACATCCACCCTCAAGTGGCCATTGGACATTCAGCACACATCAGTGAAGCTCAGTTTTCTAGTCCTCTTTGGTGCTGCCATGGGGCTCTGAGTTGTATGAACCCCAATACCACACCAGCAAATGCCCTGCAGTGGCCAACACACAACGCTTTCCTTGTCTTTTCTTCATTCTCCAGTGGAAGGCCAGGGACATCTTTGCAAACACTTTTCAATAAGGCAAGGGCCCATGAGTTTGAGTGAAGTTCACCCTTTACGCTGCGACCCTAAAAGACGGGGACCCCTCCTTGCCTGAGAGTGTGAGGCCTTCTGGAGCGCTCAGCTCTCTCTCGAGTTCCTCCTCCCTCCTTCACCTCCCATCTCTTCAGACACATGAAGAGCTGAGACTCATTGCCCAAGTGCTCAGGGTTTAAATTAGCCAACTTTGTCCTGACAGGAACCGAGTCACAGCTGTCAGAGCTGATTATTTTTAGAGTTACTACTACAGCCTTCGTACGGGGATGAGCTGCCACTGTTCAGGGCAGACAGAAAGCCGCTCCGTTTCATCGTGACAGCTCTGCAGCCATCTGCCTCCCTGGACGGTGTAGCGTCTGACACTCTCATCGTGAGGAAGGCGGACCCTGTGGCTTGTTCCTATATCTCAGGGACTGGACGCCCCCAGAGCTGAACCAAGGAGAAACATCTCCAGGAGTAGTTAGCTGTTCAGGAGCTTTGCTCACAAGAACCATCATCCTGTGTGAGTGGCAAAAAAATGGACCCTCGGGTAGCCAGCCAATGAGAGTGCCAGATGCAAATAGCCGCAGGTGTCGGCTGGGATTGGCTAGCTTGTGGGTGACATCACAATCTCCCTCCTATGACCCAACAATGTCAGCAGCACTGAAAAGGCGGACACCTCCTCCAGCTCTTGCAGAGAGGAAAATTCACCACAAGCAGAGAACCTTCTCAGTTGCTCCTGGAGTGCAAGGGCAGTAGTCTCTGCTGTCCAAGTTATTGAGCCCAGAAAAAAAAAAAATGATCTTATGAATTATGGGAAAAGAAGTCCAGCCGAAGCCGAAGGCGAATGTCTCTTCTTACATCCACTTTTTGCTGAATTATCGAAACAAGTGCAAGGAGCAACAGCCAAACACCTACCTTGGGTTTAAAGAGTTCTCTAGGAAGTGTTCAGAAAAATGGAGGTCCATCTCAAAGCACGAAAAGGCCAAATACGAAGCCCTGGCTAAGCTCGACAAAGCCAGGTACCAGGAAGAAATGATGAATTATGTCGGCAAGAGGAAGAAACGGAGAAAGCGGGACCCCCAGGCGCCCCGAAGACCTCCCTCGTCCTTCGTCCTTTTCTGCCAAGACCACTATGCCCACCTGAAGCGGGAGAACCCCAACTGGTCGGTGGTGCAGGTGGCCAAGGCCACGGGGAAGATGTGGGCCGCGAAGTCGGACGCGGAGAAGCAGCCGTATGAAAAGAGAGCAGCTTACCTGAGAGCTAAGTATTTTGAGGAACTGGAAGACTACCAGAAGCAGCGCCACGCCAGGAAGAAGAGCCTCCGGGTGATGGCCAAGAAACAGCGCCGAGGGCGAACAGGCAGGCAGAGATGATGGATCCGATATGAGAAAATAAAAATGCCATTCAACCATCCCTGGCTTATGTGTGGCATGGGAACCGCCGCGGAAGGAAGGGGCTGGGTGGAGGAGGAGAGGATGGGGCTGGGAGACGGAACCCTGGACATTGAGAAGGGAGGGCAGCCTTGTTCGACGGGGTGGGGCTTGGGCGGGGTGGGGCGGGGGGGGGGGGGCAGGGCAGATTCCATGGATAAAGAAGCCGGAAGTCACACAGGAGGTGCATCCTGGGTGGAGGACCCTCACTCAGGGTCAGGTTCAGGAACTGCAGGCCCAGTGTTGGTGAGGAAGACTGGGTGGCTGCCAGGGTCAGAGGTGCCTAGAGTTCAGTGCAGGCTTCCACATCAGGCCCCCATGTGGGAATTATCCCATGGCCCCAGGTTGGAACCCACTCAAGTGTGGGACCAAGCCAGGGGAGGCTGGGAAGCTGCGTGTGGGTGGGCCTGGGAGGGGTGGCGGGGGGCGTGCTCCCTCAGACATTCCAGATCCCGAGTCCCCTGTAGGACACTTTGTTGAGCTGTGTGACACCGCAGTGCTGTGCCCTAGTCAGGATGAGGCCAGGGGCTAATTTCCCAAAAGGAACAAAACGAGGCCTGGAGCACCCAGCCACTCGTTCTGGGACACACATGATGGAACGCATGACCACCTGGCGTGCCTGCCTCTTCCTCTCGGCCATAAAGCACACCTGACTCTCTTTTGTGGCCAAGGCTTGCTCAGAGACAGAACCTCCCTGGACAGAGCGATTGGTTGAATGATGGGCATGTGACCCATGCTGGCCCAATCAGAGTGGATCTTGTGGGTAAGGGGACAGGTGCAGCTGGGGGCTGCTGACAGTCTCTCAGGGCCTGAGGACCAGGCCCCTTGACTCCAGGGTGATCTCCAGGACGTGTCGTGACAATGAGCTTACACACTTCTTCGCTTTCTGCCTAAGATGGTTTGGGCTGGGTTTCCCGCCATGTGCGGGTCACTTCACACACATGGACTGTGCTGTCTGTGTACAGCTGGAGTCTTCCAGGCACCAAGTACAGCGGGCAGCACTGCATGCCAGCTGGCCGAGACCAGGAGGGGACACTTGGCGAATGGTGCTGTGGCTCTCTTGTGGTGCTGTGGATCTCCGAACGACTGGGCCTTTCCTGTGACCTTACTCATGCGACACGCTTCCCTAACTCCAATCCACCCCCGCTCTGCTCTACTGCACCATTGAAATTTTGCTGAACAAAAGCCAAAGCACAGTTTTGAAAAGTCTTCAAGACCCGCCTGAGTCTTCAGAGCCAAAGGCCACATAGACTCAGGCAGGCTGCTAAGGACGGGGTCCCCTGGGCTGGACACGGGGGACACAACACAGAACACCATTAGGCTCTCGTCCTGCCAGTGATCCCCTTCCGATGAGACAGGCGGACTTGGGCACGAATCACAGGCAATGATGATGGGGGAGCGGGGAGGAGGCCCTACCAGGCCAATCTCAGAGGTCTCCATAGAGGAAGCAGCCATATGCAACTCAACAAACTCATCCTTGTGCTGGCAAAAGTCCCAGCCCGCATTCTCCACCAGCCTGGCTCTGCTTCCCTCCCACCCACCCTCCACCCTCTCGGGAGACGCCCTCATTTGCTGCTTCACAGAGACAGTAGAGATCACCAGACCTAAGTGCTCTCAGTTTTCATAGCGTAATGCTCAGCCCAGGCTTTCCTCCTGGCTGCGCATCTCCTAGGGAGCCGCACCCCTGCTCCTCTGGCTACCCCCTCCACTGCCTCCCCCCACCCCTTGCTTCTCACTGTAAGGACTTGGCCCCTTCAGTGTCTGCGCCTGCGCAGGTTAACTTGATGCCAGGATATGGTGGCTCCAATCTTGTCCCTCTGAGCTTCAGACTTCTCACCTGCACAATGGGGGTGCTGCTGTGGTCTTGGTTGCTTTCAATGGGGGTGGCACATGCAACAGCGTCTGGCACATACCTGAACACAGATGGGTACCTAGAGGTACACCCCCTCTTGGACAGCTGTTCCCAGTGCTCACACCCTGAGGTAATGCCTTCCCAGTAAGCGGGAGCAGGGTTCCTGACTAGCATCTAACAGGTGGACGATGGCAGAGGGGGCGGGCTTCGTTTCTGCGGATATGGAACGAGATGTCACGCTCCCGCTTGCTGGCTGATTTGCTCTGGAGATTCCCCTTATTGAATGATGAGCTAGGCAAGCACGCTTGGGTAGCCCATGTGGCCAGGACCTGGAGGAAACCTCTGGCCACTGAGGGAGCCTTCAGGCCCACAGCCCCCAAACCCGGGAGCTTGCAGTGCCACCGCCGCAGGAAGTGATAAGCCACGGGATGAGGATGCAGCCCTGGCCGCCACCCAGATTGTGAGACCTCAAGCTGTGGATCCTACTAAGCTGTTCCTGGGCTCCTGGCCCCTAAACTGCATAAATGCACATCTCAATAGAACCAGTTGAACCATTGAAATGCTTCTCGTTTGTGGTCATCCATTCCACAGAAACAGATAACCCAGCGTGTTACTCCCTGACTGCCGGCTTCCTCCTAATTTTGGAAGAGGCTGTTTCTTATCCTTGTGTCTGCCTCCAGCCTCTACCCTTTACCCGGTTAATTTCCCTTCCTTTGAGACCAGGCACTGGAAGGCTGTGCTGCCTGGTTTCCAGTGTGGACGGTGGGCTCGTGGTGGGAGCAGCCGTGTGATGAACCATACCACTCCCTGGGAACAGGTGGCCCTGGGCCCCCACGCCACCCCTTTCTGGTTTCCCAAGTGATCAATTTCATAAATGTGGGTGGCCAAGTCCAAGTTTAGACAACAGTCTGCTGTGCCCCTGCCGATCATAAACTTCCCTGACAGCCCTTTATGACAAAGACAACAGGTGCATGTGACTACTAAGGACTGGAACACAATGATGGTGGGGGTGGGGAGAAGTGGGAGGAGCCTGGACCTAAGCTAACAGGTGAGAGGGAAACCCCTGTGCTGCCAGCATCCCAGGCCTGCTCTGCTGGGCTCAGGTGCTCTGTCCTTGGGGAACATGTCTTGGTGAAGGAATGGCTCCACCCTGACCATTTCTCCTGTGCTCACCAAGTCACTTATTAATTTTTTCATTCATTCAACACATATTTATGTAAATCCAGTGCCTGCCCCATCCCAGGAATGGTTCTGGTACTGGGACACACGGCTACATTCCAGTGAGGAGGAGACAGACCACAAAGAAGTCAGCAAATAAAGCCAGATCACTTTGCACTACTGTCAAATGTGGCAGAGGAAATGAGGCAGGGGTGTGAGACAAACGAGGGCATGGACCTGGGGGTTAGAGGCTCTCTGTAGAGGTCAGGTTTGAGGTCAGGTTTAAAGGGCAGGAGGGGGCCAGGCATGCTGAGGATTGAGGGAAGAGTTCTTTAGCTTGCTGGGCAGCAGATGCAAGGCCTGAGGCAGGAGAGAGCTTAGAATGTCAGTGAGACAGAGCAAGACCAGAGCGACTGGAAGTGAGAGCAAGTGGGTGAGATGCGGTTGGAGTGTGAGCCTTGGGAAGGAGTTTGTTTTGAAATCAAAGCGTAGTGGGAGTGCTACCTTTGGAACATTCGTCCAGCTGAACTCAGGAATTTAGTCCCCAACGTCTTGTTAATGGAACGAAGAGGGCAGAACCTCTGGAGTTTAGAGTTGGGACTCCGGAGAGTGATTGGCCTGGACTAGGCCGGTAGCGGGCCACCTCCCTGACTTAATCCTGGAGCCTTGAAGAGACTCACAGACAGAGACCCCTGGGCTGATGCACACACCCAAGTCCCTTGCACTGTGTTGATCTGAGCCTCCTTGGAAGCGAGAAGAACCACTCCAGAGGAGCCCCTGGACCTTGCACCTCCAGAAGCGGGAGTCACAATACTCCCGCTCTTTGTCTAACATGGTATGCCTCAGGTCTTTCATTATAGGGCGAAAAGCTGATCAATACAAGAAGCCACAGGAAGTTTTCAACAGTGGGGAGCCGTGTGCTTGACGCCTACTTATCGGTCATCGCAGGGTCTTCAGAGGCTAGGACATGCTGACGAGGGTATGGCAGCCCCTCCAAGGACTGTAAGAGAAGCAGGCAAGGCTGGAAAACCCCAGACCCATAATGCTTTCCCTTCTGGACCTGGGAGGACAAGAAGCTTCCAGATGGTATCCCTTGGGGCAGCTGCAAGCTCAACTCCAACTGTGGCCACATCTCTCTGTGTGATTCACTCTCCCAGGATGGGGGCAGTGCCTGGGCATGGATGGCAGAATGTTCCAGGGACACACTTCTTCCTGGGTCTCAAGTTTCCACTGGAACAACTTCCAATAGAGCAATCAGGGCCTGTCTGAGACCACCTGCGGGGCTCACCACAACCCCAAGGTGTGACTCGGAATTTCTGGACCTTGGACCCACAAATTGCATTTCTGAAAGCCCCCAGGTGACACTGATTCTGGGACCCCAGAACCACAGAATTGTCCTTCTTGCAGCCTCTAATTCACTCTGTAGAGGGGCCAGACACATTCGACCGGTGGGTCTGGGAGGAGTGGACTGTGCTCACTGCAGCCTCCCTCCCTCTCCTTCTCTCCATCCCCTCTTCTGCTCCTCTGCCTTGCTCTCTGCTCTCTGATCAGTTCACCAGCAACACAAGTGCCATACTGATCCTTGTCTTTCTCCCACATCTGCCCACTGATTCCACTCTTGAGAGGGGGAGAGCTATAGTTATTTACTGGCTTTCCCTCAAATCCCCACAGAGAAGCTGAGCCCAGTGGCAAAACAATGACTTGGCATCTGGGGCCCACAGGCAGCTCGGGGATCTTGGGCCTGCGTTCAGCCTCCATGGAGACACTGACATCTGGGGGCAGAAGCGTCCAGGTCCTAGGCCTGAAAGGCTGGAGGTCAGGTCTGCGGACAGGCTGGGGTCAACAGGATGAGGTCACAAAGGCATTGGTGCCCACTCTGTCCTGTCCTGTAACCTCTTATCCCAAACGACGGCTGTCCACAGTATCCTGGGGAAGATACAGAATGCCTGGGCCACTGCTGCAAACAAAGGCAGGTGTGTAAGAAGCACATCTGGTCCCGGTCTCTGAAATTCAGTTAAAAGGATGCAGGAGCAGCATTAGAAACAGTTCCACTGGGAGAGGAAACTGACCAGAGTCCCCAGAGGGCCATGTGCCTCTCGGGGCTGGCCTTGACCTCTGGGTTAGATCGCCAAGGTCACAAAGAGCACTCTGTTTTGAGGCCATCCCCTTTCTGCAGTCACCTTGCCACTACACCCCCATGCATTGCTCCATTTCCAATCCTGTCTCTGCTCTGAGTGGCGTTGCCCATCGCCTATGGGAGGGAGGCTGACACAGCATAATCAGGGCAGTGGGGCCTCGCCAGTGGCACTGTCCCTGACACTCATGGTGGTGGCAGCTTCAGAGATGCTCCCTGTGAGCCCCACCTCCTGAGATCCACACCCTTGTGCCAGCCCCTCCCCTTGAGTGTGTCTGGCCATAGTGACTTGCTTGAAATGCATATAGCAGGGCACACACTGTCTCTCACATGGGGAAGGAAGATGAGTCGTTGCGGGTCAAAGGGCAGACTGTGGTGGTGGGCAACTGCGGAAATGACCCCTGGTGCGACCCCCACCCTTGTGTGGGGGCTGCGCCTAGTGACTGGCTACTAACAAAGAGAATGCGGAGGGAGTGATGGGCACGGCACTTCTGACACTGGGTTACAAAACACAATGACTTCTGTCTTTCTCTCTCTCTCTCTGGCTTGCTCTGATGCAGACAGTGGCCATGAGACAGCGGCCCTATGGAAAGGAGTGAGGGCGGCCCCTGGCTCAGATCACCGGAGAACTGAGCCCCGCAAGCAGCCCTGTGAACACCTTTGCAACCGGATGAGAAACCCTAAGCCAGAGAACCAAGCCCAGCCACACGTGAGTCCCTTATTTCTTAAATACTTATGTATTTATTTAAAAGGCAGAGTGACAGAGAGCCAAGAAGAGGTACAGGGGAGTGGGGGAGAAGAGAGCAAGTGAGGGATTTTCCGTTCACTGGTTCACTCGCAAATGCCTGCGACAGCCGTTAGCCCAGAACTCTTTCCTCCTCTCCCACGCGGGTGTCGGCGCCCAGGTACTCGGCCATCATCTGCTGCACATTAGCAGGAAGCTGGAGGGGCTGGTGCTCAGCCTCTGCCTCTCTGTAACTCTGCCTTTTGAATAAGTAAATACATCTTTAAAAAACAGAACAAAAGCAGGGAGCTGGATTGGAAGCAGAGCAGCTAGGACCAGACTGGCTCTCTGACATGGGCTGGGGGCAGCTTACCTGGCTGCATACCACCACCAGCCACCACACACAGAAGCTATGAGACAATAAATGTTTTAAGCCACTAAATTTGTGGGCAACCTGTGACACAGCAATAGATTCCTAACACACCCACTCCAAAGTCCTGCTACACTGGATTCCCCCAGAAACACTACTATGTGTCCCCAGGACCTTTTTACATGCTACTCCAGGCTGGGGTCATCTTTCCCACCTTTAGGTCTGCAGAACTTGGACCCATACTGCAGGACCCAGGTCAGGTGCCCCTTCCTTCAGGAAGCCCTCCTTGACTCTCCCACCCTCCTCTGTGTCCTCATAACAGCTTGCGTAAGTTCACACATCACCACCACCACACACAGTTCCTCATGGCTATCGCTCATCTTTGTAACTGACCGAGGAGGGCAGGGACCTTGCCGTAGCATCACAGTGCCCTAAAACAGAGCACAAAGTTTCACACGGAGCAAAGCCATCGTAGCCAACTTCCACTGAACGCCTCTGCCATGCCTGGGACGCCTTGAAATGATTCCATGTAATTATCTCACTTAAACCAATTCCAGTGAGGTAGGTAATTGTCGTGCCTCATTTTATACACCAGGAACCTACACACGGGTGAGAAGTTCAGTGCAGGCTGGCGGGGAAACGAGGGATTGACTCAGGAGGGGCACAGGGTCCCTCCTGTCCTGTGCTTGGCGGTGGCCTGTCCTGCTTCTCTTAGGAACGCTGCAAATACCAGAGTTGACAGAACTGGACACACACACACACACACACACACACGCGCCCTGTGCTTGTGCTCGGCTGTTCACACAGAGAAACACCTGGATCTCCCCTCTGAGGAAGGGCCTGGCTGGTGCCCAGACTTGGATGGGCACCCTTAGCCACGCTCCTCCCACCCCACCCCAGCATGCCAGGCTCACAGTTGGGCTTGCAGGCTGAATGAGCATTTCCCACTCCCCACACCCTGTGGTCAGGAACCACCAGATTCCTCGAAGCCCACGCTGAAACGAGCAGGTGCAGCCCTGTGTTCTAAGGCATCATCTGCAATCAGCAGCAGCAGGAACAGAAGATCTCCGTGGCCTCTGGGAAATCTCAATCTGGACAGGCTCCTCTGGCCCCCTCCGCCCTGGTCGGTGGGCAAGAGGGAACTCCCACCTGCAGAGGACCCACTCTGCCAGGGGACAGGAAGGGGACCGCAGAGGCCTGATGGTTACTCCACGGGTCACTTGGCATCCCTGCCTCCTCTCTGTGCTGTATGGAACACATCGAGGATGCCCCCCGCGGTGGGGGTGGGGAGGGAGACCACAGCGCCCAATGTCAGAGGGCAGACACGGTTATCATGGGTGCCAGTTCATGTCCCAGCTGCTCCACTTTCGATCCAGCTCCCTGCTAAAGGCCTGGGAAAGCAGTGGAAGATGGCCCAAGTGCTTGGAAGATGACCCAAGTGGGAGACCCAGAAGTTTCTGGCTCCTGGTTTCGGATCGGCGCAGCTCCAGCCATTGTAATCAGTTGGGGAGTGGATCAGCAGATGGAGATCTCTCTGTCTCTCCCTCTTTCTTTCTTTCTTTCTTTAAAGATTTATTTTTATTTATTTGAAAGACAGAGCTACAGAGAGAGATAGAGACAGAGAGAGGTCTTCCATCTGCTGGTTCACTCCCCAGATGGCCACAATGGCAGGAGCTGCGTCAATCCGAAGCCAGGAGCTAGGAGCTTCTTCCGGGTCTCCCACATGGATGCAAGGGCCCAAGCACTTCTTCTTGCCACTTTCCACTGCTTTCCCAGGCCACAGCAGAGAGCTGGATCAGAAGAGGAGCAGCCGGGACTAGAACCAGTGCCCATATGGGATGCTGGCACTTCAGGCCAGGGTTTTAACCCACTCCGCCACAGCACCATCTCCCTCTCCCTCTTTCTGTCTGTAACTCTGCCTCTCAAGGAAATAAGTAAATCTTTAAAAAAAATAGAAAGGGCCAGCGCCGTGGCTCAACAGGCTAATCCTCCGCCTTGCGGCGCCTGCACACTGGGTTCTAGTCCCGGTTGCCCCTCTTCCAGGCCAGCTCTCTGCTGTGGCCCAGGAGTGCAG
Source organism: Sylvilagus floridanus (assembly GCA_949820135.1). Classification (NCBI taxonomy): domain Eukaryota; kingdom Metazoa; phylum Chordata; class Mammalia; order Lagomorpha; family Leporidae; genus Sylvilagus; species Sylvilagus floridanus. The sequence goes on from OX463225.1 coordinate 25,111,209, forward strand.
TGGAGGATGGCCTAGATGCTTGGGCCCTGCACCCCATGGGAGACCAGGAGGAAGCACCTGGCACCTGGCTCCTGCCATTGGATGAGCGCGGTGCGCTGGCCGCAGCGCGCCGGCCACGGCTGCCATTGGAGGGTGAATCAACAACAAAGGAAGACCTTTCTTTCTGTCTCTCTCTCTCACTGTCCACTCTGCCTGTCAAAAATAAAAATAAATAAATAAATAAATAAAATAAATAAATAAAAAGAAGTGGCTGGGTAGGGAGAACTCTGAGAGACCCCTTGGCTCTTGTCTGCAAGAAATGGAATCGAACAACCAGCATACATTACACACGAGCTAGGCACCAGGCTCTCCTTCCAGGCCTCATCATGCTGAATTGCAGAGGCAGTGTCAGCGTTGCTCCCCTGCCACCCCCCTCCCAACGCCAGGCTGACTCCAGCCAGGAATCCACCCACAGCTGCCCAAAGTTGGGTTTGTGGACCAGTGGCAATGGGAGAGAACAAGTGCCTCCAAGAACCACAGGGGGTGCCTCTGTAAGAAGGCACTGGAAGGAACTCATGGCAGGATTTTGTGCTGTGTTAGGTGACCATGTAGGGGAGGGTTCAAGGGAGTAGAGCTCTGGCCCCATTGGCTGCTGCTAAGAAGGAGCTGTCATGTTCAGGCTGGCTACTCCCAACATTTTACCTGGAAGGTCAGAGGCAAGAAGCAAGACTAGTATTGCAATTCGGCAAGATGGGGAGCGAGGATGCCATGAGGTCGTTTTGGATAGTGGGCAACGTTCTTATTTTTGTCTGAGGTCAGACATGATTTTGAAGTCATCTTCTTTTCAACTTAATCCATCAAGTGCACAGAGTGGCCTTGTCTGCTGTTGACATTTTGTAAGATTATTTATGGACAATGGGAAAGCCCAAGGCCTGGGTGCAGAGGCCAGGCTAGTTTGGGATCACCAGGGGCTACTGTTCTCTTTCTCAGTTTCCAGTGCCAGTTCCCAGCAACAGGCTCAGAGGGGTTGAGTAACTGGTCCAGGTTGTCACAGCTAGGAAGTGGTGCCTGGATTCCAGGGTCATTGACACTGGGGGAAACCCAGACACTGGGCAGCGAGACGGGACAGGAGAGTCTGAGATGACAGGAAGCCAGGCTGACCACAGGGTGAGACAGAAAGAACACAGGGCCTGGAGGCAGAATCTGTCCCTGCCACTTAGCTACGTGGCCTCGGCAATTTGCTGAACCTCAGACATTGTATTGATTGCTCGACAGGAACACAAAAATCTGTTTCCTGGGGTTAGTGTGAGAATAATCCCAGAAGACATGAAGCAGAAAGCAAGGTGATGCCTGGGAAACCGGGACCACTCCGAGCCCTTTACTGCATGCCAGGTGTGGCCCCTCCCGTGGAGTAACTCTTCTGTGCTCATGGCAACCCCAGCAGGCAGATTCTTTTCTAACCACTGGCTTGCAGGTGAGAAGATGGAGGCACAGAGAGCTTAAACCGCATGTCTGAGGTCACACAGCCATCAGCTCATGCAACTCGGGCACTCACTCTGGCTGCAGCCCCCTCACCCCATAGCCTCTCCTGGCAGCTGCAGGTGCCACCCCTTCCCGTGCTGCGCCAAGTCCAGACCTGCAAGACCCTGGCCGCATTTCCCCGGCGATGGAAGGCCAGGAAAGTCCCCAGTCCCTGGCTTCTGCTTGCTTCCCTCTAAGGTACTCGCTTTGGCTCTGGTTCAGACAGCATTCATTTTCCTGTAGAAGGTCAGAACATTCTTGGCATGACGGAAACACAGATTCAGGTCGCCGTAGTCAATAGATCAAATAAAAGAGAGTATTGCCTTATTGGTATTTCCACACCTTCCAGGAAGAACTGAAGTCAGACAAACACTGGGAAAGGAGTCAAAATGGAAGAGGCTGGGAGCACCAACCCAGGGCTGTAGCACCAGCGCCCTCTGGGCAAGATGGACGCATGGGCTGAAGGCAAATGGCTGCCTGGGAGGGAGGGGACAGGCCACTCTAGGTCCCCCTATCCATCACAGCAGAAGGCTGATGCATGGTGCAAGCCTGAGCGTTCACTTTGCCTCTCCCGCTCCTGTGGAGTGGGTTTACAGGCCACACCACATGTTTTGGGAGAATGGGAGGCTGGGATTCCCAGCTCCGGCGACATCAGTGACCAAGGTCCCTATGCTGCTAATCCGGCCCCTGCTGTACTTGGGGGAGGCGGAGGCCTGGCACACACATCCAGCCTCTCCCTGCTGTTTGGGTCCAATCTCGATCCTCGCCATCCACGTGGCTGAGGCTCATCTGTTCCTCATTATACCTCTAAATCCCAGGGCCTTACGACTTGGAGACTCTGGGAAACAGAGCTGCTGAGGGGCTTCACAGCAATCTCCACAAGCTCTGGTGCTTACAGAGCTCCTCTTTGCAGACGGGGAGCGCTGGAGACACAACACTGCAGGGGTGAGAACGGCCTGAGACTGCTCCCGAACTCTCAGGCCCTTCGTCCCTAGGATTTTCCAGGGCTCCAGGACAGGAATGTAAAGAGCTGCTTTTTCCATTACCTCCTGAGCGAGGCCAGAGGAAGACAGCGAGGCTCCAAGTGGAGGCCTGGGTGAGCTCGCTTATCCACGCTCCCTTCTCGGGGCCTGCCCTGCACTCTGCCCCTCCGGTCTGGCTGCTGAAGGGTGGGTTCCCCGCACTGTGCTTGGACACCACCCCCTGAATGTGCCCCTTCTGAGCATCAGCTGATTGGACGAGGAGAGAACATGTGACTAATGAGCAGAGCCAATGAGAATCGCTCCTTGACAACTGGACTTAAGAGATGTAGGAAAAGAGGCAGTCAGTTGGGCCTCTGGAACCACAAGGTCAGGTAGACTCCTGGGGCTGGAGTGGCCCCCCCGGGGGCCATGCATTTTGACAAACAGAGAGAAGAGGAGGAGCTGTGGTACCTGAGGGAGCTTTCCCCACTTCCTGTCCCATTTATTTATCCAGTAGACACTGACTCCAAAGCCAGGAGCCATCCCATGAGGCAATTACCGCATGCAATTGAAGCACTGGAAATCGCCTGAGACTCCTGCTTTGTCCTCTCAGATACGACACGACTTCCCCCCAGCTTCGGTAGAACACAAGGCCAGCAGCTTCTAGGATACTTGTACATGAAATGGGATCAACCACCCTGGCCATCTAACGGGGACAGCCAGCATCACAGGTGAGCGAGGGACCAGCGAGTGCCTGGTCCATTCCGGAGACCCCTGCTGACTTTCATCAGAAGCCCACATGGGCCTCCCTGGAGCTGCTGGGGCATGGGGCACAGCTGCCCCGACTTCTGCAGCTGGAAGGAGAAACAGGGACCAAAGGCCCTGCCGAGGAGCCATTGTGGTGACGCAGCACAGCCACCTGCTCCCCGCGTTGATCAAGGCCACAGACAGGCCCAGGCAGCATGGCTCCATGAACAGCCCACGTTGATCTGTCTGCCTGCCCCAGCACTGGCCCATGTCTGCATGAGAAAGACACCCATGGAAGGGCAGGGCTGGAAGGGGTAGCTCAGGGAGGCCCCAGGACAGAACAGGATTGCCACAAATGAGAAAAGCAAGCCTCAACACAGTCCTGAAGGCTCACCCTGCCAATTTCCATCCTAGGACTCCAAGGAGCTCCCACTGCTTGTAGGGGGGAGGGAAAGGGGTCTTGCTGTGTTTTGCAGCCCTGTGATCCCCACAGGAAGGAAAGCAAAGATCTTTCTGCAAGTCTGCAGGGCTGAAACACAAGCTCTTGGGCTACAAGGAAGGGGTCATTCTCACTACCAAGGTAGCAAGGCACTGTCTCGGGTTCAGAGCCCCCACTGCCCTTGCTCCAGTGGATGCAGACCAGAACCATGCAGAGCCAGCTCGGCGGGGGCTCCCCCGAAAGGACCGCGTGGGACTGGGGTGGCTCTGCAGATGCTAGCTTTGGTTCAGCCTTGGTTTAATCACACAGCTGGGGCCAGAATGTCCAGCAAGCAATTCATCATGAATACCACTCCCTCTCGTCAAACCGATTCTGGAGTCCACTTCCTCTATCTCCGATGCCATGGGGCATGGGATTTGAGTCCCTGGAGCCTGGTTGGTTAACCACTCACCCAAGCGTGGCCCATCTGCCTGGCTGCTCTGCTCCAGGCTCAGGTCCCCCTTCTTGCTCTGCTGTGGGCTGGGGGACCTTGGTGGAGCACCTCCTGGGAGTCTGGGTGTGGAGATCATCCCCCTGAGAATTCAGATTTATCCTCCTCATTGCTAGTAACTCACAGGCATTCCTGACCTAAAATTCACACTAGCACCTGAGACCGGTGCCCATATCATTCCTTTAGACTTTTACCTTTTCAAAAATGCCAGCCCTGATGGCAGTGGAGTTCACCTCACTCCCTCCAACACCATGACCGTGAGCACTGGCGTTAGAGGAGGAGAGGACTGGCTTTGTAGTCGGCTCACAACGACTAGCAAATGATAAACCTGGGCAAGGCATCAACCCCATTCTTCTGAGATGCATTTTCCTCTCCCATGTAAAAGTTATTCAAATGTGTTTGACATGACTGGTGTAGAACAAATGAGAGAACAAATGAGATGATGGATAGAAAGAACTTAGCACAGTGCATCCCACCCAGTGCTAATAAGGTAGAGTCACCGAGAGCTCACCATATTTTAAGTTCTGTGCACAGCACTTTGTGCCAGCATTACGTTATTTAATCTGCACAATAATCTGGTGAGCTCCTATGATCCTGGATTTTTAAATGAGAAATCTGAGGCTTAAAAGGGTAAGTGAATTGCTCAGGATCAACAACTGCTGAGTGCTGGAGCCGGTACTGATTACGACCTCACAGACACCAGCGATTATGCTTTATCTAATTTGATGTCTTAGTACAGTGCTCATTCTATGGGAGGCGTTCGATGATGTCTGTAGAATGCTTACGTGGCTCCAAAGTCAGTGACCCTTTGCATAACTGGGTGGAGAGCTCAGCTCTATCAAATTATTGTTTCTCTTTCTCTGTGTGTTTTTTTAAGAGGACAAGAGCACTAGTTGTTTTATTTCTGCCAGTTGTGTTCTTATCTCTAATATCTAAGATCTATTACTGGATCCTTTAATATATTCAGACCTTTTCTCTCAAATGGATATCTTTTCCATACAGCCTATTCTTTAACCAAAGATTTAGCGATCTTAACTCACAGATTCAGAACTTTGGACAGAGCTAGGATTTTGGAGCTAATGTGCAGGCAGTATTGGATTTGCATTTAAAAACTATTTACATTAAATGTGTGGCCCGTATATGAGAAAATATTGCAATCTCCACTTCCAGCTCAGCGGTTCTGGCTCTCTCTCCCTTCTCATATAGTCTGTGTGATGAGAAAGTTTGCCATAAAGATTTTATGACTCCAAGAGAAACATTCCTCAAACTGGATTTATTTCAAAGGAATCGCTCTGAAGCTGGGGTTTGTTGTTTAAAGGGGAAGCAAAGCTCATACTGGTGGAATTCCTGTACTCCAATAAAGCCCAAATGCAGCAGAATATGCTCTTAATGTCTGCCAGGTGAACAACTTCTTCAATTTGGTTCACATCAACAGGCTCTTGATAAAGCATTCCCGGTATCTCTGTGTGCATACTTGAAACTTGATAGCTGATAATAAGCATGCGCTCTTTCCCCCGTTCACGCCAGGACCAGGAGGAAGGTAACCACTTTATCGGTCCTTTCAGACCTGCACGCTTGGGGACACAACTGCATTTTTGATGCCCGGCATGAACTGAACGCTGCAAGGCACACAAGCGCTTGCTCTGCCCTTGGTGGCCCCCTCCCTGGCCGGTGGGGGAGAGACGCAGACCCACATGCAATGCACTACGCAGTGAGATAAGGGCTAAGAGAGAAGTAGGTACAAGAGTCTGCTAGCTGGGAACACGTTCTACAACTGTCTACCTGATACACTCCTACCCGATCCTCAAGACCTGTCCTCCTCAATCCTTCCCTGCCTCTGCAAGACAGAGTTAATCTTCCTTCCTAGGGCTTCCCCCCAAAAAACCTTAGAGAAAGATCAGGCGGGAATGCCAAGCACCACACCAGGTGATGGTATGGATCTCTGACGACTGTTCTGCTGTGGAAGAGGGCAGGAAGCAACTAGGCATCAGCAAGGGGCGGAGATGCCTGAATTGAAGGTCATGGCAGGCGGGCAGAGCAGGAGGGGTCGAGACACGGCAGCACGGGTGGCTGTGATGTGGAGAGGTGGGTGGGTGTCGGCTGCAGCCTGGTGCACAGGCCAGGTATGGGGAGGGTGGGGAGAAGAGCCTGGGGTAGGATGTGTCCGACTCCAGCAGTCTCCACGAGGACGTTTGCTCTGTACCATGGAGGTGGCGGTGGGAGCTGTGAAGATATTTTAACTGGTACTGAGTGCTCTCTGTTGTACCCAGGAGGTAATTTATGCTAGTCATAAAATTTTCAGAAAATACACAAGAACGTAAAAAAAAAGTACATTAATACCCCATCCCGAGCTGAGGGTGTTAACATGTTTTGCTTTAATGGCGAGTAAATATGTGTGTGTGCAAAATTTTTAGTTTATAGTGTACATTTAGTTTTGTGTGTTGATTTTTCCATTTAATATCACAGATTAAGCATTTTCCAGTTTCTCTGAAATTCTGCGAGATTGTAATTTTAATTGCCACATGTTTTATTAGCCCCAGGCACCTCAGTTTATGGAACCATTTATGTTGGACATAAACTGTTTCCTCTTCCTGACTATGATAAATAACACTGCAGTGAACATCCTTTACATATCTGATGTCTCTCTTTCCTCAATACATGTTCCTAGAAGCCGTATGCACATTTTCTATCGTAGTCATGGCTGTGAAATAACCTTCCACAAAGGTGATGCCAATTATAAGCCCAAGGCAAGCAGGCCAAACAAGCAGCCTCAGATGAGACAGTCTGTGGGCAGAGGCTGCGACTCAACCATGGGCTGCTGGAGAACTTGGGTGGTGATGGGGGCGTGGTCCAAGATGATCCAGTCTGCAGGGTGAGACCAACTCTGGGAATACAGGTGAGCCTGGAAGGACTGGTCGCCCCTGCACACCCCGTGTGATTTCATACGCTCTGCTTGGGGCTGGCCTTCATGGGCGGGCCACGTGTGAAAACTCACCAGTTCGTCTGGAAGTCGGTTTGAGGGGGACTCCCCACTAAAGCGTGGGTTCCCTGCAGAGTCAGCACTTGGTGTGGGCTTGGATCAGCTGTACAGGCGCCCGGGGGCTCTTGCCCCTCCGGGGGTCGCCCGTGTCTCCTGTCACCTCATGATTAAGACCGTGAAGGAGAGAAGCCTCAGGATGCATGGCCCTGTCAATCCTCACCCTGAACAGCGACCCAACTGCTGCCTCCCCCACCTCCCTTCTCTCCATGGCCACAACACAGTGACGGACACCTGGGTCGAACACGAGGCCCCCCCAGTCAGGGAGGAGACCCATCAATGCTCCCTATCTCAGGCACCACAGGCCCGGGCACACCAGCCCACTTCATTAACCCCTCTGCAATGCTCCCCCTGGCGCTGCCCTGTCCCCCACCTAACACCGCCATGGGGACCCCCCACCCCCACCCCGAAACAGTCCTATTCAATTAGATTCTACCTGGTAGAGAGTCAAGGTTTGATTCCTGCAGCTACCCAGTGAGTCAGCTTCCGCCAATTACCTGGGCCTTCTTCCATAGGACGGGCCCTTCCCTGGCCCGGAAGCAGGTGCCAGAGTCTGCTCAGCAGGTGCCGTGCTGGCCTGTAAGTGCCAGGCAGACCTGGGACTCAGTGCTGACTGCTGGCGCCCAGCTGTGTGCCCTTGGCAAGTTTCTCAGAATCTCCAAGGCCTGGATGGTTTCCTGGACCATAAGTGGAGGGTGAAGAGGACAAAGCAAAATGCCAACAGTGCGGCCAATGATGCTGTGAGATGCAGGTGCCTCACACTTGTCCTATCTCGGTCAGTCTTTCTCAAAGGTGGTCTTTGATCCACGGCTTCTAGATGACCTGGGCTCAGTTTCCAAAATGGTGACTGGGTCCTGGCTTCATCTACTCAGGCACTGCCCCCGCCCCACTCCAGGGAAGAATGGGATCCGGAAACGTTCACTGGTCAAGTTCAGGGAGCATCCATGGCACCAAGGAGTCGGCAGACCTCGAACATGCAGAACTCTCCCAGGCCGCGGGGAAGGCGTCCACCATCCGGGACACCCCCTGATCTCTGGGACCCACAGCCCTAACCTGGACAGCAGGTGCCCCCTTTCTGAGGCATCTCACTCTTAGGCTCACTCCCAGGAGAGAACTGGGATGTGTCCCCACTGAGCTATGACTGTGTTGTAATCACTGCCCCACACGTGCGCTCTTCCTCTGCAAGGCACATAGTAAGACCTTGACATTCAATCTCGCAACTCGGTGGCCCCTTGGGACAAAGACAGATGAAGCCCTGGAGGCCCAGGGAGGTTAAGCAACTTGCCCAAGGTTGTACAGTGACATAAGTGGATCAGATTGTTTGACTCCTAAGACATATCAGAGAACGACATCAAAGAACACGCACAGAGCAGATCTGCTTCCAGTGGTCCAGGCAGAAAAAGCTGCCTTGCCCAGACAGACGCCCCTTAAGACATCTGTCCTCCAAACCCCGAGTGCTTATCCTGGCTTATGGAGGAAGGAAGCAGTGTTATCTGCCCCAAGATGATTAGGACAACAATGAACTTAAATCCCAGCCGCTGCTGGAGAGTATCTGCTTCTGAATTCAATTTGGCTCAATTCAATCCAATTTAAGTCAGTGCGGTTATCGGGTGTCTACCGTGTGCCCCGTAATGACCGGCTGCAGAAGGCCCAGGGAGACGCACAGGGCTCTTTGGGGAATTCATCATGAACTCAGGTAAGAATGGGGGTGCTGGGAACTGGGGTTCAGGGTGGGAGTCTTGTGCGTGGCCCTGAAGTATGTAGGAGGAGAATTTGCTGAGTTCCTACACTGGTCCCCGGCCAGCAGCAAGTTTTGTAATTAGTGGCTAATTAGAAGTGTGCATTCCATGCCTGTGTTTCTCATAAGCTATGCAGACAGAGGAAGATACCATCGGTTTAGTAGGGGTTCTCTGGCACAAAATGTATGATAGGAATTGGGATTTGATATGTGATTGAGGGCAGGGACTCTAGCCACAGAGAAGATGGCTTTGCTGCGTTCCAGCTGAGCTCACTGAATAGGCTATGTTGACTTTATGAGCCTCAGTGTTCTCATCTATAAAAGGGGAATGAAACCAACACCTATCTCAGAGTTACTGAAAGGGTGCACACAGAACAGGCATATCAGTGCTCAGTACAGCCCCAAGGACAGAGACAGAGAGAGAGAGAGAGAGAGAGAGAGAGAGAGAGAGAGAGGAAGTATCTGCTAACACCCTTCTTATTCTGAACTTGGGAAAAAATCATCACCTTCAGAATTCCAATCCCTAGCCTGGGCACTGACACTTAACAAATTGACTAAGGGAATGTAGAAGAGCAAGGCACAGCGTAGGAGTGACAGCCCAGTGCAAGTCCCTGGGTGCTTAGCCAAGGGCCTGGACTCTACCCCCATGGGGACAGTGGCCAGGAAGGGAGACGTTGGGAAGGATCCCAGGAGCCAGGGCGGAGTGTGGGCAGCAGGGAGAAATTCTGGAGACCAGCAGGAGGCCACGCCCATGTTGCGGGCATGACAGCACCTGCACAAGGCTGGGGCCCTGGTGGTACAGACAGACAAGCTGGAAAGATGCTCAGGAGGTCAAACGGGCAGGGCTGGGCCAGCAGGAGCGGGCAGCAGGTGACAAGGGCCAGCCTGGGGCAGTGTCCACGCGGCAGAGGCTCCAGCTGAGGGCCCGGCTAGGGGGAGGTGGTGGCCGGGCTTGCTGCTCCTCCCTCAGCCCTGGCTGCAGACAGAGCAGGGCACGGTGGGCAGCCACGCAACCGGCCTCAGACACTACAGCTGGGGCCAGTCGGCAGCTACGAGAAAGCGTTTCCCCTTTGGCGGACAGGTTTCTACGAAGGTCGCTCCTTTGATAGGACACTTCCAGAGTTGGTTCGGAAAAATTCCCTCTAGCCACCAACCAGATCAACGACACCTACTGGTTCAGAGCTACTTTGTGCCGAAGGCCATCATCCGGTCACTCTCATACAGCCTTCAACATGACTGCAGAGAAGTAGCTGCACATTTTACAGATGAGCAAACTGAGGCTGGGCTGGCTCTTTTAGTTTGACTACCACCCAGCTCTTCAGTGGAGGATTCAAACCATCCCTCCCCCAGCTCCAGAGTCCATGCTCTTTTTGCTACAGCATATTTACAATCTTTAATTTTTAAGTCTCAGTGCTCCAGACACGTACACACGGCCAGTGGCGGTGTAAAATGATGGAATGCTTTTAGAAAGTAATTTGGCAATACGAATCCAGAGTCTTAAAAAAAAAATTCATTCTGGGAATTGCTCCTAAAGAAATAATCATAAATTCAAGGGAAAAAATGCTTTACACTGTTATGTGTTCCTCGCAGCGAGATTTATAACATGGACAACCAGAGAAGAAACAGGAATGGTTAAGTAAATTGTGATACATCCATATAATGGAATATCGTGAGGCCAAGGGTGTCAAACAGAAGATACCCCAATGGCATACACTCAAGTTCATTAGGACAGAGGTGTACACAGCGCCACCTGGTGGTGGTGCCCCAGAGCCACTAGGGGTCCACTGGGGCACTGCCCTTCCAATCTCCATCTGCCCCTTTCTGGTCACTCCCGATTTTTAAAAATAGCATTATTTGGGGCATGTGTTGTGTGCAGCAGAGTAAGTCAGTAGATAGATGGTGGATTCCCTTTCTCCCTATGTATGTCTGCTTTTCAGATAAATAAATACAGAAATAAATAAATCCTTTTTGTTTAAAGATTTTACTTATTTGAGAGGTAGAGTTACAGACAGTGAGAGGGAGAGAGACAGAGAGAAAGATCTTCAATCTACTGGTTCACTCCCCAAATTGCTGCAATGGCCAGAACTGGGCCAATCCGAAACCAGGTGCCAGGAGCTTCTTCTGCGTCTCCTCTGTGGGTGCAGGGGCCCAAGCACTTGAACCATCTTCCACTGCTTTCCAAGGCACATTAGTAGGGGCTGGACTGACAGCAGAGCAGCTAGGACTTAAGCCAGTGCTCTGACAGGGGATGCTGGTGTCGCAGGTAGTAGCTTAGCCCACTGTGCCACAATGCTGGCCCTTGCCACTTCTCTTTAATACAACCCTGAAGGTACTCGCCTTATAAGAAGCTTAAAAAAAGAAAAGAAAAAAAATCCTATACATATTGGAAAGGAAGAAAGAGAATTATTTTACTTGTAGCTAATCTGATTGTCTACCCCAGAAAATCTAAAATAATCAACTTTAAAACTATTAGAGCTAAAGAGAGAGTTCATCCAGTCAGATGTCTGGTTACAAAGGAAATGTACAAAAATCAAATTTCTTTTCATTTTTTTTTTTTTTTACAGATTTATTTCTTTATTTGAACGTCAGAGTTACACAGAGAGAGGAAGGTCTTGCATCTGATGGTTCACTCCCCAGTTGGCCGCAATGTCCGGAGCTGTGCCAATATGAAGCCAGGATCCAGGAGCTTCTTCTGGGTCTCCCATGTGGGTGCAGGGGCCCAAAGACTTGGGCCATCTTCTACTGCTATCCCTGGCTACAGCAGAGAGCTGGGTTGGAAGAGGAGCAGCCGGGACTAGAACCGGCACCCATATGGGATGCTGGCACTTCAGGCCAGGGCGTTAACCTGCTGCACCACAGCGCTAGCCCCCCCAAAATCAAGTTTCTTATTTACCAACAATAAGCAATAGAAAATACAATGGGAAAATGACCCTATTCATAAATGCAAGGAAAAAAACAAAACTGTCAAGATACCTACGGATAAACTTCACAAGGAATTTACCAGGCCCCCAGGATGAAGACTCTAACAATCTATTAAACATCATAAACAGGACCTGAAAAATGCAGGCCTGGCACAGTCCTGCAGAGGCAGAATCACTGCTGGAGAGACACAAGCGCTCAGAACTCAGCTACAGAGTCACAGAAATGGCAGACAACGTCACAGGGGGCTCTCTCTGGGAAGCAACTCTGAGGAACTTCCTCTAATTCTCATCTGGAAAATTTAAGTGCACAAGGACTGCCAATACACAGCGGGTTAACTTTGTGGCCCATGACACCAGCATCCCACATGAGTGCCAGTTCAAGTCCCGCCTGCTCCACTTCCAAACCAGCTCCCTGCCAACGCTCCTGGGAAAGCACTAGAAGATGGCTCAAATGTCTGGGCCCCTGCCACTTGCATGGGAGACCCAGAAGAAGCTCCTGGCTCCCGGCTTCAGCTTGATACAGCCCTGGCCATTGTGGCCACTTGGAGAATGAACCAGCGGATGGAAGATTTCTCTTTCTGTGTCTCTCTCTGCCTCGTTCTGCCTCTGTCTCTCTGTAGCTTTGCTTTTCAAATAGATAAGTAAATCATAAAGGAAAAAAAAAGAATTGACAATACTGGGGTAGGCATTCTGGTACAAGGGATAAGTCACTGCTTGGGATACAGCTTCCTGCTAATGTACCTGGGAGGCATCGAATCATGTCCAAATACCCGGTTTCTTGCCACCCTCATGGGAGATGTGGATGAAGTTCCTGCTTCCTGGCTTCGGTCTGGCCCAGCCCTGGCTGTTGCAGGCATGTGGGGAGTGAACTAGCAGATGGAAGATCTCTCTCTCCTCTCTCCCCACATCTGTTACTCTGCTTTTCAAATAAATAAATACATCTTTTCAAACAAACTTAGAATCACCAAAAAAAAAAAAAAGGTTTAACAGTGAAAATAATGAGGGAAGTTTCTCCCACTCGAAGACAAAAATTCGTATAAAACTGTGGGTAGGTTGAGTTGCTACAATTGACACAGAAATAGAACAGGCAGATGGAGATGAGGACAAGGTCCAGACACAGACCATGCATCGACGTAAACTTGAGTTTATGAGAAAAGGACTATTTCAAATCAGAAACGATGGATTTGGGGAAAATTCATTATTCATTGGGAGCTAAAATAAAGCTAGACCTAGAGCTCAAACTTGGTACAAAAGCATAACTCAGATTAAAAGCTAAGTGAGAAACATAAAACTCAGAGTTCTGGAAGAAATAGAGAAAACTATTTTTATCATCTCCAAGTGAGGAGGTATTTGCAGCTATGACACAATAGTCAGGCATTTTATGCGATCGAATCATTAGATCAGCCAATTTGATCACACCAAAGTCTAAATTTCGGCTTTGAAGGAGAATAAATAGAAGCAAGAAGTCACTGATTGACAGAATTCTTTTTACAGCACACATATTAATGTTTGCAATATACAAAGAGCTCCTACAAGTCAATAGGAAAACCCTTATAACCCAACAGAAGAATAGGGGAGGAGTTAAAATAGGCAATTCAGAGAACAACATCAGAGAGATCATGAACACACCACGAGATGATCAACGACACAGATAACTGCAGGAAGGGTAATCAAAAGAACGAGGTGCTATTTTTCACCCATTTCAATGGATAAACCAACAAAACTTTAACTCAGGAAGGACATAGGGAAGCATCCGATTTCATACAAGATTGATGGTGGCGTTGAATTGGCAGCCTTTTTGCATGACACTTTGGCAGGATCTAAATTTAAAAATAATGTATACTCTGACCCAGAAATCCCACTTTCAGGAAGCCTACGGAAGCCAGCCTATGAATGCACCAGCGTGCATAAAGATAGACTCATGGTGACGTCAACCTTACACTGTTTGAAAGAGTGAAAAAATGTAATTTTTTTTTTTGACAGGCAGAGTTAGTGAGAGAGAGAGACAGAGAGAAAGGTCTTCCTTTTTCCATTGGTTTACCCCCTAAGTGGCTGCTACCGGCCGGCGTGTCAGGAGCCAGGTGCTTCCTCCTCGTCTCCCATGTGGGTGCAGGGCCCAAGGACTTGGGCCATCCTCCACTGCCTTCCCAGGCCACAGCAGAGAGCTGGACTGGAAGAGGAGCAACCGGGACAGAATCAGGAGCCCCAACCGGTACTAGAACCTGGTGTGCCGGCGCCGCAGGTGGCGGATTAGCCTAGTGAGCCACAGGCTGGCTGAAAAAATGTTATATTAAACAAGTGTTAAAAAGTGATGATACACACACACACACACACACACTGACAAAAAAGAAAAATATCTAATAAGATAACAAAACCAAGCTGCAGGATATTATGTTTATGTTCAAGCTGTCCTATGAGCGTGAGAACACCTGGAGATACAGGTCTACAAGGCTATTTATCAGCTCATTAATGATGTGTGCCTCTGGGGAGATAGCGGGATTAGGATAGGGCAGACACATAGAAGACTCTAACATTTAACTCCATGTTCTTGGGTGTGTTGAGAATTTTTCACCATGAGCTTGAATTGCTTTTGTAAATAACAAATGTAGATGGAGATATGTATGTCTACATATATACACAATACACTATATATACACAGACATTCATACGTATGTACACACACATACACTATATATACACATACAGTCATAAATACTGTATGAAAAAAGTTCTTTATTAAAAACCAAACAAAGCCATGCTTTAAAACAACACAGAAGGAAATGCTTAAGAACATTCCCGTGTGAGAGTTTATCTACATTTTCCCCTATTTTCTAAATTGTCTTTGATGACCACGCTTTTCATTTATAATGGAAATAAAAAATGCATGCCCTTTATTCTTCTTAAGTTCTGCTTGCTTTTTTGCTGGAAACCAATTCTGTAAAACAGGCACTCTTCCTCCCTTCTCCACTGGGGCTGGTTGGGGGATTCTGCAGCAGAAAGTGGGGGGTGGGCATTTGTGGGCCCAAAGCACTGATAAGAATACATTAGTAGTAGGTGAATGACCCAGTGCGGATGGGAGTGAGAGCAAATGGGTTTGGTGAAAGGGCCCACGATAACTCATTAAAAGTGATTAATGGGATGTTCCCAGCATAATAGCATGTGTGTAAAAAATTGACGATGCTTTATGATGACTGTGAATGGATCATCACACTGTCCATCCATCCAATCCTCACACCAGGATCAACACCCCGGGCACATCTCTGCCTGGTACGAGCCGGACGGCTGAGGATGGGAACGGCATGAAGACAAAGAATGAAAAGGGCTCGGAAGAAAGCAAGGGCGAGTGGCTCGGAGCCAGCACTGGCCGGGTGCTGCTGGGCTCTCGGGTACCACTTGAGGGGCACCACGAGGGGTGAGTCGCCCAGCTGGATGGGTTTCTCTGGCCCTTCCCAGGAGCCTCCCAAAGAGGGCGAGAGAAGGGGGAGGAAGAGGAAGTGACGCCTCGGGGAGCTTGCACCCACGCAGCTTTTGAGAAAATGAGTTTGATCACCGAGCCCGTTCCTCCTCCCCAGGCCGAGGTCTGAAACTTCTCAGGGCGGCTTCAGAAAGCAATGAAGGGAATGCAGGGATGTCTAAATACAGCACCCCCGTGGGCGTCCCTGCTCAACTCTGCAGGAGCTCTTGCTGACTGCACCCCCAGTGCCTACGACTCAGAGAAATAGCACAACCGCACTCAACGCTCAGAGACACCAACCTTCCAAAAATATGTGAATGTTGACAGCAGTCTGTCTTGCATTTCAGTGGATAATTGGTGTATGTGTGTGTGTGTGTGTGTGACCTAAATCCAGACAACATACCACAGCCCTGATTTTCTGAATCTCAATGGTTGATTGCTGAGTTAGCAAGCAGCACAGCCTTTTCCAGGACTACAGGGACAGGGGATCCTGGTCCTTGAAGCAGCCCTCCTGCTTGCTGGCCGCTGCGGCCTGCTGGAAGGGCAGGGGGCCACTCCTCCTCCTGCCCTGGCCTGTCTCCAGGGCTGTAGCCTTACAATGGTGATGGGGAAGGGGCCCGTGGCACCACAGTCCTGGGGCAGCCTGAATAACTGATTCTTGCCTCTGCACCTGCTTCCCAGAGCCACCTTCCCCTCTGTCCAGGAGTCTTTGGATTTGCCCGTCTCAGGGTTTCCCCAGGGCTGATGCAAGGATGCTCCTTTGCAGGGTCATGTCTACTGAGCACCGTGTTACACCTGCCAGTGCACCTGCACGCCGCCCTTTCAGATTCATGCCTGTAGCAGGTGCTACTAGTGCCATGCTTGGAACTCTGGATCTTCCCGAGTGGGCCCAGTGACTGCCAGCTGCCAGGCATCTCTGTGCCTGAGGGCGATCTAACCCCACTGCAGGCCACTTTGTCCATGCACGCAGCAGCCTGGAAGGGCTGAGGAATTACTCCAGCCCACCCCAGCGGCAGCCCTTATCCAGTGGCTTTCAGAACTGCTGTGTGAATATCCCAGCTCCCTCGCTCCCTGAGTGGAATAATCCTGATACCTGAGTTCTGCACGTGGGATGCTGTCCCAGGTCCTCACTGGGGCACCTGGGTGATCCCACACACACTGCCTCGGCTGCTGCTCCTCCCCATCAGGTCCTCCTTTCTCTACAGGCCTGACCTGCACCTCCCAACAAAATGCTTGTCCTTGAACCCTTGTCTCAGGTGTGCTTTGGGAAACCTGAGCCAGGGTACCACCTGGTGCTGGGGGCAAGTGCTCCAGCAGCAGACAGTGAGTGCCAAGAAGCAGCCCTCCCCTGGGACCTGCAGGTCCTTCCCTGCGGGAAGTCTCCTCTTAGCCACCCCTGTCTTCTGCAGGTGCCAAGTCCTTTTCTCTCCGGTACTTCTGCAGGAAGGAGGAGCTGCTGGATTCCCGTCCAGCATATCCCAATCCCAGCATCTTTGAACTTCAGAAAAATGGGAACAATCCCTGTCCATTTCAACCAGTAGCTACAATAAATGGCTATGGCGTTAAGTTAGACCCCTATATGCTAGAATCTCTGCTTGGTGAAAATGTGAAATTCATAACAGCCCTAACCCATAGCAACAATTATTCCTGATATTAGACCTAAAGAAAGAGAGAGCCAGAGGGGTGAACTACTTGGTGCAAACTCTGGAGCTGAGTTCTGAGCCCATGTCTGACTGCAGGCACCTGGCTGTAGCCCCTTGTGTTGCTGGCAGTCACAGCAGTTGGAGGCAGTGCCTGCAGAAGGTGTGGCTGTGTGGATGGGTTTGTGGGTTGAGGATGAGAGATGCAGGGATTGGCCCCGTATAGGGGTCCTGGGCAACAGTCTGAGTTCAAGCAGGTATGGGTTGAAATTGGTTTCGTTCATGGAAAGCCAAGACATTGTGGCAAAAAATGACCTATAGGGAAGATCTCTGGGGCCGGCACTGTGGCTCAGCGGGTTAACGCCCTGGCCTGAGGTGCCAGTATCCCATATGGGCACTGGTTTGAGACCCAGCTGCTCCACTTCCAATCCAGCTCTCTGCTATGGCCTGGGAAAGCAGTAGAGGATGGCCCAAGTCCTTGGGACCCTGCACCTGAGCGGGAGACCAGGAAGAAGTTCCTGGCTCCTGGCTTCGAATCGGCACAGCTTTGGCTGTTGTGGCCAATTGGTGAGTGAACCATCAGATGGAAGACCTCTCTCTCTGCCTCTCCCCTCTCTGTGTAACTCTGACTTTCAAATAAATAAATACATCTTTTTTAAAAAATGAAAATGATCACTTAAAAAAAAAGATCTCTGTGAGTGAGATCCTGGTGGAAAGAAGGGGCCATCAAAGAAGGAGGTAACTTTCTCTGAAGGGAGGAGAGAACTTCCACTTGGATTATGGCCCTGTCTAAACAATGTCGGAGTTTGTGGACTCAAGAGGCTTCCATAGCCTTGGCAGCTCATGACAAGAGCCTCGGGTGATCACTGACATCATAACTAAGAGTGGCAATTGTTAAATCAACAACAGGAGTCACTGTGCACTTGCTCCCCATGTAGGATCTCTATCTTTAATGTGTTGTACTATGAGAATTAACGGTAAAACTAGTCTTCAAACAGTACTTTATACTTTGTGTGTCTGTGTGGGTACAAACTGTTGAAATCTTTACTTAGTATAGAGTTGATCTTCTGTATATAAAGATAATTAAAAATGAAACTTAATGAAGAATGGGATGGGAGAGGGAGCAGGAGGTGGGGCAGTTTAGGGGTGAGAGGGCAGGTATAGGGGGAAGAACCACTATAATCCAAAAGTTGTAATTAAGAAATTTATATTTATCAAATAAAATCTTTCTATAAAAACAAAACAAAACAAAACAAAACAAAAAGAAACACTATGAGCAAGGTAATTCAGTCTCTTCTCTGCCCAGCCTGGCAATTATTCCAGCGAGACTTAACCTGGAACTTCTGTCTCAAAATCTCCGGGAGAGGAAGGCAAGAATTGCTAGCAAGCTCATTTGGCTCCCACATGTACCCTATGTTATCTAATACTTTTATCAGTAACAAATGTGATACTTGTCTTCAAAAAAAAAAAAAAAAGAAGAAGAAGAAGAAGAAGAAGAAATTGGTCCCATCTGGGAGAACAGCAGACTTCTGGATGGAGGGAGTAGGCTTGTATGGTGGTGACAAGAGCTTTGAGGGGCTGGATCTGAAGTTGAGGGGATCTTTGATCCGACACGAGGTTGGCAGTGTCAGGGCCAGGTCTGAGGGTTGGGGACAGGATGCAGGCATCAGGCTTCGATGGCCATAGCAGTAAGGCAGCCTTGCTGGCAGCCCCTCCAGACAGGCTCAGAGGGGATGCCATGGTCCAGATGTGGTTTGTGTCCCTGCCACGGTCCAGGTGGCAGGAGCTTGGTCCGAGGATGGCAGTATGGGAGGTGGGATGGAGCCGTGGGAGGCATGCCCTCAGATGGGGTTCGGGTATTTTCCTGGGACCTTATTGAGTTTCCCAGAGAGGACTGACTGCAACAGAAGCCTGAGTCTGGCCCCTACTCAGTTGCTCTGGCTTCCAGTTTGAGATGCGATCTCCTTACTCTGATATCAGCTCTGCCATTGCTACCTGCTATGACGTCACACAGTTGATCCCAGAGCCCTCAGCAGTGCTGAGCCCATGTCAGCACCGTGTCCTTGAACTTCTAGGACTGTGAGATAACCAACGCCCTTGTCTTCTTTACCAGCCTGCTCTGCTGTTTCGTCATAGCTATGGACTGCTGATTAATACGAAGGGGCTTCCGTGTCTAGAGGTCTCCACCCAGAGCGCGGAAGGGGCTGTTCCTAGCCCCAGGGTCTGTGGGATGGAGCAGACTGGACATCTTTGCAGCCATGTCTCCCTGGGTTTGGAGGTGGAGGGTCTGTAGCTGCAGTGCTTGGGCAAACGAAAGCCCGACTCTGAGAACCAAGTCCCCTCGGCTGTGGCACCTGCTGGCACCGTGACCACCCGCAGTGGGCTCCTTCTAACCCCTGATACAGAGGCAGCAGCATCTCCTGCACTGCCCAGAACCCCAGAGGCTGGGAGCCCCGCAGGTCCCAAAAACCAAGCTGGGTTTTCCCTTGTTAAGTCACAGGATGAAGCACTTTACATATTAATCAGGTTAGGAATCTGAGACCACATATCAGGGAATTGAAATATGTAGATTTTGATGATGAGTTCACGCTCATCAGAAAACCAATGAATCATCCTAACTTCATTATCAGGAATTATCTGATGGGGGAATTGGCAGGGGGGTAACTGGGGCGAGGAGAGGCGGGGGTGGGGGATGGGGAAGATTTCTTGGTTCTTGGCCCAGGCTGTGTTCTCTTCCAGCAATGGATTTTCTATTAAAGCAGTCTGTCTGTGATGTGGGTCCTGCACACGGCCACATCCTGCAGGCCTCGGTGAAGCTTGGTGGGGTCCCACCTGGAGGCCCAGGGCAAAGAGAGACATGAGCAATCCCATGAGGCTACCTCCCTTCCGGTTGTTCTAAGGTGACGTGGGCACAGCCACTCCCATGATGCTGACTCAGTGAGGAGGGAAGGCCTTGCTGAGGCTGCAACCTCACAGGGGCACCTGCGGGAGGTGAGGGAGTGAGGGCCGTGGACGCCTGGTGCTTTCACGTTAGTTGCTTCATTGGAAATCCCCACCCCACCACCACCTCCAGGGGGCGCTATGGGGGGAGGTTCCCTTCCGTCTTGCAGATGAGGTCGCTGAGCCTCAGCCCTTACCCACGCTCGACTCAGGGAGAGAACAGCAGAGAAGCAGTGGAAGGTCCAAGAGGGGAAGGACTCGCCCAAGGTCACACGGACAGCACGCGGCAGAGCTTGCGTGTGCAATCAGGTTGCTCAAAACGCGCCATGTCTGACTGCATTCGTCCTAACCCAACGGCCCACCGCCCAAACACCCCATCCGGGCTGCGGCTCTCCCTGGGGGAACACAGCGTAGTCATTACCGCACTCCGAAGAGATAAAGCATTGCAAATTGAAAGAGAAAATCTATTTTCACATCCTGATGAAGACATAACTGACACTGAAAGAGTGAATTGTTGTAGAAAAACACAGCCCTTGCTTTTCTCCCTTAAAAAAAAAAATAACTTGGAGTTACAGCTTTGGAAAAAGGAGGAGCAGCTGACTATCACAGATAAAAATGCCCTTTTGCCTAATTGGATCTTTAATAAGGAATCCTAATTAATTCCCTTGAATGGAGAACTTTTACACTGGTGTTATCGCAGGCCCTGAGCTGATGCGGCTGAGTATTTCCAGATACAGAATACTAAATCTTTCCCAGCTGGGCTAGCCATCGCCAGAGACTTGTCAACTTCCCTGGGAAGTTGACTCACTCTGCCAGGGCACCGCAGGGGAGGTGGAGGTGGGGAAGGGGCTTGAGGCAGGGGCAACATCAAGCAGTGGGACTGGGCGGCCCTCGGGGCTGGGGGGAGCTTGGGAGGCCACTGTTGGGCCAGGGTTAGAAGCAGCCATGACTGTTGGAAGGACAGAAGCTGCGGCAGCATCTGGGATGTCACACCCGGCCCAGAGCGAGGCCTAGGAGACACCTGCCCTCCCTTGAGGAATGTCACTTGGCGGGGTCTGATGGATTCCGGTAACCGCTGCGAGCCAAGGGGGCAGCAAACAGAAGCCAGGAGCGAGCCTTGCCTGTAGCTCATCTTGGTTGGGGCAAAGGCCGGGCTGTCGGTGCCTGGGGACTCTGGGGGCACCGCCAACAGCAACACTAGATGCAAAGGCTTATCTGGAGCACTCAGGACACCGGCAGCAATGAGGAGGATGCGGGGCTCGTGGCTGGATGACCCGGGCCATTTGTCTGCAGTGACAGGGCTGTCGTGGAAGAGGATGGCTGGCGGCAGTCCGTCCCATGCTCACCAGGCCCTGCCAGCCTCTAGGGGGCTGGCAGCACATGGCAGACAAGGCCTCCATCAGCCTGGGTGTTTAGGAAGCCAGCTCGAAGCTGCAAGCAACCCAAGGACCAAAAGCAGCAGCAAGGGGAAGCAGCCGATGCCCAGGGCCCAGGCCCCTCCCACCGCCAAGAGCCAGAGGGGCAGAAAGAGCAAGAGGCTGGGAAGCAAAGGGCCCTGGCTTCAGCTTGCAGCTGCTGAGTATGACCTTGGGCATGTGACTTGGCTGAGCCTCTGTTTCTTACAGTTGCTTGAAGATGCAAAGAGAGCCATCAGCTTGGATGCCTGGAGTGCTGTTGGTTCTCTATACATGGAGTCTTTTCTTCATTGAACCCTCCTCCTGGTTCCAGAAAAGTCAGTGGAGGGGGCAGTTTCTGTGGGAAGGGACCCCGCCATCTGTGCTTTGAAGGGAAAATGTTCGGCGTCTCTGGGCACCAAGCCTCAAGTTCCCGGCAGGTGGGGCTCCAGGGGGGAGGACCCATCCTCTGCCTGAGTAAACTAGGGCCGCGGAAGTTCCAAAAGCTGAGTGCCCTACGCAGAGGGAAGAGACACAGCCACGACTGCTCGCCCCCGACTTTCTCCAGGGGCCTGTCCAGTGGCCCTGGGATTTCAGAGCTGTCTGGCCCAGCAGGGCATGACAACCTCCTGCTGTGGCCTCTCCCCCTGGGCCAGCCAGAAGCTGCCTCCATGCCTCAGCAGCCGTGGAGGCCAGGACCCGCAGGAGGGAGCTGAGTGGTATGTAGCCGCGTGCGCCGAGCACATGCTGGTAGGCTCTGGTGTGCTGTGGGAGGGTGGCGGGGGACAGCCCCTTCCTCAAGCTGCAGCCATGCAAGGACAGAGGAAGGACATACGCAGGCTGTGAAAGGTAGAGAGCTGGGCCTGTTCAGTGTTTTCTGGGCCAAATTACTTCCTGTAACTCTCCGACAGGCCCTGGGAGCATAAGTAAACAGAGGGCAGCAGAATCAGCACTTGAACCTGACACAGACACAGAAAGCCAGACTCCTCATCTCCTTCCATGGTGTCAGGACAGAAGATGCGTCAGGGCTGGGCTGGGGCTCAGAAGAGGGGCTGGGGGAGAGCAAGGTGCAGAGGCCAGAGGACAGGGGACTGACGCCCGGCTCAGACACGTGCAGGCTGCATGACTTGGCGCAGGTTTCTGAATTGCCTGGGAGTTTTAGCTTGCGCACTTGAGAAATAGGGACACTGATACAGTCTTCCAGAAATGTTGGTAAGGAACCATTGAGACGCTGCATGTGAAATGCTCAGAGCAAGACGATCACACGCTTGGGGGTATTGGAAGGGGAAGGAGGCTGGGACCTGAGACTCCCAGGGACCCAACAGGCCACACCAACCTGCTCTAAGGGCAAAGAGTGGCCTGGGAGGGGCTGGGCCAGCATCTGCTGAGGGAAGACACTGGCAAAACCCAGTACGAGAGCAGTGTGTGTGAGTGGAGGAGGGAGCTAAGTGTCCGAGGTTCAGTGTCTTTCCAGCAGGGTGGGTACGGCAACCCCCCAACTCACACAGTGGGGAAGCCATGTGGCCAGCTGGGTGACGGCCTCTATCCAAAGCAACCAACACATACTTCCTCTGTATGGCTCTTTCTAGAAAATACTTTTTGGTGTACATACTTAGGGCATACAACATGATGTTGTTAAGACACATACAAAAGTATGAAACAACGAAATGAAAAGGTGAGGGTTTTTTGATGCAAAGCCTTTAAAATCCATGCAGCTTTTTCATAATATGTATTTTGTATCATTTTTTTGAAGATCTCTCTCAGTATTCATAGATTTAAAAAATTTTTGCACCAAAATTGACTTATCTTTTAATCCCATTTTCTTTTAATATCTTTTTTATACCTTTTTCTATCTTTTTAATATCTTTTCTTATCTTTTAATCCCATTTTTAAAAGCACCTGCATATACAGGAAAGTGGTTATTACAGAAGAACAAATTAATATATCCATCACCTCATATTGTATTCCCCAGCCCCTAGCCCCACAGCACAAGTTGAACTCAGGAAGAGAAATATTGCATAATCTCGTTTATATGTCGATTGGATTCTTTTTAGAGGTCTAATACTTAGAGACAGAGAATAGAGCAGCGGTGGCCAGGGTTGGGGTGGTGGAAGTGGAGAATGTATGTCAAAGGATACAAAGTAGCAGTTCTGTAGGCTGAGCAGGTGGGAAGATCTACAGCCTGGCAGGACTGTAATTAACAACACTGTTTATTCTGATGTCAGTCCTGTTGCCAAAGAGCTCTGAGACCAGGAAGGGGAGAGGAGTCTGGTGGCAGTCAGATGAGGCTGTGAGGAGGGACACCGAGACTCTAAGATTGCGGAGACTATTTTTATTCAATGAAGTGTCAGCAAATCTTTGTATCCGTCTCTGCCAGGACTTGGACTGAGCACTGGGTGTTCAGAGACGGTGAGCCAAGCCCTGGTCTGCAGGTCTGCAGATGTCAGGAGGGAGTGTTCCTTTGCATGGGCCTAAGCAGACCAAGTGAGCAGGTGAGGCTGTGCAGGTTCCCATGGCTTCTGGAATGCTAAGAATTTCTAGTTTCTGGTCACAATCTCAGGGCCTGTCACAGACAGCAACACAGCACAAGCAGCCACCCATATTAGTCAAAGAAGTCATGTGCATTAGAATGGTATGCTTTGTTTTATGTAATAAGAATGCTCACCCAAACCTGTACATGAACCCTAACTCCATGTGTGTTAAAGGCACCTAGGGGCTTTCCACGCTGAGAAATACTATAAAGAATTCATGCACCAGAAGCCAGATATCTTTGTAACTGGAGGGACCAGCTTCTAAGTCACTGCAGTGGCACGAGTTCTGTTTAGGCATCGTGTATGCCACTCAGTTGTCCATCGGCTTCAGCATGCCCAGGAGAGTGGCTGAAGACACTAAGCTATCCTTGGGGCTTCAGGCAGGACCAAGGAGTCTGCATTTGGAAACACCCTTCCTGCCAGTCTTCTGAGCAGGGCGCTGGCCTGGCATCCCCAAGTGAGAAACATTGGGTAAGTTTTAGAAGGAATTTTTTTAAAGATCTATTTTGTATATTTATTTGAAAGACAGAATGACAGAGAAAGAGACTTTCCATCTACTGGATCACTCTCCAGATAGCGTAATGGTGCAGGCTAGGATAGGCAAAAGCCAGAAGCTTGGATTTCCATCTGGGTCCCCCATGTGGGGGCAGGGGCCCAAGCATTTGGGCCATCTTCCGCAGCTTTCCCAAGTGCATCAGCAGGGAGCTGGATCAGAAGTGGAGCAGCTGGAACTGGACCCTGCACCCACATGGGATGAGGGCATCACAAATAGCTGCTTAATCCGCTGTGCCCCATGCCAGCCCCTGGAGGGTATCACCTAGGAAGGAGGGCTGAGATGGAACAGGAGCCCTGGGACCACAGGTCACAAGACAGACAGATGGTTCCTGAAAAGCCTGTTTGCTGTTCCACCCTCGGGTGTTTTTCATGATCTCTTGCCCATGGCCTCCTGCACGTTCCCCACTCTGATGCACGCTGCGATTCCAGGGGCAGCTTTAAGACTGCTGGGGCATCGTCAGTGGCCTGGGGAGCTGCTCTGTCACCCGGCAGCTTTCAGAGGGGCTCAGAGCAGTGCTGACCACACCCAACCCTCTCCTCCGGCCCCGAGCTCAGCATCCACAGAGCCCTCTGAGGGAGGCTGGCTTCTCTGTGTCTGCCCCTCTCTGCTTTATCTCCAGTGAAAAGAAGAGGAGAAAGAAGAAGCCACACGCAGGCCTGGCTTTGAAGATGGTGGCTGCAGACTGAGGGTTCAAAGACGCAACCACCAAGTTCATGGCTTCTGGGGGTGGGGAGGCTGTTCATCACCCTCTGATTGCCTTTTCTCCTGTCTCCCTGGGGTTTGTAGGCAGGAGGCAAGCAGCACTATCAGGATTCCCAATGGGAATTGTTGGCAAATTGATTCTGCTCCAACCCCAGGGCAGATGGCGGGAGGGGAGCCCCCCACATCTCCCCTGCCCTTATTGGCAGGCACAGCGAGCGGAGGTAGTGAGTGCAGAGATGAAATCCACGTGGCTGTAGACATTGACCAGAGGTGCCAGATCGGCATTTGCTAAGCAAACCGGTTAATTTTAACCTCTGCCTCCCAGACCCAAACCCCTCTTATGGGAAAGAACGAAAAAGAGAGTGATGTTTAACACATTCCCATTTCTGGGCTACACGGTCTGTCTCTGCGGTGGTGAGTTTGAGCCTAATTGATTTCTTAGTCAAAAGCAGGGCAAAAAAAAAAAAAAAAAAAAAAAAAGCCAGAAAAGAAAAACAAACAGCTGAGAAGCCTCACCTCACTCACGGTGCAATCAAACCTCTCCAGGTCTGCCCACTGCTGGGCTCCTGCGCATTTCTTTCTTTCTTTCTTTTTTTTTTTCAGACTGGCCAAGTGACTTGCATAATTTAAGATCTTTTCCAGCACAGATCAGCCTCTCTGGCTATGCCGTTTGCTGATTAATTATTAATCAGACTGAGTTTCGGATGAGTAATCAGCATGAGGCAGGGCTAATTTGCAAGTGTCCCCCAGGAAGGTTATTACTTAAAATACTTGGGGGGAGAGGCTTCTGTGACCAGCACAGGACATGGCCAGCACTGGCGAGCCAGCAGCAGGTCTCTTCCCTGCACACAAACCTGCACCACGACCTCCAACCGGGGCTTGTCAGCCTTCTTCTGGCACTGGTGGGGGAGAGAAGGGGCACAGAAAAAGGACTAACAAGAGAAGACTTCCAAAAGTCTGTGGAAAATGGAATGCAAAGGCAAGATCTTATTTTGGGGCAGACATTTTTGAAAGTCATGCTTAGTTGCCCCCCACCCCCCAGGATACGCATTTTTCTACGAACATCTAGAGGACCCTATAGAAGGAAGCAAGAAAAGATGAAGTACTGGCCAAATGCCTAAAATAAAGCAAGACAGTGTGACGGACAGCGAAGGGTTCTGTGAGACGGCAGGGTGGGGAGGCCTTGCTAGAAGAGGGGAAATTCAAACTGAACTCTACATTTCACAAAAGCTCCCTTCCCTTCCCTTCCCTTCCCTTCCCTTCCCTTCCCTTCCCTTCCCTTCCCTTCCCTTCCCTTCCCTTCCCTTCCCTTCCCTTCCCTTCCCTTCCCTTCCCTTCCCTTCCCTTCCCCTCCCTTCCCTTCCCCTCCCCTCCCCTCCCCTCCCCTCCCCTCCCCTCCCCTCCCCTCCCCTCCCCTCCCCTCCCCTCCCCTCCCCTCCCTTCCCTTCCCTTCCCTTCCTTTTTTTAACTTTGAAGGAAGCAGATGTGAAGACTTTGAAGGAGGAAGATCTTAGGCCAGTGCGGATGCCCTAAGAGGCAGCCTGCTTCAGCCATCCAAGGAGCGGGAGGGAGGCCGTGAGGCTGGGGCACAGTGGGTGGATGCAGGCTGGTGACGGGAGGAGGGCCTGGGAGGGACCCAGTGGCTGGACAAGGTGGTCTTGTTGCAGGATTTTGTTCTCAATCTGAGGGGAAGCCTTCAGCAGGGCAGAGACATGGTTTGATTTATTACACCAGTCGCTCTGGTTGCTGTATGGAGAAGGGATGCGAGAAGACATAGGGCAGGCAGACACTGAGCACCCCAAAGGTGCTGGCAGCACAGGAGCAGCTTCCTCTAGGGAGTAGATCCATGTGGGGAGTATGGAGAAGGCCAAGTGGAGACAACCCAAGTGGATTAGCAAAATGTGGTGTACACAGCCGATGGAATATTATTCAGCATTAAAAAGGAGTAAAATTCCAACACATGCTATGACCCTAGAGAACATATGCTAAGTGAAATAAGCCAAACACAAAGGCACAAACTGCATGATCTCACTCATATGAGATACCCATAGCAGTCAGATTCACGGAGAAACAGTGGAGTGGGAGTGGGGTGGGAGTTATTATTTAGTGGGTAGAGAGTTGCAGTTTGGAAGTGAAAAAAGTACTTAGAGATGAACAGATGGACAGCGGTGTTATTTACCAGTAAGTATCCAATATCCTTAATGCACAAAATTGTATACTTAAAAATGGTTAAATGATGAATTTTAGGTTATATATATTTTACCATATTACAAAAAAGTGTGCTTTCGGCATGTTCATTTTGAGATTCCCATTCATATACACGGAAGATTCATTAGTGCTGAATATTTAAATTGAGAGCTATTGGCATATACATGACAAGAGGCAACCTGTGATTGGATGAGGTTACCAATGGAGAAGGGGAGGGTCCCAGGATGCCCTGGGGCAGTGCAGCTATAAAGGCTGGACAGAGGAGGACAGCGGAGGAGCAAAGGGAACTGAGAAGGAATGGCCGTGGTGGCCGCTGTGCAATGGCAGGTTAGCTGAGAGACCGACAGATGGCCGGTGGCATGCGTTGCCAAGGGGCCAAGTCAGATGAGGATGGAGGTGTGACTCTGGATTTGGTGACCAGGAGGCCACTGGAGGTCTTAGCAAGGTCAGTTTCAGAGGCAAGGTGGAGCAGAAACCGATAACTGTCTCCGTACTTGGTGGCTGAGCAACGGGTCAGCTGGAGGGGCTGGACTGACCAGGGGTTGGCTGAGTGCTGTTACTGTTTTGGTTTTAGATGGCATATTTTAGAATATGCCTCTGGGCTTCTGAGAGTGTTCAATAGAGAGGGGAAAGTTCAAGAATGAGAACGAAGAGAGGAATTTAGTGGGGAATTTTTGGGGAAGATGAGGTCTGGAGGCAGAGGGGAGGGGCCCGCCTCTCAAAGGGTCCTGGCCACCTTGTCTGCTGAAGAATGAAGTGCCACAAGAGGTGGGCTCACCAAGCACTTCATCTGCTCATCCACAGTTCCCGGCTCCTTTGCAGCTAGGCTGGACCATGTCACTGTTTCTGGCCAATGGAATATGAGTTAGCAGTGATATGTATCATACCTGGGCCAGGGCAGTGGAAAGCTCATGTTGGATTCTCCACTCACTTTCCCTGCCATGTCACTGGAGAAAGCCATGCATTCCAGATGCTGGGACATCCCCTACCCTCCGTGAGCCTGGACAGCCACCTGTGTGAGCAGGTGGCTCAGAGCTACACCCACTGATCTATGAGAGACAGGGAACATGAGCAAGAAATAAACCTTTGTGATGTCACCCTGCTGAGTTTTAGGGTTTATGGATATCAGAGGAAGAGGTGGCGAGAGCTGAAGCTGAGGTAGATCCAGAGAGGCCTTTCGTGTCCTGTCAAGTGCTTGAATCGTACTCTGTAGGCAGCAGCAGATGATTGAAAGCTTTTGCCTGGGGCTTAGCATGTTAGACCTGCATTTTAATTAAGCCATTCTGGCAGCAGTGGTGAGGGTGAACTGGAGAATGCCAAGATGCTGGGAGATTGGAAGGAGGCCCTTGCAACCCGCAAAGAAGAAACGATGGCAGAATTCAGGAAATGGTAGCAAGGATGGGAAGATATGTCAGAGGAGATACATTGGGAGAACTTAGCAATTACCTGAGCAATTAGTCAAACAGGATAATTCCCAGCATCTGGGAAAACTGGGTAGAGGGTGGTGCCATAAATTGAGAAAAGAAACAAACTGTGTAAATTGGAAGAGTCAGTTATGAGCAAAGATGGGACAAGCTGAGCTGGCGATATTGCAGGTGCATCGAGGTGGAGATGCTCAAGATGTGGCTGGCTTTATGGTTGGATGCTCAGTAGTGAGGCTGAGCCAGACTGGGGAGTCAAACCCAGCAGGTGGCACCCGAAACCATGATGTCAGGAAAAGTTACCCAGGGAGACTATGTGGCGTGAGCAGAGAGGGCCATGGGGGCATCCAAGGAGACAGAGGAAGAATGGCCAGAGAGGCTGAAGAGGAATCGGGACGGGTAGCACAAAGGCAGGGAGAGAGGAGAGATCTGCAGCGTAAAGCAATGTAGATGCTTCTAGGAAGACGAGACCTGAACGGCATCTTCAGGACTTGGCAACTGGAAGGGGCAGTGTTTGGGGTGTGGCAGTGGCTCTCTGACAACGAGTCCAGGCTGATGGCTGGGAGGGAGAAGACAGAAGGGTGGGGTAGGCAAGGAGTGAATGCAAAGATAGGAGCAGGCAGTACAGACCACCTTCCAAGAGACGGGGAGAAAGTCTCCAGACACAGTAGGGGTCCACCTCCCTGGTGAAGTCTCCCTGTGCTGTTCAGACCAACCCTGCCCAATGGTTGAGTGCAAAGGGATCATTTCTACTGTGTCATCAGATTGTCCAGTGCTCGTGCTTGGTGTGAAACACTAGCTTCCCTGCTGAGACTGTGGGTATCACACCCCAGCCCCTGGAAGAGGAGAAGCTGGGAGAGAACCAAGGACGGGGGTCAGTCTTAGGAATCTGGGAAGAGGGTGAGCTCGGAGCTTCCCAGGTTTGCTGTTGGTGTCCTGGGACTGCCCCCCCCCCCCCCCCCCGGGTGCTCCCAGAGGCTGTGCATCAGCCATTGAAGACAGCGGAGTCCCTGCAGCATCTTCCTCGCTCGGCCTTACCTCCCCGTCCCAGTCCACTTTGTGCTGGAGCAAAAGAGAGGAGCAACATCGGTGTGTTGCCAAGAGGAGTGAGGCCAACGTTTGTAGCCAAACATGAAAACAGAGACCAGGAGGGCACCCTTAACCATTCCGAACGAACGACACCATTTTGGGAGACAGGTCTTGCCAGCATGAGGGGCCCATGAAAGCACCCACAACAACTCCTTCCATCTGTCTTAGCAGCACCAGCAGGTGCCTGGCCGCCCTTCCAGGGAGTGGAGGACAGCGTCTTGTCTGGTGCCCTTGGCTATGTAGCCACTTAGGCGAGATAGTTAGTGCCAACCTGTTGCCTGCAATCTGGCCTCCAGGGGGCAGGCCAGCTGCCCAACCTCAGCTTCCCACGCACAGAACTTTGCCAAGTCACAAGCTTTAGCAGAGCCGTTGTGCCCATCGTGGCCACTACCAACTTAAGTCCTGCTCATCCCAGCTGCGGCTTTTGTTCTGTTTCCGAGAGCATGTTCTCACGCATGGGAGCAAGGGAGTCACGCTGACACTCCGCGGAGAGTGCAGGAGGCCGGCCCCCGCCCCGTCAGACGTGATCCTGACAGCAGCACACAAGGGCACGGATCCCTTCCTGTGGCTGGGCTGCGGAGTGTGTGATGCTATTTCCAACTCGGAGAGATACAAAGATGGGATTTTAAAAGGCTGGTTATTTATGGCCGGGCTCCTGATGGATCCAACAGATGCAATTTCATGGGCTCCATCAGAAGAGAACAGTTTCCTGGTGTGGCGTAAAGCACTGGGAGGTGGCTGAGACGGGAAGGAAAGCAAGGGCATCCCAGCCCCCAGCAAGTCAGCGGGTTGTGAGCTCCAGCCTGCTTGCTCACCAGCTCCATGGCATCCTCCAGCACGCACCATCTCAGCAGTTTTCTGACATACTCGCCAGCTTCGGATCTTGGCCCTGCTTTGCTCCTGATAGTAAAACAGGACAGAAGCCCAGAGGACAAGTACCAGTCCTCTGCCACTTCCATGTCTCAAGTTTAAGGGCAAATAGGGCATTAGGGGTGGTGCTGGCACTCTGGAGCAGTGGGTTAAGCCTACGCCTGCAACTGCAGCATTTCATATGGGCACTTCTAGACCCACCTGCTCCACTTCCCATCCAGCTTCCTGCTAGTGTGCCAGAGAAACCAACAGAAGATGCCTCAAGTGCTTGGGACCCTGCACCCACGTGGGAGACCCAGAAGAAGCTCCTGGCTTCATCTTGCATAAGAGGCAGACCTAAGCAGTCTGCTGGGTGATGGGAAGGGACTGGTCTCAGCAATGGGGCTGGTGAGGCTGCGGTGAGAATGAGGCAGAGAGGCTGTCCTTGAGGATGGTGCTCAGCACGGAGATGATTCCCCCGGCTCCTGCCAGCAGTTAACACTAACACCAAACTTCCCAGGTGCAGCCAACCATGGCATCCGGCCACCTCGCCAGTGCCCCAAAGACTGCCTCACTGATCAGAGGGTCCCACATGGTGTGTAGCTGTTACAGAAACATCTGTGCAGTGAAGAAATGACTCCCTGGGAACCTAGCCTGAGCCTCTGTCCCTCCAACACCAAGTGGGGCTTGGGAAGCATCTCAAGAAATGATTACTGAAAACAAGCAGGGGAAAGGTAGACAAGCAGAGGAGCCAACTTGATGGCTAGGTCATGCACGTGTGAGCGAGCCAGTGAGTGAAACGTTCTACCAACCAATGCGTCAGGTGGGCTGCCCTCATCCCCAGCACACCTCCATCTCAGGGCTCCTGGATAAAACACCTTGTGAGCTGGTGCCCAGACTGGGGCTGGCGCTGTGCAGTAGTGGATAAAGCTGCAGCCTCTGATGCGGCACCCCCACAGGCGCCGGTCCACATCCCGGCTGCCTGACTTCTGACCCAGCTCCCTGCCTGGGAAAAGCAGTGGAGGATGGCCCAAGTGCTTGGGCCCCTGCACCCACATGGGAGACCAAGAAGAAGCACCTGGCTCCTGGCTTTGGATTGGTGCAGCTCCATCTATTGCAGCCACTGGAGAGTGAACCAACAGATGGAAGACCTCTCTCTCTGTCTCTCCCTCTCACTGTCTATAACTCAACCTCTCAAATAAATAAATAAAATCTTAAAAGAAAAAAGAAAGAAATCCCTTTTTTAAAAAATGAAGTTGCTATGATCAACAGGTTCTAGTCGGCTCAGATTCCCCGATACCTGCACTAAGGTCTTCCCTCAGGATAGACAGTGTTGCCAGCAAAACCTGCAGACTGAAGATCCTGGAGGCTGGGGCGACCCACTGTGTCCCCCACCTGCCACAATCAAGGTGAACAGACACAGCCAGGCAAGGTCAAACACACTGCCTCCAACCTCTGATGCATGCGGGATGTGGACCTTCAGGGATGAAATGAGGATGGCTGGCCTCTGGACTTTGAGTGCAGGGCGACTGAACTTTCTGGAACACGTCTTGAAGAAGCCCGAGTCTCCCCAGAAGCTGCAGGGACAGGGCAGGGCAGTCCTCATGGGCGCAGTAGACTGGACTCTGTTCCCAGGTGCAGGAAGCTGCCAGACTCCCAGAGTCCTGCTGGGGGCACAGCGAGGAACACACTCCCTAGAAAACACTGAGGCCACCTGCTCTGGCCACATCCCTGGGTGGGGCGGGACAGCTTGGCCAGAAGGGTCCATAGCAGCCCCAGAAGCTGCCTTCCTGGTCCCCTCGTCTCTACGTGGAGTCCACATTCGCACTCCCAGGTGCTGAGGCAGGAGACTCGGGGCACACACAGCCTCCACTTGAGGCTGTGCTCCCCACCACAGGACAACGTCCTCACCTGAGACCCTAGAATGGGCTCTCCTTTCTTTGCCAACTTGTAATGGTTGCTTGAGGTAGGTGTCCCCCCGCCCCCCAGCTCTGTGGGGTTGAGGGGCGTGGGGCCGCGGAGATCCGATACCGGAACCGGATCAGGGCAAAGCAAAGGAAGGAGAGTCGGAGTCTCCTGAAGGCGGCCAGGAAATCACTGGCCCCGACGGGTCTCGGGTCCACGGAGTCACAGGCGAGGACAGGCAGAGGCGGGGCTGCAGTTGGGGTCCACCCAGGACCCCCACACGTGGGCTGGAGTTTTGGAGCCCCTACTGCCCGTACCCCACAAATGCACTCTGGAGACAGGCACTGCCCTCAGGACACGAGTGGCTGCGATTCTGAGTGCAGGTCAGGCCCTGGCCGGCAGAGGAGGAAGACGGTGCTGCTGGGGGTAGGAAGTTGGGGGAGATGCGGGTGGGAGTGGGAGGAAGGTCAAAGGAGCCCTGCAGGCTCACAGACCTAGGCCCCACCCCAGGGAACCTGGCAGAGGTGCCACGCCCCCTTCTGTCTATTGAAGTTAGTGCCTCCATGCCTCTGTCCCCGTCCCCTACTCCGTGGCTCCTCCCGCTGGGGCTGGGCCTGCACAGAGCAGAGGTGGAAGCTGAGCTAGGGGCCCTCGCTTCTGCTTGCCTAACAGACCAGTCAGGGGCTGAGCCCACACAGAGAGATGACCACGCTGCCAGGGACGACAATGTGCCAGGGAAGACATCTGCGGCACAGCCACTGCCCCCCCACCCCGTCTGACCTTTGCAGGGCCCCCAGCAGTCTGGCCCAGGGCCTCCCCAGCACTGTCGCCACTTGGCTCTCAGGCAACTGCCCTGGGGGCTGGATCAGCCAGGGAAGCGAGCTCCACCTTTGTGCTTGGTGAGATGTCACTGCGCTGGAAGGCGTGGCTGATGGCCTCAGTGGGGCCACCAAGCATTGGGCCCATGAGGCTCTGAGCTGCTCTCCTTCTACCCTCAAAGAGTGGGCCCCTGACTGTGGTCTCCGTCCCATGTGGACTGCACCTCCATAGCCAGCAGCGGCTGACATGTTCGCCCTCTCAACATGCTCTGTAGATTGGCATACAAACCCCATTTCCAGATGCGCAGACTGAGGCTCAGAGAGGTAATGACACCGCTACTAAGAGGCAGATCTGGGTTTTGCGTCTGAGTCTCTGTGACTCCCAAGTCTGCTTTCTCCCCAGCCAGATGTCATAGACACAGGCTCTATGTGAGATCCCAGAGGGCTGCACAAAGCCCCCAGGACGAGGTAAGCTTTCCTTCCTTTCTTGCATCCTGGGGCAGGATTCCAGAGACTCAGGAGGAGGGTGCTGACCGTGAGGCACAGGAGAAGGGGGAGGGTCCATTCCTAGGGCTTCCCAGTGGCCTTCACCTTGCTCATGTTCTCCAATAGTGAGACCGGCTCTGTAAAACGCCGATGATCATTGTGCTCCTTGCAACCTGAGCCTGATGGCCTCCAGGAACCCGGGTGCCTGTGGATGCAAAGGAGCTTCTGCATCCTCCATTCCTTGCCTTCTGCAAAAGTCCAGGACCACCAGAGGAACTTGGGCAACGGGGAGGGTATTTTCCTAGAATCTGGGGGAAGGCAGGGCCCTGCCATGGTCACAGCCGACAGACAGGATCAGAGCAAGGCAAAGAGAGGTCCTCCACCCCCAGAAGGGTCAGTGAAGAAGACATGGCTGGGGCCAGCACTGTGGCGCAGTAGGTTAAAGCCCTGGCCTGAGGCGCCCGCATCCCATATGGGCGTCGGTTCTAGTCCCGGGTGCTCCTCTTCCAATCCGGCTCTCGGCTATGGCATGGGAAAGCAGTAGAAGATGGCTGAGTCCTTGGGTTCCTGCACCCACGTGGGAGACCCAGAAGAAGCTCCTGGCTCCAGATTGGCACAGCTCCAGCCATTGCGGCCAATTGGGGAGTGAACCAGTGGATGGAAGACCTCTCTCTCTCTCTCTCTCTCCCTCTCTGTCTCTGCCTCTCCTTCTCTCTGTGTAACTGAAACTTTCAAATAATTAAATAAATCTTTTTTTAAAAAAGATATGGCTCCCAAATTGAGCTTGGGGACCTGGAGACCACAGTGTGCATGTAAGTGTGTGTGTGCATCTGAGTGTGAGTGTGCATGTGCATAAGTGTGCCTGAGAGTGAATGTATGTGAGTGTGCATGTGTGTTTTCATGTGTGAGTATGCATGTGTGTGCAAGAATGTGCGTGTGAGTATTTGTGCATGTTTTCATGTGTGAGAGTGCAAGTATATGTGTGAATGTGTGCAAGCATGTGTGTTTTCATGCATGAGTATGCGTGAGTATATGTGTGTGCATGCATATATGTGAGTGTGTGTATGTGAGAGATGGGCATGGGGCTGGACTTGGTGATGAGCATATGGTGGTGACTTGGAGGTGTTGGGGGCGGGGCGAGGGGTAGAGCATGTGTGTGTGCATAGTTGGAGAGCAATACCAAATCCACTATCTGGACTGTGACTCTCAGCCGGTTCAAGCCTAGCTTTTGCTCACGGACAATCACCCACATGAAAAAAGCAATTAACTTTAGGGAGAGGGAGTCTAACATGCTAGGAAATACTTGCAGCATGTCGGAGCCACAGGGTTCAGCGCTCACCATAGTAACAGCCCTCTGCCGCACAAAACCGCGCCTGGTGGACTCCCAAGGCTGGCCGTGGGCCAGCACCACAGGGAGGAGAAGGCCACTGGCGGACGTGTCAGTGCCGCTGGACCCCTCGGTGACGGGCACGCTCTGCCAGCCACCGCGGCTGTCCCCACCCCAGCCTGCATGATGTCAGTGCAAGGTTACCACATGACTATTCCCTGCCACAGGCTTGGCTTTGACGTGTCCTTTGTTTTATGAAATAATGGGCTGAGGACTTGGCAGGTTTTCTTCTAATAGCCTGACTTAGAGAAATAAAAAAAAAAAAGATCAATCCTGTGTTGCTGGAGTTGTTTTAGTACCAGTCTACAAAACCCGAACAAGTGAAGGCCCTGATTAAAACCCTTCTGCCAGTGTCCCCCTCGGGGAGGGAGAAGAGTGTGGAGACTGAGGCAAGGGTGCCGAGGGCCACACTCCCTTGGGAAGCAGTGGGCACCTAATCCCCACCATGCAGGTGGCTGTTTGTTTTTTCCTCCGGTGGGAGTCCCTGTCTTCTCTGCAGGTAAACCAATGCCCAGCTAGTCCAATCCATCTTTTCTAACAGGATCTGTTGTCTTTCGATGCCTTGGCACAGAACTGGGAGAACAGCCTGAAATCTTAATGGATGCTAATAAAAGCAGGATCCTCATAAACCTGCAGCAGCACATTTTCACAGGAATCCCGGGATGCATCAAGGCGAGGGGCAAGGGAGAGCGGGGATTCTTCGCACACATCCGTCCCGAGCCTCGGAGTTTGTTTATCCGTAACTGCTATGCAGGTATAAATTAGAGCACATTGGGGACCCTCGCCCTGTAAATAATTATAATTTAATCTTACAGCAAAAAGTGAGAATGACTCCCCTACCCTTTTCCTCTGCTTCATTCCTTCCCACTGAGGGAATTAATAGGAAAAGGGATCCATCCTCACTTCGATTCGTTTCCCTCCAGAAGTTCGGATAGCAAGGCATTGACTCACTCTTGGTGGGCAGGAGTTGGAGGAGGCTTTGTGGCTCGCAAACAAGTGAGTGAGAGACGGGGGTGCTGAGAGAGACAGAACCGCAAAGATCTTTCATCCTGGCATCTGGTTCTAGCAGTGAAAACTGGGGGA
The DNA here is from genome assembly GCA_949820135.1 of Sylvilagus floridanus. Taxonomy (NCBI): domain Eukaryota; kingdom Metazoa; phylum Chordata; class Mammalia; order Lagomorpha; family Leporidae; genus Sylvilagus; species Sylvilagus floridanus. The sequence continues at coordinate 25,147,506 of OX463225.1, forward strand.
CAGCCCAGGCAGAGAGCTGGTGAGTAACTGGGCCACAGGCTTACAAGGAGAAGCCATGCAGCTATGAATCCACCCCCCGCCCTGCCCCGGATGTGGCACTGTGGCTAAGAAGACAGACTTCGGCATTGGATCCCAGCACTGCTTCTTGCTGTGTGATCTCAAGCAAGTAGCCTAATCTCCCTGGGCCTCATTGCCCTCTTCCAGGAGTTATGGCTTTCCTAGAGTTTTTAGAGAGATGAAATGAAATGTTAGCTTAAAGAGTTTGGCACTGGTTGGCATATATTGGGAGTAAATGCTCAATAAATAATACTATTACCATGCCTATTCTATTGTGGAGACCTGTGCGTTGATAGAACAATTTCCATGATACGATGTTAAGTGAAAAAATGACTACAGGTATCTTATGATCCTAACTATAATATTAAAATATAGCTAAGGAACTAGCTAACTGGATCTAGGCCAGGGAAAAAGGGCCGAAGGGGAAGATAGAAAAAATGATAACCATTGTTGTTCATTTCTCTATAACTTTGTATATTTTCTACAAGGAGCAAGTGTGTTAGGTTTATAGTCAGAGGAAGAGGTCTTTTACAAAAAGAGATAGGGGTTAGGGCTGGCACTGTGGCGCAGTGGGTTAAAGCCCTGGCCTGAGGTGCCGGCATCCCACATGGGCGCCGGTTCTAGTCCTAGCTGCTCCTCTTCCGATCTGGCTCTCTGCTATGGCCTGAGAAAGCAGTGGAGGGCGGTCCAAGTGCTTGGGCCGCTGCACCAACATGAGAGACCCAGAAGAAGCTCCTGACTCCTGGCTTCGGATCGGCGCAGCTCCGGCTGTTGCGTTCATCTGGGGAGTGAACCAGCGGGTGGAAGGCCTTTCTCTCTGTCTCTACCTCTCTCTGTAACTCTTTGAAATAAATAAAATAAATCTTTAAAAAAAGAGAGAGAGAGAGAGAGAGAGAGAGAGACAGGGGTCTGAGGGTGTGAAGGCTGGGCAGCCTCTGGGGCTTCCAGGCCAGGGAGGGCTCATCTAGATGCTCAACCCCACTCCCAGTGGAAATTGCAGCCATGATCCCAGACTCGCTCACATGGCCTCCACCTCCGCAGAGCGGTTGCAGCCCTGGGCTGCCCTGGGCTCCTCTCAGTGTCCTGTGCAGGATGGGAATGGCCCCCCCAGCCACACCCACAAGGCACGCTGGCAACAGCCATGGCACCCGCAAGTCTGCATTCTCACCGACACGCTGGCCTCCCAATCTGAGCCTGTATCTGGGTAGAGTCCATCCCACTCCTGCCTCTGCAGTAGCCACACGTGGCTCTTACCAGGAGCTTGTCCGATTTTACCACCCAGCAGACGGTGAGCTCTTCCAAGGTGCATGTCTTTCTCACCTGCTGTTTCTGCCACCATCAAACCTTGCATGCAGCAGACATGCAATAAATGTACCACTCGCCCTGCTCTCTTCCTCTCCCGCCTGACCGTGGCGCCTCCCTTCCTCCCTTCATCCTGCAGCTCCCTGTCTCTGGCTTGTGTGACTCTTGCAGCCTCCACTTTCTGCTGCACTCAGAGCCCTCGGCGACACCACCTGCACCCTCCACCCCCACACACGGAGCCCTGCTGCTCCCAGGCACACAGCAGCTAGCGCTGCAGCCCTGCCCCCTCCTCTCCTGAAGCACATATGAACACACCCCCCTACTGGCCCCCAATGCGCTCCCCAAGGTCCCCTTGAGGCTTGCAGCCTGCTCATGCAGCTACAGTGCAACACGCAAGAGGGTTCCACACGTCGCACACCACCGGGCACACAGGAAGCTGGCCACTTCCCAAGGTCTGCAGACATCAACTGACGGAGGTTGCCAAGTCCTCCCTCCATCACTCCCTATCCCATCCACGGTAGGAGAATGGGTATGGAACACACCGCCAGAGAGCTGGCACTTTCTGACAAGGCCACGACGCACAGCAAGAGGTCAGCCCTGCCCTTTGCACAGTGCCTGGCTGGGGTCACAGGGCCAGATCCCCCCAAAATGCTCAATCCCTTTGTTGGACGCCTTGTGTCTTCCAGAAGCAGAACACCTGTACAGACAGTTTTACCATGACCACATCCACGTTGAGACCAGAACGTTTTTAGCCACGATGCCAGTCACTCAACCAAGACCCCCCAGGGCAGTCTTCAGCAGAGACAAGCAATGAATCAGAGAGCAAAATGACCATCACTGTTTACCATGGCGTTGGAAACAGCCCACGGGTTCTCGCTGTGATTGGACCAAGGGCTCCAACGGCAGAAGGAAGGAAGCAGCCCCAGGTGCTAAGGAGACAATGTGTGTGCACACCAGGAATTCACAGCTGCATGGGCAGAGGGCAGGGGAGGTGGGAGTGCGGACTTACCACAGAGAGGAGCCCTCGGTGCCCGTGACCTCCAGGAAGTCATAACCGTCCTCCAGCTGGAAGTCACTGAAGACCAGGGCGATGGTGTCCCCCAGCTCGGCCAGGATGGTCCAGGTGCAGTCAGCGTTGTTGTGGTACTCGGAGGGGAAGTGGGGGCTGGAGATGATGCCGCTCTGGCCCCGCAGGGTTCCACCGCAGGCGTCATCCGCTGTGGGCACAGAGACGAGGGGCTCGCGTGAATGGCTCTCACGCAGAAGAGGCAGAAAGAGCCCTGAACTGTGACACCCGCACCAGTCTGCCAAGAACCTGGTCTCATGTGTCCGTGTAGCCCCTGCCACGCGCCAAGCACCACGCTGTGCATTTTAGATATTGCTGTGCTTGCGTAGTGCGTCCAGGAAGCTAAGGCTCAGGGCGGCCAAGCCACGCGCATGGTGACCCAGAGCCAGCTGCCCAGACCCTCAAAGCCTGCCCACCCTGGGCCCAGTAGACAAGTGATTATACTGCACCGGGGCACACGTTGTCTTAGTGTAAAGAAAGGAACCACGCAGTCAGTGTCTGAGTCTCAGAGGCGGCAGGGGCCAATAACGAACAGTCATATTTGTTGAGTGCTTAGGATACACCAGGTACTACTCTCCATCCCCTGCCACATTCGTTTAGTGCCTTCTACGGAGTGCCATTCCCATTTCATAGGTAGGAAGCCAAAGCACAAAGAGATCGGTCACTGGCCGAAGGTGACGCAGCTCACTGAGACTTAATTCTAAATTCTAAAGCCCTACAACCCTCCTCCAGGACTGCACCATTGACTGGTGTGCTCTTGTGTCTTCTGAGAGCATGGCTCACATGTTGAGGAGACACATAAAGCAGCAAGTAGCCATCGTTATGGGGAGGGGGTCAGTTTAGGAAGGCTGAACAGGAGAAGGGCTACTGGAGTCGGGTTTTGAAGGACAGGTAGGAGTATTTCAAGGAAGAAGGACCCAAATGGCTATGCACACAGACGTCTGGAAGTGCAAGGCACGTCTAAGATAAACAGATGACTTCTCAGAGAGCAGAGTGGCAGATGATGGGTGATGGCAATGGAGATGCAGAAGAGGGCACACAGGATGGGGTCCACAGATCAGCAGGCAGCCAAGTGTGCTAGAAAGAAAACTTCAGGAAGGTCTCCACAACTTCCCAGCCACGTGTGCGACCTCAGGCAATTTATCTTTCTAGGTCTCAATTGACTTCTTTCTACAATGGTTTACCGTGATAACCAAAGGGGATCATTAATGTCAGGGTTCCTGGCACGCACCAGTGACTGACCACAGTAGATGCCCAACTAAAACCAAGAGCTTCTTTTCCTTCCACTTCATCTTGAGGATCAGTGAAGGAGCGAGTCTGGACTCACACCTGCCATAGATCACTCAGGCTGTGGCATGGAGGGGGTTTGAGTTGAGGAAGCAAGCAGAATGCTCCAGGCAAGGCACAGGCGCCGAAGTCCAGGGGAGCCCAGATTTGGGGGCAGGGGAATTACTGACATATTTAGAGAGTCTACAGCACTTGGACCCAGGAGGGATGGAATCTGGGTCTCTGGCATGAGCACCTAGGCAGACAGAAAGGTGTCATTTCCTAGGGCAGGGAGCCCAGGCACACAGCACATTGTGGTGTGGAGGTCAACAGAGTTCAGGTTTGTTTTCAAGTTTGTTTGTCTATTTTTAATATACTTGGACGGCAGAGAGGAGGTAGGGGAGGGGAGGTGATGGAGGGAGGGTGAGGGAGGGAGGGAGACAGAGAGACAGTGTTTCCATCCACTGGCTCACGCCTCCAACACTTGCAACAGTCAGAGCTGGGCCAGAAGCCAGGAATTACATCTGGGTCTCCCACGTGGGAGGCAGGGTCCCAAGCACTCCAGCCATCAGTGCTGCCTCCCAGGGTGTGCACTGGCAGGAATCCGGATCAGAAGTGGAGTACCCAAGACCCTGATACAGGATGTGGGTGTCGCCAAGAGGCGACCTAACCTGCTGTATCACAGTGTCTGCCACTAGAGTTCAGAGTTGGAGACATGGAGCTGAGCGTGTCTGTGGGGCATCTGGTGGACAGAAAAGGGTGACCACTGGACGTACAGGTGCAATCTGGGCTGGAGAGAGAAGGGGTTCTGTTTAGTGGCTGTGGAGTATCCTGGGTACTGTCACTGTCCAGGGTCAAGAGAAAGGGGCATTCTTCAGGGTCCTGTGGATACACAAATGAAAGGACCTCCCCTACAGTAGGTGCACATGAGTGTTCTGCTCCTGTGCATGTGAACTGAACCCCTACTGTGTGCCCCGCCCCAGGGCTCGACTCAGCGGAAGGGCAAGGGCAGCAGACTCCTCCTGCAGCACTGGTATCCCATATGGGTGCCAGTTCTAGTCCTGGCTGCTCCTCTTTCTGATCCAGCTCTCTGCTGTGGCCTGGGAAAGCAGCAGAATATGGCCCAAGTCCTTGGGCCTCTGTACCTGCATGAGAGACCCAGAAGAAGCTCCTGACTCCTGGTTTTGGATAGGCCCAGCTTCAGCTGTTCCAGCCATTTGGGGAGTGAACCATTGGATGGAAGACCTTTTTCTCTGTTTCTCTTTCTCACTGTCTGTAACTCTACCTCTCAAATAAGTAACTAAAATATTTTAAAAATTTTCATGTATTTATTTGAGAGACAAAGTGACAGAGAGAAGGAGAGACAGAGAGAAAGGTCTTCCATCTTCTGGTTCATTCCCCAAATGGCTGTTAATGGCCAGAGCTGGGCAGAACCAAAGCCAGGAATTTCTTGTGAGTCTCCCACATGGGGGTAGAGGCCCAAGCACTTGGGCCATCTTCCATCGCCTTCCCAGGCCACAGCAGAGAGCCGTATTGGAAGAGGCATGGCCAGGACATGAACTGGTACCTATATGAGATGCTGGCAATGCAGGTGGAGACTTAGCCCACTACACCACAGAATTTACCTGACAACATGCTTTATGAGTGCTGCCATTTGTCAGGCATGGTTCTAGGCATTGGGCAATTCAGCTGTGAATACAGAAATGATTGGTACCCCATAGAGCTTGCCTTCTGCTCAGAGGGATAAAGATGACTCTGAGAGCAATGAAGAGATGGCAAACGAGGTACAGAGGGGCCTGGGGTATCTCAGGTGGGGTGTGAGGCATGCACATTCCAGAAAGGGGGCTCAGAGCAAGCCTCATTGACATGGTGACCCTTCAGCCAAGGCCTGGGGAGGATGAGAGGGAGCCACGTGGTCATCTGTGGGAAGAGCGTTCTGGGCAAATGGAATAGCAAGTGTGAGGGTCAGGGCGTACACGGGTCTGGCATCTTTGAAGGGCATCAGAAGGAGGCAGCATTGTGGCACAGAAGAAGAAGAAGCCTCCTGGGATGCCAGCAACCCCCTATGCACCAGCTCGAGTCCCTACTGCTCCACTTCCAACCCAGCTTTCTGCTATGGCCTGGGAAAGCGGTAGAAGATGGCCCAAGTCCTTGGGCCCCTGCCCCCATGTGGGAGACTCAGAAGAAACCCTTGGCTCCTGCTTTGGTCTGGCCTAGCCCCAGCTGTTGAGGCCATTGAGGAGTGAACCAGAGAATGGAAGAGTCTCTCTCTCTAACTCTGCCTTTCAAATATACAATAAATAAATCTTTTTTAAAGACAGGAGGAGTGCCAAGGGACCAAAGGAACTGGAGCAGTAGAACAAGGAGAGCAGAGGGGCCCAAGTCAGCAGGGAGGCTACAGTCAGGACGCAGGTTTGACCCCGGGTGAGGTGAGAAGCCAGTGGAAGACTCTGAGCACAGCAGGTGACGTGATCTGAGCTGGGAATACCCAGGACCTCTGGGCTGCCATACAGACCGCAGAGCACGGAACCAGGATGATCCAGGGGGGAGAAGTGGGTGGCTGGGTCCCTGCGGTAACAGGGAGATGTGGTTGGACCAGGACTGTGTATGGAGCTGAGATGGCAGGATATCAGGTCTGTTTGCCTGGGCGGCCGCAGCACAAGGTGAGAGTAGCAGCCTGGAGGCTGATGGTGGTGAGTGTATTGTGTCAGGCCGGGACTGTGGGCAGGAAGAGGTGACAGCGCTGGACTGGTCGGGAAGGTGAGGGTGTCCTGGGAGGACCTTTGGTGCCACGTGGGGGAGCTGAAGCTCTGTTCTCCTCTCCTCTTCCTGTGCTATCCCCGGTGCAGGTATCCAGGCCTCAGGAGAGAGGCAGGGAGGTAAGACAGGCAAGGCCGACAGTGCTTGGCTTAGTGGTGCTATTTGTTTGTTTCATCAAGTTGATGTTATTTCCACCCTGGGTATCTCTCTGGCAGGAGACTACGAAGTCTGACATCTGAGGCCAAGTCTGTCTCCTTCTGATGTAAATAAATTCACTGTAAACATTACCAGGGAGGTTACAGGAGCCACTCCGTGAGTGGGAGATTTGTCACCGGCATCCCTAGCAGGCCCTAGTCCACCAGTCCCCCAGAGCCCTGTCACCAGTCCTGTCTATGCAGGCAGAACCTTCTTCTGTGGTGTAGGGGGCTTGGAGGGCTGGGGGTGGGGAGATCGGAGATGTGGAGAACAGCGAAAAGGGTGTTTGAATCATCAAAGTACAGAGCAGGCAGTGGCCCAGGGAAGGAGGAGGCCCAGGGAGGGACTGGGGGAACAGCCAGGGAGGAGCGAATGGGGGTGGGCTCCAACAGGCAGAGGGCTGGCCAGGAGGAGGGGACCCAGGGAGCCCTGGAGAGAAGCAGCTCAACCCAACCCAGACCATCCTCATCCTCTCCTCCCACCGCGCCTGTTCCTCTCCTGGAGTTCCCTATCCTGAACAGCAGCAGCACCATGGGTCTGGTTCTTCCTACTCTGGGGACATCCTCAGCCCCTCCCACCTCTTCACACCCAGCAGGTGCCCGCATCCTGTCCCTCCTGCCCAGTGCTCTCCATCTTGGCCCTGGTCCCTGCTCCTGGGGGACTGTGAGCCATGCTGAGCTTCAAGTCACCCGCAGCTGTGAAGCCTCCTCCTGGTCCAGGCCAGGGTACCACCGGGAAGCACAGACCTGGAGATGCCACTCTGAGAATGTTCCACGGCTCCCACTGTCACGTAGGATACAGGAGGCCACATGGGGCTTACAGGAGCCTTACCCTCCCAACTGCCCTCTGCCCAGCTCTGCTCGTGCACCAAGCATCTTCCTCGTGAAGGACCTCCCCAAGTGTGTCAATGCACTTGGACACGCCCCCCCCCCCGGGGTCTCCTACTAGGGGATGAATGTAGATAGGCAATTACATGGCACTCCTTTGTGGAGCTGGGGTTCTGGGCCAGGTGTGGTACCTGCTGCACCTGCACCTCCTCACCCAGTCCTCACCACACCCGCACTCTACAGATCAGAACGAGGGGCTCCGAACTGTGCAAAGTGCTGTTTGCCCATCATCAAACCTTCTTCTCAACTTCATTGGATCTGGCTGACCCCTCCTCTGTCTAAGTGTCATTTTTTTTATGAATCTTTACAGGGACAGGGCACCCCTCTCCTCACCAGACGCTGTCTGGCGTACCACTGATCTCTGATTGGTTGCGTCCTGACTCCCTGTCTAGACAGGAAACTGCACGGAGGCTGGGTGTGCGTCGGTTCTGTTGCTAGCACCTAGCCCATTTCCTCGCATAAATCAGGTGCTCCATCAACATCTGCTGAGCATCTAAATGAAACGAGGAACTGAAGCTTCATAAGGTTACCTTTCCCCAGATCGCCCAGGAAGAGGCGGGGTCAGGATTCCACAGGAGTCTCCTGCCCTCTAACGCGCTGCTCAAAGGCAGGTTAGTGGGCTATCCTGGGAGTTTCAAACTCCCCAACTTCACCCCAGAACCTCTGTGATATGCTCAAAAGCAAGGACTCGGGAGCCTGAGACCCTCCGGCTGAGGCCAGCAATGGACTCCGAAGCTGTGGCTTGTCCCGGGGGCGCCTCTGCCACCAGGGCTCTCGCCCCGTCCTGCTGTGATTGAAGATGCGATAAAAGCTGTTTGGAGATTCTCTCCCCTTTTAAACAAGGCACCATATTTCATGGTTACAACTTCGGAGTCATAAAATACAACCTTCAGCCGCCACCGCAGGCCTGAGATATTCATTTACACTCTCCCCTTCCCTGGCAGTGAGTGTGGCCCACCGCGAAGTCACGCACGTCCCGAGGCGGGGTGCGTGGTGCTGACGGCGCCTTCTCAAGCTTATGGCTTTATTTACGACTGGCTTTAAGTGCTCCTGAAATCGCATCAATTAGCCATCATTTTGGAGAACGATCCTGCAATCCTCCATGATGGCTGTGAACTCTACGGTCACTCCCAGATGTCCACTAAGGATGGCAGGGCCTGCTTGAGGCCAACTTCTGTGCACCATCTCGGAGGCCTGGGACCCTGAGGATTCTCGGCGTTGGGCATCTGTCCATGGCCTTCCCTCCCCCAGGTCCCTCAGCTGCCCAGAAGATGAAAATGCCAACAGGCCCCCTCACCCTGGGGGAGAAGCCACCATCTTGCCACTCAAGGCCAGGCCTGGGAGAGCTGGGCTATGGGTGCCCAAAGCTGTAGTCCCCCCTTTTCTGGCCCGGCATAGCTCAGTGTCTCTGTCCCTAGTAGGGGCCCTTTCTAGGGGGTTCTGGACTCTGCCCCTGGATCCTTGGCTTTATCAAGGACCTTCCTTCTTCCACGTAGGAGATCCCAGCTCTAGACAGCAGCACCTCTGCCCCCAGAATCCTTTCCTGGATGCGGCCCCCCCCTAGGGTCTCCACTGAGGGGAGGAATACAATTACATAGCGCTCCTTCCTGGAGCTGTCCTCCTGGCCCAGGTGATGCATCTGCTGCACCTGTACCTCCACACCCACTTGGGAGGGAAGGTAGGGTCACCCGCACTCTACAGAGGAGGAAAGAGGAGCTCAGGGAGCTTCCAGAATGGTCCCATGACCACAAAGCTGTGAAATGCTGGCTCCAGGATTCCAGCCAGGACACTCATGCTGCAGCCCACCTATGAGGGAGTTGTTCATCGTGATCCTGAGTGAAACAAGCCAGTCTCCAAAAGACAAATACTGTGTCTTTTCCCTGGTCTATGGTAACTGGTAAGAGTATCTAAAACGTAATGCATAGGGGTGGAATTCACATTTTGAGACTGGATGATTGTTTACAGCCCTGTCTCTACTGTTGAGGAGCAGTGTTTTTTCCTTCTTACTACTTGTTGAACTCTTTACTTACTAAAGAGCTGATCTTATGAGTATAAAGTAAACTGAGAGTGAATCAATGTAAAAATTAAGAGAGGGAATAAGAGAGGAAGGAGGAGGTAGAGAGGGAGTATGGGTGGGAAGTATTGCCATGTTCCTAAATCTGTATATATGAATTACATGAAATTTGTTTACCTTAAATAAGAAAAATGAAAAAACCATAAAAATGTCAATAAAAGATAAAGTTTATTTTCATGCAGAACAATTTCTAAATCCATGAATAGCTTTTTTCCCTGTAAGGTACATTTATCATGAACTTTTTAATAAGAAAGCTATGTACGGATTTCACAGTATTTTTCACCAACAACATGTGCTTACTTTTAACTCCATTTCTCATGAGCCTTTTGAAGCTCTCTGGTGCTTGCCTGCTCTTCAGGTTTGGGCCAAGGCAATGCCTGACCCAGGTACCACTCGACCGAGGGGGAAGGGGAGGGGTTGGGCCTCCATTTAGGCTCCTTGGGTGAGGAGGCACAGCAGCCTCTGCCCATCAGAGTCACTTCAGGCCCTTTCAAGGAGCAAGTGAAAGAAGAAGGTCAAGGTGAACCACGGGAGACTGAGAAGCCCCTGTGTGCACCTGCAGATTGAGCTCCTGCGTCCTGGACCACGTGGACAGGCTCTGGGAGTCACAGGGCCGTTGTGAGTCAAGTTCCTGCTACAGATCCCAGGCCACCGTCCCTGCCTGCAGTAAACAGTGATGTTCAGATCATGGCTGGGGCCGGCGCTGGGGCGTAGTGGATTAAGTGGTCTCCTTCGGTGCCAGCATCCCATGTGGCTGCTCCACGTCCCACCCAGATCCCTGTTAATGGCCTCAGAAAAAGCAGAAGATGCATCAAGTGCTTGGGCTCCTGCACCCACGTGGGAGACCTGGAGGAAGCTCCTGGCTTCGGCCTGGCCCAGCCCTGGCTGTTGCAGCCATCTGGGGAGTGAACCAGCAGATGAAAGCTTTCTTGCTCTCTGTTATTCTGACTTTCAAATAAATAATATATTAAAAAAACTTGGCAGGTAGGCATGCACATGAGGGCTGAATCCTGGCTCCTCCTTCTGGCTGCAGCCCCTCCAGGCCCTGGTGCCCCAGACCGTCACAGGCAATGACAATACCTTAACCTCCCAAGGTGCTGGTGAAGATCACGTTAGACAACAGGGCCTGGAGCCCAGTCAAGGCTCAGTACATGCTGGCCAGCAGTGGCCATGGTAGGAAGACAGAGTGAGAGTGAACTCTCATCCGGTGGGTGCTAGGAACAAGGATGAAGTCGGGCTGTGGTTCCTATTTACAGGTAGGAAAACCCAGGCACAGAGAGGGTGAGTACGTGGCCCAAAGCCACGCAGCCAGTGGATGTGAGAGATGGGACTGCAGACCCTCTGCTGTCAATCATTCTGCCGTGCTAATGGGGGGAGGGGAGGAGTAGCATCAGTGACCCCAGGAGTAGCAGAGGAGCCTTGCCACAGGAGTGGCTTCGGCAGCCAGGGCCTGCGCCGAGGCCTCCATGCTGAGTCGCTCAGGGTCCACGCTGTGTCCTGCACCGTGTCTGGTGCCTTCTGTCTCTTTGCTGTCTGGTGGCTGCCTGTTGTCCCTTGTGACTCTCCCAGACCATTTCCCATTCAGGGCTCCTCCCAGCTGCTGAACTCATCTCTCGTCTAGGAGTCTCCCAAGTACCTCAAACTTTACCTGGACAACTCTGGATTCTCTTTAGGATGCACACTTCCTGCCCCCATCACCACCTCCACCATCTTGCCCATCAGTATCCCTACCCAGCCAGCACCTCACATCTGGGCATCGCCTTGAGCCCTGGCTCCATCAGCACCCACACCCAATCCATGGCAAAGACCTGTCAGCCATACCTCTTAACCACAGCCCTGATCCGCCCACGTGCCTCTGTCTCTGCCATGGCCACAGCCACCACCATGGCCGACACGCATCGTCTCCAGCCTGGGCACCTGCAGGAGCTGCCTCCTGATGGCCTCCCCTTGTGCCTCTTGCCCAGCTACAATCCCCCTCCCTCACCACACCCAGAGCCATCTTCCTGAAACATCAAGTTCAGTGGAACCAAACCTCTACTTTAAACCTCTCCCCCGTATGCCTCCTGGACTTAGACATGGAATCTACCCTTGACCCAGCTGTCCCACTTCTGGGAAAATATCCAGAGGAATTGAAGTCAGCCTCTCCAAGACATAGCTGCACTTCCAGGCTCACTGCAGCACGAGTCACAATAGCCACAATATGGAAGCAACCCAGACTTCCATCGGCGATGAACGGATAAAGAAAACATCACCCCCCCACACACACGCACATACATGGGTATTATTCAGCCATAAAAAAGAACGAAATCCTGACTCGCAGTGAAATGGATGGAGCTGGAAAGCATTATATTGAAAGAAGCCAGACACAGACAGACAAACATCGGTTTCTTCCCGTACATGTGGAAGTTAAAATACAGCACATCTGAACTTGGAATAGCGAGTACTACAGGCCGGGAAGGGTGGGGCAGGAGGCAGAAGGAGGTCAGATTATGGGCTCTAAAACACAATCAGACACAGTAATGGTTTCTGGGGCTCCGCGGCCCAGGGGGTGATGAGGGTTCACAGTGCTGTATTCCATGCGGCATAAAGAACTGGAGGCAGAGCTGGCAGACTCTAAACACTGGGAGAGGAGAAGGGAGGGCCCCTGTGTGTGTGTGTGTGTGTGTGTGTGTGTGTGTGTGAGTGTGTGCACTGAAATACTGCATCGTACCCCATAAAAAAGTAACAAGCAATACCTGGTAATCACAAATACTAAATAAAGTAAAATTACAGGGGCTGGTGCTGTGGCATAGCAGGTAAGGCCACCACCTACAGCACCGGCATCCCATATGGATGCCAGTTTGAGTCCCGGCTGCTCCACTTCCCATCGAGCTCTCTGCTAATGGCCTGGGAAAGCAGCAGAAGATGGCCCAAGTCCTTGGGCCCCTGCGCCCATGTTGTTGACCTGGAAGAAGCTCCTGGCTCCTGGTTTTGAATTGGCCCAGCTCTAGCCATTTTGGCCATCTGGGGAGTGAACCAGCAGATGGAAGACCTCATTCTCTCTGCCCCTCTGTAACTCTGCCTTTCAAATAAATAAATAAATCTTTAGAAATAAAATTAAGAAGAAAACCTTTTCAGTAAAAAAAAAAAAAAGCAAACCTAAACTTCTTGGCAAGTTTCACACACTTCCCTATAGCCCTGGGTTCTCCTCCCCCTCATTCCATATCTGCCTTATGGGCCCGTTCTCCAGCGCTCTAACTTAGCAGGCTCCTTCCCACCCCAGGGCCTTTGCACTTGCTGCTTTTGCGGGGAGAGGAGTCCCCTAGGTCTTCACATAACAGGTTGCTTCTTACCACCTAGGGCTCCATTCCAATTCACCTCTTCAGAGATTCCCCTGAGCGGCCCTTGTCACACAGTCTTCCTATCACTGGCTCCTGTCACCACCGGCCCTGCGGTCATTCCGTCATTGTTGCTGTGCTGTCTCCCGGCCGCTGGAATGCGAGCTCCGAGAGATCCCGGCATTGGGCCTGACTCGGTCGGCACCGCAAGTTGCCATATTTGGAACAGCAGCTGGCACTTCCCAGGCCGTCGATAAATAACGATTGGATCCATGACTGACTGGCGCGTGGTAGGCGCTCAACAGTAAGCTGCCGGGTTGCTGCGGGAATTGACGAGTGAGCAATCGGCTCTGTTTCCACTTTAAAGCTCGCAGAAGTCTACCCGCGTGCTGGCAACCACACGGCACGGAGCTGGCCCAGCTGAGGCCGAAAGCAGGCCTGGGTGACTACACACTGCCCATGCTCCACACTGCTGCCTCTGTTTCCCGTTCTGCGCAAAACTGGATGCAGCTTGGCAGGTGCAGGTCGAGCCTCTCTGCCAGCCAAATGCCCCTTTCCCCTTGCCTGGTGGAGGCTGCAGGGGGCTGCAGTGGCCGGCCACAGCCAAGCAGTCGGCGCTCAGGCCAGCTCGCTCTCTCTGCCACCTGCCTCTCGGCCCCCAGCGAGTCTGCTTGCTGCTTTCTTTCCTTCTTTGTCCCAGGGCCAGTGTCCCTTGCAAGTCAGAGGCCAGCTGTGGAAATCCACACCGTCTGCTTTCTTGTGCATCAAAGAGATGCCACGAAGTCAGCTCTTCCCAGGGACCTCTGCCTTTGAAAAGGTGCCCGGAGTGACACAAAGGGACAGAGGGTCACAGGCTTTGTCTCCTGCCAGCTGCCGGCTGCACCGACCCTCCAGGGGTGGGGGGGCCTGGAGCCTTGGGATGGGTCTCCCTGCAGCGCAGCCTCCCACCTGTTCTGCCTCCACTCCTGGTGGCTCCCAGTTGGTCCTTAGGCTGTGCCATGCTCCCAGAGTAGACCCACCTTCCAGCCAAGCACATGTGTTTCCTGGAAGGAGCAGAGACACATGACTCTCTAGTCTGCTCTGAGAAGCTCTGGACTGGAAGTGATCCTGTCTCCCAGATCTGATGCGCAGGTGTCACAACCAGGCTTCGCTTCCGGGTCCAATGCCTGCATGATCCTGGGGGCGAGTCAGCCGCTGCTAGCCAGCCGCTCATCAGCCAATATTTCCAGACCACTGCCCAGTGGATGAGGTTTATTCGGTCACAGATGCCAGCGCTCGAGAGCTCCACATGAGAGGAAGACAGGCCAAAAGCTTTTAGTCCTTGCCGAGCCCAGAGCCCTTAACTCGGGCGTGACCGCAGCTCCTGGCACAGCGGTGTGCGCACCATGAGTCCCCTTCACTCCTGTTTAGCTTGGCAACCCAGGGCAGAACAGTCCAGAAAATCACCTTCAAAACAGCACTGGCCATCCTGGGGACGCTTCTCGGGAAGATCGGGCAGCTTATGGAGAATGAGAAGGGGGCTGTGGGCCTGGAGTGTGGGGGGCAGGCCAAGGCCTTGGGGGGCTCTGGCAGAGCCATGCTGCTCTCCCCCAGACTCAGAGACAAAGAAGCATCTGCAGGGAGCCCCCAGGTCTGACTGCCCTGGCAGGCTCCCCTGGGGTGTTCTGAAGACAGCGCTCTGTTAGAAGCCACTTAAGAGAAGCTGAACAGGAAAGTCTGGAAGGGCCTTGTGCTCCACGCTGAGGAATCTGTCCCTGACCCCATCAGTGACGAGGGCCCTCTGCCGAGATGCTAAGCCGCGGGTGGGTTTTGTCAGATCTGCAACTTAGAAAGCTCATGTTTGCGGGGGGTGGGGTAGTACTAGCAAGAGCAAGAGGGGGAGGGGGTGTCCCCAGGGCCCTCCAAGGGGTGGGCTGCTGCTGAGGGGCAGGGTGCACGAACGACATCCCTGCTGTGTGATCCGTGTCCCTCTGGGTGGGGACACTCTCCACCGAGCAGGGGCAGGTGACGAAAGGGACATTGTGGAGGTAAACACAACAGTGGCATTTCAGTGCAAAGCAGTTTGCTCCATACCCACAGGGGCCTGCAGCTCAGGCAGAGGTGGGGGCAGGAGGCAAGGAGCCCAGGCAGGCGACCATCAGGAGAACAGAAGGTAAAAACACCCCGAGGTCCCAGAAGTGGCTGAGAGGCCGAGCAGGGGGAGGAGTGGGGTGAGAAGTGGGAGACGAGGCGGGGCGGTACTGTCTCCAATGGGGAGGCCACGTGGGAACCAGGGACACCTCAGAGGGCACCCAGGGCCCCCCACGCCCGCAGCCCTGGGCCCTGGTGTGGGACCTGAGGCAGGCGGAGCCGCCTCACCCCTCCTGCGTGGCCCCCAGGGCTGGACACACAGCCAGGATCTGACCTAGCCAAGGAGGCAGCCTCGTGCCTCAGCTCTGCCTGGTGGCGTGAGCACCCGAGACCCTAGAGACTTAGAACATCATTCGCAACCTGGATCCACTGCATTTCCACTCCCGCCTGCAGTCGCCTTGGCAGGGGCTCACACAAGCCTTGCCTTCCCCGCCCCCACCCCTGGAGGAAGCCACCAGCAGAAAGCAGGCTCCAGAGAAGGGGCTGCAAATCCTGACATGGGACCAAGGCGCAGGAAGCCTCAGGTGGCCGAAGAGAGGACCAGCACTCCCCACAGGGGTGCTGGAGCCCCTGAGACAGACACCCTGGAGCAGCTTCCTGGGAGAAGGGCTGATGGCTCAGCCTTTGCCTGCAGGCCACTAGCACTGCTGAGACGTGAGCTCCCTGCACGGCCACTGAGCCTTGGCGGGGAGACACCTTTCTTCAGGTTCTGTGTTTGGCTTCTGGAGAGAAGTGGCCAAGAAAAATGGGCCGAATTCCCTGCCTCAGTTGGCAAAGCAGACCTGGGGGAAGTGAGGCAAGGCGGTGAGCTCAGGGTTCAGAGGGGGCAAAAGCTGATGGGCTGCCAAAGTCCCCGGGGAATGGGGCTCACCGCGTTAGCCCAGGACCTGAGGCGAGCTGCACCCCTCTGCCTCTGACACTTGGAGGATATTTAAGTTTGGTTTCTGTCTAGAACAAAAGGGCATGATATAAATAGTGCTCTTTTATTTCCCCATTTAAATTCGTGATTTCGTTCGCTGTCCTAGTTCCTATTCTGCTGCCACGTCACAACTTGGGACACCCTCCCTGTAGGGTCAGAATATTAACAGTGACATCCCCAGGGAAGTGGGGAGGGATGCTTCGAGCAATGACAGGTGCAGTAGCTTCTGGCTGTGGTCTCCCCCAAGAGGCAGACCCTGAGCTAGAAATGATATCAGAGGAGTGGTGGGCCTCTCATCCCCTTGGGCACCACCGAGACGGAGCAACACGGCAGAAGCAGACTCTGTTGGCTGAGGTGGGTAAAGCAAGGGGAAGTCAAGTGGCAACTCAAAGGGATCGATTGGCTGTGGCTTGCCTGTTGGGAGAGAATTCACAGCAGTGTCTGGGCTTCAGCAGAAAGGGTGCTATGATCAATTAATTATGTCTGCCACAGGAGTGGGAAGGAGCTTAGGTGCACGAGCCAAGTAATTTCCATCCCTGCTGTCGATTCCAGAAAGTGAGGGCATATGGCAGGAGGAGGGGTGGCGTATCCCGGGAACTAGTCTTCCGATAGTCGTTACAGAAAAACGCACTCCAAGAGAAAAGCAAAGCCTGCACGCGAGGCGGAGGTACCTGTTCCAGTTATTCCTCAGGGCCTTGGAATGTTCTTCCCAGGCCTACAGCTGGCTGTCCTGGGACCCAGGGTGTGCGATGGGGACCATGAGAGCTTCAGGATACCAACAGTGCAGCAGGCTGCAGATAGGTCGGCATGCAAAGTCCAAGATAGTCGCCATGGGGATTGATGATGCGAGCAGAACACTGGGGACCGAGGGGTAAAGGAAAGGAGGGAGGGGCACCAGGCTGAAGGGCACCTCCAGGACGCTGGGCCACGTGGGCAGTGTGGGGACATCTACATGTACTGGGGAGTTTCTCCAGGGTGGTTAAATGTGCTCCATCCACAATGCAATCCCAGCGCTTCCAGTGATTTGTCACACACACAACTGTGCAGAACTGGCAAAGATGGGCGGGAAATATGAACTCAGGATTCCATCTCCGGAAGGTCTGGGACCGCAGTATTTGGGATTTCAGAGTTTCCCAGGCTGGGAATATTTGCAGATGCATAGCTAGTTATCCTTGGCATGGGACCTGATTCTAAACAAGAACCTCACTTACGTCGAATGCGCACCTTACACACGTTGCCTGAGGATAACTCCATACAATATTCTTACTAACTTCGCACACAAAACAAGGTTTCATGGTGTGGAATTTTTCACTTGTGATATCATCTTGGCCCTTGAAAAGTTTCAGGACTTGGAGCATTTCAGATTTGGAATTTTCACATTAGGGATGCTCAACCTGTACATGAAGATTTTGCCTAAGATAGAGTCATTTTGTTCCTCCATTTATATTTTCTCTGTGTGCTAACTCTAAAATCGATCATACATTATTTTTGCTATGAGAGAGAAGTCATTCAAAATTATTATTTTTATTTATTTACTTTATATGAAAGGCAGAGGAAAGGGCTAGGGGTAGGAAGAGAGAGAGAGAGAGAGAGAAGGGGTTGGGGAGAAAGATTGCCTACACACTGGTTTGCTTCCCAAATGCCTGGAACAGTCAGGGCTGGGCCTGGCTGAAGCCAGGAGCCTGGCACTCAATCCAGGTCTCCCATGAGGGTGGCGGCAGGGACCTGACTACTTGAGACATCACTGTTGCCTCCCAGGGTCTGCAGCAGTAGAGAGCTGGAATTGTGAGTGGATCCGGGACTCGAACCGGGGTCTCTGACATGGGATCAGGTGTCCCAAGCCACATCTGGAGTGCTGTGCCAGACATCATTTTAGAACTCAGCTGGGCTGTTAGGAGTGGGGGCAGCAGAAAGGAACAGGCTGGGAGGAGGGCACCAACGTTCGGCTTTGCTTGGGCTCCAGGTGCTGGTTTCTAGGGCACAGGACTTCCAGGACTGAAGCCGGGGCTGTCTTGGGAGAAGGAAGATGAGGTGGTCGCCCTTGCTGGGGCCTGAGGCCGACCTGGCACAGAATAGTGGGGTTTGGGGAGAGGTGGGTGTGGAGTTTTGGGGGTACACAAGTCTTTGGCATGTTTGGAAGGAACTGTTAGGTAAGGTGGGAGGCAGGGTGGGTAGGAGAGAGAAGCGGCATCACCAGGTGAGGCGCGCAGGAGTGACCAGAGGCGGAAAGTGACACCGCAGCTCTCCTGGGGCAGAGGGGCAGGAGGCCAGGGCAGGAGACTCCTGTGCTCCCGAGGCGCCTGCAATACCCACGACCTGGAGGACCCTCTGGGCCCCAGACACGTCTCCGCCTGGTGGGAACCCCAACCGGGCTGCGGTGCAGGGTACAGCCCCTCCCCTCCCCAACCAAAGACAGGATCCCACTGGAAGCTCCGCCTCCTCTCCGGCTGCTGCCCACTTGCTCCCTGGGACCCCTGGCGGCCACCTACCTCTGCAGGAGGGCAGGGGGAAGTCCCACGTGGCGCTGTTCTCGGAGCCCGCCTGGCAGGTGAGCACCGCGTGGCCCTCCAGGAAGAAGCCCGGGTTGCAGCTGTAGCGGACTTTGTCGCCGAGGGTGAAGGTGGAGCCTTGCTGGACACCGTTGGGCAGCCTCCCCGGGTTCCCGCACGTGTGGCTGGGCAGCACTGTGAGGACACAGACACACAGCCGGTGAGCCAGGCTCTGCCCCACTGCCGGTCCCCAGCAGCACCTCCCTTGGCCATCTCTTAAAGCCACCAGGTCCCCAAGAATAGGTGACATGCAAGGGGGGCCACATGTGGCATCCAGGGTCCCTGTTTCTTCTAATGCATAGCCCTGCATGTGAATTGTGGCCCTGGAGCTCACTCCTGTGTCTGGGGCATGGTCACGGGGCCCATGCTCCTTCTCCATGTGGACACAGAACACGGCAGAGAGCAGGTGCTCACTAAATCCCGTGTCCTGTCCATCACATGTGGTTTTCTGGCCCAGGGGGTCAGGGGTTGAAGGTTCACACTGGATGAAGCAGTGAGGTGGCGGGAGAAGAAGGAGGGTCCTCATCAGCCTGACCTGTTTACCAGGGGGAACATGGGAACACAGTGCTCCACACATGGCCAGAGCCAAGGCAACCATGGCCACAGCAGGAGCGCCTCATTATCCAGAGGAAACGGCCTTGGTGAGGGAGCTAGAGTGCACAGCCCGCCCTTCAGGAGGGAGGCAGGATGCAGCTGCTCGGGGCCTGTGAGCCACCTGTTCCACCTGACCCAGCTCCCTCGCCTTGGCACTGTCCAAGCCCCACAGACCACCCATCCCGGCCATTCCAGGCAAGCACTGGGCTCTCAGCCATCTCTGCAAGGCCAGGCAGCAGGGTGGGCAGCGCAGACCCCAGGCGCCACGCTGCTGCTCCACCTCCCAGCCTGAAGCCTTACTGAGCAGCCCTGGGCCCTCGGGCATCTCTTAATTAACCTCTCCCTCCCTCAGTAATGAGGCACATTTGTAAGATACGGATCGCAACAGCACTATTCCCATGAGGTTATAATGAGAACTAAATAAAGTAAGGTGGTCAAAGTGCTTAGCACAGGGCCTGGAGTATGGTGAGCTCGACGCCATGAATCTAACTTCCCGAGGGACTATGAGGGAGGCATGTACAATTATAGCTATGTTATGCATTATGGTCGGGAAGGGACCAGGCAGGGGACCAAACCATGTCCTGGGGGGTAGGGGAGAGATCAGAGATGCCTTCACAGAGGAGCTGACATCTCTGCAGTACGCTGAGACATTAGTGAGGGTCAGCAAGGACAGAAAGATGTTTCAGGCATCGAAAAGAACATGCGCAAAGGCCCTGGGGTCAGAGACAATCAAGAATTTCAGGGCGAGTAGAAGTGAGGGAGGGTGGGAAGTATCACTATGCTCTTAAAATTGTATATATGAAACTCAAGAAATTTGTTCCACATCTCACACACACACACACACAAGAATCTCAGGGAGCCTGCAGTGAGAGGGCAGGGTGGCAATGATGAAGACGTGGACAAGGGCAGAGTGGACTCCACAGGCTGCCCAGGCCCGTACGATACCCTCTTACTGCCCATGTTCCTGCTGGCACCCGCCCTCCTGGACTCTTTCCATCAGCTCTGATCATCTCAGAACCCTCCTGAAGAAGGCTTTCCCTCCCCCCCACTCTGTTCCTCCCCCATTTCTGGGAGGAAACAGGTCGCCAAGGAGGGAAACAACAGACTTTGGAGCCAGCCTGATCTGGTCTAAGATCAGTCGCCATCCCTGCCTCACTCTGCATAACCTTGAGTCAATCGAACTCCAGGAGCATCAGCTGCCGAGGACAACAGTGCGCCACAGCTGCACAGACGCTGATAACCTAGGCTGCAGGGCAGCACGGGGCCCAGCACGGAGCAGGTGCTCAGCAGAGGCAGGCTGGGGCGGGCTTCCAGCCTGGCAGTTAAGGTACCAGTGGGGTCACCCGTGTCCCATGTCTCACTGCAGCTTCCTGCTAATGCAGCAGTAGGTGGCGGCTCAAGCAGTTGGGTCCCCGCCATCCACACGGGAGACCTAGGTCGAGTTCCTGGCTCCTGGGTCCCGTCTGCCCACACCTAGCCAGTGCGGGCAGCTGGAGAGTAAACTAGCAGGTGGGAGACCTCTGCTGCTCAGATATAGTTGTCATTACTGAAAATACACAGCTGCTCTCCATCCACGGGGCCTCGGACATTTCACAGGTGCATCCTGGGAGATGAACACAGCCACCAGGATGTGTAGGGGTCTATTAGGGCAAGATCAAAAAGGTCATGGGAAATGAAATTAAAAGATGGTACGCCTTTCCCCTGAACTTTTTGGAGACCCCGTATTTGTGTGCTCATTAACTAGCTGTTAGAGTCCTCTGTGCAACGAGCATCTACTAGGGGCCAACCGTGCTTAGCACTGGGGACGCAGCAGAGGCCCAGGGAGGGTGGCCCCTGCCCTCAGGGGCCCATGTGGGACAGCTACTATTAAGGACTGAGAGCGCCTCTCTTCCTCACCCAGTCTTTACCTTCGATAAGTGAGAAGACTCAATAGATGAGAATCATCTCCCTCACCCTGCTGAACTAGCTCGGCATTCCCCATAAGCCCGTCGAGTTTCCCAGGATCCTGTGCTGCCAGATCTCTTAGTTTCCCAGAATCTCCTGCTGCTGGCTCACTTGGTATTTCCCATAATCCTCTGCTGCTGGTTCAGTTGGCGTTTCCCATGATCCCCTGCTGCTAGTTCACTTGGTGTTTCCCATGATCCTTTGCTGCTGGCTCACTTGGCATTTCCCACAATCCTCTGCTGCTGGTTCAGTTGGCATTTCCCATGATCCCCTGCTTCTGGCTCCCTTGGTGTTTCCCAGGATCCTGTGGTGCTGGCTTACAGTGGAGGCAGTGACTGTGTGTGTGCATGAGTGTGTGCACGTGTGTTTAAGTGTTGCGGGTGGGAGGCGTGGGCCAGGTAAACATTTGGAGAGGAAAGCAAGCTAAGGTGAGGGGAGGGAGCCAACCAGGGGAAATGGGCTGAGAACCGGTGTAGAACTAACGCTCATTTTCCGCAACGAGATGCAAAGACCCAATTTAATTAAATTACTAATGTCAAATTTTTAATGAACCTGCTTCTGCTTTGGGCTTTCTTCCTTTGAAATTAATGACTGGAACGTCACTATAAATAAAAGTCGATTCTTTTTAAAAAGTCACTCTCAAATGCTCACTGCTCTTTACTTAATGAGCTGTTCACAATCAGAGGACTCAGACCTGGTGTCCCCATGAGATGCGGGCTAATCAGAGGGCACTGCCGGCCACCCCCACTGGCCTTGACACCCCCAGTTCTGATCCTGAGAGGCCACGCAGTGAACGGAAAGCAGGGAGACCTTGGGTTCAGAGGGGCCTAGGTTCAAATCCCAGCTCACCTAAGTCTTGAGACAGAAAATTGCACCTCTGAGCTTGAATTTTTCATTTGAAAATGGGCATACTTTTCTTCCTGTACTAGTTTGCCAGGACCGCTCTACAAACTGGGTAACTGAAGGCAACCCGAACCCCTTGATCACAATTACACAAGCGAGAAGCCCAAAACCAAGGGTGGCAGAGCTGAGGACCCTCTGAAACCCAGAGGAAGCTCTGCTCTTGTCGTCCTAGCTTCTCGTGGTTGCTGGCACTCCTTGACTTGTAGATGCAGCACCCCGAGCCTCCATGCCCACGTGATGCTCTCCAACCGTGTCTCTGGGCCCAAATGCCCCACTTTCCCAAAGGACACCAGTCACCATGGCCGAGGCACGCCCTGATCATCTCGTCTCCACCTGATCATCTGCAAAGGCCCTATTTCCAAAAGAAGACCACGCTCATAGACGCGAATGGGCATCCGCCTATCATTTTAGGGGACACAGCTGCACCGATCACAGGGCTCCTGTGCAGATTAGGGAGGTCTGCTTGGGCTCTTGGGCTACAAAGATCTAATTCTCAAAACAATGCTGGGGGATATGCATTGTCCTTGTCTGACAGGTCAAAACAAAACAGAAACAGAGCTTACAGAACTTGTTATCCAAGGCCACACAGCTCAAAACTTTCAGAGCCACACAGGCCGTGCACGTGGCTCCTGTGGCTCCACCTATTAGCACTCTGAATTAGCACTGGATGTAGCTTCTGATGGAAGCACAGCACCCAGACACACAGTAGGTGCTTCCTAACTGAGAAGGGACCATGACAAAAGTCCGACTGTCCAGATTTAATATTTTGAGCTTTTGCCCACCGAGTCTGATTGCAAATCCTACACTTTTTAACAATGTCAAGGGCAATTTTTAGAGCGTGGTCTTTTGTTACGTGTCTAATGTGCGATGCTGGAAAGACACAGATTGGAGATAAGCCAGAAAGCAAAGGGTTTTTAAAACTCAGCCGTCTTTGATCTCCCCGATTTTGTCCATGTGTTTTTCCCGCACAGATATTATAACCATTCACGTTCTCCTGTCCATAAAGCTTCTCTTTGATTGCTTACAAAATGAAGAGGGCGATATTTACATCCAGCGCAGCCCAGAACAATATTATTAAAGCTGTGCCTGACACTGAACAATTCCACTGCAGATTAGCTGTGGGGAAGTTGGTCCCTTCGACAAAGCCCGACTCTTGCCAATCAGCATAATGTTCTCCGTGATTGTATGACAATGACTCTCCTCTGCGGTGGGAGTGCAGTAAGAGCCACATCATGCCTTTCTCTATTTTTAATTTGAGATTTTGGTTCCCATATTATCATGAAGAGTCGTTTATGCTCTCTGGACAAGCATCCTCCGTATGTTTTGATTTCTTATCTTCCCTCAAGTTCCTCGTTCCATCTCTGTGGCCATACCGTTGACACTAAGTGGCAGCAGAGCTGGGGGGTGGGGGGGAGGGGTAGGATTCAACCCTCACCAGGGAAGGGTGTGCACATGTGGGTGTGCCTGGGGGCAGTGGGCAGGGTCAGGGGAGGGAGGAATAAAACCCATCATCTTCTGATTGCCAGCTCTGGGAGAGGCACTAAGGCATCACACACTATCTCACTCCCCTTTATGGATCCGTTCTCTTTAGCTGTTTGGCCTTTTAAACATAATTTATTGCATACTTACTCTGGGCCATCCTCAGTGTCAAATGCTTTGCATTTATTTCCGCCCCAAAGTGTTCCCTGTCCTGGCTGTTTCCACTTCTGCACTCTGCTGACATACACTTACATTCTATAATATGTTTGCTCTATGATAGTCTATATCTATACAGTTATAGGTAATATATTATGTATTATGTACATCTATGTAACACCTATGATATATTCATATATTGCATGTATTTATATTCTATATCTTAAGTGTATGCATTATGCATTTAAATTTTAATATCTCATGTAATATATGTAATGAACAGGGCTACATATATGATATATTATGGGTTTGAAAAATTTATTTGTTTATTGTTTGTCTCACACTGTTACATGTCAAACTCCATGAGGACAGGCAACTTTTGACCTGTTTTGTTCACTGTTGTGTCTCAGTTCCCAGGGTGTATAATAATTCCTTGAAAAAGTTCATCGAAGGGGCTGGTTGTGGTGCTGTGGGTTAAGCTATCTGCTGTGACGGCCAGCATCCTATGTTGGAGTTAGCAGTTCAAGTCCCAGCTGCTCCACTTCCCACCCAGCTCCTTGCTGATGCACCTGGGAAAGCAGCTGAGGATGGCCCCAGTGTTTGGCCCCATTCTACTCACATGCGAGACACAGATGGAATTCCTGGCTTCTGGCTTTGACCTGGCATTTGGGGAGTGAACCAGTGGATGGAAGATCTCTTTCTAGATCCCCGCCCCCATGTTGTAGTGCCTTTCAAATTAATGCAATATTTTTAAAGTTAATATGAAGGACTTAATGACCTTATTTCACTCTCCCAACAGCCTATCGAGTGAGGTGCTATTATCATCTACTGCTGTGGAAGTGGGCATGGGCATAAGAGAGCTGGGGCATACAGGGGCATACAGCTCCTTGAGGGGGCAGAGAGGGTCAAGTACAGAGCTGGGTCTCCCCATCAGTGCCCAGCTGCTGAGTCCAAGCCCTTTGCACCTGTACTAAGCTGTGCTTGCACAGATCATTGTACCCTGCAGTGACTCTTGTACCTTGAAACAAACTCACAAGGGTCGCTCATCCTCTCCATAGGGGGATTTGGAGTGACAATTAGGCAAGCTGACCTCCAGCTGGATCCTGCGCACTTCTGGTGACCTGTCATCACTCCAAGGCAAGGGTGCCAGGCTTCAGGCCAGACTTGAGCCCTCCAGCCTGAGCCTATTCCCATGGCTTGTGTTTGTGATTCTGCAAGCTTTCGCATCTGGAGCACGTGGGGAGTTTTCTAAAGACACCAATGCCTAGAGCCTGCACTAAACCTGCTGAATCGGAATGGCAAAGAAGCTGGCTGCTTCATGAGACTGCAAAGCCGGGCTGGGCCGGAGACCAACCCACAGTAACCTATTCATGTCAGCTAATCCATTGTGCCAGTCTGTCTCTCTCAGCTCCAGACTGTTCAATCTCTGGGGCTTTTCTTGTCATAGCTTTGACTTCTGAAAGCAGCACGCTGGCCTGGCCGTTGGAGTTCCCTGTCTTCCAGAAGCCACCCTGGCTCTGTTCTTCTTTGTCACATGCATACACCCTTGTCACTGCTCTCTGGGACTCTGACGTCCCCACTGCTGGCTTTGCAATCCCTTGTGGCATTGTCCCCCCTCATGCCGGGGTGAGCATCACCAGCACAGCCCTTCCCTCGGGACCCCAGCAGGTGCCCCCCCAAAATAGGGGGGACACAGGCAAACCCAGGGTTCTGGCCTTTTGGGTGACTCCCAGGAGCCTGGTGTTTAAGATTTTGAAAGATTAATTGAAAAAATCAAGCAAAGGAAGTGGAGAGAAAACCCCGGGCTCTTCTGCATTGTTGTGAGGACAAATCAAAGCTTTGGCGCATGCAGCCCAGACCCTGCCTTCTTCCCTCCCCTTTCTGTGGCCCCACCCCCACTGTTGCTTTGATCCTCAGGTTCCCCAAGCGCACCTTGCTGGGGTCACACATTCCCCATCAGGTAAACTCCCTCCACCCTCCAAGGCCACACTTCAGCATCAGCTGCTTTGGCAAGGCTGCTCCCTGCACACCCTGAGTGTCTTTATACACGGTAATAACTCGCAAGAGCGTATCTGGGCAGAATATAAACAAGGTCGCGGTGCCATGGGCAGGTGCCTCCCAGAATCCTGGAGTGCGGTCCCTGCCCGGTCTCCAGGCAGCTCGCTGTGGCCATGCCGTTAATTCTGCAAGCTCCCTCCCAATCCCTCAGCTTATGCAAGTGGACATTGCGGACCCCGTTTACGGAGCTATGTGGGGCCTTTCCTTGCACTTTAGCGTCCGCATTGGTCATACAACCTTGTAATTCATTCATTCATGCATTCACTCATTCGTAACGCGCCGGCTTCTCCGCAGCTGCTGAGCCTGCCTGTAATTGCTTCCTTAGGTGTTTATTTTCGTCTCTGGCCTCCTCAAGGGGCGGGAACGGTGTTGTAGTTTTTATATATCCAGTGTTTGATTTAATGCCTGGCAGGAGGAAAGTGACTACTTGCAGCTGCAATGTGGTGAGTGAATTAAATATAGATAGTTGTCCCCCAGTAGCCATGGGGGAGGGGTTCCAGCTTCCCCACGGACCCCCAAACCTGCAGACGCTTCAATCCCTTATAGATAATGGTGTCAATATTTGCAGATAACCTACACACATTCTGCCTTAGACTTAAACCATCTCTAGAGCACTTAAAATACCTAATACAATGTAAATGCTATGTAAATAGTTGGTACATTGTATCGTTTGGGGAACAATGGCAAGAAATGCTTAGTATACAGACAATTATTTTTAAACAAATATTTTCAATCCATGATCAGTTGCATAAAGAGCACCAACCATATGTGTATTTATCTAATAAAGACATATATAGACACATACGTGTTTGTATGTACACACAAACACACAGAGCAACACACCACTAACTTTCTGTTTGTGCCCTTGTGGGCCATGTGGTCTTTGCCGCAATGACTCAACCTTTGCTTAGAGTAGAAAAGCAGCCACAGGCCACACGGGCTCCCATCAGACTTTATCTATGACACCAGGCAGGGGTCCTCAAGCCACAGACTGCTGAGCTGGTGTTACCACCGGTTAAGTCCTTATCTGGGTTGTGGTTTATATCTCCAGATCTGCCCCTCCCAAAATGGAGAAAGACAAGCAAGGGAAGGTCAATTCCGGTGCAGACCAAGGATGGGAGGGAGGCGGGGCTGCAAAGGTGAGGGGCCTGGGGGGGGGGGCTGCACAGGGGAGGGGCGGGGGGGCTGAACATGGGAGGGGCCTGGAGTGGGGGGCTGCACAGATGAGGGGCCTGGAGGGGGCTGGCCCAGGCAGTGGTGCCTGAGGATTGAGCCCCAAATCTAATTTCTCCGCCCCCACTCCCGGCCTAGTGTGGCCCTGGGGAATACAGGGCTGGCTGGAGGGAAGGGCTTGTGTGTTTTTAGCCCCAACGCTTTCCCGCTAGAATAGGACTCACGCAAGACTCCAGGGAGCTGTTCTTTCTGCCAGTTTTACCAGCCAGCAGGCAGAGGACTGCCTGTCAGCGGCGGTGGCAGTAACAAGAAGAGTCACGACAACGGTCACTGTGAGGGTCCAAGCCGAGCTGGGCTTTCTGCTCAGCCCACCACATGGATGCTTCTGTTGCACTGCACAGGGACAGCCCGGCCCCTCTGCACGGGGGTGAGGACTGAGGGACGTGAGCCTGGCTTGAACCCATGGCTATACAGCAGGCTGCAATCAGAACAGGTGCTGACTGTGTCCTTTACCAGGGCTAACCTTGAACTCCCAGGATTCAGGGCCACTGTTGGCTTCACCGCTCTCTGGGCATGAAGTCAGCACTCTGGGCACCTCTGGAGTCCATCTTCCATCCAGGCTGAGAGCACACCCAGCCCACACGCAATCCCCTCGGCCCCTTGGCATGGACCTGGGACCAGCACGGGCTGCAAAGGCACCCATCATCCCCCTAGCGGGACCACGGAGAAGCTGCCTGAGGATTCTCCATGCTTCCTAACCCCAGCGCCCCGTGACTTCCTCCTTGTCACCTGCCATTCTTCAGAACCAATGCCAGAAAAGGAAACATCATGGGCTCCAGAACAGAATCGCCATACAATCTACAGGCTGCCCCATTACATTTGGATTTAGGAGAAACACATATTAAAGATAAGTAGATCTCTTGGAATAATTGGGATATACTTATGCAAATGCAAAAAAATTATTTGTTGTTCAAACCCAACGTTAGCCAGGCATCCTAAATTTTAAGTGGCCAATATTGGCAACCCTGCCTCAGACACATCTCCTAAGCATCAAAGATTTCAACCTTTAAGAAGCTGGGGACACGGGGATTAGGAGAAGAGCCAGCCTGGAAGGAACTGACCCTGAGTTGGATGAGTGGGAGCACACTGGGAAGCCGCAGAGCCTCCTGGGGCAGGGGCTGAGCAATCTGGGCTACAGCTGGATTCCAGGGCAGCCATCAGCTGAGCGGCCTCCTTCTCCCTCCTGCCACTTGGTCAGGAGCTCAGATTTTCCAAACTGACAGCATGTTTCAGGAGACCGCGGCAAGCCCTCGGCCGCTGGATGAGGAGCTTAGGGCCAGGGCCAGAGCCAGGGGCTTCCCCAGGCAGCATTGGTTAATATCTCCTATCCCTGCTCCATAGCCCCAAGCTCAGCCCCCCCTGCCCATGCACAGGGAGTCTCCATCCTGTCTAGACAGAAAACCACAGGGGAAACCAGTGGGACCCTAGGGGGAGACAACACAAAGTACTGCTCAAGTCAAGCTCGGAATAGCAAAATCTGCCGTCTGGGGTTAGACCAGACTAACAGCCAGCGAAGCCTAGGGATGCTTCCCAAGGTGCACTCTGCATCGTTTCAAGAGAAAAACATCCAGTGGATCCGAACGCCTGCAGAAATCCGCCCACCAACACCCCAAAAGCAATCAGCGCTCGCAACTTGAGCTGAGAGTCTGCACGGGACACATCTGCCCACCTGGCCTGAGCCAGAATTTCCAAGACTGGGCCTGTGGAAGCCTGCACTCCCCAACATGCACACTTTTTTTTTCTCCCAGTGTGGGACATACTTTGGGAAGTATGGAACCTGGGATAAGATGGACCTGAGTTGTTTTGTTTTCCTGATTGATCATCCTCATCCTAAAGTAACGAGAGCAGTGACGTCCATCCACGTGGACCTTTCCCGGATGAACATATTTTACAAATATGCTCCCTCTCTGGACATGCAGGCCTGTGTTTTCCTGGGGGCAGGGAGGCCCACATCACTGGCCAGTGACTGCTGGTGGCGAGACCAGTTCTAGACAAAGAGGCACACTTGGCACTTACGGCTGAATGCAGAGCATGTTACAGGAGGGCAGGTGGGAAGGGTCTTTCTTTTCACCTGTTAGGCTGGGGTACGATGACCCCCAGGCCTAGTGACCCCAGAGGTAAGGTCAGGGCCAGTCACCAATGGCCCTCACCCCTGCCTGGACACCATCACCTGCAGCCTGCACTCTGAAACAGTCCCGGCAAAGGAGCCAGAAGAGGAGGAGGCTGTGGACCTGGTGTAGCAGGAGGGTCCTGCCTTGAGGCTGGGACTTGTTTTTTTTTTTTTTTTTTTGACAGGCAGAGTGGACAGTGAGAGAGAGAGACAGAGAGAAAGGTCTTCCTTTGCCGGTGGTTCACCCTCCAATGGCTGCCGTGGATGGCGCACTTCGGCCGGCACACCGCGCTCATCCGATGGCAGGAGCCAGGTGCTAGGTGCTTTTTCCTGGTCTCCCATGGGGTGCAGGGCCCAAGCACTTGGCCATCCTCCACTGCACTCCTGGGCCACAGCAGAGGGCTGGCGTGGAAGAGGGGCAACCGGGACAGAATCCAGTGCCCCGACCGGGACTAGAACCCAGTGTGCCGGCGCCGCAAGGCGGAGGATTAGCCTGTTGAGCTACGGCGCTGGCCGAGGCTGGGACTTGTGACGGTCAGGGTGGCTGCCCAAATGGGAAGCCATTCTGGGCCTTGCCATGCTGACCCCAGGCTCATTAACCTCCTCCCACACTGCCAGCCCTGCAGCTCCTTCCTGAGGCTGGTTCCCAGTCCCCAAATCCTCTGACTAACTAGGAGGTACTGCCTCTGGGCCAGATCATCTGGGTTGCCCAAAGTTATACCCCACCTGCCAGTGCCAATCCCTTGGACAACAGAGCCCAGCATCCCTGTTTCTTCCCCTTAGGTTCCCAATCTATCTCTCTTCTTAGGACCACAGCCAGCCAGCCCCACAGCCCACTGCAAGACGCCCAACATCCCAAAGGCGCTGGAACCCCTAGCTTCATGAAGAGGCAGACAGGAGGGTCCCCCAAGAGAACGGAAGAGCGAGGCTGCCCACCACCACCAGGCACCTCCTTCCTGTACCTTCTGCAAACGAGAGCAGACACAGCAATGGCAAAGACAACAGTAAACCCTGGATGTATCTGTGGCCCCACGGAGCGCCTGCGCATCCTCATTCTCCTCTCTTTCCTCTTTGTCATCAGCGCCATCGCCCTCTGAGCCCTAACAGATGACCCTGCCACTTCGCCCCATCTCATTTAATGTTCCATGCAGCACCGGGGCGGGTATGACGCCCATCCTACAGGGAGGACAGTGAAGGTCAGAGAGGTTGACTTGTGCACCTCAGCCAGCTGGGAACTGGGGGATCTGGGGGGCAAGCCCTGTTGGCCCGGCATCCACACCTCCTTTCTAAGCCACAGCATCACAGGGCTGCCTGTTTAGAAGTCTGTGTGGAGGCACCATTTCCCTGCTGGGTTAAGGGTGGTGCCTGAGGAACAGCTGGTGGCTTGAGAATCGGGGCAGTGGGGGAAGGAAAGGCCCTGTCTTCGGCTTGTCCTGTTGCTGTCACTCATCTCTGGAGTCCCACTCCTTCTCGGTGTGCTCGGGGCCCCTCCCATGCAGGTGGACGCCGCCTTTTTGGGGCTTGAAGGGTCACAGAAGCAGGAGGTAGAAGCTCAGCCCTGCAGAAGCTCCTGACTCGAGACTCGAGAGACCCAACAACGTCTTACGCAGCCTGCTGACCCCTGTCACACTCCACGTGCAGAACCCAGGCCCTACCCCTCACCCACACACACACACTCCCATCCATCCTCATGCATGTGGAAGAAATGGTCAAGTGCACAATGCATCGCCCGCAGCCCTTGTGTGTACACTCATGACCACACACACAGCACACGTGTGCCCCCATGCATGGAAGCTACACCCTGTGTGTACCATGCAAAGTGCAGGTGCGTTTCTGTGTGGCCCCTAGGAGTTAACAGCCCTTTCTCTCCTGCAGGCCAGTGTCCCAGTGTCCACACTCACTGGGCCTGGCTGGCACTGGGGTGTAAGATCTGGTCACCCAGGCTCTGTGGGACTGCAGGACTAGCGGTGCGGTACACGCCTGACCTTGGAGACACCCCAGGAAGCTGAGGGTCCAGTCTGTGATACCTGGAGTAAGCAGCGAGGGCTACAGGGGTAGGGCAGGAAGGCCTGGAACATCTGGGTTATGTGTGCAAGAATGGTCCTGCTGGCCCACAGACCTGGGCCTGAATTCGTCTGTGCCCCTCCTTGCTGTGGGTTGCCGGTTCCTGGACACAGGCAGCAGAGTGTCCACGTGAGGACACTGGCCCTGCAGGCAGCTGCCCAAATCCCCCCTCTGTTACACAAATAGCCACTCTGCTAACAACTGAGGCCCTGCACCCCATCCCTGCTTGCTGGTTTTCCCCCCAGTAAGATGGAGGGAGGCAGGAGTCGCTCAGCCCAGCTCAGAGTTGTTGAAAGAACGGAGACAGGGAAGCCAGGCAAAGGGCGCATCCTAGAGCCAGATGCCAGGGCAGTGTGAGCGAGGCTGGGGCAGAAACAGAGTGATGCCAGGACAGGAGCTGGGCGAGCACACGGCCCAGGAGCTGAGCGCCAGAAGCCATGCCCGGCTCTGCCAGGCAGCTGGCATCACCTGGACCTGCGCTACCTTCCCGGAGCCAGGCAGGAACCTGCTGCTTCGAGTCTGAAAAGCCTCCTTGAGACCCTAACAAGACTCATCTGTGAATGGTCCCACCCGGCCCCAAGCAGGACCACAGCGGCCAGGAGGTGACCCAGGGGTCCTGGGCCCACACCTGCTGCCCTCTGCCTCTCTGCTCAGTGCCTGTGGCTCACAGTCTCGGGGATGGTGGGAAGGAAGGATTCAGAGAGGTTTCCTGGCACTGGTGCTTGGTACAGGCTTGGTGGAGAAGGGAGGACGTTCCAGGTACAGGGGCTGGCACCGTCACCTGCTGCAGCGTCCCGTGTCCCAGGTGCTCGTCCCCTCTCACACCACGGGGCGCTGGAGTCCGACCGTGAGCACCCTCTCTGCTCTCGTCACCTTTACTCCAGAGAAGAATCTAGCCGAACCCACCCCCACGGGGATGGGAGGCAGCGGCAGCTGAGGGCCTGCTCTGGACCAGGCCTGATGCCAGCCACGTGCACAGCCGCCTGCTGAGAAAATTCAGCTCGTGGCCCAGCCTTCTCCCACGTATCCTCCCAGCCGCCCCTCAGCTTCCCTGTCGCCCTTCCTCCCTCCTCCACGCTGTACCCCACCCCAGCTTCCTGTGGGCCCCGGGGCTCCCTGCACAAGGCGTCCGAGCTCTTCACAGTCTAGACTCCGTCATCCGTCCAGGTTTTCCCCGGGACCCGTGTCCTTCCCCTTGCCTCAGCCATGCACGCTCCCACTCCCATGGCACTGCCCGGGCTCCTTCACCGGCCTCTCCCCAGCTCTGTGCGTGCTCGTTGGCCTCTGTCTGTGGGCATTCGCAGTCCCCTCTCTCTGCAAGGCCCGTCTGCTCCTCCATGTCAGGCCACATCCTACTCAACCTTGCAAGACACAGTTCCCAGGTCACTTTGCTGTAGGCGGGGAGGCAGTGAGGGAGGAGGGGCACAGCCTGCGGTGAGACTGCCCAGGCCAACCTGCCCAACAGCCCAGCCCGCACCATGCGAACCCTCCTCTGTGCAATGCCAAACCTCCCTTCCAGGCACCGCCAAGCACTCCCTGACCTCAGTGCAGGGGAAACCCCAACCTCTGCGATGCTGCAACTTAAAATCAGCGTCGGCTAGAGATCTCCAATGCGGCTGCAGGCCATGTCCCGGCAATGACCACGGCCAGCACTCCCACTCCCATCATGCAACTGACGCCATGACACTTCCAAGAGTTCCAAAGTACGACACAGAAATGGGCGGTACTCAAGGCCTGTCCCAAACTCCACCCTCTTTGAATATTCAGTTAAGCCAGACCCCACCCCCTACACCTCCAGATCCTATAAAAGGGCAGGCCCAAGCCTTGTCGCTTGCAGTTCATTCTCTCTGGAGCTGGCGCAAGCTCATTCCTGAGTGTGTACATTTCATTGTAAATAAACCACTTCTCTGCTCACTCTTAGCTACATCTCCTTAAATCCTCTCTCACCTGGAGACATGAACCTGGACCAAACCTAGCCAGGGGCTACCCCACCGCAACTTCTGCTCAAATGCCCTTCTAGGCAGCTGTACTCCTTTCCCCCTGGTGAGTCAAACCCTCCTGGTGCTGCACACACACCCTGGCACCTGAAGCTGCAACAGAGGCCACGCTGGCAAAGGCAGCAATGCCAGGAAAAGCAGAGAGAACTGCAGAAACTGCAGAATAGGAATGGGTGGACCAAGGGGCCACGGTGCTCACAAGGATCTAGGGGAGGACAGCCGGGCCAGCAAGGCGGGAAATGCCACTGGGCACTCATGTGGGTAGAAGCTCCCACTCCCCAACACACAGTTGCTTTTTTTTTTTCTCCCAGGGTGGGACCTACTTTGGGAAGTAATGAAAGAGGATCAAACAGAGCCATTGAGCTTGGTGGTCCAGTTATGGAACCAGTGGCATGAGACAGAGCGATAGTGGTGGTACAAAGGGATTGAGATCTGAGTAAGGACGGGGGTCATGGTAGCGACCAATCCATAAGGGCATCAGCTTTTCTCTGCCCCAGGGCCTTTGCATGACTTCCCTTGACCCAGAAGTATTTTCTGGCCTCTATGCTTTGCATGGGATACTCATGCTCCTCCTTCAGCTCAGCCCAGACGTCATCTCCTCAGAGAAGCCCACCCTGAGAGCTAGTCCAGTTTCCCTTATCTCCTGTGTCACCATTCTGTTTCACCTTGGAGCACACACACACATACACACACACTTAAACTCTGTTATGGCACAGATCTAGTCTGACTTTTTGCACTTTTGCACACCAGCTTACAACCCAGCAGCCAACCCACAGGAGGCCCTGGTGACCTATCTGTTGAATGAAGGACCGTGTCACTGAGTGGATGAATAGAGGAGGGGACAAGTTTGCAGTGAGACTGCCCGTGGTTTATTTATTACCAGCCCTTCCGCTGGCCTTGCCACATTGGGTGTGTGTGCCGGCCTCTATATGGAAATTTTTAGAGGCCACACCTGACAGTGGCCTATGTCACTGTTGCCCACATTCTACTGGACAGAACCAAAGCTCAAGGAAGTCTGGGAAATACTGTCTGTGACCACAGGCCCAAAAAGAGAAGAATGGACTTGTGGGGAGCTGGCTTGTGTTCCATGGGCGGCTGCTGCCTGCAACCCTGGCATCCCATTTGGGCACTGGTTCAAGACCCAGCTGCCCCACTTAGATTCTAGCTTCCTTCTAATGAGCCTGGGAAAGCAAGAGAAGATGGTCCAAGTGCTTGGGCTCCTGCCACCCATGTGGGAGATCTGGATGAAGCTCCTGGCTCCTGGTTTCAGCTTGGCCTAGCCCTGGCCATCGGGGCCATCTTGGTAGTGAACCAGAAAGACCCTTCTCTTTCTCTGTCTTTCCCTCTCTCTCTGCAATTCTTTCAAATAAATAAATAAATCTGCTTTTTTTAAAGAAAGAGAAAACCTCCATGCAGACTCCCCCATATTCTTTCTACGATGGCAGGATATAGGTGGCCAGACCCAAGGAAGCGTGGTCTCCAAGGTGTACAGAGGCTTCACCCAAGAATCAAGAATCAAGAATTGCCATGTGGAGGAGCTGCCCCAGAGCTGCACCTGCTCACGAGACATAGGAGCTGGAAATGAGCTCATACTCGCTAAGCCACGAGCACATGGGGTCTTATGGTTATGAAGGCCCAGCCTACCACTGTCTGCACCCCCCACCCCCGGCAGGACCAGCATGCCTCCACTGCCCCCGAGTCCTCACTGGGTCTGCTGGTGCTGCGGCCACAGCCCGTGTGGACTGGCAGGTGCCCAGGGGCTTGGCTGCCTGTGAGCCTCAGCACAGCACTGGCTCGGCTGCTCAGAGGTCTTAGCGAGACGGTGGATCATTCTGGGATCCAAGTACATCTTTATCATTTTGGAGTCCGGGATCTTTTGAGAAAAAATAAAACACGTGGATCCTCATCCCACGATGATAGGGTGCGCAGACTGCCAAGGCCAGGAACACCTCCCTGGGGCTTTTGCCCAGAGTAGAAAAGCTGTCAGCCCCGTGCCAAGATCCAAATGTCCAGGCCAAACGAGGGCCTTGGCTGCTAAGGCTGACAGTGCTCCCCAAGGGACAAGGGTTGATTTTCTCAACCCCAGGAGCCAGCTATGACCCTGTCCAAAATGTCTGGGACCGGGCCTCATTTGCAGGGTTCACCCTCAGGTAAGTGCACAAGCCCAGGGCTCAGAGTCCCGCATCACTGCTTCCTGGTGAGGAACCTCGGGCAAGTCCCTAAAACCCAGTTACTTGTCTATCAGGAGAGCAATGATCTAGCCACTTCTTAGGGCAGCTGTGAGGACCGAGTTAGATCAGCCAGACATGGCTCCCGGCAGGCAGGATACCCAGCTCAGACCAAGGGCCCGTGCTGGTCCTGCAAACCCTCCCGAGCTCTGCAGTAGGGACTACAGTGATCCCGGTTCTACAGACGAGAAGACTGAGACCAGAGACTGGAATTAGCTTGCCCCAGTCACAGGCCTTGTAAGTGATACAGCCGGAACCCAGACCACTGCCCTTGGCTGCCTTTCACAGCTGATTGATACAAAGTTGCTATGGAAACATGCAGAGGCCATGGCAAGATGTGGCGAGGTCAGGAGAGGGGGACTGAGGGCAGGGTGCAGGTGCAGTCCTGTGGGGGTGCTGACTTGCCCCCGGCCTCCTGAACGCCCCAGGCTACGCCATCAGGGTCAAGACAAGCAGAGGGGAGTGTGCACGAGCAGCGTGACTCCCAGCTGCCACAGGTGTCATGGACGGGTGGACAGGGGCATGAGACATGGCATTAAAGAGGAAGGGGATTCTGATCCACGCCACGACTGGGCAAGAGAGCGAGGGCACTCAGTGGGCACAGGCTGCAGCCAGGCGAGGTGGGAAGTCTCAGGGATGGATGGTGCTGAGGGTGGCCCCGCAGGGGGAAGGCTCTGGGTGCCGCTCGACCCTGAGACACGGCCGAGGCAGCCCCCTAAGTTGTGCACATCTCACCAGGATGTGAACAGATGGGAACACTGCAGGGGCAGTGGGGGTGGCCGTGGTGCCCGCTCACGACTCCAGGGCCCGGTTCACTCGCCCAAGAGAGGACCAGAAAAATGGGGCTGCCAGGCCCCTGGCACTTCCGCCTGCCTCTCCGGCCTCATTTCCTGTCCCATAATGACTTCTCATCAAGGAGCTGTGGGAGACCGAATGGGAATGAGGAATGCAGCCTGATTTTTATCTTACCACCCCCCAGGGGGAGGGGCCGCTGCCTGAGGGGGTGGGGCGACTTGTTGCCAGGCAAAGGTGGTGCCAGCCCCCACGCAGAGGCTGAGTGCGCAGCACCCTGGGGCCTGCGCATGGCGTGCTCCCTCCAGGAAATCATTGCATGGCATCCCTTCAAGTTAGCCCGAGGAGCAGGCGCCGTTAGACCCTCTTAATCTGTCTCCACACTGACCCACAGCCTTGGCCAGCCAGGCACCGAGACACTGGAGGCAAACAAACAAAGCTCTGTGTCTTCACTCCTGCTTGCTTGTGACCCAGCTACAGGGCCTCAGTCTTCCCATCTGCAGAATGGAGGTGAAGGACATGCCTACCTTGGAGGGCTGATGAAAGGCTGGGTACAGGGCTTGGCACACACGTACCAGTGGGGGAGGAGGCACTGCTATCACAGTCATTGTCATCATCATCATCATCACTATGCTTTCTAAAGGGTGGCTGTGCCTAAGAGGGCACCACTAGGCAAGGCGAACGTTCTTTGTTTCTCTAAAGGGGTGGGGCAGTGGTCAATTACATCCCACAAGAGAATTCAAATAAAACATCCTAGTGAGGATGCCTGTGGGGCTTCCTTGGTTTATGTGGACAGAGGGGGGCCTCTCCCACTACGTTGTTTCTTGTTCTACTCAGCCATGTCCCTTGCAGGTGTCAAAGCAGTCATGCCTGGGCCTGATGACTGTGTTCTGATCCCCACTCCCCGGCACTGGTACCCAGGTGAGCTCACCTCCGGTGGGCCCTCTGTTCTTGAAAACAAAGGCTCCAGAGCTCAGTTGGCTGGGCCCAGTACAGACTGGCTTGGCCTGCTATCCCCAGGGGAGCCTGGGCCTCCTGGTTTTCACTGTGGTAAAGTGGATGAAAAGCAGAACTTGGCTTCCCAGCCACTGTTGAGTGTGCGATTCAGTGGCATCACGCTCATTCCACCAGCACCATCATCCACCCACAAAACTGTGCTCAGCCTGCAGAACTGATACTGTGCACCCACTAAGCAGAACGCCCCGCCCTCTGCCCCTCCCACCCCCACCAACCACCAATCAGCTTTCTGCCTGTTTGCCTCTGACTGCTTTAAGTCACTCAGGTAAGTGTGTGATCTGCAGTACGTGTCTTGTGACTGCTTCTTCCATCTGGCACAGCGTCTCTGAGGTCCGTCCATGTGGTAGCAGGTGTCACGCCGTCGCAGGCTGCACAATGCTGACCACAACATACCCTAGGGTTGCTGGCAGGGTATAAGCTCTGTGTACCCTGCTACTCAGAGCAGGAACCAGGAACACTCCAGCATCCGCTTTCCTCCACTCCCACGTCCACACCATCAGCCCGCCTTGTGGGCCCCATCTGAACTCGTGCACCCCTCCTCACTTCCGTGCCGCCTCGTGGTCGCAGGCTCCAGTGTCCTCCACCTGCTATCTACAAGACTCTGTTAACGGGCTCCCTGAGCCTACTCTCACCCCAGCGAGCGTGTGAGAGCATGACCCTCTCCCCTGAAAGGCCTCTCCTCTGCCTTCACCTCCAGCCTGGGTCTCCCTGGACAACCTGTGCCAGCGCCTTCGATTCCTTCCTCGCCACATTCCAGTGCTCTGTGCTCTTCCTGTCCATGCCTCAGCCTCACCAAGCCAGTTCCTGCCCCAGGACCCGCTGCCTGGCACAGCTTTTATTCAAATGTCCGCTTTCCTATCAGGGAGGCCTCCCCTCAACACATAAACCAAGGAAGCCCCACAGGCCTCCTCTACTAGGCCATTTTATTTGAATTCTCTTGTGGGATGTAATTGGCCACTGCCCCACCCCGCCTTTTTTGCCCCACCTCCCTACAATGGGATCCCCCCAAGAGCAGGGGCCCCGTCTGAGCCATTCATTAGCATCTGTCCAGGACCTGGCGCAGAGTCATTGCTCAATACATTCCTGTTGGGTGAGGCCAGGGTCGAGGTGTAGTGGGTTAAGCCGCCACCTGTGATGCTGGCATCCCACATGGGCAGCGGTTTGAGTCCCAGCTGCTCCACTTCTGGTCTGGCTTCCTGCTGATGGCCTGGGAAAAGCAGCAGAAGATGGCCCAGGTGTTTGGGCTCCTGCCACCCATGTGGAAGATTTGGCTGAAGCTCCTGGTTCCAGCCTGGCCCAGCCCTGGCGTTGCGGCCATTTGGGGAGTGAGCCAGCAGATGGAAAACCGACCTCTCTTTCTTTCTCTCTCTGTCTCTCCCTGTCTCTGTAACTCTTTAAAGTAAGTACATAAACCTTAAACAAAATCTGCCCAGTGAGCAGACAGAGCGGCAATCGCACACCATGTACTCAGCGCCCTTTGTGAGGGCCGGACAAGAAGTCGCACCCAACCACTGCGGTCCTCAGCACTGCCCCGCCCCTCCCGCCTCTGATCAGCAAGGACAGCAGCCCCACTTTAAGACCTGGGGCAAGATCCCTGCGTGTCCAGGAGTTTCTGTGTTGCCATGGGAACCGGAACTCATCAGAGGGGCTGGGAGAGAGCAGCTGTGGGGCCTCACACTTCTCTGAATCCTGCCCCGTCCTATCTCACAGCCTGAATAGGCAAAGGCACCAAGATGACTGATGGGAGAAGGCCCAGGGCAGGGCCGGGGCAGGAGTGCGGGCCAGGCGGAGGAGGCAGACCACGCCTCCTGGACCCGCAGCGGCAGAACACTGACAGCACCGTGAGCATCAGGACCCGAACGCTTCCCGGGCCCGCATTCCCTGAAGCAAGGACTCGGGCCAGAGGCGGTGCCCCCACAGCACATTCTCTTTCATCCACGGAGCTTCCAGACCCCCGCCACGCACCCTCCGTGAGACCCACCAACTCAGCCACACTGCGCTGCTGCTCTGTGCCCGCAGAAGCCACCCTGAAAACATAATCAAACAGCTTTTTTAAGTGATGCTTCATGCAGGGTTTCCATGGCAACGCCTTATGAAACAGCAATGAGAACTCTGGTGGGCTTCCCTCCCCGCCTGCCACAGGAGTCTGGCTCCACGAGACGGTGCTTTGACAAAGCACAGGCTCCCAGGGGCTCCTCACACGCCCGCTCTCTGCCTCAGTTTCCTTGCTTGCAAAATGAGGATGACAACAGCGCCCTTCGCATAGGACTGTTCTGATCAGCACATGCGTGTGTGTGGTTGGTGCAGAGACGGCAGGGTGACGTCAGAGGAGAGAATGCGTGCGTCCTCGCGGCAGGTGGCGGCGCAGAAGTGATGTCTAGGAAGAGCATCCTGGGGAGCGAATGCAAAAGCGAAGCATCTGCTCTGATGGCTGTGGATGCTCTTCCCTGTGTGCCCTGAGCCTGGGCAGGAGACGCCAGAGACGGCGTGGCCACTGCCAGCACGCGAGAACGCAGAAGCCCTGAATTCTGTGAAGGTAGGACTACGTGCACCTTGTCCCTGCTCTCCCGCCTAGTGCAGGGCCCCACGTGGACACTCACAGGTACTTGTTAAGTCAAAAATGAGCCGTCAGGCGCCGTGTGGTGGCGGCGCAGCAGGTAAAGCCGCTGCTTAGAACCCAGCATCCCATATCTAAGTACCGGTTTGTGTCACAGTGGCTCCACTTCCAACCCAGCTCCCTGCTAATGTACCTATGAAGGCAGCGGAAGACGGCCCCAGTGCATGGGGACCTGCACCCATATGGGAGACCTGGATGGGGTTCCAGGCTCTTGACTTCCACCTGCTCCACCCAGGCCACTGTGGCCATCTGAAGAGTGACTGGATCCAGCTGGATGGACGCTCTCTCACTTTGGTTGTCTCTCCTTCTCTCTGTCACTGTATTTCAAATCTAGAAGTCTTTTTAAAAAAAATTGAGCTACTATTTTCCATTGCCATCAAATGCTGAGCAAGACCCAAAGTCCTCCCATGACCTCAGAGGTGACCCTGCATGTCTGCCCCGCGCTCTCCCTGTCCTCACGCCCTACTCCTGAGTGAACAACACTGTACCCATCGGCCTGGGACATGGCCAGGTTTTACACTGAAAGTCCCATGTGCCAGGAGACCAAAGCAGTGTGCTTGCTTCCTCTGCTCTCTCCTCCTGTGCCCTCTCCACCTTCTGTTCATGCCTTCTGGTGGCTGCTCACACACGACAAACTCAGAGCCACCTCTGTAGTACCTTTGTCTGCCCCACTCAAGGGCCAGCTCCACTAGGAAGCCCTCCTGGATTGCCCTGTCCCACATCGTTCATCTCCCTGGCTTCTCCTGGGGCTCCTTGCATTCCACTGAGGCCCACCTGAAGTCAGATTGATTTTTGGTTGAATTGACTGCTGGCCGTCCCACAGGAGAGTCCAACACACGCCAGGGCAGCAGCGCTGTCTCTTGCTCACGGATACACCCTGGTGGTCTTATACCGGTAAAATGAATAAATGAAGCCTCATCATTTAGGCTGACTTTCACTCCCAACTCCTGGTCCCCACAGGAGAGAAGTCCCAGGGATCTCAGAGGTGGCCCTGCCAGCCCCACACCTGCAGCCCAGTGGGCAGAGCTGCCCGCCTTCCCCCACCTCAGCTGTGCACCTTGCCCTCTCTCCAGTCCCCTGCCATAGGCTGGCTTCCTGGGAACTTGGGGATCCCCAGAGGCCACGCCCACGGCCCCCTGCTGTGTTGGGAACCCTCTTTCATTTGTCAGAGGTCAGGGAGACAGCCCATGTGCTCTCACTCAATTATTCAACACAACAAAAATATCCGCAGGAGCCGAAGTCACTCAGAAAGACGGCGTCAGACCACTGGCTTGGCATCGCCACGCTCCCTGGAAGCAGGTCCTCCTCAACAGTCATTCATTTATTCTATAATTCAATGGAGCAGCCGGAGCCAGGCATGGGAACAGGGCCGCGGGTCAGACACGGGCTCTGCCTTCAAGGGGCTCCGGGTCTTGTGGGGGACGCAGCTAAGTGAGCAAGCAAAGCCCAAGGAAACCCAAGGAGATGCGGGCGGGGGCGGGGGCGGGGGCGGGCCTCTCCCTGGAAATGGAAACTCCCCCTCGCCGCCAGCCGCCCCACCCCCAGCACGCAGGGAGGACCAGTGCTCCCCTCTGTGCCCCGTGAGTGGGGATGCCTCGGGCTTGAGGGCAGCCTACAGAGCGTGCCCACGCTGGGTGGGGCCTAATGTAGCTCAGGTCTCGAGTCCTCGTCAGGATCCCTGTGTTGGCCACACAAGCCTGGTTAGGGTTTCTGCCTCCTCTCTTCTCCCATTCCTGGCCCAGGTTAGACCTAGCAGTGTGCTGCCATGCCCAGCCCGCCCTGCGGCCCCTCACTCACCAGCCAGGGTCCTGCTCTCACGGACAGGACACCCACAACCTCGGCTCCAGAAGCCCCTCCTGGTCTCGCCCCTGGCATTGGAGCCCCGCAGCACTATCGGGGGTGTGTGGGGCACTGGAGCTGGAGCTGGGGGCATCCTCCTTGGATCTGCAGCGGAGGCACTGTCCTCAAATCCCACCTGGCCCCAAACCCCACCGCCTACACGCAGCCCGCCACCCACGCCCCATCGTGTCCTGTGGTGTCCGACAGCGGTGCTCACTCAGGATGGGCTCTCCTGGCCCGGCACCCCCTGTCCTGCTTGGAAGACAGCAGATGTCAGTGTCTCAGAGACAGCTGGGAGAGGCTGGCAGAGTCACGAGGCATCGTTCTGGGGTTGGACAGACCCGCTGTGACCTCGGGAC
This sequence comes from Sylvilagus floridanus, assembly GCA_949820135.1. Taxonomy (NCBI): domain Eukaryota; kingdom Metazoa; phylum Chordata; class Mammalia; order Lagomorpha; family Leporidae; genus Sylvilagus; species Sylvilagus floridanus. Next base: position 25,189,418 of record OX463225.1, read on the forward strand.
ACAGAGCACCTCTCCAATCCTCAGGTGTTGCCTCTGGGAAACCTGGGAGCTGAGAGGATTCAGGGAGACGGATCCCGAAGAAGACGCCTGTCTGCTTACCACAGCCTGGTGCCTAGCGGAGGCTCTGGCACCTGGTTGGGCGGCATAGACTCCTCAGTGTGGGACCCCACCTGCGGGGCTGGGCAGCCTGTCCGCTTCTGTGTGTGTCTCCGTCCATCCCAGCTGGCTTCATCCACTTTTCATGAGGGAGAGGGGATCCAAGTGGAAGCAGCCGCAGGTGTGGGCATGAGCTCTGGGCATGGAAGGTGTTGCTACTTGAGGGGCTTGCTCTCTCACCTAGAGGGCTTGGGGTTCAGGGGTCATGGGAAGACTTAATTTGGGGCACGAGTGTGCAGCACCTGTGCACATGCACCTGCCCTCCAGTGGGATCCATGCAAGAGCCCCAGGTCAGCCTCGGTTCTGGGATATTTTAAGTAACATTCGCTCAGCAACAGATCTGCAAACAGCCCTGTGGACTAGATGCAGCCCCGCTTCTTTGCACAGACGATCCCACAGCTTCCCTTCTAGCTCAGGGTCCGTCAGTGGCTACCGAAGTCTCTCTCCGCCCCCTTCTCTCCCCCTCTTCCCCTGGCTCCTGCCTCTGGGCCTTTGCACTTGAGGGTTCCTCTGCCCAGGACAACCTTCCTTCATGCAGGTATTTCTTCCAATGTCAGCTATGTGGTGAGATGGCTCCTGACCGCCCTTCTTAAAATCGCCAAGTGCAGCCCCAGCCCCACCTCTCACCAGCTCTCTTCTTGCTTTCTTTTTCCCTTCAGAGTCTTTATAAGCATCCACTGTATCCTACAGTGCGTGGAATCACAGGCTTGTTTTTTCTAGAATTTTCTAGGGAAAATTCTAGAGTGTTTCTCTAGAATTTTCCAGGAGGGAAGACGTTTCTGTAGGTTTTGTTCATCCCACCCTTAGAGCTTAGAGCAGGCACACAGTAGGCCCTCAGTCACTACCTGTTGATGGATAAGGGAGGAAGGATTGGAACCCGAAGGCCACACCCTGAGAACACAGATGCTGCTGACAGAAGGCAGAGAGCCGAAAACCTGCTTCCCTCGCCCTGGCTCCCAGGGCGGTACCTTTTATTTTTTAATATTTATTTAATTGAATTCAAAGGCAGAGTTGGGGGGGGAGAGAAAATATCTTTCCATCTGCAGGTTCACTTCCCAAATGGCTGCAACAGCCAGGGCTGGGCCAGGCCAAAGCCAGGAGCCAGGAGCTCCTTCTGGGTCACCCTTGTGGGTGCAGGGACCCAAGGACTTGGGCCACCTTCAGGCCATAGCAGAGAGATGGATCGGAAGAGGAACAGCTGGGACTCGACTCAGCGCCCATATGGGATGCCAGCGCTGCAGGCAGCGGCTTTACCTGCTACGTCACAGCACCGGTCATGCCATTCTCCTCCTTACAGTTCCTCCTTAGGCTCCCTCCTTAGAGAGCCCCTCACCCAATCCAAAAACCCACCACCCATTTATGCCTCAGCCTCCATGGCAGCCTTCTAGAATCTCTGAGGAGGCTGAAAAATCCTGGTGTCTGGGTGCTATGCCCAGAGACTGCCAGATATGGCTTGTGATGCGCATGGAGAATTTTTGTTTGACAGCTTTGTTGGCATTGTCATTGACATGTGGACTATACACACTTGAGTGTACTTACATAGTATATATTTAAAGTATACACTGATAAATTATAACATAAAAATACCTCTCTCAAGCCATGATCACAATGAAGGTACCAGCCGCGCCGAGAGCCTGCAGCCTCTGTCCCAATTCCCTTCATCTCCCCCGTCACCCCCTGCCCCCGCCCCAGGTAACCACTGATGGACTTTGCTTCCCCTTACTCTCACAATTTCTAGATTGTTCCCAGCTAGGCTCACACAGCATGCACTCGCTCCTGGCTGGCTCTTTCACCCTGGGTATTTCATCAGAGGCTCATCCAGAGTGTGTTGTTATCTGTGTCCATGGTTCATGTGTGTAGCCCACAAAGACCCTGTAGGATGCAAACCCCTCTGTTGATGCGTCCACCTGTGGGTAGACAGCTGCATGATTTCCAGAGGTTGGTTCTTACAAGTCAAGTTATATCCATTTGTGATAAGCACTTGGGTACAAGCCTTTGTGTGGCTATGGCTGTTTATTTTTCTTGAGTGTGGAATGCCTGGGCCAGCCGGCAGATGTGTGGATAACTTTTAAAGAACCTATCAGACTCTTTCTCCCAGAGGGCTGCATCACTTTGACTTCTCACCCGCACCATGTGAATCTCAGTGAGCACATGGTCGGCCACAACTCCCCAGGTGATTCGGATGGGCAGTCGGAGTTTAGAGCAACGCCCTGAAGGGGAAGGTGTCTGAGATGGAGGTGGAGCATGGAGTGACAGTAACAGGATGGCCTGTCTTAGCTCAGATCCCCGATCTGCCACTCACTGGGTGCAGGACGACCCCCTCTGCCCCAACCTGCTCAGCTGCATGGGGATGATGATACAGCGAGTAAACTTCCAAAACACACCTGCCTCTCCTGGGGCTCCTGGAAAGAAGGGCATGCCAGGTGCTTAAAACAGGCCCTGGGGCGTGGCCAGCTTCTCACCTAAGTTTGTGATTACCTTCTAACCTCTGCAACCCCAGGACGCAGGAAAATCTGCTTGGCACGTGGGCTCCCCGGGAGCAACTGTGGTTTAAGAAATAAGCAGGTGAAGTGGAGCCCTGGTCAGCGTTCCAGAATCCCGAAGGATCCTACATCCCAGCCTCCTGACAGCCTCTGGGGTAATTCCAGGACCCACCTTCCCAGTCCTACCGAGCCTTCTGCTTTTCTGCTTTTATTCCTGAGGATGGAGACCACGAACCTCCTCTCCTTACGGCCTCCGCAGAGGGATGGATGCAAGACCACTTCCTCCATAGGAAAACCCCTCTTCCCAGATCCCAGACCTCAGACGCAGGGGGCTTCCTAGCCACGAAGGGAGAGGGGCAGGGTGGGCTGCAGCACCGTGGATGCAGGGTTCCCCACCAGGTTTATCTGGGCTCACATCCTCGGGCGGCCCCTGAGCCGCTGGCGACGGGACCCAGGCTTCAGAGCATCTCAGTGCTCGGGGACACGGAGGGCACCTCCCCCACAGGACTGAGCACCCAACCAGAACTTGCACAGGCAGCATTTTGCGCTGGGACAAGCAGCACACAGAAGACGCTCAGAATGAGTCTTCATACCTAGAAGACAAGAGGCAGAGGACCCTGTGCTGCCTCTGTCCCTCTCAGCTGCCTTTATTCAGCAAGCTCCCCTTGGTAAAACTCATGGCGCTTGGTTCAAGGACACCAGGATGGAGGGAGAAGTGCTGGCACTCACTGCCTCCCCCTTGGCTATGGAGCAAAGGCCCTCCTGCTTCCTGCGGAGGCCCACGTGGGATGAGGCACAGCATGGCTTGCGATGCCACGTCCCCCTGATGTGTGAGGTCTCATCAGAGCCTGGCATTTCCTGGCCTTCTCTCTGTATGGCTCTGAAATCATGCCAGAAGCAACAGCAAGCATGGTTAGTGCCTTCTGTGGCTTGGGTGTGATGGGGCTACTGTGCCCATGTGCACAAAGAGGATGGACAGTTAATCCAATCGGGGGGTGTGAGAGGCAGGCTTTGGGGGGAAGTCCTTGGGTCATGGGGTGGGGGAGGTGTGCCCTTAGAAGGTGGTTCTCACACTGGGATTGCTGTTGGGAGCCCGAGCTGGGCCCCGCCTGTCTCTCTACTTCCCGGCTCACCTCGTGACCCCTCCTCTGCACATGTTCCACCAGTGCCATCTGCCTCCCTCATCAGAGGCCAGACTGTTGGGGCCACTTGATCTTGGATTTAGAACTCCAGAACTGTGGGCTATGTAAACCTCTTCTCAGTACTGAATTGCCTCAGGTGTTTCATGGTGGCAATGAAAAGGTGACAAACACAACGCCATCAGCACACAACCTCCAGATGCTGGCTCATGGCTCTTGTTGAAGGGGCCTCTTAGGGGTAGGCAACTCTCTTGATGTTTCCAATGTGCACCAGCCAAGGCCCGGGGTGAGCGGGTGATGGGGAAGGATGCCCTTGCACCTGAGCACCTGAGCTGCTGCTGGACATGGTGAGAAGAGGCCATATACCTGTGGTTCTTACCTGCAGGGATTCTCATCGTCTCCTACTATACCCACAACAGACGCAGAATCACCACAAAGCCTCCCAAACACCTCCTGTCTCCAGATTCTTTACACACAAGTCCCAGTGCCTACATAATCTATAGGACCCAGTGCTGAGTTGAAAATGCAGGGCTCCATGGCCAGTGCCCGCGGCTCACTAGGCTAATCCTCTGCCTTCAGCGCTGGCACCCCGGGTTCTAGTCCCGGCTGGGGTGCTGGATTCTGTCCCAGTTGCTCCTCTTCCAGTCCAGTTCTCTGCTGTGGCCCTGGAAGACAGTGGAGGATGGCCCAGGAGCTTGGGCCCTGCACCCGCCTGGGAGACCAGGAGGAAGCACCTGGCTCCTGGCTTTGGATCAGCGCAGTGTGCTGGCCGCAACGCGCCGGCTTTAGCGGCCACTTTGGGGTGAACCAACGGCAAAAGGAAGACGTTTCTCTCTGTCTCTCTCTCTCTCTCACTGTCTAACTCTGCCTGTCAAAAAAAAAAAAAAAATGAAAAAGAAAAGAAAAAAAGAAAATGCAGGGCTCCTCATTCAAAGAACAGTTACAAATTTCAACAGGGCAGCAGCAGGTCTGAAAACCATGCATGGGGGCCTTGGTGCCCTGTGATGCTGGCCCTGAATGCAGATGGCAACATGAGGGGCACATCTTGCCCCACAACCACGTGGCAACAGAATGAACAAACGGGACAGGGTGCAGAGTGCCTGCTCCACAGAGGCCCCAGTCTCCTGGTGGATGCAGAGAGGAAAGAAGTCAGCAGGTAAGCTGAGCACAGGATAGCAAACAGAATGGCCAAGCCACGACAGAGAGCAATGTGAACTTAGTGCAAGTCACACACCCGCTCTGGGAAAGTCAGGGATGGCTTCCAGGAAGAAATGGTCCAAGATCTGAACTTTCTGGGACAGGAAACTGACGGGGCTTCCTGGACTTCCAGGGGGTTCCCTGCTCCACGCCTTGACCCCAGATTCCAGGCAGCCATCTAGCTATGCCATCTTCTTGACCATGATTCTTGACCATCCTAGGCCACAGCTGCACATCCTGAGCAGTAGCCATGGAAACCTCCTGACCCTAGTGTGGCAAATCCTTGCAGGTGCATTCCACATGGAGTGAACCTTGGGCTTGGGCCACAATTTCCAGTTACGCTGAGGCTTACATGTGAGTCCCCTGTGCAGGAGGTTGATATGAGAGGGGGACGCTAGGCTACGGAATCAATCTAGCTGAAATCCTGGCTTCTCTGGTTCTTGGGGGTTTTGTTCTTGGGCTTATGTGGCAATTTCTGTAAAAGGACAAATATCTTTATTTTATTGTGAGAAATTATTTCCCCCAATAGAACCAACTGCCTGGAGTGGTAATGGAAGTGAAAAGTAAATGCGGGAGTCTAAGAAAGTAAAGGTTTTTAGCTGGAAAATAGAAGTTGTGGGTGAATTAAGGAGTGGATGTCGAGTTGGATGGTGGCACTGATTTGCGAGTGTTTGAAAACAAGAAAAAGATGATTTATGAAATCATTTCAGCAAGTGCTTCAGCCAGGGCAAAAAATTGCTCATTGAGTGGGAATGAATCCGTGGGTGACAGCTAAAAAGCCGGTTGAGAGTGTTGCGAGAATTTGCCCAAGAAGCCTATGACTGTCCGTGGAGACGCTTTGGGGTGCAGCTGGGAGCTGCAGGAACAGGCTCAGAAAGCAGCAGGTGGTAGAGACAGCCCCGAGGCAGCAGACTCACCTTTGGGCACCAGCAAAGACTGCATTTGGCCAAGTGCTCTCCCTGGCCGTGGAAGGTCACCAGGGCATGGCGTCTTGATTCCGAATCCCATTTTAGTGCTGAAGCTCTACTTAAACTCCATGGGAACGGCAGCACAATGGCGTGGGGCACACAGAAGGGCAGTTAGCTGAGCGGAGGATGGATTTTAATAGCTTATAAGTGGCTTTGGACTTCCAGTTATGGAATCATTAAAGGTGTGAAGAGGTCACGGGGATGCTGCTTCTCAAGTACACACCTGACTGACTTCTTAATAGGGGACACAGCCCAGAAAGATACCTGAGGATTCGGGAATGTCAAGTTGCCAAGGTATGCCCTGCTTGAATGTCAAGGCTTAGACACACATTGCCTGGTGTGAACACACACATACACGCTCCTGCTTAATCACCCAGACACCTGCTTCCACAGGTGAACTCAGGTTCAAGTGTGGACACAGTGATCCTCGCTAGCTTCTCTGTCTTTCCATGTCCACTCCACTTCCTGCTCTCTGAACTCCCCAGATCAAATTCCCATCAAACATCCCTAAGAGCCACTCAGCGGGGGTTCTGGAAGGACCATGAAGAAAACGAATGAACTCTTCGTGACTGTCCAGGTACTAACCAGTGCATCGGGGCTTCCACGATGGGAAGAAATGCCAGTGAGATCTGACTGATGGGACTGGGGCTCCCCAGTGTCAATGCTTCCTTGGGGCAGTGGGTCTGCCTCACCCCTGTTTCACAGATGCTGGTCCGAGAAGCAGCATCTACATGGAGCTACACAGACCTTACCATGGAAGAAGAAGGGCTGCTTTGGTTGAGCTCCCTCTTCTAGGATCCTGGATTCCCACAAGGGTGAGAGTCTTCCTGGGAGAGGTCTGTGCACGGAGGTCAGAGACCGTCCCTGTTGGAGCGCTCTTCGATGCTCTCACATGGGAACCACCCACATAGGTTGAGCATGACTTTGACACCCACGTAAATCAAGCAAGGGCAACCTGGGAGAACTCATGCTTGGAGTGCCCAGGCTGACTCCATCCCTAGCCTCCCTCCAGCTGTTAACTGAACAGTCTTTGCTGCTTTCCCTGACGGGAGAAGAGCATACGGAAGTGAGAGCAAGAGTCAGTAGTTGTACATTTTCTCTTCCTTCTGGGGCCAGCACGACACAGAGGGAAACAAGAACATGATGGGCCCCTGGATGCAGCATGCAGCCGTGCGGCTAAGGCAGCAAGGTCACTCGCTGGCTTGGCGTCTCAGCCTTCTCGTCTGCTACTCCCTGTCCTGTGCACTGCTGGTAGGAAGACCCAATGGGTCAGTGGACAGGGAGGGGAGTCTACACATTCCAGAACACATGCATGTGGTTACTTAGTACCCCACAGTGGGCCTGTCACTTCTTCCTGCTCCAGCAGAATCAAGCATTGCTTTTATGTGGGTTGAACAGGGGATCCTTACCTCCCCTCCATAGAGGAGAAGATATTCCTGGATTCCTTGCCCCCTCTGATACCCTTCTTTGTTCTTCCTCAAGAAAAGAGGAGTGACTCACAGAGCACAAACCCCAGGTGGCAGATGGACCCCAAGGTGACCCCCAACTATCCCCTGCCTTTGTGTTAATGATGACCTACTCGGAGCCTGAGAATCATGGGCCATATTTTACTAGGACCAAGGTCATTGCACACGCAACAAAAGGAGCCGCCTCTTTTTGCTCTGATTGAGTCTACCTTTCAGAGGCAACACGCCCATTCTCTCCTAGCCCTCCTTGTCCAGGTGAGCAAATCTAATCATTGCCCACGCACCTGCTGTCTTGTCTTGGGAGGGAGCGTCACTCATGTTCCTTCCAGCCTATCACGGGCCCCACACTGTGGGAAACATAGCTAGAAATGAGTCAGGTTGGCTCTGTGATTCCTCTTTGGTGAGTAATCTTTGCATTCCTTCTTCCCTTGACTGAGAACTCACTGGCAGGGGTGGGAAGTGGGGGTGGGTAAGCCTGCTGATGTGCTCATCTTCACAGTTTTGCACAACCCCCGGGTGGCAGAGGGACCTCGAGGTGACCCTCAGCAATTCTCTGCTTGCTGGTCTTCCTGCCTCTGTGTAATCACACGCCTTAAGTGTGAGTGGACTCGGAATTGCTTCTAACCAACAGAATATGGCCAAGCTGATGGGCTGTCACTCTCTGCATCAGGACAACTTAAATAAGACTCCAGCTCAGCAGACTGCAGTCAGACACCCTTCTTGCAGGCTTCAGGAGCTAAGTGGCCACAAGGGAGAAGCCCAGAGGACCCGAGGACTTCCTCCAGAGCCTGAAGGTTGCACCCACTCTGTAGCAACCTGGTTGAGCTTGGAGAATGTGCCTCCTCCAGATGAGAACACAGCCCCCATAAGCACTTGACTGCAGCCTTGTGAGACCCTAAACAGAGGATCCAGCCAGACTATGCCCAGATTGCTGACCACAGAAGCTGAGATAATGAGTGTGTGTTGTTTCAGGATGAGTGGGTGATAATTTTATAATTGTGATCATCTATAATTGTGACCATTGATAATTGTGACAATTTACTATGGAACAATAGGGAACTAATAGAGCCAGCTTCTGGGGCTTGACCATCCTGATGCCACTGTCTGAGGCTGTGACTGCCCTGGCCTTCTTAGTCACGCCCCCTCCTGGCATGTTCTCTGCACGGCCTCTTGGCTCCCAGCTCCCTGGACCAAGTCCTGTAAGTCATCCCAACATTGTCCACTCAGAGGTAATGACTGAAACTGTGGAAGCCAATAAGACCACAGGAGAAAGAGCATGGCGAGAGGACAACAGGACAGGAAGAAACTCCGGGCATATTGGGATATTGTCACACATACGGGTGGCTGATCCAGACTGAGATGTGCTGAGAGCAATAGGTGCACCCAATCTCGAAGACTTAGTGTAGACACCAATAAGTGCTAGACAGGTTGGTAGACAGATATAGATGGAAAGAAATAAAGACGTCTCAGTGGTATGTTTTATATTGATTCATGTTTAAAGTATATTGGGTGAGAGCATATTATTCGATTTAATCTACCTATTTCTTTTTACTTTTTTACTAGAAATTTAAAATTTCATCTATGGCTTACATTTGAGGTTATATCATATTTCTACTAGATACATAGATTGATAGATACATACACAGGCAGATAGATAATGTTTGATGATATAGATAGGCAGATGCACAAGCTGATAATGTTAGATAAGGTTGGATAGATGGTAGGTATAGTTAGATGGATGGTAGGTAGACAGACACATAGAGACACAGGTAAGCAGATAGATGACAGAGATCTGAAATTCCTTGTTGGGCATTCACTGGTCCCAGGCACAGTGGGCTGACTTGTAACACTCCCTCAGCTGATCTTCCTCATAGCCCTGCTATAATTTCCATTTTATCCCCAAGAAAGTTGAGGTTCTAAGAGGCAAGTACCCTTCCCCAAATCACACTATGACCTCAGGTAAAGGCAGACATTCAAAGCCAGGTCTGAGCCCAGAGCTTGCGCTCATAACCACTAGGCAGTGCCGGGTCCTGTAGTGACTACATGTGTGTGTCTCGGATGCAGATCGCAGGTGGAACGATTTCAGCTCCAGGCAAAGGCACTGTGGTTGTGGGGCAGTATCTGGGGTCATCCCTCTCCCTGCCGTGTCCTGTCCCTTGGGAGGCTGCCACGCCCTCCCCTGGGAACCCCTGTGTTCACAATCACAGAGGTCCCCATCATTTCAGATCTTGCCCATGGCACCTGCTCCCCTAAGGTGAGGCCAGCTTTGCAGAACCACAAGGCCAAGTCCAAAGGCTTCCTAGACTGAGCTCAGGCCTGGGCACACAGGAGTTCACCCGGCACATCCCTGCCTGCTGCCTTTCCCAGAGGGGAAGGAGAGACCCACTGGACAGAGCAGCTCTGCCTGCCAGCTTGGGCCTTCCCCAGAAAGATGGGAGGTGGTCTCGGAAGCCCTTCCCCGGCTTGCAGGGACTGTCGGAGCCCACATGTGCAGGCGTCAATGTCTCCACCTGTGCCCACCAACTCTCTCCAGAGAGCAGGGGAGCAACTCCCCAAGTCACTTACATGTGAAGGGACAAACTCAGGATTCCAAATCAGACCTGTTGATCGCCCAGACACATACTCTGTTTGCCAGAACCCACGCTCCCCCCGCCCTGCACCATCTGGGCACATCGTTCATTTGTTTTCCTCCTCATTCAGTGACACCAGGGCTGCTGGGAGGACCGATCAGGGCAAAGCACACATGTGCAAGGCTCAGCGTGGGGCCTGGCCCTGCACAGACACACCCTCCATGAGAGCAGGGACCATTATCACAGTGACCACCGTGGCTCTTCTGGAGGCCCCTGTGGCATCTGAGGGGACAGTTCTGAAGTCTCTGGCACCCAGGCCATCTCAAGGACACCCTCCCAGAGGGCAGGACTCACGACTAACGTGTAGGGGATCCACACCACATTGCTGGTGATCTCCAGCACCTGTGTATGTCGGGCAGTCAGTACAGGTGGCCCTGGGGAAATGGACGGTCACCACTGGCCAGCAAAATAGACTTTGCAGGTTTGATTAAGTTAAGGGTCTTGGAATACCTGTGTGGGCCCAATGTCATCGCAAGGGTCCTTGTCACAGGGAGCAGGAGGGTGGGAGGCGGTAGTGGGAGACGTGACCACAGGAAGAGGAGGAGGTCCAACAACGGGAGGAGGGGCCAGAAGTCCAGGAATGCAGGCCATTTAGGAAGCTGCAGAAGGGAGGGAAACGGGTTCCCCGCAGCTCCCTCAGACACCGCCATCTCCCTGACCTCAGCTCAGGAACCTGATTTTGGACTTGACTTCAGGGCCTCCACAGCTATAGCAGGATTCACCTGTGGTACCGAAGCCATTGGGGCTGCAGAGATTTGTGGGAGTGCCACACACACGGCCTGCACTGCGCAGGGGCTGCTGACTGGTCTGGGATTGTGGTCCACGGCCTGGCTCAGGACCGGGAGCAGCAGGACAAGACCCACCACGAAAAGACCAGGAATCAGCATTCAGGCTTCTCCTTTGCAGATGGAGAGAAAGCTGAGGTTCAGAGAGGGCAAGCCACAGTACAAGGTTGCACAGCAGGATGGCAGTCCCAGCCTCGGACACTGAGTCCCAGCCCCCAGCCGCCCCTTCTGACCCAGGCCCTGCCTGCCTTGGCACGGCCCTGCAGCATCCAGCCCTGCCCACACTGTCGGCCCTGGGATACTCTGGGCCCCTTGCCTGGCCCTGACACGGCCCCCCAGCGCCTCTGTTGCAGGAAGAACCTGTGATGCCAGTGGGCAGACCCGAGTGGGGAGCAGCACAGACAGGCAGGAGCTGGGCTCTGATGGGGCTCAGGGAAGAAGGCCCACAAGGTTAAAACTGTTCCCATGGCCGGTGCCGTGGCTCACTTGGCTAATCCTCTGCCTGCGGTGCCGGCACCCCAGGTTCTAGTCCTGGTTGGGGCGCTGGATTCTGTCCCGGTTGTTCCTCTTCCAGTCCAGCTCTCTGCTGTGGCCCGGGAAGGCAGTGGAGGATAGCCCAGGTCCTTGGGCCATGCACCCGCATGGGAGACCAGAAGGAAGCACTTGGCTCCTGGTTTTGGATAAGCGCAGCGCGCTGGCAGTAGCAGCCATTTGGGGAGCGAACCAAGGGAAGGAAGACCATTCTCTCTGTCTCTCTCTTTCTCACTGTCTAATTCTGCCTGCCAAAAAAACCAAAAAACAAATACTGTGTTCCCTGATTCCCCCACCCAGGCAGGAACTTATTCTCTCAGAAACACCCCAGGTTCTGCAGGCATGGAGGAGGGGTCCTGGAGAGGATCAGGCAAGGGTTCCACCCAGAGGATCCCACACCCATGGAGGAGGCGGCAGGTGTGATGAGTGCAATAGGGAAGTAAAGCACGCGTGGCTGCCAGAAGTTGAGTCTCCGCTTCGCCTCCGTGGCTGCCCACCTGTTACCGGCAAGGCATTCGGCTTGGAGCCAGTGGCTGGGCTGGGCGGCGGGAGCTGAGTAGAATGGCCGGCCGTGCATCCCACCCTTCAGGTCTAATGACTGGCTGGGAAACAAGACTCCCACATGAGAAGGGCCTGAGCCCTCAGGGTGCCTGTGGAGGTGCAGTGTCCAGGAGGACAGAACAATAGTTTGGGGAAAGGAACCAGGACAGACCACAGGGAACAGGCTGGCTCTCATCAGATCAGCACAGGCAAGCTGAGCAGAGTGGCAAGAAGGCAGCAAAATACTGGGCTGTGTGTGCACCTGCCCTGTGCTTGGGCACGCGGCACCTGCTGCTCCCTGCGTCTGTCTCAGCCCCCACAAGCAGTCCACCAATCTGACAGCCCTGAGCGATGGCTCAGAATCGGTAAACACACTTCATTCATTTGCCTACCTTAAGGGCAGCTTGTAAGTCTTTCTTTGTGTGTGTTTCCATCAAGAAGTAATCTTTACAACTACGAAAAGTGTCCAATAACATTTCTCTCCCTTGGCAAACATCCTTGTATATCAAAGGCTCCAGCACACAAGCAGGCGGCTCACAGGGACAGGTGTTGGCACAAGCAGTGAGAACAGTCTGTGGTCATGTGGGCTCACACAAGTCTCCCGTGGCCCCGGAGACTGATCACCCAGCACGCAGGAAGAGCCGCCTCCTACCCGCTGTCCCCTCTGCCTTCCTCCCGGGGCGTCTCCCCAGCCAGCCTACGGGCTGCCTTAGGACCACAGTGGTGAGAAAGGCTGGCAGCACGTGCCCTTGGTGAATGTTGCACGCTGGAATTCCTTTAATCCTGGCAGAAGCCCTGGGCGGGACTCTGACTGGCCCCCTTTCACAGGCAAAGAAACCGAGGCCCTGAGAAATGTCAGTGTCTTCATGTCTGTCCCAGCACTGGCAAGTGGCGGTGCCTCCCTGCTGCAATGTCTCCTCCATGGGATGGCAAGCGTCCTGGGAACAAGGGCTCAGCATCCTCGGGAAGAGATAAGGACGGCCCCAGGTTGGCAAGCGCCCATGTACACACATACACACTCACGTACACACATATGCATACATACACATTCATGCACACAAACATCCATGACACATTCACGTGCGCACACATTCACACACACATGCACATTTGTGCACACACGTTTGAGCACACACGTTCACACACATGTCCATGCACATACACATTCATACATGCACACACACACATTCAGGCACACATGTACACACATGCGCACACACACTCTACCGCACACATTTGTGAGGTACATGGATTAGGGAACTCCACACCGTGGGCATCTAGATTCCTTCCGTGATGAGATTCCTGGTAGCTGAAAGCCGGCTTTCTCTAATAGGGCCAGTGCCACACAGGTGCCACCTGTGCGATCTGGCCAGGGAGATGGGACATCTGGAAGTCAGCACGGCCCCTTGGACGTCCAGTTGAGGTGCCAGCGGATGCTGTCCCCATGCTTGGCTGTGGTCCTGCCTAGGGCTGCCAAGCTCAATTTGAGCTCCACGCCCCCTCCCCAGGGAGAATCGCAGCCGACGGGTGGGGTGTCTTCTCCACTGCCCCTCGGTGGCCTCTGAGCATGGCTGATGGGCGAACCTGACCTCATGCACTCACCCCCGCAGCTCCACAAATGTCACTCAAGATTCCTCCTGACATCCAAATACGCAGGGCACTGTGTTTTCAATTAAAAGCTATGGCCCATACATTTTGTTCCTCTACTCTTTCCAAAGCAACTGGCTGGTAATTCTGGGCCCTCTGATGCTGATCCGAGGGACCGGGGGGCACCGCTGCACCCGAGCAGAGTGTGCGGGCTCCACCTGCAGAGGAAGTACACGATACAACCAGCTCAGAGTCTCTGCGAGCTGGGATGAGACCCAGGACAGACGCTTCTCTGACTTGGCCAAGGGCTGTGACTCGGGGACAGACTCGCGCACAGGGGCAGGGGCACGGGCAGGACACAGCTGAGGACGCGGTGACATGAGCCGAAGCTGATGGAGACCAGTGTAGGGGCTGGTGAAGCAATCAAGAACCCACCTGGGACTCCCCTTGGCCTTCAGCACAGCCCTGAGGATCTGGCCTCTGGCCTCCTCTTCACCCTCGTTCTACTGCACCCCCAGCCCCAAGGGAGCCAATGCTCTCGCTGCCCCTGGGTCCCTGTCTGACCCAGGGGAGCTCGAGGGGTCTATACCAGGCTCAGACGAAGGCTGCAGATTGATCATCCCTGACCCAAGGCTGCAGTGGCTGAAGCATCACCACTGGGCGGTGCTGTGGCTGGGCTGGGCAGGGCTCCCGCTGCCCCTCAGAGTCCCTGTGATTTCACTCTCCAGATGAGCCTCTTCTCCAGCCAGTTAAAGGCTATGGCTCTTATTTATAGGGTCAGCACACAAACACCTACCTCCTGGGGCAGATTTAAGAGTAAACCAACGGGCCAGCATTGTGGAACAGTGAGCTAAGCTGCCCCCTGCAATGCTGGCCTCCCACGTGGGAACGCTAGTTCAGGTTCTAGGTGATTTGCTTCTGATCTACCACCCTGCTAATGTGCCTGGGAAAGCAGTGGAAGATGGCCCAAGTGCTTGCACCTCTGCCACCCATGTGGGAGACCAGGATGGAGTTCTTGGCTCTTGGCTTCAGCCTGGACCAGCCCCAGACATTGCAGCCATTTAGGGAGTGAACTAGTGAATGGAAGATCTCACTCACTCATTCATTCACTCTGCCTTTCAAATACATATGTAAATCATCTTTAAAAAGAGAAAGAATTGGGGCCAGTGCTGTGGCATAGCAGGTAAAGCCACTGTCTGCAGTGCCGGCACCATATATGGGCACTGGTTCGAGTCCCAGCTGCTCCATTTCCGATCCAGCTCTCTGCTATGTACTGGGAAACCAGTAGAGGATGGCCCAAGTCTTTGGGCACCTGCACCTGTGTGGGAGACCCAGAGGAAGCTCCTGGCTCCTGGCTTTGGAGCAGCACAGCACCGGCCATTGCAGCATTTGGGGAGTAAGCCAACAGATGGAATACCTCTCTCTGCCTCTCCTTCTTTCTCTGTGTAACTCCAGCTTTCAAATAAATAAATAAGTCTTTTTAAAAAATAACACACACACACACACACACACACACACACACACACACTAAAAGAGAGAGAATTAAACATAGGAATCATGGGAAGTTCCTGGTGTAGTTCGGGGCATATCCAATGTGTTCATTTGGAATTGGGTCTCCTCCCTCTTCCCAGCACCGAGTTCACAGCCCTTGCAGCAAAGAAGAGGCAAATGGTGGAAGGTGGCGGCAAGGCCAGGGGAAATGGACAAGGGAGGCTGATTCATAATCTGAACCTTTATTCCAGGGAAGAGTAGACAGGGAGGACAGTAGCTAAGGAAGTTAGTTAAGAGGAGGTGAGTTGTGGGGCCAGTGCTATGCCACAGAAGGTTAAGCCTCTGCCTGAAGCCTCGGCATCCCATATGATTTGAATCCGAGCTACTCCACTTCCAATCCAGCTCCCTGCTAATGCACCTGGGAAAGCAGTGGAAGATGGCCCAAGTCCTTGGGCCCCTGCACCCATGTGGGAGACCCCGAAGAACTCCTGGCTCCTGGCTTCAGCCTGGCCCAGCCCCTGGCATTGGATGCAAGAGCTCTCTCTTTGCCTCTCCCTCTCTCTCTGTAATTCTTATTTTAAAATAAATAAATAAATCATTTGTTTTTTAAAAATGGAGGTGAGCTGGGAAGTAGGAAAGGTAGAAAGGAGGCAAGATGGGACGAACTTCCATACACACTGGGCCGGGGCCTGTGCAGGTGCTGGGGGTGCAAGAGATAATCAGGGACGATGCTGCCCACAGAAATCCCAGGTGCTGGGTCAGGTGGGTGGGAGTGCCCATGGCTGAGTAAGAACAGGACCCTGCGGAAACAGGAGACTCAATCCCAGGGTATGTTCAAAGACATCCCCCCATATACATCACCCAGCTATACCCCTCTTTCAACCCTCCACCAGGGTGGTCTCAAGTCTCCCCTGCTCAGAACTGGCAGTGTCACCTCCCTGCTTTCAGGCTAGATTCCAAAGCATTCCCTGGGACCACCATCCCCACCCATGGCTGAGCCAACAGCTGCACCTGCCTCTCCTCCGTGAGACAAGACCTGGGCCCTGGTGCTCCGGAGTGCCCTGCTCAGCCATGCCCCAGAGGCCCTTCCCCAGCCCCTCCCTTCCACCTTCGATTGTGGATTCAGAGCTCAGGAGGCAGAACCGCTGCCTGCAGGGCGGGAAATCCCAGCACATACATATCTTCCTCTCCAAGCCTTCATCAGACTGGGTCGGGGCTTCTCCCTCTGCTGTGCCCCCCAAGGTACCCAAAACCACCTCACTTATCATGCTGTGGGCCATATGCCCTGACCACTTCTCACTTGCCACTGAGCCTGCTGCATCCAATACGATGCCTGGCACCCACTGGGTGCCCAAATGAAATGCTAAGGAGCATTGGCTGGCTCTGGCCCTGGAACAAGGAAAGCTGAGTCTAGACAAAAGACCAATCAGGAAGTCCAAAGAGACTGGGATGGAGAGCTGTGGAATCGGGCAATGGATGGCCTGGCTCCCCAAAAGACACACACATATGTGCACACACACAAGTGTGCACAAACACATGCACACACATGAACATTCTCACACATGTATGCATACACACATGCACACACATATGCACACATGCACATATGCACACACCTACAAGCACACCAGCATTCTCTCACAGGGCTTCTGGCTAAGAGCACTCCGGCCAGTCTGGGATCTGTAGACCATGGGCCTACACAGCTGACCAGGGGTGCCGGGGGCTTCACCAAATACTGCAAACCTAGCGACCAGATGAACAATGGCAAGCCTCACCCTACTGACAAGGACTTCAGTCTGAGACCCTGTCCCCATCCTAAGTGAGACGGCTTCCCTGTCTCCTCTTTTTGTATCATATATAGTACTTGATATAAAGGATATCAACATTAAATTAGGAAAACTCACTGTGAAATGGACACTATGAGAAACAGTGACTTGATCAGCTCTTGTCCTGACTGTTGATGTACAATGTAATACTTTATCCATTTTAGTATTTTTTGTTCTATTTAATACTATTGGTAATTAACACACAATTATTCTTAGGTGTTTAAATTTTAACTGAAAAGTGATCCCTGTTAAATATAAAAGTGGGAATAAGAGAGGGAGGAGATGTACAATTTGGGACATATTCAATTGGACTTGCCCCAAATGGTGGAGGTAGAAATGTGCTAGGGGATTCCAATACAATCCCATCAAGGTGGCATGTACCAAGGCCATCTCACTAGTCCAAGTGATCAATTTCAGTTCACAATTGATCACACTGATAGGTCTAAGAGTCAAAGGGATCACACAAACAAGACTAGTGTCTGCTAATACTAACTGATAGAATCCAAAAGGGAGAGAACGATCCATCATGGGAGGTGGGATACACAGCAGACTCATAGAATGGCAGATGTCCTAAATAGCACTCTGGCCTCAGAGTCAGCCCTTAAGGCATTTGGATATGACTGAAGAGCCCATGAGAGTATTTTAGGCATGGAAAGCCAAGACACTCTGGAAGAAAAAAAAAGACCTAAATGAAAAATCTCTGCGAGTGAGATCCCAGTGGAAAGAATGGGGCCATCAAAGAAGGAGGTACCTTTCTCTGAAGGGAGGAGAGAACTTCCACTTTGACTATGACCCTGTCGGAATAAGATCAAAGTCAGCGAACCCAAAAGGCTTCCATAGCCTTGGCAACTCATGACTAGAGCCTAGGGAGATTACTGACGCCA
This sequence comes from Sylvilagus floridanus, assembly GCA_949820135.1. Classification (NCBI taxonomy): domain Eukaryota; kingdom Metazoa; phylum Chordata; class Mammalia; order Lagomorpha; family Leporidae; genus Sylvilagus; species Sylvilagus floridanus. Next base: position 25,207,101 of record OX463225.1, read on the forward strand.
TAAACAAGAGTGTCAAATTGTTAAGTCAACAATAGGAGTCACTGTGTACTTACATCTCATGAGGGATCTGTCCTTAATGTGTTGTGCAATGTGAATTAATGCTATAACTAGTACTGAAACAGTATTTTACACTTTGTGTTTCTGTGTGAGTGCAAACTGATGAAATCTTTACTTAATATATACTAAATCGATCTTCTGTATATAAAGATAATTGAAAATGAATCTTGATGTGAATGGAATGGGAGAGGGAGAGGAGATGGGAGGGGTGTGAGTGGGAGGGAAATTATGGGGGGGGGGAGCCATTGTAATCCATAAACTGTAGTTTGGAAATTTATATTTACTAAATAAAGAAAAGACAAAAAAGAAAAAAAACCTCACAGTTCCCCAATTCGCTACAAGAGTCAACAGGAGAGCAAAAAGGCCCAGAAGGGGCCAGCGTGATCCACAACAGGAGAGGGCAGGCACTGGGGGCAGCATCTCCCCTCGTGACAACCCAGGGGTGTGGAGCACTCGGTCTGGGTACCCCGTTCTAAGGACTTCAAGAGCACTGTGCGAAATGGAGAGTTACTCCCATTTTATGGATGAGGAGATACAGGAAGGGAAGCGTTAGGAGACTTTTCCAAGATCTCACAGAACCAGGAAGTCTGACTCCACAGCCGGTGCTCTTGGCCACAGCGCCATCGGCACCATGGTCTCCAGGGTGCTGACACAGGCACCAAGTACAGTCTTCAAGTTGCGCCTGGGAGACAGACATCTGTGTAGCAGCTAAGTCAGCACCTTGGAGTGCCTGGTTTCAATCCCAGGCACTGCACGTGCATCTGGGGAGGCAGCAGATGATGGCTCAAGTGCTTGGGTCCCTGGCCTTGAGCTGGTCCAGCACTGGCTGTTGTGGGCATTTGGGAAGTAGCCCAGCAAATGGAAGATCTGTCTGTGTTTTTCTCTTGCAAAGAAAAAAGTAAAAATGAAAGAAGCACCCAGAGGTGATGGGGCATATTTTAACATCTGCCGTGGGAGGGCTTCGTGCCTGCACCCCTTGGTGTCTCATGCACTATGAGTGTCTGGGGTTTCTGTGCCATGCAAGACACATGTGGCTCCTGCCCCCACAGAGGGTAGACGGGGAGACCACACACATCCAAGCAGAAATATCAGGACAGGCTGCAGAAGGGCACTTTTAAAAGTTCATGAAAAATGGAATTAAAAGATAAATTTACGTTGATGCATAAAATTTTGGAACCAATGCATATGTGATGTTTTCAAAAGTTCATGGAAAACACATATGAAAAAACCATGCATGGATTTAAAAAATATTTTATACCCACATAACCTTATCTTCAAATATCATTTTCCATGAACTTTTTGGAGTACCCTCCTGTAGGTGGCTTTGTGGGTCCCAACAAGTGGCATCTGAGCCAAGCAGTTAGGAGATGCCTCCAAACAGTGAGGTCCAGGCATGCAGCGGAAAGCGAAGGAAGAGTCGAACCAGAGAAGACAGGGGAGGGTGCTCCAGGCAGAGGGACAGCTGATGCGAAGGCAGGACAGACTTGCAGAAAAAGAAGAAATCTGGGGTGGCTGGAGGGAGGCAAAGGGGGAGCCAGCCTTGCCCCTTGGGTCTCCTGAGGTCCCCCGCCTTGCCCCTGGCGTAGGCCCTTCCTTCTACCTCTCCTCCTCTAACTAAGTCCTCATCATCCTCTGTATTACCAATATGATGAGCCAATATGCATCACACGCTTCTAACATTTCTGGCATTGTCCTGAGATCTTGGCAAGACTATGTCATTAGGTTTTCTGATCATCCCCGGGAAGTAAGAACCATTGCCATCTCCAAGACAGCATTTCCAAAGGTTCGTGGAAAACGGAATTAAAAGATAAGTCTATTTTGGTGCAAACAAATTTCGCCTTCTTTTTCCTAACATGCATTTTTCATGAACTTTTTGAAGTTTATGGATTTCAAGAAAAATTTATATGCATGGATTTCAAAGATCTCTTGCACCAAAAATAAATGTACTTTCTCTATTCCATGGCCCACGAACTTTTGCAAAGAAGCCTCTTACAGAAGGAACTCAAACATGGAGCATTAAATCACCTGCCCAAAGCCACACAGCTGGGGAGTCCCAGAGCCAGGGCCTGCCTCAGCCATCTCCACCCTCCCTCTCAGTGCTGTCCAACATCTCTGAGACTCCACCCACACTCAGGTTGCTCTTTGCACCCACCCCATATGCCTCCAACTCTCCTGCTCGTTTCCTGTTTCCCTGCTTGGATCTCCTGGGACTCCCCTCATCCACCCATGCGCCAGGTCCTGCTGGAGAGACGCCCTGGGTCCTTCCCTGCCACTGCTGAGCAGGTAGGGGAGGGGCAGGTGTCAGTGCAGAGAGCCAGCCAGCCTATAACACTTTGTCCTAACAGGCTCCTATGGAATCTCTGAATTAATAGGACAGCGATAAAGGAGGCACTCAGCCTATCAGCCACAGCAGCTGTGAAGCCAGGCCGGGGGCCTGCTCGGAGAGAACCCCGCCCTCACCGTGGGTCCCTGTCTCCAAGGGAACTGCGGGCTCACGGGTTTCTAGAGCCTCATTTCCAGCCTGGCTGGCGAGAGGCTGGCACTGCCCAACCACTGGAGAAACAAGAGATCTTTCCTGGTTTTGCATGGGGCTTTCGGCCAGCCCAGCCCGAGAGCATGTCAGAAGAGGGGAGAGGAAGAGGCAGGGAGCCGTGCCATCGGCATCCCTGTGTGTGTGTGTGTGTGTGTGTGTGCGTGTGTGTGTGCGCACGCGCGCACATCCGCATCCATGTTCCTGTGGTGGCTGTGCCCGGGGGTCTCGGAGCAGGGACTCTGGAGTTAGTCTCAGCTCTGTCACCGTGACACTGTGGGACTTTCCCTCTGAGCCAGGCATGGTGTCATGGTGTCATGGTGTCAGGCATGGTGTCAACCCAGAGCTTATACAAGGCTGATGCTTCTTATGTCTCGGGGTCTCTCTATGGCTCACGGGCCTGTAGTCTTGCTTCTGCACTTGCTTTTTGGATTTGTGAGCTGACTGTAGGCCACTCGGGAAATGGACGCTGTCCTGCCCAAATCTTCATCGGGCTGGGTGCTAGGACCCTTGGGGAGGAGTGAGCAGGTGGGGAGCTCCCTGAGACGCCAAGCCCAGCAAAGTCAGACCTCAGGAGCCATCTGAGAGCCCAAGTCTTCCTCTTAAATATGGGTAAACTGAGGCCTGCAGGCCTCGGGATGCCCCATGGCTGTTGTCTCCAGCAGGGGGCAGAAGCACTGGCAGAAATATTCTAATTTTTTTCTAGGAGTTTCCTGATAGTGAACAAGGGTGAGCATGGAAATCTGACTGTGGGAAGAAGGCTTCCAGCTTGTACACCCTGGGTGTGAACAAGAGGGGTAACAGATCGCAGGACCAGGTACACAGCAGGCATTCAATAAATGATGGCTGCCTCAGCCCCATTGTTTTGGATCCCCCATCCATCCCTGTGTCCATTGCATGCTTAGGAGCACCTGCTACACAGCAGGCCTGAGCGTGCGTGATGGGGTCACGGCCCTAGAAGCTCACAGGGGCTAGGGGAGGTGGACGTTCACAGGAACACCTGACAGGCACGGTGTAAACATGGGACGGGCAATAACCATCCCGGCTGAGGACGGAGACAGGAAGGCAGGAGGGTGAAGGGAGGGCCTGGCGGCGGGAGGAAGCCCAGCCCATCTGAAGGACTGATGGAAGGTGGCGAGGCTGGAGGGGGGTCAGACTCAGACCCAGGTAGGGCCCGCGTGAGGGCTTGCAAGACAGCCTCCGGGGTCCCATGGCACACTGTCAGAGGGAGGAGGAAGTGCAGGGACCAGGGTGCCTCGGCAGCTGGTGGCTTCCGGGGCTGGTGTGGGAGCGGCCGCATCTGCAGCCAGTGTGAGTGCTGAGGGCGCCTGTGTCTCCAGCAGCTCCCTGCTGCTGCCTGCAGTTCAGCACCCCAGTTATTTGCAAGCCTTGTCCCGGGAATGTGCCATCACCACCCCAGCTGTTCTCAGCCGTCCCGCAGATATCTGCAGTCCCCACCCCAGCTGTTCCGTCACCTTCCCAAATGCTGGCAGCTGCCACCTTGTGCTTTGCACAGTCCCCCTCCAGCTGCCTGCAGTTACCACTCCAGTTATGGGCAATTTCCACCCCCTACCCCTCTGGGCATCAGGTAAGGCTTGCTCAAGATTGATTCTAGGAGTCGGCGCTGTGGCGGAGCGGGTAAAGCCGCTGCATGCAGTGTCAGCATCCCATATGGCATAATGCATGAAGCTGCCAATTGGGATGCCCACATCCTGTATCAGAGAGCAGTTTGGAGTTCTGGCTACTCCACCTCCCTTCCATTTTCCTGCTAATACACCCTGGGAGACCAAAGATGATGATGGTTCAAGTGCTTGGGCCCCTGCCACCCACATGAGACCCAGATGGAGTTCTGGGGCCCTGGCTTAAGCCTGGCCCAAAACTGGCTGTTGCAGGCATTTTTAGGAAGTGATCCACCAGGAAGAACCTCCCTCCCTCTCTCCCTCTTTCTCCCTTTCAAGTAGAGAAAAATAAGCATTTTTTTTTTAAACTGTAACTCGAGGCTGGCACCATGGTGCAGTAGGTTAATCCTCCGCTTGCGGCACCGACATCCCATATGGATGCTGGTTCTAGTCCCATCTGTTCCTCTTCCAATCCAGCTCTTTGCTGTGTCCTGAGAAAGCAGTAGAAGATGGCCCAAGTCCTTGGGCCCCTGCATCCACATGAGAGACAGGGAGGAGGCACTTGGCTCCTGGCTCCTGGATTTGGATCGGTGCAACTCTGGCCATTGCGGCCATTTGGCAAGTGAACCAGCAGAAGGAAGACCTTTCTCTCTGTCTCTCCCTTTCACTGTCTGTAACTCTACCTCTCAAACAAATAAATAAAATGTTAAAAAAAAAAAAAAACCTGTAACTTGGGGCCAGCGCTGTGGCATAGTGAGTAAAACCACCGCCTGCAGTTTTGTGGGTGCCAATTCAAGTCTTGGCTGCTCAATTTCCATCCAGCTCTCTGCTACGGCCTGGGAAAGCTGTAGAGGATGGCCCAAGTCCTTGGGCCCCTGCACCCACGTGGGAGACCTGGAAGAAGCTCCTGGCTCTGGATCAGCACAGCTCCGCTGTTGTGGTCAACTGGGGAATGAACCATCGGATGGAAGATCTCTCTCTTCCTGCCTCTCCTTCTCTCTGTGTAACTCTGACTTTCAAATAAATAAATAAATCTTGAAAAAAAATCTGTGTAAAAAATTAAAAGACTGGGGCTGGCGCTGTGGCATAGCAGGTAAAGCCGCCACCTGCATCCCATATGGGCTCCAGTTTGAGTCCTGGCTGTTCCACTTCCGATCCAGCTCTGTGCTATGGCCTGGGAAGGCAGTAGAAGATGGGCCTAGTCCTTGGGCCGCTGCACCCACGTGGGAGACCCAGAAGAAGCTCCTGGATCCTGGCTTCAGATCAGTGCAGTTGCAGCCAATTGGGGAGTGAACCAGCAGATGGAAGACACCTCTCTCTGCCTTTACCTCTCTGTAACTCTGCCTTTCAAATTAATAAATAAATCTTAAAAAAAAAAAAAAAGATTGATTCTACAGGCTAATCATCAAGTGCCTGTTGTAGGCCGGGGACTGTACTAAGCGCTTTTCCATAAACTCTCTCATTTGTCTATCATAATTCTAGCCTGCCTGCTCTCCATCAAGCCCCAGGCCAGGAGCTGGGTTGACAGTAAAGACCAGAAGGAGACATGTCCCTGCTCTGTTCTCGTGCAGCAGACAAGTATTGGTAAAAGAATGACATAACTAAGCAGACAATCATAACGTGAGGCGGCTTCGTAAAGAGACGGAGGTGTTTGAGCTGGACAGGGGAGCAGAGCAGCAGCCCTGGGCTGAGGAACCTGAGCCAAGGGGGAGGAAGCGGCCGAGTTAGGTTTGGCTGAGGTCAGAGTGTCTGCAGGCAGAGGGGGCTGGCTGTGCAGACGCTTAGAAGGGAGGGCTGGGAATGGCCAAGAGGCAGGCACAGGGGCAGTGTGGGCAGCACGTGAGGTCAACAGGGGCTGTGGCGGGGTGACCTGGTGAGACAGGCTACAAATCTGTCAGCTTCTGTGAAGGACCAGTGGTCAGGGGTGAGAGGCAAAGCAGTGACCACACCAAGAGGATCCTGCAGGAGGTGGCCGGGGACAGTGCAGGCAGAAGGCTATCGGGAGAGGAAGTGGGAGGCCAACAGGACCTGGGGACTCAGACAGCAGGGACCAGGAGCACTTCTCTCGCTGGGAGCAGGCAGTCAGGCTGGGGCTGCGGGAGGCAGGGGTCGGGGCTGGAGGGTGGGAAGCACTGGGTGACACTGGGAAGGAGACTTTGCAATTAGGCTGTTGATGGCGTGGCCTGGAGTGTCATCCTTGATGGCACCTTCGAATCCTGGTCGCCCCACCCTCTCCAGCTGTTTGTCCTTGAGCTGGTCACTTAGCTCTACTGTGTCTGGATTCCCTCATTCACAAAGGCAGGGGTGGAGGAGTGGGGGTAGGGGTAAAGGGGAGAAGTGATCTGGGAGCTGGTGAGTCTGAGTACTTCCCAGCTTGACCACACACAGCTTACAGCCCCAGACTCTGGCTCATTGAACTCTTGCGGAATAATTGGATGAATGATGGACGGATGGCATGGCTCCTGGGGCGGGTTCTAGGATCCACCTGTGGGTGGAAATGAAGGGTATCCCAGGCAGAGGGCAGGGCAGGTGCACAGGCAGCGAGGCCCATGTGGGGGTGGCACCCCCAAGTCCCCAGACATCACGTTGTCTCAAGGGAGCCCATGGCACATGGCCAGGGAATGTGCTTAGACTAAGGCAGTGCTTGGGGGTCACTGTGGCTCTTGTACGATGTAGGCTCTGCTTCTCAGCAGCTCCTGGTGAGGCCCATGGTGCTGGTCCTTGGGCCACACTCTGAGGAGCAACAGGGCATGAAAAATTTTTTTGTTTCACAGGCAGAGTTAGACAGTGAGAGAGAGACAGAGAGAAAGGTCTTCCTTTTCCGTTTTTCACCCCCAAAGGGCCGCTGCGGCTGGTGCCCTGCGGCCAGCATGCTGAGCCAATCTGAAGCTAGGAGCCAGGTGCTTCCTTCTGGTCTCCCATGCAGGTGCAGGGCCCAAGCACTTGGGCCATCCTCCACTGCCTTCCTGGGCCACAGCAGAGAGCTGGACTGGAAGAGGAGCAACCGGGACAGAACCGGTGCCCCAACCAGGACTAGAACCCAGGGTGCTGGCACCGCAGGCAGAGGATTAGCCTAGTGAGCCGCAGTGCCAGCTGGGCATGAGAATGTGAAGCTCTGATTTCCAAATTTTATTTTTTTACATTTATTTATTCATTTTAATTATTTGACAGAGCAACAAAGAGAGAGATACAGTGACATTCTCCCCAAATGGCTGCGATGGCCAGGGCTGGACCAGGCCAAAGCCAGGAGCCTGCAATTCCATCTGGGTCTCCCATGTGAGAGGCAGGGAGCCAAGTACTTGAACCATCATCTGCTGCCTCCTGGGCACATTAGAAGGAAGCTGTTATGGAGGCAGAGGTGGGGTGGGACTCAATTCCAGGCACTCCGGTGTGGGATGCCAGAGTTCCACGCAGCAGCTTTAACCCACTGTGCCACGAGGCCAGCCCCACAGACTTTAAGGAAATAAACCACTCTCAAAGAAACCCTGCACAGAGCCCCAGTGTGTACAACAGATGGCATCGATATAAAAGCATCGTACACATCCAAACGTGTATTTTCTGCCTATTATAAAAACCATCAGTAGAAACAAGGCTGCTCTGATGAAGGCCAGAGTCTGAGGTTCAAGATTTCGATTGCTGTTGATGGACACGGGCCTCAGAATCCATCGTGTTCAAACCACATCCGTGCAGCAGCCCCAGTGCCACAGGATCAAGGCTTCCTGGGGTGGCACGTGCAGGAGAGGCTGCCCTCCAGGCACCCAGGCAGGAGGGCTGGCGCCCCACTTGCCTCCCTCTCACGGTGCAGACTCAAAGCTCCAGACTTAGCCTGCCTTCCCCATCTAGCCGGCTCCTCCCTGGGAAGTAGCCACAGCTAAATATAGCCTGGAGCCAAAGCTTTCTAGGGGATGCATGAGCGAGAGGGAAGCTGTGAGGAACAATTGCTTGTGCACACTGGAGCCCACGCTGCCAGGCACACTAATTAGAGGATTGCCAGCAGGAGGGGTGGCAGCAACTACAGTGTTCCAGGGCCCAGGGCTGCCCAGGCTCGGCCGGAGGAGGCAGGACGCAGCTGCAGCTGCAGGGCTTGGTGGACAGGGGCGAGTGGCCAGGCTGTTGGGAAGTCAGGGAGGGGGCTAGCAGGAGGGGGTGTGCAGGGCAGACATGGCCAGTGGAGCAAGCAGGACCAAAGGGTACCACTCGCTCGCTGTGTGGCTCTCTGTGCTTTGATTGACCACTCTGGGCTTTTATAAAAAAGGTATAGTCTGCACTTGAAGGGGGTTTGAGTGTGATCATGTATGTGGAAGTCCCTGCTCTCCTATACATCTGCTGCTTTTTCCCTAGCTGGAGGTCAGTGTTCTCCGGGCACTGCTCGGCTTAGTCCTGTTGGTTCAAACCTGTGCTTCCCGCAAGGCGTCCAGTCCAGACTATGGAGACCTGGAGCCTCTCTGATCCCCGCATCCCAAGAGGGACCCAAACAGGTTTCCAAGGCAAAGCAGTGGATGCGGCTGTAGGAGGACCAGGCAGAAGCAATCACTTTCTCATCTGAACTGTGTCCCTGGTTCATCCCTTGAGCATCACTTTAAGGCACCAACAGAAATGCTCTATTAATGAGTCTGACTGCCCCCACCCAGAACAGCTCCTTGTGGGTAGAGGCAGCATCTCACCTGCTGTGGCCACACCCAAGCCCAACCCAGAGCCTGGCGCAAAGCTGGCTGTGGCCAGCATTTCCAGAACGTTGGAAATCTTTATCTTCTGGTGCCCATGAGTCCTTCTGCCCTGGAGCCCTCCTCGCAGCCACAATGTCTGAGGCTACAAGGCTCACACCCCTACTCTCTCAATCCACATCCTTCCTAATCCCCAAATATTGTAAAGGCCTGTCCTTGGCAGGGAAGCCGCCCTCCGTGTGGGGCAGGCGCAAGGACAGGGAAGCGAATGTGCAATGTCCTTGGCCCAGCACTGTCATCCCTCTACCTTGTCAGGGATGCATCACCGTCATACCCATTTGACAGGTGAGGACACTGAGGCTGGGGCGTGGCAGGTGAGTAGAGGCACTTGCTTTCACTGCCCTCCCCAGGGCTGGCTGCCTTCCTGCTTCCCCACTGGGCTGTGATTCACCGAGCTCCTTAACCACAGCCGTCTGTCAGAATGCCCGGCCTCAGTCTAAGTCCTTGCCAGCCTGCTGCTCCCCTGGCTTTAGCCTCAAGCCGTCATGTGCTCTCAGCCAGGGCCGCTGACCAGCTCTCCTCCCAGTGGGGAGCCTGGAGCATGTTGCACGGTACCAGGCATGGTGATAGGCTCCCTCGGCTCCCAGCTGAACGAGGCCCAGGCTCCTTCTCCCTCTGCCCCGACACCGAGGCAGGGGGCACACAGCACATGCCTGATTCTGATGTGGCACAGAAGGTACAGAGAGAACACGGTGCCATGAAATGCTACATGGTGATCTCCAGACAGCGCATGGGCATCAGAACAAGGTCACCCCAAGGAGGATAGAGTGGGGCTGGAGCAGGCTTCCTGGGAGGTGGGGAAGGATCTGGATCCTAAAGACCAGGGGTGTGTGGAGACGGCAGACAGGCAGTGTGTTGTTTACACATGCTTCAGGCCTACAGGTTGGTCTGCTGGCTCTGCCAGCCCCAAGCTGGAAGCTGGAAGAGGCTGGGCATGGCTGATGGCACAGCTGTGACGAGGGCTCAGCCAGGCATCAGAACCCACCTGCCCAGGGGGACAAAGTTACTCAAGGAGCCAGTGAGTGCCCAGGCTTTTGCTCCAATGGGTATAGTCTCACGTGGTAAATTGTGGAGACACACAGGCCTGAATTCAAAACCTGGTTCTTTCACTAGCTAATTCCATGACCTTGAGCAATTCCCTTATTTGGAGAACAGGTGATGATGATCCCTGGCTTGCTGGATGTGTTATAAGAACTAAAGGACATTTTAATTAACTGGCCTTCATGGATTACACAGAATATTCTTTTAAGTTCTGTGTATGTACAACTACTTATTCCTCATAATCCTCCCACAAGGTGGGTTGGCATCATTGTGTCACAGGTGAGAAGTGGAGGCACAGAAGGGCAAAGGGACTCTCCCAAGGGTACCCTCCCAGTAAGTGGCAGTACTGAGGTCAGCACCCAGGAAATGGGGTGTCCCAACCCAGTGTCCTAACCAGTACACCGTGCACTTAGCAACAACGAGGGCACAAAACCAGACACAGAGAAAGAATTGCCTAGATACCACCCAGGAGTGCCTCATCCACCTGCAGTGTCATCTGTGATCTCTCTCGAGATGGCTCCCAAGGCCTGGCCTCCAGCAGGCCTCCTCCTGAGCTCCAGACCTCCAAGTGCAATTAAGGCCTGGCCAGGAGCACTCCACCCCTAATATACCCCTCCACCCCTAAATGAACTCCTCCTCCTCCTACTCAGCCGCCCACCTACCCTAAGCCTGCTCTCCCTCTGGTGGCCCCCAAGACAATCAAGGACACCACCACCAGCCCGTGTTCAGGTCCACAACCCTGAGTCTCCCACTCCCTCTATCTCTGCTGCTTGCCTTCAGCCCTGCATCCCATCTTGGCTGGCCTATTGCAAGACTCCCATAGGCTCAACCCCACTGTCTTCCATCTACTCTGTCCCCCTCTCCATGCTGTAGAATAAACCACAACCCAGTGGCCGCACAACAGCAAGAACAATCATTGCCTCGGTCATTTCCTGGAGCTCCTGGCCTGCGGAGCAAAGGCCTCGTGTGCTCAGTGCATTTAGGACTCATCTTGTTCTGGCTCCTGCTGCAGCAGTAAGTCAGGCCCATTCATTCATTCATTTCTGTCTCCCCAGGGTCTAGCGCAGCACCGAGCACACTCAGTGTGCTTAATACACGGCCTTTGATGGAGAGAATGAATGGACTCAAATCTGCTAAGGTCGTTCCCAACAACGTGTGGCAAAAATCTCTGCTGTAAAATCCATAGATTTGTGAGCAATGGCCAGGGAAGGCAGGGGAGAGACCTGACTTGACATCTGACGGGACGTGGGCTCTGCAGAGGCCCCGAGGGCGTTTCTGAGAAGCTGGGCAGGCAATGAGAGGTGTTGGACATGAGGCTTTTCCCCTGGACGCCCACCTGCAGACAGCAATCCCCGCTGCCCTACCCTGAAGGTCTCTGCTCAGATGCTGCCTTCTCAGAACTGTCGTCCCCCATCTCACTCCAGCACACCCCAGCACTTTCTGTTTCCTAACTCTACCTTATTTTTCTTCCAAGTGTCTGGTTCTTTTTTTTATTAGATTGTTTTTTTTAATTGTTGTTGTTTTAAATCCCTTCCTACCCCCAGGTAACCACCATTCTACTCTTGCTTCTACAAGCTCAATCTGTTTTAGATTCCACATGTGAGTCAGATCATGCAGTATTTGTCTCTCTGTGCCTGGTTCATTTCATGAAAAACAACACCCGACTTGTAGTACAAACTCAACAAATAAATACCTGTTGATTAGTTTTTAAAAGCTGGGGGCAAGGGGAAGGGCTGATTGAAAATCAAGCCTGTTGTATCTTAATCCAGATAACAAAGAGTCTTCACAAGCAATGGTGCTGGAGCAGCTCACAAAATGTGTGGAAGAATGAACCTTCACCCCACCAAGAGTGTAAGCTCAAACTGGAGCATGCGCCTAAGTGCACGCACGAGCTACAACCGCAGCACTTCTAGACACAAGTAGGAAAAAACCATCATGGTGGTGGGACTAGGAAAAGTTCACATCTCTCTCTCTCTCTCTCTCTCTCTCTCTCTCTCTCACACACACACACACACACACACGATTTTATGGTCCCCAGCTAAGAAGACAAATATTTTAAAAATGATCCCAAAACTTGAACAGACAATATTGAAATAGGCAAAACACACATGAAAAGATGTCCCTCATCACTGGTCATCAGGAAAATGCAAATGAAAGGCATCAGGACTTACCGCAACACACCCGTGAGAATGGATGAAAGCTCAGAAGACCAGGGAGACCTAGGGCCAGTAGTGCTGATAAGAGGGTCAGGTGATCTAAGCACAGTGGGAGGCAGCCGAGCAGTGCTGTGACATTCCACGGGCTTCAGTAATTCCACTTCCAGGTATTTACCCGAGAGAAATGAAAAACTATGACCTTACAGAAGCTTATATATTCATGTTTATTTTTAGCAGCATTATTTATAATGATCCCGAACTTGAAATAACCCGATTCCTGGGTGAAGGGATAAACAGGTTATGGTATGTCCACATAGCTGAATTCCACACCAGAAAAGAGGAATGAACGACTGATACAAATAACAATGCAAAAGAATCTCAAAATCATTCTATTGCAAAAAAAAGCCAGATACCAAAGAGAATACACCCTGCGCTATCCCATTATGTGAACCCCTGGGAAAGACAGATCTAACCCAAAGTTTCCAGGGTTATGAGTGAGAAGGGATGAGCTAAGAAGGGACAGGAAGGAAGTTTTGGGGGTGAAGAAAATGTTGGTCTTCATTGTGGAAGTGGTGGAACAGGTGCATGGACTTGTCAAAACATTCACTTGTACACCGTAAGATGGGTGCATTTGATTGTACGTAAAACATCAGAGGTATCAGAGAAAGAGACAAGATATGCAGTAACATCAGATATGTAGCAATCAGAGGCCCAGAGAACCACTCATGAACTGTGACTCACTCCTGGAAATGGAGTTGGAGCCAATTAAATAGTTATTTAATTTGAATTAATGTGGATTCACTCCATTTAAGGTGATGAGAGTTTTGCAGGAAACAGACATTACTCTCTCCGCTGGTCCTCGCTCCTGAAGCTTTCTCCACAGGGCGAGCCCAGGTGAGGAGGGCTGGCTGCCCACACCCTTTGCCGCAGCTCTGCCACCTCCTCCCCAGCAGGGCAGGGCCGGCAAGAGAGGAGCTGCAAGGCTCCAGAGACAAGCAAAAGGCGAGGCAACGGGAAGACGGCTTGCCTGGCCTCACGGGCTAAAGCTGTGCATCTGTCTGTGTTAAGATACTGCACTGTGCTCTATAAAAAAGGTACAAGTGCTGCATATGAATCCCAAAACTGTTAAAAACAAAATCATCTAAAGAAAGAGAATTGGCCTCCCTAAATTCAGGACACTTGGGAAAAATCATGAGCTCTTCTACCAGAAACGTCGTGATCCACATCCTAGCTCTGCCGAACCATTGGGTCGCTCTGCGGCTTAAATTCTTATCTAAAAATCCAAGGCATTGCAAAGTGTCACCCAATGGGTGAGGCCAAGGGTGAGCCCAGCTGAGCCCACATGGTTGACCTGTGTCTTTTTCCACCATCTCTAGCTTAGGGAAGTCAGGAAAAAAACCCTGATCCCAGTTAAAGCTGACCTCAAACAATGGTTTTCCAGTATCAGTAAGAGTTGCATCCTAGAATATTGTATGGGGCTTACTTATTTACAAGAAATTCAAACTTCACTGGGGTCCTATATTTCTGATTGCAAAATCTGGCAACACTAACCCAGACAGCCCCCACAGGCCTTCCTTGAACCAGTAAGATCTCAGAGAACATGCAATTTGAGACTCTTTCGTTTACAGCAGCATGTCCTAAAGGAACTGGAACTCTGGACTGGAAAAAACTTGAAATTCACCCACTGGACCACAGAAGAGAGCACGGACTGTGGACTGGGACCTAGCAGGGGCCACTGCGGTAGGTTTCTCTGCCTTGGCCAGCTGTGCAGCCTGAGAGAACCCACACCTAGCTATGTGTGCAATGTTACAGACCTCCCTGAGTAACAGCCACAGGGGGCAGTGGGGGTGGGGGAGCAGGGCTTTCTGTCCGGCACAGGAGCACTGGGGCCAGGCAACAGCTCTAGCCAGAGGGACTCTGGGAAAGTCATCTAAAATCTCTCTCTGGGGTGAGCATCTGGTGTAACAGTTAAGCTGCCACTTGGGATTCCTCCATCCCACATTCAAACACGGGTGAAGATTTCCGAAGTAACTAGGATGTGGGGCAGGTTGGAAATACCAGGATATTATAAGGGGCATTAGGCCTGATTAGGGGTTAGGGTTCTGTGGGTTATATTACAAACAGGGCTGTGTATCTACATAGCATGGGTTAGGATCCTGGCTCCACCACCTGCTACTCTGTTACTTTGGGCTGTCTGGATCCCACCTGCCGTATTCATCTGCCAAGTGGACAGTGATACATGCCACATCCCACATCCCAGTCCCTGGGTTTGAGTCCTGGGTCCCCTTGCCATTCCAGCTTCCTGCTAATGCACCCCGGGAAACAGCGGGTGATGGCTGAAGTACTTGGGTCCCTGCCACCACGTGGGAGACCCAGATTGGTTTCCTGATTCCTGGTTTTGACCTGGTCTCGCACTTTCTATTGTGGGCATTCGGGGAGTGAAGCAGCAGCTGGGAGATTCTATATATAACCATGGCATCTGTCTCTGTTTCTCTCCCCCTCAAATAAACATAAATAAAAGCTTAAAACTTCTGACTTTGTTCCTTTATCTCTAAAATGGGCCTCAAAGAAAGTAAAAAGTACAAGTCAGAGAACAGAGCCACATATGTATGTAAAATGCACATAACAGCAATGCTTACGACACATTAACAGCTCCAAGTCAATAAGAAACAGGCAAATAGTCCAACAGAAAAAAAAGTACTCAGGGGATATGAACAAGTAATTCACTTGAAAAAAAAAGATAAGGATATGAAAAGAGGCACTTCATTAATAATCAAGAACATGAAAATCAAACAACCATGAGAGAACATTATTTGACAATCAAATTGGCAGCAGTGAAGGAGAATGATAAAATCTAGCATGGGACTGAGTGAGCATCAATCCAGGTCGCTGGTGGAAATGTAAGCAGTGATGGCTTTGAGGATGACAATTCCAAAGTCAAAGTTACAGCCGTGTATACACCGTGGCCCAAGCATTCTGCTCCTTGCTTCCATCCAACAGACCTTACAGAAGCTCAAACACACGCATGGACAGAGGCACTTGTGACAAATGGCTTTTTTTTTTTTTTTTTGACAGGCAGAGTGGACAGTGAGAGAGAGGCAGAGAGAAAGGTCTTCTTTTTCCGTTGGTTCCCCCTCCAGTGGCTGCTGCAGCCGGTGCGCTGTGCTGATCCAAAGCCAGGAGCCAGGTGCTTCTCCTGGTCTCCCATGGAGTGCAGGGCCCAAGCACTTGGGCCATCCTGCACTGCACTCCCGGGCCACAGCAGAGAGCTGGACTGGAAGAGGAGCAATCGGGACAGAATCCGGCGCCCCGACTGGCACTAGAACCTGGTGTGCCAGCGCCGCAGGTGGAGGATTAGCTGCAGCACCGGGCAACAAATGTCTTTTAACAGAAACCGCCGAAAGCCATCAATAACACAGATAACTCGTGGCACGGAAATCTATAGTGCCACAAAGAATGAAGACAAAAATGCAGAGCGCTCCAAAGGCATATGACGTGAATAAGAAAAGCAAGTTCCGGAAGAGTCCATTTTGTATGATCCCATTTATGTAAAACATTGCACTTGCATGTGTGTTCGTGGGTGTGTGCGCAAGCGTCTGTATACTGTGTGCACCTGTGTCTGTGTATTGGTGTATACATCTCTCTCCAAATGCAGGTATAATGGCACTAAGAAATGCAGAAGGACCCAAAGAACTCTGCAAGTCTCTGAGGAGTGCATGGGGGAGAGGGATAGTGACGGGACACAGTCAGGTTGCACCATGAAGACATCTGCATTGTTTGAAAACGATAGAGCAAAGTGTAACACTGACACATTAGCACCGTGGAGCTCAGCTTACAGAACTGGGAAGGGGCCGCACTGGCTCCTCCACTCCCCTTGTGCATCTCTCACTGCCTCCTGGAGTGGCGCTGACTTTGCTGGCGGGCTCGCTCAGAAAGCATGTGAACCCCTGGGCTTGCGCCCTCCACCCCCTCCCTGCCACCATGTTCATGCTCTCCCCTGACCGGTCCCCATATTAGTCCACGCCTTCCCGCGTCCCCAGCCAGCCCCTCTCTCTTCATTTCTTCTTTCCTTCCCTACTTCTGCTTCCGCCAGCCACCACCACCTCACTTCTTGCTTCTGACTGCCCAAACATCTCCAAAGACATTCCATCCCTTGCCTGTGCCTCTCGAGACCCACACATCCATGCCATCTGGTTTGTACCCACTGCCACCACGTGAAATAAACACATCTCTTATCGCTCCCCTCCTGTCGGCCACAGCCCATCTCCTCCTCCTAAGATCCTTGCTTCTGGAGCCCCCTGGCAATCTTTAACTCTTTCACTTGTATCCAAGTTCTATCCACTCTTCCACGTGCAGCATCTAGGCTTCCTCTCCCAGAACCCCAACACCCTCTCCCTACTAAGCACCGGGTCCTCTTCAGTGCCTAGCTCCTAACTGCCTGCCACTGGCAGGATGGGCAAACGGATAAGGATTGAGTTCCGCTTGCAAGACTTTCGTCAAGGGATAGTGGCAATTTTCTGACACCAGGATGTGTGAATTAATGAAGGGATGCCCTGGAGGAGACTTAGAGGACTGAGACAGTGGGGGAGTCTGAGAAGCAGGGTTAGCGTCAAGGGGGCTTTTCTGGAGCATACTAAATAGGACACAGTGAGGACTGGACCTGAGAGCTGCCTTTGGTTAAGGGAGGGGGGCAGGTGAGCCTGCAGACGGACGGAAGGAGAACGAGTGATGCGAGGGTGCACGTCACTGAGCCGGGGTGCTCATCTTGCTCCCCTGTGAAGTCCTTGTCCCTGAAGAGCCGGGCTCAGTCACCACCGCCTCCCAGGAGTTACGCTCACAGCACTGTGGGCTGCCCCTATGTGGGGCCATCTCATCATCGTGATTTACACAGGTTTCTAGCTTCCTGGATTAGTGTCTGTTTCCTGCTCTCTCCTTTAATATCCATAAAGGGAAGGACTGCACCTGTTCTTGTTTTTCATTTTATTTCTAGAGCCCAACCCAGTGCCCAACACATGGTCGCTATGCCATGAATAGTCGTCGGAAGGAAGGGATTCAGTGACTTGGTAGTTAAAGTGCCCTCCACCCTGGAGTCCCTCCCCGATGCCACTTTCACCTCTCAAAACTCTGGTGGGCTCAGGGATCTGACCTCAGCTGCCTCACCATTGAACAGCTGGGTTTTGCAGCTAAGAAATACGTCCACGAGCCCCCATCGGTCCCCAACACAAGAGACATGGGGACGTTACGCTTCTCAGTGATGAAGAGGAAGAAAAGGAACACCAGAGTGTGAAGTCTCCAGGGGTGGTTCCAGGTGGACACCCCCGAGCTCAGCCGTGGACCCTCTATGCTGTGTGGGTTTCCCGCAGAGTGACCGCCCCAAGTCACATCGACTTGTGGAACTCTGGCTTTATCAAGGTTGGACTCGTCCACTTGAGGCCTCGAAGGCAGAAATGCTAAGGGCCCATGTGAGGCTGCCCAGGGCACTGCTCAGGAACCTCAGACCCAGGCCCTTCCAACTTCCTAACAGCCTAAGGATCTAGGACCAAAGCCTTGCCTGGGCTCCCGCCTGTGGGATTCCCTTACTGCCCCCAGATCAAGACTAAGACCAAGAGCCTGTGCAGAACCTTCAAGGCCTCCAGGAAACAGAAAAACATAATGGCTGCCTCACCAGTAGCCACTCCTGGATCATTCTCTGAAGATTTTGTTCATTTTCAGTTCCTAGCTACAGCAGGGCTGTAAGAGTTTATCACGTCCGCTTTCTCTTTTGCCAGGAACCTTATTGTAAATAGAAAAGCAGTGCTTCAGAAATTCCCAAGTTAGGCCGGCGCTGCGGCTCACTAGGCTAATCCTCCACCTGCGGCGCCGGCACACTGGGTTCTAGTTCCGGTTGGGGCGCCAGATTCTGTCCCGGTTGCCCCTCTTCAAGGTCAGCTCTCTGCTGTGGCCTGGGAGTGCAGTGCAGGATGGCCCAAGTGCTTGGGCCCTGCACTCCATGGGAGACCAGGAGAAGCACCTGGCTCCTGGCTTCGGATCAGCGCAATACACCGGCCACAGTGCACTGGCTGCAGCAGCCATTGGAGAGTGAACCAACGGCAAAAGGAAGACCTTTCTCTCTGTCTCTCTCTCTCACTGTCCACTCTGCCTGTCAAAAAATATTTAAAAGAAAAGAGAAAAAAAAGAAATTCCCAAGTTAGAAGGCAGCACAAGACGGCCGGAGTACCCAGGTCCCTGCTATTCATGTAGGGGACCCTAATGGAGTTCCAGGCTCCTGCCTCTGGTCTTAGCCCAGCCCTGGCTGTTGCAGTCATTTGAGAACAAACCAGCAGATGGAAGATTTCTCTCTCTCTCTCTCTCTCTCTCTCTCTCTCTCTTCCTTTCAAATACACAAATAAATAAACAAATACTCTTTAAAATTTTCCGAATTCCAGAAACAGTCATATTCGGTGCCAGGGAGCACATCTGGCAGGTATTCAGCCCAGGTGTGAGGTTGGCCATGGTTACAGACGTGCACACCCTGAGGCTGGTGCGTGTCTCCCTGAGGTCAGCTGGCAGGCATGGTGAAAACCACAACCACAACCAACAAGCAGCCAACCAGAGGGAAACATGCACAAGAGACATAGTAAGAAAGGAGCAATGCCTGGCATCATTCAGAGCCCCTGCAAATTACAGAAGAAGGAGAGGAAATGTGAATGACTCGAGGACACAGGCAAAGGATATCAACAGACAATTTAAAGGAAGGGAAATGCAAGGGCCAGTAAACACCAAACCGCGGCCAGTCTCACTGGTCTTCAGAACAGGATGCAATGACCATGCCCTCTGGCTGTTTCTGCCACCCCTTCCGCCTTCCCCATAGCAGGACACACGTGGCCTGCCAAGATAAAACTCAGAGGGATGAACAAGTCGTGAAGGGGGACGAGAAGCCACTCTCTGACAAGCTTTGGGTCCCTCTGTCCAGGCTTCGCCCTGGAAACCCCTTTGCCTGAAGGTCCTGGCACAGGTGTGCAGACTCCGTGCTGCTCAGCTCTCAGGACACAACGTGCAGGGAGCAGACAGAACGCCTTGGCAGCAGGTCCCAGAGGGCTGAGCCTGGCTTACGAAGGAAGGGAAGAGGAAAGGGCTGCCCACGCAGGGGCCCACTGCTCCAGGAGTGTGCACAGGGCACCAGGTCTGTGTGGGATGGGTTGGTGTGCCTCTCCTCCAAGATCAACTAGAGAAACAGGATCTCTTCTGTGCAACAGCTTATGGGGAACTGGAACTGATTCCTGAAGAGATTAAAGGAAAGGAGCGAGGGAAGGAGGAACAGAAGGGAGGAATAGATGGGGATGGGGACAGGAAGGCAAGCAGGCGGTCAGCTGAGAAGAGTGAGGGATCAACAGGTACTATTTATCGCGTCAGCACTGTATCTTGTTATCTCAATCCACAGAACACCCCTTTGTGAGAGTTATCACTAGCACCTGCAGAAACTGAAGTTCAAGTCACTTTCCCAACGCTATACAGTGGATGAGTGATGGTGACAGTTCATCAGACGCTGGGTTCTATGCTCAGATCACACTGCCAAGTTCAGCCTTTTGCAACAGGACAGTGATGAGACCAGAGCTGGTTTTCTTTCTCATCAGTGTTGTGGAAGCTGCCCAGGCTGGCAGGGCCTGACAGGAAGGGCCTAGAGGCTGCAGTGGCGGGGATCAGCAGGCAGCCTTGGGCACAGAGGCACAGTTGGATGAGAGAAGCCAGGTGATGACCTGTGGCCCCAAGATGGCTCCTGGTGCAGGTGTGGCTCCCATGTGTCCCCACAGGTGCCCAGATGTCCTCAGTCATGGCATTATTATTCTCCTCTTGCCACGTCTGATCTGATTAATCTAATATGCACATGTGAACGAGAAGCTGCTCTGATCCATTTAATATGTTGGGACCACATCCCAGCTCATTTGCATGGCGGGTCTGGCCAACAAGGTACCTCCTGCTCCCTGCCTTCCTCTCCTCCCTCCATCCCGCCTTCCCACCAGGCAAATTCTTGCTGAGCAGGCAAATGGTGATCCGTGCTGTTGCTTTTAAGTCTTAAAACCCATTAGAAGTGTATTAGCAGACGTGCTGAGAGCTCATTTGAGTAATAAAAATCTTTTTTGTGCAGCTAATAAAACAGGAGAAAGAAACAAGAGAAAGGGAGAAATTGGAGGGGGAGAGAGAGGCCGTCTCCCAGCCACGGTGACCACGGAACGCTGGCCTCCAGCTGCTAAGGGATGTGCACTAGGCTCCTTCACATCAGTGGCAGGAGAGACGTGGAGGGAGAGCAAAGGCACGCCCTCTTTCTAGCAGCCTCCATCATCAGTACAGCTAGGAAAGCTGGGCATCTTGTCTACCCCAAGGCGCAGGCTTGGGAATCTCCAGGTCACTGGCATGCAGAATGAGCAGGTGGCCAGGCAACCAGCTGTAGCTATGAGCCTGGAAGGCAGTCACCTTCACCAAGGTGTCTCCCCATCTGCACAGCTGCACCAGCCTTGCTGCTGTGCCACCCCAAGATGCCCAGCCTGCAGACCATGGAGCTGTGGGCTCCAGAGCAGCAGCCCTGAGGTTCAGCTCTCTGCTTCTCCCTGTGGCAGCCAGGCAAAAGAGCTCAGGACAGTGGCTGACACGTGGAGGACCAGCTGCAGAGTGGGCATCCAGTAAAAGCAAAAACACAAGGCCCTGTGTCCAGACATGAGTCGGTTTTCCAGAGGGCAGCAGGGAGCATTAAGTCAAGTGCAAGGCCTTACATGACTGCCAGCCCCGGGCACATGCTAGGTATTCAATGGTCTGTCCTTTATGTGTGAATGCTTCCAAAGGACTGATCCTCAATTTAAGGAGAGCCAGTTATCTGAGTTGCAGAAGCAGCCAGACGTCCAGACTCTGCCTTTAATGAGGACTTCGGAGATGAGCTTCTGAAAGGCCTTCTCCAGGCAGGACCAGCCTCCCCAACACCTCCCTCTGGCCAGAGCTAGCCCCAGATGTTCCTCTTGCCCCTAATGGCCCATTAAGGCACCATAAGCCAAGACTTATCTAAGTCCTTTTGTGTGAATCCAGGAGCAAAGCTGCACAAAAATCCTCTTACAGCTAATCCCTCGGAGAACAGGGGCTAAATCTACAAGAATGTGGAGCCAGAGGAGGCAGCGGTCTAACTGGAGAGGGCAAGCATTGGGAAGGGGCTTTCCTGGGAGGGACAGAGAAGCGGACGGGTGGCAGGCTAGGCAGCCACGAAACAGACACCTCGAGGCTGGGCTGGCATTCCCAGGTCTATGGCATGCTGGACGCCCGACCCTGGGCTAATCCCTCAACCTTCCTCAGCATCTCCTAGGAGGGCATCTGGGCAAAAACCAAAGGCTACCAGCCCAGCAGAGACTGTCACCAAAGGAGAAGAAAGCCAAAGGGGAGGGGAGGAGGAGGAGGTGGAGGAGGTGGAGGAGGAGGAGGAGGAGGAGGAGGAGGAGGAGACAAGACCAACATCCTCCAAGAAAGATTCATAGTAAATGAAACGTCGCCACATTTGCACAGTGGGATCCTACATAACCAAGGATCATGTGGGAGATTTCTTTTTAAAGACGTCAAAGCAAGACAAATATGCTCTGTTTTTCCTAAAACCTAAAGCCAACAACAACAATCAGAACAAACCTATAGGGGAGTAAAAGTGAAAGAAGGAAACGGTCCCAACCACAAACCACCAGGGACATCTGTCCAACAGCACACAATGTGCTCCTTGGTGAGCGTCCACCAGGAAGCAGCTTCCCCCAAGACGAAGCATCTCGGGTCCTTGTCTCATAAGAAGGAAAAGATACAGGGACGTGGAGCAGCCTGGGGAGAACAGAGAAGGTCCGGCAGAAAGAGATCAGCACGCAGGCAGGCAAGGGGGGAGGAAGCAGGAGAGGCCTCGCTGTGGCCCCACCTCTGTCCTAGGGAAGCTATAAGGGGAGCAGTGGACAGGAGAGGCACCCAGACCCTAAAGCACCACACAGCACAGCTTTGGCACTGAGCAAAGAGCAATACCGCCTGGAGTGATAGGATCTCCTGGGCGTAAGCCTGGCCCACACTCACACCCACACTGCTCATGATCCCTGCCTTCCCAGGCCCCAGAGTTTTGAGCATCATTCTTTAGGAAACACTGGGCTTCATTTGAAACAAAGACATCAGGGGCTGGCATGGTGCCATCGTGGGTTCAGACGCTGCCTGCAATGCCAGCATCCCATGTTGGGTGCCGGTTCGAGTCCCAGAGGCTCAACCTTTGATCCAGCTCCCTGCTAATGCAGCCAGGAAAGCAGCAGAAGCCTCTGTGCCCACGTGGGAGACCCGGATGAAGCTTCTAGCTTCAGTCTGGCCCAGCCCTGGCTGTTGTGGTCATTTGGGGAGTGAACCAGCGATGGAAGATTTCTCTTTCTCTCTTTCTGTAACTCTGCCTTTCAAATAAATAAATAAATAAATATGTTTAAACACTTATTTATTTATTTGAAAGGCAGAGTTACAGAGAGACAGAGACAGAGAAAGAGGTCTTCCATCCACTGGTTCACTCTCCAAATGACCACAACGGCCATAGCTGAGCTGATCCAAAACCAGGAGCCAGGAGCTTCTTCTAGATCTCCCATGCAGGTGCAGGGCCCAAGCATTTGGATCATCTTCCATTGCTTTCCCCAGCCATAGCAGAGAGCTGGATCAGAAGTGGAGCAGCCAGGACTCAACACAGCACCCATATGGGAAGCTGGCACTGCAGACTGGGGCTTTAACCTGCTGTACCACAGTGCTAGCCCCTAAATCTTTTTTTTTTTTTAAGATAATTAATAAGGAAATAGAGAAAGACCAGTATAAATTACAAAAATAAACAAAATCAGGAACCTGTGAGTAAAAGAAAGGGCTACAGAACACACTGACCTCAGAATGGCCTGTGCAAAGGAAGCAAGATGAATTCAGAAAACATGGTGGGGCAGGCGCTGTGGCATAGCAGATAAAGCTGCCACCTGCAGTGCCGGCATCCCATGTGGGTGCCGATTCAAGTCCCAGCTGCTCCACTTCCCATCCAGCTCTCTGCTGTGGCCTGGGAAAGCAGTAGAAGATGGCCCAAGTCCTTGGGCCCCTGCACCCACGTGGGAGACCTGGAAGAAGCTCCTGGCTCCTGGCTTCAGATAGGCACAACTCCGACTGTTGTGGCCAACTGGAGAGTGAACCAGCGGGATGGAAGACCTCTCTCTCTCTCTCAGCCTCTCCTTCTCTCTCTGTATAACTCTACCTTTCAAATAAATAAATAAATCTTAAAAAAATAAAGAAAACACATGGTTCTCTAGTGTCAAAGAAATGAGAGGGTTTCCATTTTAAAGGAATGAAAAGAGTGCCAAGGATCTAAGAGAAATTAGAAGATACACAAGAGGCCTGAAGGGCGAGCTGGTAGAGGGGGAGAAACAATCCTGTTGCTGGCAGCAAAGTCACAGGAGAAGGAGGCAGAAGAGGAGGGAGGAGAAACAGGGGTGCAGAGGGGGAGGAGGGATAAACTAAACATACCTGAAAACCAAACGAGAACACTAAACAAACGGAAAAGATCAACTCTATAAACCCAATTGTAGAGATCGTAGTCATGGAACATTGACAACATATGCACAGAGAAAAACACATAAAGATATGCTCGATGACAACAGCCCTGAAATAGAGAAAGCTGAATCTCAAGACCCGAGGGCACACGAGGCCTCCAACACGTTCTACGTAACAATCATCTTCAAGACCTGCTACAGTGAGGTTACTCAACCTCAGGGGAGAAGTACGAATCACACGGGCAGCCAGGCAGAAAAGCACGCCGAGCAGAGGCAGTGAGTCTGGTTGGCTCCCAACCAGTGCGTCCAAGCACTGAAGAGAACCATGGCTTATGAATCGAATACCTGCAGAGTTGTCACTGAAGTATTCAGACAACAGACAGACGTACCGGAGCATGTCAGCATTCAGGGAATGCAGCACCCACGAGCCCTTCTCCCATAATAACTTGACAGTGGACTTCAGCAGAGAGAAAAGTCAATCAAAATACAGAACTCTGGGACGTAAAGTCTACAGCAGGTAGGTCAGAGGTAAACGTTAACTCCTACCAAATATGGAGCTGGAAATGCATGACTGGGAATGGTATACATCATGACAAGTTGAAAAAATGCAAAAGAGGTCAAGAAAATGAGAATAAGTATACATGTGCTAACCTCCACCTTTCAAGGCAGAGGGTTAATAATGTTTTTAAGATTTATTTATTTATTTGAAAGGCAGAGAGAGAGAGAGGAGAAATCTTCCATCTGCTGTTTTGTTCCCAAATGGCTGCAACAGCCAGGGCTGGGCCAGACGGAAGCCAGGAGCCTGGAACTCCATCAGGGTCTCTCACATGGGCAGCAGGGGCCCAAGCACTCAGGTCATCTTTTACTGCTTTCCCAGGTGCATTAGTAGGGACCTGTTTGAGAAGTGGAGCAGCCAGGACTTGAACCAGTGCTCATATGGAATGCCAGAGTCATAGGCCATGGCTTAACCACTGCACACAATGCCAATCCCAAGGGTTAATAAGTGTTAGAAAAATAACGATAATTCAAAGATTAAGAAGGGCTGTACCTTCACGAGTTCTTTCAACAGTGTCCTTAGCTTTGGAAGCACTATTTCAGAAACCAATTCTATTTAGCAACGTTTAATGAAATCTTCTCTTTTCTCTATTTTTTCACCACCTGTTGAATTTAGTCAAAATGTTCAAAAGTAAAAATAAAATGGAGACCACACAGCAACCCCACTTTCTTCCTAAAATCCTTCCCAGCTCGCTCATGAGCTCAGAATCTCCCTGGTAGCTGGGAGGGCAGCGTGATGCTCTTTAAGTGTTAACAAGGCTTTCTTTTTGGGCTGCTGGAATTTTGTGTGTGTGATTATAGAAAGTCTTGTATTTACATTTTCTTACTGTGTTGCTTGAATGTTTACGAAGACTAAAATCGTTCCTTTTTATTTGCTCAGGAGGTGGCTCCTTCCCAGGAGGCCTCCTCTGGTGCTAACAGCAGGTACCAGTGCTGAAGTTCGGGGTTCAACACTTACCTGGTCTGTTCAGAGCTCTGTGGCTCAGCTATCCCGCCTGCAAAATGGGAACACAAATTGTTTATAGCACCTGTGTCTGAGATTGGTTGTGAGAGGAAGTCAGATAGTTCTGGCAATTGGAGGAGATGAAATAAATGTTAATATTAGGAGTGGCCACAAAGTCTCAGAGCACGCTGATAAGTGATTTGTATGCTGCCTTCTGGTCAACACACACATTTTAAATTCCCCATGTTCTTAGGGGAACTCTTGCTGATTGCTGTCTTTGGGTCTTCAACTGTTGTTAGGCAGAGCTATTACTAAACAAATAATTAACAAAAGACCTAACCTCATGTCTGCAGCATCTGTGGCCACTCTCAATTGCTGTTGTCTGAGTTTTGTCACGTGAATATATTCCTGCTACACCTGTTAACTAGAACAATGAAATGCTAAAGAATTCAGTGATTCGGCAGGTGTATACATCGGGAGTCGGCAAGGTGAGGAAGCTGGAAGTGGGTATGCGGGGAGGGGGTGGTCAGGGAGGACCTGCCTCCCCAGACAATACAAAGGTTCTTCACAAACACAGGCAGGCATTTAGCCTAATAGTTAAGGCAGCTGAGCCTCACATCAGAGGACCCAGGTTTAATTCCTAGCTCCTGACTCCAGCTTCCTGTTAGGCTCTGGAAGGCAGCAGAGATGGTTCAAGTAATTGTATCCCTGCCACCCACATCAGAGACCTGGCCTGAGTTCCCAGGTGCAGCGATGGCCCTGGCCCAGCCTTAACCATTGCATGTATTCAGGGAGGCAACCCGCAAATAGCAGTGGTCTTTCTCTCTCTCTCATAAGTTTTAAAAATAATATATATATATATATATATTTTGGACAGGCAGAGTGGACAGTGAGAGAGAGAGACAGAGAGAAAGGTCTTCCTTTGCCGTTGGTTCACCCTCCAATGGCTGCCGCGGCCGGCGCACCGCGCTCATCCGATGGCAGGAGCCAGGTGCTAGGTGCTTTTTCCTGGTCTCCCATGGGGTGCAGGGCCAAAGCACCTGGGCCATCCTCCACTGCACTCCTGGGCCACAGCAGAGGGCTGGCCTGGAAGAGGGGCAACCGGGACAGAATCCGGCTCCCCGACCGGGACTAGAACCCAGTGTGCCGGCGCCGCAAGGCGGAGGATTAGCCTGTTGAGCCACGGCGCTGGCCTAAAAATAATATTTTTTAAAGATCATGGAAAATGGAATTATAAGATAAGTTTATTGTGGTGCAGTACTGTGAAATCCATGCATATAATAAAAGGAGTCTTCAAAGAGTGGATGAAAAATGCATATCATGAAAAAAATGGATTTCAATTTTTTTTTGCATCAAAGTAAATTTACCTTTTAATTCCATGTTTGCAGCACCTTCAGGAGTACCCTCCTAGAAGCTGATGTGCATAAACATCACTGCTGGGGCTTGGCCTGAAGTCAGTGAAGGTGCAGGAGTTGGGGCAAGACCTCCATGAGGACACCCCTGTCTCTCCACACCAACTCCCCCTGCCTCGTCCGATTCCCACACCCCTCCCCAACATTCCGGGCCAGGACACTTAATGACGGAAGGAAAAAAGACCCTGAAGTCCAGCTGGGATCGTGCAAATCACAGGTCCTCCTTCCCCTGGAGGTCTTCCCAGTGGCTGGATGAACCCCTGCCCTGTGTGCTCTTGTTTCCTAGTGGAGAACGGCAACTTGTGGTTTCATGAGCTGAGCTCCCTCTGCACCAACTTTGTTCTGTGTCTTGCTCTCATTGATTTTTCCAAGATGGCTAATAACTATCCCCCAGCACAGAGAAGCAGTCAGCAGCCATCAGGCCCAGGCTGCAGGCGTGGAAGGATGCTCCCTAGTGGGCAACAGGTCACCGGTCAGGCACTGAGCTCTGAGCACCGGGCATGGGCCTAGAACCCCCACGCATCTTCTCCTCTGCCTCCTCCTTGCTTGCTGGAGCGGCTTAGGCTGCCCTGAGCATCTCCAGCTCCTTCACTCCTTTGCCCTGGGTGGCATTCCTCAGTGCCGCCTGGGCACTGGTGCCTCCTCTCCCCGTCCTCTGTCATTCCAGTGGTCTATTCCACACTGGCCTGTCCTCAAACAGAGGTCCTAAGATCGAGTCTCAGAGCGGAAGCTCACGGCAGAACGGATTTGCTTTCCAAGCACGTCTCTTCCCATGGCAAAGTCTCCCTGCCCCAGCCCCATGCAGTTCTGGGCAGTCTGTCAATCATGATGCGCTAGCTGCCTTGTAGTCAC
Organism: Sylvilagus floridanus; assembly: GCA_949820135.1. Taxonomy (NCBI): domain Eukaryota; kingdom Metazoa; phylum Chordata; class Mammalia; order Lagomorpha; family Leporidae; genus Sylvilagus; species Sylvilagus floridanus. The sequence goes on from OX463225.1 coordinate 25,234,527, forward strand.
GTGTGACCAGCTTTGCTGAGATTCCATCCCCAAGCCCACTGTGATGGACACTGACAGCTTTTCTATGATTTCTGATACAAGGATGTTAGGAGAAATTGACATATTCATTCTCTCTCTCTCTCTCTCTCTCTCTCTCTCATATCACATAAGCCCACAACTCCCAGAAGCCACTTTCTGCCACATAAACAATTCAGTTGATCTGAGAAATGAACAAGATCCCAGGAATACTGAATTCTGCTGTCTCCATCCGCTCACTTCCTTTGAACTAGGCCAACAGAGGCCTTTCAAGTTCAAGTTTGAGCTGACTTTCTTGCAGGTACCACCAAAACACACACACACACACACACACACACACACACACACAGAAGACATCGAAGTAGGCTAAGACATTTTCCTTGGACTCCAGCCAGCTTCCACGAGCGTTTGGAGCCACAGCTTTATCCTGTACCCAAGGCTCCTTTGCCAGCCTCATTCTCTGCATAGGTACCATGTGTAGATACCATATTTCCAGGATTCCACAAGCCATCAATAATGACATCTGCTGCCAATTCAATGAGAGAAAAAACGCAGCAAATTGTATTGGTTTATTGTAAGATCTATTTTGCTTTTAAAAGGGGTAAACGATTAGAGAGGTGCAGGATGCCAGAGACCCCTGGAGTCTCAGAGGGCGATGGTGGTCTGAGGCAGGGTCCGGGAGCTCCTGCTGCACCTGGCCAAATACCCTCTCAATTTTACTCAGTCTGTTGCTGGCAGCTCCCTCCTGCAGCTGGGAGTTTAACGTTTTTCCGAGAGAGGGTCCTCTGTCTGGCTCTCCTCACTCGCTCTCTCTGCCTGAGCAATCACCTCTCCGCCGTCCTCTCTGGGCTGGGCCCGGCCAGGCAGCCCAGGTCCTGTGGTTCTGCTGCTATCAGTCATTTGCCAACTCCCACTGATGACAGTGGACGTGGGAAGGCTGCAGCAGGGGCCCAGTCACTTGCAGTCAATGGCTCTTCCCTCTGGCATGGGAAAGCCATGAACAGAGTCCCCGTTTGGGGGAAAACCATCTCTCAATTGAGAGGCTAATTAGATCTGTGATGGAGAAATCTTCCCGGAGAAGAACCAACCCAAGTCTAAGCAGCTCAGCAAGGAGAGGCCTTCCCTGCTTTGGCCAAGAGGCAGGTGGAGGGTGACAGACCCACCTCCTGCACAGCGACGGGTCAGGTGCTCTTTCTGGCTAAGACATTATATGGCAGCACCTTTGATGGCAGAAATACAGGCAGTGCCTGGGCTACAGGAGAAGATTTGGTTGGGAGGAAGAATGGAGATTATAAATGTTCCTGACACTTCACTGGCCAGGGGCCCTCCTGCTCCCCTATCTCTGGCTTATCCACAACGTTCTCATGAATAGGTGGGACCCATGCATACTTTGCATGTCCTATCATGCCCAGGCCCTGGTGTGGTACCAACCAAGACAAACAGGTCATTAGAAGCTGGACTCCAAATTAGTGATGTGGCCTCAGGTCCAACACCCTGAGCTGGAAGACACACTGAGCTGCAAGCTTCAAGAAGTTCATAGAAAATGCACATTATGAAAAAAAAAGTCGAAATCTTTACTTAATATATACTAAATTGATCTTCTATATAGAAAGATAATTGAAAATGAATCTTGATGTGACTGGAATGGGAGAGGGATTGGGAGATAGGAGGATTGCGGGTGGGAGGGAAGTCATGGGGTGGGGGGAAAGCCATTGTAATCCATAAGCTGTACTTTGGAAATTTATATTCATTAAATAAAAGTTAAAAAAGAAAAAAAAACTATGGATTTCAACATATTTTGCACCTTAGAAAGTCTCTCTTAATTTCATTTTCCCATGAATTTTTAAAGTACCCTCATATAAATGACTTAGGTCCTGCCTCAGTTTCCCTAACTGGTGTTGCAGATCCCCTAGCACTGGAATGTTATCTGAAACTGCTCACCAAGGTTTGCACCATGACAGCTCCTATCCCTATGACATATCTGGCTTGTAATCCAGGGGGGCCCACGCAGCTCCCCCACACACACACACACAGAGATGCACCCAAGTCATGCACACCATCCGGCACTCTCTTCTCTGTCCTCCTACAACAACTTCTGTGATCCCTGAGACCAGGGCTGATAAAAATGGCACACATGTCACCACCCCTATCCTCCAGTCCCAGGCAGACATCACTAACTGATCTCTGCATTCTTCTCAGTGAATTTACCTGTAGACTTATCGCTTGACTTTTGTCAGTCACAACCAACTGATGGATGCTGACCACGAAATCCTTCGGCCCTATCCTGCAGATCCTTCTGTCAGTACACACCTGGCCCTGCCTTCCAGGACTCCAACCCATCTCTGTTTATCACTAATCCCATCCTGATTCCCAGCCAAATCAGATCCCACAGATGTCTCACTCCAGGATTACCTTAGGAAAAGTTCTCCCAGGCCTCTCTTGAGCCCCTGGGTCCCTAATTCAGAGGCTTAGATCCTGCCTCATAGCAGGGCGACATATTACTCCTAGAGAATCCAGTGGTCTCTAGACTCCACCCACACTTGCTCTGATTATCCCAATAGCTTCAACCAAGGACTGCCAATAGAGCCTCGGCTTCAATCCCACTCTACCCCACACCAGAGCTCATTACCTGCTCCTCTCACCTCCAGTTCACAATCTCACGCTGTTTCCAGAGGAATTACGGTATTTTTTTATATACTATGAGAGAGAGAGAGACATTCTACCATACATTCATCTACTACTCATATACCTGCAATGGCCAGTGCTGGATTGGGCTAATGCCAGGAGCCAGGAACTAGGTCTCCCAGGGGGGCGCAGGAGCCCAATAACTTGAGCCATCACTGCTGCGCCGTCAGGAAGCTGGGGTCAGGAGCTGGAGCCTGGTATTGAACCAAAGTACTCCAACATGGGATGCAGGCAACTGAACCCATGTGGTAACCAGGAGACCAAATGCCAGCCCAGGAATTCTTTCCTAAACTGTCAATAACATATGATGACAGGTGAGCAAGCTGGGCTCGCAGAGCCTCAGAAAAAACTCTCCTGAGCTTATCATTCACCCCCTCATTTTGAAAGTGCTGGCTTATGGGCTTGTCCATCTTACTTGTAAGCTTCTAGAGGGCTCCCAAGGGCCTGGTCCTGTTTACCTTCATCCTTCTCCTAATATCTAGTCTCGTAAAAGAGCGGATGAATCAATGGAGGAGCCATATCCATTCTGGGCACCAACTCAGAATGCTGGTACTCGCGGCCTGCAGCCACGTCCAGGGCAGAGTCCACACTGCCCCGAGGTGCACCTGGTCTGCAGTTTGAAAGCGCCCAAGGACAGGCAAGTGCTGGTGGGGAAGACATAAAATGTCCTCTCCCTGGGTTGAGGCCCCCAGAGCATGTGCATCTGGCCTGGATACAGCAGGTCCCAGGAACAACCCCATTCCGTAGGAGTCTAACACAGCACCCCCAAGTCTAGGCCAGAAGCATGTTCCCAGTGATGGACGGGGCCTGCAGCTGAAGCCTTGCTCCAGGGCTCAAAGCTCCTGAGCATCAAATAGACCTCAGCCTCCAGGCACTGAGCAAGCAGCCAAGGAGCCTGCACCGGGCCTCAGGGAAGGAGGGGCAGACCAGGGCCCCAGCTATGGAACACCAGGCTTCTGAGAGACTGGGGTTCTCCTGAGATTCCTATAGCTGCTGGGATGTGGAGGCACTTGCAGTTGGCCTTCTCTGACCGCCACTGGTGAACCCTCTTTTACCTGTTAAATTGGTGAACCACTGTTTAAGGTGTTTGGGGCCAGCATTGTGGTGTAATGCGTTAAGCCACTGCCTATAGCACCAGCATCCCATATACATGCTAGTTTGAGTCCCGGCTGCTCCACTTCCCATCCAATTCCCTGTTAATGCACCTGGAAAAGAAGTGGAAGATGGCACAAGTGTTTTGACCCCTGCCAACCACGTGGAAGACCCAGAAGAAGCTCCTGGCTCCTGGCTTCAGCTTGTTCTAGCTCTGGCTATTGTAGCCATTTGGGTAATGAACCAGCAAGTAAAAGATTCTCTCTCTCTGTGACTCTGCCTTTCAAATAAACAGATAAATCTTTTTAAAAAGATGCTAATATTCAGTGCTGGGGGAAGGGGTGAGGAGAGGGAGCTGCATTGCTGGTAGGAACATAAATCTTGGGGGAAGGCGATTTGTAACCACACAGCACAGTCTCTGAAATGGCCATACCCTTATGGATTTATTCTCAGGAAATAATCAGATGCAACCCAGTGATTTATGCACGGGGATTTTCACTGCAGCATTATGTACCATGGGGGAAAAGTGGAAACAATCTAAATTTTAAACACAAGGGACTGGTGTAATGATTACACCAATATAAATAATACAAATACATGAATGTAGGTTACATATTTTTTCCCAATTCTATGCACACAAATATACACATATGGCTGGAAGAAGAAACAACATATCAATTGTGGTTATGTCAAGGGAGTCGAGTAGCAGTGGATTTTCATCTCTCCTTTGTGCTGGAGTCCCCTATTCTCTCCCATGAACACGTAGCATGATAACAGTGAGACATGTGCTCTGGCAACCAGACGGGCATATCTGAGCCAGGCTGTCAGCCTGCAGTGGGAGTAGAAATTGTTTGGCTCTCTGGAACAGCTTGGAGATCTCACTTAAAGCAACACCTGATGATGCTTTATAAAGCAGGCAAAACCCCACCGGCACCCTAACATGTGCTGCCAGGTGTCTGCACTCGTCCACCCGTGGCTCCAGCTCCAGGTGGGTACAGGTGGGAGTGACCACCATGGCTGCGCTTTGGCCTGCACTACCCATTCCCCAGACACCTCTGGAAGAAGGCAGAGTGGGCATTCGTATTGACCCTCATGTTGTCTCCCCCGGCCCCTGCCCCGTGGGGAACTGGCTGGGACCTGAATGCAGCTTTCTGGATTCTAAAGCCCAGCTCTCGAAAGCCCCCTATAGTCCTTCACCTTCTGGATCCCTGAGGACAGGCAGGAGCAACTGTGAGTGGAGATGGACAAAGCGAGGCCTGAGTGCTAGGAAAATGGCCTGGGTTAGGTCACTGGGCTGCTGTCCACCTCAAGGAGTCTCTAGTGCTCTGCCACAGCGTGCTATCATCTTCTGCTCTGTTCAGAAACTCTCCCATCTCCGTACACAGGTGGGCAGCTCCCAAGGCAGTCGGAGTTGCACAGGCATACACGTGAGGCCTTCAGATAGCTGGCGATGAAGATGTCCATTTACCTGTTGACACATTTATTTAGTGGGGATTCTAAGTTTCATAAGAACAGGCTCTGTGCTGTTCAAAAGGCCCTGCATACAGTGGCTGCATAACTATTTGCTGTATTAATGAATGAGTGAATGAATGAAGGAATGATTGAAGCCCTCACTATCACTATTCTGGGTAGCCTGCTACTAAGGAAGCTGAGGCTATGGGGTGTGGGATTCCTGGGGTCTCCCTGGCTTCCCCACCTGCCCCCAACACTCACATGACATACACTTTTATATGTGGCAGCATCCGTCCCCATCATGCACAACTCAGGGATGGTTTCAGAGACCAAGGGCTCCTGCCCCAGGACTCTGTCATCTCTCTCTCTCCTTCCCAGCAAGCTCCCCCTCCTCAGTTTTTTAAAATATTTATTTATTTATTTAGAAAGGCAGAGAGAGAAGGAGAGGCAGAAAGAGAGAGAGAGAGAGAGAGAGAGAGAGAGATAGGTCTTCCATCTGCTGGTTCACTCCCTAGATGGCTACAACGGCCAGAGCTACACTGATCTGAAGCCAGGAGCCAGGAGCTTCTTCCAGGTCTCCCACAAAGGTGCAGGGGCCCAAGGACTTGGACCATCTTCCACTCAGAAGTGGAGCAGCCCAGACTTGAACTGTAGGGAATTCTGGCATCTACAAGTGGTGGCTTTGCCCACTACTCCACAGCTCTGACCCCATCCTCCTCAGTTTTAAAACCCACCCTTGCCTCTCAGAAACACAGCCAAAGGAACCTGGAAAGACACTTGGCCCCGCCCCTCGCCTTACTCTGCAAACATCTCCCAGTAAAAGGTCTAGGCCCTGCTCCACACTGGACTCCAATTCAGGCCTCCGCTCCCTTCCCTGGGGATGGGGCAGCCCTGGGGTGGCATGGAGAGTGGAATGTGGTAGCCACCATGCAGTCTTGGTCTTTCTGGAGGCCTGTGCTTCATTGTCCATGGCTGACCCATGTTCTCCCAGTAGCTCTGACACCCGGTATCTGCACAGCCCAGTGTCAGCTTCCAGGACCTTGGCCAGGGCTCCCTGGGGGCTCCCATGCCTTTTCCCTTTTGCCAGTGTCAAGGGGCACACAGGGCTTTCACTCCTGAACCCTCTGGACCTCTCAGGACCTCCTGGACCCAACTTTGTCTTCCTCACCCCTCCTCCATATCAAATACAGCTCACCATCCTCACCGCCATCACCCTGGCCCAGGCCCCAGCTCCTCGCAGCTGGACCAAGGCGATGCTTCCCAGCCTTGAACCCTCGCCTTAAACCTTTGCCATCCACCCTCCCCGCAGCAGCCAGAGTGATCTCTTGAATGTCTTCTGCCGCCACTCACTTGCTCAGAGAGCCCTTCCATGGCGCTCTCGTCCATCCGCAGGACACAGTTCAGGTCCTTCACTTGCAAAAGTCACACCTGTGGGCTCAGACCCTGCCCATTTGTACAGCGCCATCTTGCCCCTTTCCTGCCTCGGAGTGTCACCTCCTAATACTGAGCCACACGCAGACTGCTGCACTCAGCCTGCTGCTCTTGGCCTCCAAGTCTTGCTCAGGCTGCTGCTTCCTCCTGAAGATCCCTTCCTCTTCCTCCCCTTCCCTCGGACACTGTCCGTCTTCCTTTAGACTTAGAAGCACCTCCAGGAGGCAGAGCCTTGGCTGGGAGTCTTGGTCCACACCACTCTGCCACATTGGTCTACACTGATGATCTACACCCCCTACTGAGCATTTGGAAGGTGCTCAGTAGTTTCCCTGCAGTCTCCTGTTTTGTACCGAGAAGAACTCGCTGGGCCCAGTTCTGCTGTTAGCTCTGTTCTCTAGGTGAGGAGATGGGGACTAAGAGAGGTTTGACAACCTCCCCAAGGTCACGGCCCAGCTGCCTGGGCCAGAACCCAGGTTGGTATTTGCCAGGGCTGCCACGTTGACTCTATTTTCCCCCAGACTTATTTCATTTATTTGAAATGTCAGAGAGGGAGGGAGAGAGAGAGAGAGAGGTCTTCTACCATTGGTTCATCCTCAAATGGCCGCAATAGCCAGGGACAGACCAGACCAAAGCTAGGAGTCCAGAAACTCCATCCTGGTCCCTGACATGAGCGGCAGGGGCCTAAGTACTTGGGACATCATCCTGTGCCTTTCTAGGCACAACAGCAGGAAGCTGGATTGGAAGCAGAGCAGCCAGAGCTCAAACCGGTGCTCTGATATGGGATGTCAGCATCACACCATGGTGGTAGCCCCAACCCCAACACTGAATGATGCCTTTGGGAGTCTCCCTTCCACTCCTTCCTTCCAGCCATCCTGGACTCCTTTCCGCTCCTGAGCCCTGCCAGCCCTGCCTCAAGGCCTTTGATTTGCTGTGTCTGTTGCCTGCAACATTCTCCCACAGATGCTTCCCCAAGAGGCCTTCCCTGGCTGGGCTGGTGATCTCCCCACCGCAGCTCCAAGCATCCTTTCTGCTCTCTAATTTGCTCTGAACTCTTCCGCATCTCGAGACTGTGGATTTCACTCACTGAGCTGCTCTAGTGTCTCTCCATATCCCCGGTGCAGGCTCCCCATCGGCATCTGTTGTGATCACTGCTTTAAGCATGGAATTTCAAACTGGGGACCCGGCATTTACGAGAAAGTGCTCAGTAAATATCGGTTGGGTGAATGAATGATTCTCTGAGAACACAGCTACACAGATGAAGCCAGTGAAGTATTGCCAAATCCCAGCTCCTTTCATTACAGCTGCCTGGGCTCACGGACAAAGGGGACCCGTTTCCCTCCTCGGAGCTCGTCTGCACGTAGCCATAACCAGTCCAGGGGCCTCCACCTGGGAGGCGTCCCCAGCCTTTACAAAGAAGTCCAATGCCAAGCTCAAGCCATGGATCCGTTTGTCATTCTCGGCGTGCTAGCAGCAACGAGCTGCCTCAGCCTTCTGGCCGTCTCCAAAGGCACAGCGAAGGGAACCGCACGCCCACTGGCCTTCGGGAGTGTGGCTTTGAAAACATGCGCGGTGGTTTCCTTTCAAGTATCATCACTCACTGTTGTTCTCGTGGTGGAGCTTTCAACCCATCATCCCCAGGGCCACAGGTGCCCGCCAGGCAGAGACGCAGCCTAGCGCCCTGTACTGCAGGCCATCCCAAATCTGTGCCATCCCAGCTCCCCAACAGCCTCCACACACCCCAGAGGCCTGGCTCTGCTCAGCAGGGAACCCCCTTAGCAACAAGGCCCTTCTCTTGCTTCTATTGGGAACCCAGGAGCTCCCCGCTAAGACCCTGCATCCCCCCACCTCACCCTGACCTTGTCAACATTGGCTGAGCTCCTGCTGGGGGGCACGGTGATGACTGTGAGGGAGGATGAGAAGGGAGCAGGGAGGCCTCTTGGGGCAGGGGCCAGCTCCCCACCTCCCTGCAGGCTGACCTGCCCTTTCTTAGACCCCTGGGAGGAACTGAAGCTACAGCCACTGCAAGAATGAGGAAGGAGACACAATGGTCTCTACCACCCCCTGCAACACACAAACCCGGGACATAGAGCAGGGGGTGGGTGTGAATGCCACAAGCAAATGAAGTTTTGAGGAGTAAAGAGAATCTCTCTTCTCCCTCTCCTCCCTCTTGAGGCCATCGCAGCTGACTGCATGGCTGTGAGGACTATCCACACGCTGAGGCTGCTCCAACACAAACCTGTGGACATGCCCTCCCCCTCCGTCAGTTGCCCACCAGCCTCTCCGGGGTCCCCAGGAGGCCTCTCAATGGAGCACCCCATCTCCATGCTCCAAGCCCACTTCAGTCCATGAGCTCCTCCATCTCTGTTAATGACAACTTTATGCCATCAATTGCTCTGGCCCAAAGCCTTGGAGACAACATTAGTCAGCTTGTTATTATAAGGAGATATCAAAGGCAGCTTAGCTTTACAAAGAAAAAAGGTTTACGCTGGCTCACATAATGCTGACGTTCAAGTCCAAGATCAAGCCATCCCATTGGCTTGGGCTTTGGTGAGGGTAGTGGGTGGCAAAGTGGGAGCAGGTGTAGTTCCATGGTGAGCCAGGAAGCAAGGAGAGAGGCTGGGTGCAAACTCAGGCTTTTATAGCAAGCCTCTCCTGAGGGCACGCTCCTAGTGACCTAGGGACCTCCCCCTGGGCCTCACCTCACCAGAGAACTGTCATGCTGGAGACCAAGCCTTTGATGCATCGGACTTTGATGGACATTCAACCTCCAAATTACTGCAGAGCAACACTCAGCCTCACACCCACACCCATTAAGGCAGCCAGTTCTGCTCCCTCCACCTTCAAGGTCCACCTGGAATGTACCCACTTCTCACCCCTCCACTGCTGCTCTTGCCTGGGCCCCCTTGACTCTCACCTGCACCCCTGCAGCCTCCCTGCCCCCACCCTGCTCTCCATAAGCATATTCTCTACACAGCACCTGCTCACAGGTTGGTCCGAGCAAGTCACCCTCTGCTCAGAACCCAACAATGCGTCCCTCCTGCTTAGAGCAGAGACCAAGTCTTTCCTCGTAGCACAGAGGCTGTGTATGAGCTGGCCCCTTCTCTCTGACTTCATCACTGCCTCCCAATCTCCTCTCATTCATTCTGCTCCAGATGCACAGGACAGCTGCATCTCCATCCTCCAACAGTGCCGGGCTAATGCTCACTCAGAGCCTGGGGATTCCCAGGAGGTGGTGGCGTGCAATCCAGCCCTTCTGGGGAGCTCATTTCCTAGGACCTAAGCAGGGACTGCTGTGTCACACGCCCTCCTTTCTCAAGTAGTTGTCGCCCTACATCTCAGCTATCCGATGCCTTATCTGCCTGCCCAACCAGACAGACCATGATTATCCAAGGGCAAGGACCAACAGATTATCCCAGCTCTGAGTTTTCCCAGACTCTGTGCAGAGTAGGTATTCAAGGCATGTGGAGGGAGGGAGGGGAGAATGACCAAAGTACTAAATTTTCATAACCTTTACCATGTTGGGGACATCTTCCTCTGAAAGATACTTTGTGTCTCAAGAAGCCCCAGGCCGGCGCCACGGCTCAACAGGCTAATCCTCTGCCTTGCGGCGCTGGAACACCGGGTTCTAGTCCTGGTCGGGGCGCCAGATTCTGTCCCGGTTGCCCCTCTTCCAGGCCAGCCCTCTGCTGTGGCCCAGGAGTGCAGTGGAGGATGGCCCAAGTGCTTGGGCCCTGCACTCCATGGGAGACCAGGAGAAGCACCTGGCTCCTGGCTTCAGATCAGCGCGGTGTGTCAGCCGTGGCAGCCATTGGAGGGTGAACCAACGGCAAAGGAAGATCTTTCTCTCTGTCTCTCTTACTATCCACTCTGCCTGTCAAAAAAAAAAAAAAAAAAAAAAAAAGCCCCAGCCAGAAGCCAACTGGTGCAAGTGCTGCCTCTCAGCAGGACTTGTGCTGTTCTCCAAGGCAGCTGGGTGTGCAGGACAGGAGAATCCTCTCCCTGGCAAAGGGTGGAGAGCCTCGCAGACACTTTCCCCAAGAAGGGAGGCAAATCAAGCCACACGTCCACTTCCCTTGGAGATGGACAAGGAGAGGAGAGTCCCATGTGGCCCTGGGGCAAGAAGGGATCTTGGCGAAGGAAACACACTCAGCCTCTTTGGACATGGCTGTGGCTGATCCCTGCTGTCGGCTCACTGTGCACACACCACGCCCTATTTCACAGCCGAGACAAGTCTCCGAAGTGTTCTAGAGCATTCTTCGGGTAACGCTCAGTGAGTGGTAGACTAATCCAACAACTGCAAGGTCATCCAACTGTCCTAGGTGCTCCCTGCTTTCCCGCTGCCTCCAGGAGCAGGTGGGAGACCAGCTCAGGGAGAGGCATGAAGGGGCACCATGGGCATTGAGACCTGGTGCCCCAGGGGAGGCTGCCAGGCCTTCCCAGGCCCTCGCAGCTCCCTGGATTGCCAAGGACTGCAGAGGTTACAGAAGATGCCGGAACACAGGACAGGAGGAGGGTCGTGGGTGGGGAACTGGCCATGTGCCTGCACCCCTGCAGTCTTATTGTTGATGAGGACTGATTGGCAGGGCCTGGACCAATTCTAGAGATTAGAAAGTGTGCTGGAATCAAAGGCAATCAACTAATGAATGGGGAGTTGATGATGTAAAGCAGTGTTAAGAGTCTCACAGATTCTTCTAATTAGTGACTCTTAATTTGCCATGGATTTTAGAAGGCATCTACAGTAACCCCCTACCCGGCTCAGGTGAGCTTCTCACAAGAGATGCTTGGTGGGAGGGCAGGGCATGGCTCCATGGATGCTTGCCTGGCTGCCCATCCTTCTCTTTCCATGTAACTTATGGAATGTGATGTAATATTTATTTATGTAACACATTCATATATTAGTGTATGTACGTAAGTGTGTTTTACAAATATACAAGTATATATTGAGCTAAAATATTGAACATGTAGGTAAAAGAGGTTCAATAATTAAAATGTTTAGTTAAAAATTAGCTAAAATATTGAACTAAGGTTTAAGTAAAATAGGTTCAATAGTTAATATTTGATTCCTAAATGTTAAAATATTTCACATTTAGTTAAAATACACATATTTAGTTTACTTTTTGACCTTATAAAAACACATTTTAAGCATATATTTGTAAATATATGTAGTGTTAAACATTTAATATTTAGTAAAAATGCATATTAGTTAAAATATTTAGCTATAAATTTAGTTAAAATGTATATTTATTTAGTTAAAATAGATATATGCAGTTTACTCCTCATCAGATATAAATGCATTTTTAAATATTATTTATGAATATGTATTTTGCTAAAATATTTAATTTATGTATACAGACAGAAAGAGAGAGACTACACACAAACGTACAAACATACAGAGGGCACTTCCAAAATTCACAGAAAACGAAAGAAAAAGATAATGTATATTTTGCATGAACTTGTTGAAGACCCGGCGAGTGTGTGCATGTGCTGTCTGTGTAAGAGACAGAGACAGAGACAGAGACAGAGACAGAGACAGTGACAGTGTATTTGCTTCTTGAAAGATGAGCCACGTTCAGTCTATACACTCAGCATGTATCCCCCAGGGCTGCATAGCATTTCACTGGTTTCTTTCCAAAATCTAAATAGCTTAGACTCTGAGATGAGTCTGCCATTTAAGTGTATGTCATACATAGCTCAATTGGCAGAGTTTTTCTTTTTGGTGGTGCACAACATAATGGCACATCCTTCAATACAACATTGTCTTCAATGGAGCCAGTGCACCCCGCAGACTGGGGAAAGAAAGACTGCTCACAGCAGTCCTGGCAGACCTGGGTCGATCCAAGCCCTGCTGGGGAACCTCCAGGGGTGGGGAACTCATTACCTGACCAGGCAGATTTTTGATTCCTCGCTGCAATCCACCCACCCGTAACATCTTCCCCCTGGACAGGGCTGCGCTCTCTGGGCAACCTCCAATGGACTGATTTCTCTTGTCCGTGACAAGCCCTCATGTCACCCCTGTGTCTTCTCTTTAACTGTCCTTTGCCACTTCTCTCATTCATTCCTTCCCAGCACTCTGGGGCTGGGGTCGTGCGTCTTACTATGGGATCGGGGTTGTGCACTGCTGCAGAACGCTTTATTCTGTGATGTCCTTCCTCTGTGTGCACCCACCTCCCAAGATCCAGAACACACCCTCCTGGGGCCAGAGCTCCATACACCTGACACATGTTGAGGTTCACAGCTGACTGACACTCCCACAGAGTTTCCACACAAGCCAGAACGTCATCGCTGTTGGTTTCGATATTCATTCAGTCTTTGATTTTGGATTCCTGCCCCTTGGCTACTTATCACACATACACCAGAGCAATCATTAAAGAGGAATCCTTAAAAAAAAAAAAAAAAAACTCCCAATCTCGCTGCCCTCCCCTGTCAACTGCTTCTCTTTCTATCCAGTCCCAGTCCACAGAAGACCTACTTTTTCCATGGATGCAACAAATATTAGGAAACAATTTTGCTTTCTGTTCTTTCCTCTTGAAAATAATACAAGCATCTCTCTCTATTACTAAATAAGGCCATTATAATTTTAAATGACTGCATAAATCCATTAGTTAGATGTACTATAATTTTCCCAGCCATCCCCCTATTGTTGGACATTTTTACAGTTTCCAATTTTTCATCATTATAAATAATGCTGAAATCAACACTTTCCCGCATATAACTTTCTTCTTCTGTTGAGTTATTTCCGCAGGATGGATTCCCAGGAGGGGCATTACTGGGTCAAACGACAGGAACATTTATGACTCTTGATACATGCTGTCACGTCGGATTCCCAGAGGACTAATTAACGTTGCCACCAGCAATGTGTCAGTGTGTCCATCCCCCACAACTGCCCCGGTACCATGCACCGTCAGCGAAGTCCTCCAGGCTAACCAAGTGGGGATGAGTGCCATGTGGCTGTGCTACTCCAGATTACTCTGGCTTCCCTGCGTGTTTGCTCAGTGCCTCTGTTTCCTCCAGGATGAACTCCTGGAGCTTTCTTCTCACTGTGTTGCTGCCTATTATCTAAGGCAGAGACGCACCTGTCGCTGCCACCCTTGGTACACCATGCTCAACTGTCAGGTGTCTCCCTATCCATTTCAAATGGTTTCCCTGGTACAGGACGTCTACATCTGAATACAGCAGATTACGACATCTTTTCTTTTGTGACCTTCTAGAAAGTATGAAGCCTGACATTGCTCCCTATGATAGCTGCATATTTTCTTTTTATCAGTAGGTCCAGCTGCATGGAATGACTGTATCCTTTTCTCTAACAAAGCCTGGGTTCAAACCCAAATGCTTCTTTAAAAGAAAAAAGACTTGTTTATTTATTTTCAAAGAGTTACAGAGAGAGCGAGGGTGGAGGGAGAGGGAGAGGGAGAGGGAGAGGGAGAGGGAGAGGGAGAGGGAGAGGGAGTAGGAGAGGGAGAGGGAGAGAGAGAGAGAGAGAGACATCTTCTATCTACTAGTTCACTTCCCAGATGGCTGCAATGGCCGGTGCTGAGCCAGGGCAAAGCCAGGAGCCAGGAGCTTCATCTGGGTCTCCCATGTGGGTGGCAGGGGCCCAAATACTTGGGCCACTTTCCGCTGCTTTTTCCAGGCCATGGGCAGGGAGCTGGATTGGAAGTGGAGCAGCTGGGACTTGAACCGGCTCCTGTGTGGGATGCTGGTGTTGCAGACTCTACCCTCTACACAACGCCAGCCTTGCAGTCCCACACTCTGTCTCCAGCTGTGTGTCCTCAGGCAAGTGACTTAACCTCGCTGGCCGAGCTTTGTCTAAAAAGCAGAGATAATAACAGTGCCTACCTCACCAAGCTGTTGTGAGGATTCAATGTTAAATAGTCGCGTGCTTAGGAGAGCGCCTGGTGCTTGGGATGAATTTAAGCAACACCAGCTTTCATCACCGTCCTGACAGTCACCACTGTCTGGTGCAGCTTTCTTCCTCCTCGCTCGAGTGCTCAGCACGCTTCCCAAGGACACTCCACCCACACCACTTGGAACTGAGACCCCTGCACTCATCGGGACCCTCCAGGTGAGTCTGCTCAATCAGCTGCAGGCACCCCACGCACAGGCGAGAATACATAAACGTCTGGGCTAAGCGACTGTGAAAGCGACGCTTCCGCAGGTCATCAGCCTTGCCTCTGCTCCACTCAGCCACAAAAGGAACCTGGGGAGCACGCCCTGGGGTGGACGGCCCCTTGGTCTAGCCTGGCTCGCAATGCAGGTGCAGGGCCAGGCACATGGTGGGCTGGACAGCACTCCCCGGCCCCATCCCTTGTGCAGGTCTCCCTGCCTCCAGTCTACCCTCGCCCTCTTCATGGTCCCTAAAGCACAGATCTCACTGTGCCACCTCCCTGCCCAAGCAAGACCCATGGGTGACTACCCTGCCCCTCCCCACCACCACCACCACCAGGGAGAATAGAGCCCAAATCCCTCCCGTGGCCTCCCAGGCCCTGCCCCTCACTCCAGCTCAGCCCCCGCCATGTCCCTTTCTCCCACACCACACCTCTGCCCAGTGGGACTTCTTCCAGCCTGCTTCCTCCACCCTTTGACTTCATCCATTCACCAAATAGTGGCTAAGCACCTGCCACACGCCAGGACCTGACCTGGGAGCTGTGGATTCAGTAGAGAACAACAATAACAATGCAAAAGGCACAAAAGCCCTTGACTCCAGGAAGGCTCCCTTCTGACCAAGGATATGGACAACAGGCAAATAAATTGTTGCATCGAACCTACAGGCCCATAGGGAGTGGTGAGGTGTGTGGGGCGGGCATAGTGTGTAGAGGAAGGACCACTCAGCTAGGGGATGTTTGGCCAGAAACATGAGTGAGAGGAGAAATAAAGCTAAGGGGCTACTGGGCAAAGCAGGATGGACAAAAGGAACAGAATGTACAGAGGCCCTGAGGCTGACACCTGCCTATCTGGCTCATTCCTCTGTGACCTCCAATTTTCAAAAGTAACTCCTGGGGACTGCCACTGTGGCTTAGCAGGTAAAGCCACTGCCTGTAGTGCAGGCATCCCATATGCACTGGTTCAAATCCTGGCTGCTCCACTTCCCATCTATTTCTCTGCTATGGCCTGGGAAAGCAGTAGAAGATGGCCCAAGTGGGAGGCCAGGAAGAAGCTCCTGGCTCCTGGCTTCGGATTGGCCCAGCACTGGCCATTGTGGCCATTTAGGGAGTGAACCAGCGGATAGAAGACTTCTCTCTCTGTAACTCGGCCTCTACCTCTCTGTAACTCTGCCTTTCAAATATAAAAATAAATCTTTAAATATATATAATATTTATATATTTATGTAAATATATTTAAAAACAGAGTAACTCCTAGTAAAAGCATTCATTACCATCCTAATGTGTGTTACTCCTACAATACAGCTGGATACCAGGGAGAAGCATGAATGGAGAGCTTGGAGTAAGTGTTGTGGGACAGGGAAGCAGAGTGGTTGTCCAGAAGAACAAAGTCTCAGGCAGCAAGGCCAGGACTGGGGTCCTCAGGCCCCAAGACGGGTGTGGCATCTTGCTGCTGGCCCCCCTGCCGCTCCCACCCCCATCCTTCTGCGAGGTCATGACACGTGGCACGCACAGGCCTGACAGCTGCATAGGGCAAGTCTGAGAGGCAACACATGGTGGGGAGAGTGTGGGCTTTGGATCCTGATGGATTTCCAATGACGCATGGCCCTGTGAGCTGCTGACAAAGCTTGTTTGTGCCTCGACTTTCTGAGCTGTGAACTGGGGCTCCTATGACCTTGCTCACCAGGTGGGGACATGCCTGTGTTTGCAAGGCCCTCCTGCATCACCAACAAGCTCCCTGGGCTGGGTTTTCCTCATTTCAGAGGCCCCGGGCTTGTATGAGGACTGGGAAATCATGGCTATTGCTGCTCAAGGGGGAAGGACTGAGATGACATCTGTCCACCGCCAAATCTCCAAATCCAAAGCCCCCACCTAACACACTAAGTGCTCTCTCCTCTCCTGCTGTTAGAACGAAATGTCAATGAGTTCAACCCTCCATTACCCACACTAATGCAGACAAGGGTCGGGAAGAAGAACACAACACAGCGGCTAATCATCCCTGAACTGCCAATTAATGGGAGGAGTGGGATTAAAATACTTGCTTGGACACTTAGGTTGAGAATGCTCTCCTCACCAGTGCGAGGCTCACGGCTTGGGACACAAGGAAGAAGCGGCAGAAAGGCACGTGTGGCCCCGAGCCTCCAGGGCCAGCATCCCTGGAGGAAGCTCCGACTGGGTCAAGACCCAAGTCCACAAGAGGGAGGCACACGTGTGTGTCCTGCAGCTGACGTTGTGCCTGTCATCAAGGCCAAGCCCAGCAATCTTTCAGAGCCACAGGGGCCATTATGGGAGGGACAGGGAACAAGCCAGAGGGGTCCTGAGCATGTCACATTTGGGGTTCCCAAGACCCCCATGTCTCAGGCAGAGATTAGGAGAGGGGATTTGGGCCGGGGCAGCCCACCGCCTCCCACAAAAAGAGCGTTTATCAACAGAAGACTCGTGCTAATAGGTGTTAAATAGAGTTCAATGCAGAAAATTGAGAAGTAATGAGAATTGTAACCGAGAGAATACATTCAGAGGTGGTCACGTGGCCAGGAGCCCCTACCTGAATGCTGAAAAGCAGGCGGCCTGAGCATCAAGAGAGCGGTGGGTCAGAGGGGAGGTGAGCAGGACGCACCTGCCCCAGACGGAGGCCGTGGGGCTCACACAATCAAGCAGTTACCATATTTCATCGGCTCTAGGGCACCCGCTCTTCCAGACTCTCTCGTCTCCTGCACTGGAGCATGCATCTCATAAATGACAGCATGGCACTCTTTAATTTGTAGCAGTTTCTCTTCCTTAGCAGTACAGCAATTAAAGCTGCACCTTCTAACTGAGGGCATCCCGGGGTCAGTGAAAGACAGAACCAGCCACAATGAGCAAATCGCTTCCCTGGTCTGGGTTGTCCACAGGGGACCAATCATTTACCCTTGCAATTATTACTGAGGTTTTTTTTTTAAGATTTATGGATTTATTTATTTGAAAGTCAGAGCAACAGAGAGAGAGAGAGAGGCAGAGAGAGAGAGAAAGAGAGAGAGGGAGGGAGGAAGAGAGAGAGAGAGAGGTAGGTAGGTAGGTAGATTTTCTATCTGCTGGTTCACACCCCAAATGGCTACCATGGCCAGGGCCGAGCCAGGCTGAAGCCAGGAGCTCAGAACTCCATCCAGGTCTCCCACATGGGCGGCTGGAGCCAAAGCACTTTGGCTATCATTCACTGCCTCCCAGGTGCATTAGCAGCAGGACGCTGCATCGGAAGTGCAACAGCTAGGACTGGAGCCAGCACGCCAACATGGGATGCAGGCAGTGCAAGCATCAGTTCAGCCCACTGTGCCACCAATGCCAGCCCCCATCAGTATTTACTGCATAGCTGCTGTGTCAGAGCCCATGGCTGGACAAAGCCATGAGCCGAGAAGACAACAGCTCTTGTGTCTGCTTCTGCAGGTTGATTCTCTGCTGGGCACGGTTAGAGGTTAGAACACATGACACGTGTTGTCTCATTTCTCCTCGGCAGCTGCTGGTGGAGTGGTGTGTATTATTATCCTTGTCCTCCGTGACAAGCGTGGTCAGAGGTGGTTAAGTGACTTGCTCAAAGTCACAGGCTGGCCACTCACCGGCAGCAAGGGAGTTGATCCTCCCCCTGCCCTGAGCTGTAGCCAGGCGTCTACTCTCAGGAGCCGAGAAGGCAAGCAGGACAGGAATACCGCAGTATCACATGTGATGCAGAGAAGTATAGGGCGCTAAGAAAGAACCAAATGAGACATGGTGTGCTGGGGTGGCCTCCTGGGTTGAACTGAAGAAGAGACTGGAAGAAGCAAGGTTGGGCAGCAGGGAGGTTGTGGAGAAGAACTTGGAGTGCTGCAGGGATGAGCAAGGAGGTTGCGTGTGTCTCAGAGCTGGACCAAGTCCAGTGCGCCTGGAGGAGGAAGGGTGTGCAGGCAGGGCTGATGTCCAGGGCGTTATGGCTGAGCAAGGACTTCAGACTCCACCCTGGAAGCAGTTAGAGGGCTTGATGTGAAAACTACAAAACATCTAGTGATTCTCTGAATCTCTGTTTGGACAGCGAGTGACTGTGGAGTCCTATGGAGGGCAAGAGTGGCTCTGGAGGAAAGCCGCCACGCACAGTGGTACAGGTTGAGCACCAAAAAAGTATGCCCAGACAGAGGAGAGATGATGACTACAATGAAGCCTATCATGTATCCACTAAGCCAGGAGTTCACGGGGCTGTGGCCTCCAAGGGTGGCCACTAGCGCCACTAGGCCTTGAGTTCAGGGCCTGTGCCCTCTAAGGATGGCCAGTGGTGCTAGTTTGCACAAAAGCTGTCCAGACAAGCGAAGACTCAGACCAAGAGAGGCAAGCACTAGCTACTACTCCTGGGTCCCCGCAGCGTGCAGCCCTGGACTAGGATGCTGCGATGGCAGAACAAACCAAGAACAACTGCCAGTCCTTGCCCTTGAAGACCCATAAACCTTGACCAAAGGTTTTGTCAGGTGAAAGAAACATGTCTTCGCTCCCACAAAACACACCATGACATGTTAAAATAGCCTTCTTTTATGGAGTGCCTCCTATGCACAAGCATCACCTTAGATGCTTTCTCTACCATATCTATCACATCTCACCACACCCATGAGGGGATGAGAGGGTCATCGTCTTTCCTATGGGGGAACTCACTGGGCCCTACGGTTCCTGCGTTGCAAAATTTCAGTTCCGGGAAGCTGGGAGACACTCACCCTGGGTCCCATAGCTCATGGGAAGAGAAGCCCAGCTTTGAACCCACACCTCTCTGACTCTGAGGCCTGTGATCTTGCTCCTCTGTGAGCATTCTGAAGCCTCAGAGCTCCTTGAAGCTGGAGGACACGGCTTAGTCATCTTGGTCTCCTCCAGGCCTACCCTGGGGCTGATGGACAGCAGGTGTCTGTTGCTGAATGAATGAATGGGGACACAGAAGTACAGCCGAGGTGCACCTTCCATGTAGGCGACCAACCCAGCCGCCTGCAAACACCCTTTTCCCCTTGTCACTGCTTCTTCCTGCACCCTCCCTGGAGGGCACCCTGGACATCAGAGCTTGCATGATAGCATCCTAGAGCCATGGTAACACTCCTCCTAAAGTGGGGGCGGGGCGGCGGAACAGCACCATGCGCAGTGAACTCTGTGGGATTATGGAGGACATGCTAGGAAAATCATCCTCGTTCTTCATGTAATGAGATGCGCTGCCCGATTTGTCTCAAATGCCACATCTCTGTGTATTAATTTGCGAATCCACGGTATTGATTAGAACGGATGTTCTCCAGCTCCCAAGGCAGGGCCCAGAGGAGAGGAGCAGGAGCACTCAGGAAGGCCACGCCAGGCCTCCCGAGTCGAGGAGGTGGACACCCACACCCTCCCTGCCATCCCAGAGGAGGCCTGGGCAGGCCTGCACTTCCGGCCCAGAGTAGCCTGAGTGCTGAAAATTGCCTGTGAGTATGCACACACAGATGTTCAAATAGCTTCCATTAGCCCAATTTTGAGATGTCTGCATAACGTCCCTGAATGGGGGAACTTTGTCAGAATGAGGAAATGGTCTGAGAGGCCGAGGCCAGGAGAGGAGAATCAGATGTAATTACAGTGAGGCAGAAAACCAGGAGGGGCCGGGTGGCCAGCACCCGTGGCTCCAACTCCATCTCTGGGCATCAATTTCCCAGTGTGCATGGTAGCACGGTCACCTGTAACCCAACTGAATCTTCCAAGAGCCACAAGCGCACACTCTGTCCCAAAACCATCTCGTAATCTACCTCTCCAGGCACAGGAAGACAGGGAGCGCCACACTCATCTGTCCGTCCCCAACCCACAGACATGTCTGTCCACCCATGTTGCAATGCTCTGTGGTCCACAGGCAGCGATGACATGGCTGACCTCCTGGTGGTAGCCAAGGCCCCCCCCACTTTTTTTCAGAATTGACACTAAATTGAGCACTGTTTCTTCCTCCCAGTTCCCATTTTTGAGGGGTCATGGAGAAGGGTTGAAAGGACACATTTGGAGACTGTGAAAGTGAGGATTTGAAAAATCAGGGGCTGTACACAGTCAGCGCTCAATAAATAGTACCAGGATGGATGACAGAATCCCTACCACCAACTTCACAGGTGCTGTCAGCCTCTCTGGGTTGTTTTTCAGGGAGACTTGGGGCAACTGGGTAGGTTCCAGGGTACCTGTGAAATCCCTGAATTACACAGAAAAGTGGCTTGTGTGTGTATGTGTGTGTGTTTGAGAGAGACAGAGAGAGAGAGCGCTTTCAAGTTCCCAACTTCAAAAGTCTAAAGCCTACTTACTGGGCTTGTAACAAGACCCTCAGTTCTAATGCCAGCATTTCCAATACAAAGAGAAGAGGCCTTGGCCTTGACCTCATTAGCGTTAATGCCCCAGGTGACAGGGCCTGAGCCCTCACCAGGAGCTGATGGGCAGGTTCCGCATCAGCTAGAAGCTCACAGACGCAAAAAACACTCAAATCCTTTTGCCAACAAGCAACAGACTGGTTGCATGGCAAGCCACACTAAGAACAGCAGCCCTGAGGATTCTGTGCAAACCCAGGAGCCAGGGAATTGGAATAGGGCTGGGACTGTGGCCTATGGATTTTACATATTTCTCTGGTCTCTTGAAAGATTCCCAGTCAAGTCAGGTTAGGATGAGAACTAAGTACTGAGCTGAGGATCCGCCAGGGCCCGTGCTGAGCACATCACGTGACCTGTGCGTCCTCTTCCCTAATCCTACAACAGCTCCATGCACTAAGTGCAGCCTGGGTGTCCCTTATCTGCACTGCCTGAGACTCCAAGTGTTCCAGGGAACATTCGGGATTGGGGAATATTTGTATAGACAATCTCCTGGGGATGGGTCACAAGTCAGAACACAAAATTCATTGATGAAGGCGCTTTCATGCAATGAGTTAAGTACACCGGTGTTTGGACCATGACCCCTCACAAAGGTCAGGTGTGGAATTTTCCAGTCGTGGCAGCACGTTGGCTCTGAGGAAGTTTTGGACCAGGGATGCTTAACCTGTGCTATCGGTATTCTGGTTGCACAGGCACAGAGGCTGGGCTCAGAGAAAGGAAACAACTTGTCCAAGGTCACATGGCGGTAGAGCAGCAAGACGGGGCTTGGTTCCAGATGACCGACCCCAGAGGCTGAGGTTATATTTATTTTTGAAATATTTATTTATTTATTTGAAAAGCAGAAGGCAGAGGGAAAGAGGGAGGGAAGCAGGGAGGGAGGGAGGGGGGAGAGAGAGAGAGAGAGAGAGAGAGAGAGAGAGAGAGATCTTCTATCCAGTGGTTCACTCCCCAACTTGCTACAATAGCCAGGGCCCAGCTGGGCCATTCTGAAGCCAGGAGCTTCCTCCAGGTCTCCCACCTGGGTGCAGCAGCTCAAGAATTTGGGCCATCTCCCACTGCTTTCCCAGGCACATTAGCAGGAAGCTGGCTCAGAAGTGAAGCCAGGAATCGAACTGGTGTTCATATGGGATGCTGGCTACAGGTGGCGGCTTTACCCACTAGGCCACATCACCGGCCCTGAAGCTGAGGTCTTAATCCTTGTACTGTGCTACCTCTCAACTGAAGGCTATCTGGGAGTTTGCCAAAGTAAAGGCGCCCCATCCTTACAGATCCTATGCAGATGTGATCAGTGGGCTGAGCAGGCCCAACTCTTAAGGAAGTCTCTTGTATTCTGATGGTGAGCTAGCAAGGTCATACATAGACTTTGCCAAACAAAGAAATACCTGAGCTGGAGACTGTTAGGTAGACTGAACAGACCGAGACCCACTTAAGATTCACACTGCTAAAACCCAAAGGTGTGGCCAGGATCAGGTGTTAAAAACCTGCAGAGACTCTCACCTCGTGGGCACTTCTGGTCTGCTCGGGATTCTAGTTCACGTGATGATCTTATTCTGGAGTAGACAGAAACAATCCCATGCAACCTGTGAGAGCTGTGTGTGGGGGAGGTGGGAAGTTGGACAGCAAGGATGGGACAGATAACGCCCAAATGGCACCAGGGGCAAGTGGGAAAGAGGCAGACCTTCCCCACCCACCCAGAGAGACCCACAGCGAGCAACCATGCGGGAGCCAGGGATAGAATGGGATTCACAGACACCAACGCAAATGCCACCGGATTCCAAAGGGACTTGAAACCGCAAGGTACAAATCAAACTCAAAAAACAAGATGAACCTTCAAAGGAAAATTTATCTGATTCTGGCATGGAAAAGGGCCTTTCCAAGCTGGGCACCTGAAGTAGATCTCATAAAAAGAAAAATTACAAACATTTAAATTTAAAATTAGTGGCATAGAAATTAAAACTGCAGAACATCAAAAGGAAACTGATCATATTAATATCCTTAATATGCAAAAGCCACGTCCAAAGAAGATAAGGGAAGTACTAATACCCCAGTGGAACACTAGACAGAGACTGGGGAGAGGCAATTTACAAAAGATCTACAAATGGCCGGCAAGTGATGACAGGTGCTCAGCCTCACCTATAATCAAAGAGATGCAAATTATCACAACAAATGAGGTTTTTACTCCTCACTCATTTTAATCAGCGAAACTGAATTAAAACTCACCAACATGCAGGGGAGGAAGGCTGGAGCGGGCAGAAGGCCTGGCCTGCTCACAGGCTGAAGACAGATGTGTGCATTAGCATAACCTTTCTAAAGACACTCTGGGATTCTGTATCCAAATGTAAAGTCTATATGGTCTTTGACCCAGCCACTGCACTGCCAAGAATTTGTTCTAAGCAGCTAATTAGAAGAGGGCTCATGCTGTATTTACAAGAATGTTCTCCACCAAACGTCTACAGAAGATGACTGTTAAATAATCAGAAGATGTTCAGACCACAGCATTGCTTCCCTGGTATCCATTCCAGAGAACACATCGGGGCTTCTCCTGTTAACACAGAAAACTGCTGGCCTCATCAACACAGATGACAGAGTCGCAAGATGGAGTAATCCCGGCTGCCCACAGGGTGGGTCTGTGGCTGTGCACGCACTGGGAGTGCGCAGGGAGCTGTTGAAATGTGCACTTGCTAGGACGCAGCTGGACAGCTGGCCTTCCCCACGCAGAGCAGGATGGGGGTGGGCCTGTGAGTGAGGGGGGGGCTCCTGGGCCTACTTTCAGACTCGGTGCTGAAAGCTGGGTTGCTGAATTCAGCAAATAAAAATTCAGGTTGATCAGCTAAATTTGAACTCTAGAAGAACAAATAAGTTATTTTTTAAAGAGTTATTTATTTATTTGAAAGGCAGAACATCTGAGAGAAAAGCAGGGTGGGGTGAGGGAGGTGGAGAGAGAGAGAGAGAGAGAGAGAGAGAGAGAAATCTTCCATCTACTGGTTCACTCCCCAAATGGCCAAAACAGCCGGGGCTGGGCCAAGCTGAAGTCAGGAGCCAGGAGCCAGAAATTCCATCTGCATCTCCCACACGGGTACAGCGGCCCAAGCACCTGGGCCGTTTTCTGCTGCTTCCCCAGGTGCATCAGAAGGGAGCTGGATCGGCAGCAGAGTACCACTTCGATGTGGGATGCCAGAGTGGCAAGTGGTGGCTTCACCCATCGCACCACAATGCCAGCCCCTAGAGAGGCTTTTCAGTATGGACGTATCCCATGCAAAATTTGGGACATATGAGAAATCCGAGTGAATTCAGATCAACTGGGCATCCAGTCCTTTATCTGAAACTCTTAGCCGTGAGGCTTGGGAACCCATCTCTGGGTGTCTCCATGGGATGACGCACTCCAGCCTGGAGGGACACGGAGGCCATGCAGACTTCCTGTGCCCACCCTTGCTTCTGACCTGCCTGTGCTGTGAAGTCTCCAGCCTTGGCCTTACCCAAGGGGTTTGGCAGGGAGCCTCCCACAGGGTCACAGCACAGTCTTTTGTGCCAGAAAAAGCCACACTCGGGCTCCTAGCCAGTAAGTAGCCCTTGCGTGGCACACAAACCTCCCACGAGGCCCAGCTGCTACATTTGTAAGGTAGAGATAGCAACATCGGTGCACAGGCACACCGAGGGGGACTAAATGAGATAAGGTATGTGAAGTGCCTGGCATACAAGCCGATGCCCTGCCCTCTAGTCCAGCGGCTGCAGCCCACACTCTTCCCCCCGAGGGATTACAAACCAAGCATCCTGTGTCATCTCAGTGCTTGACTCCTGGCCTTTCTGATCTTCCCCTCTGCACAGGGCGGGCTGACACCCTGCCCCTGGCTTCGCTTCCCACTGAAGCCCTCACAGCGGCTCAGGCCCTTATCTGCACTTCTCACACTCGGGGTGTGGGTGCACGAGGACCAAACTCACTTGCAGGGCAGACAGTCGGAGACTCAGGCCAAGGGCGGCCACCAAGGGCAGGGCCTGGATGCCATCTGGAAATGGAGAGGGCGATGTGGTGAACAGAGAATGTAGGTGGCTGTTCTGCCTGGGGACAGCCCAGGCTGGCCGCAGGTTCTGCTCCTCTGGTTGGTGGGCCGGCTGCCTGCTACACAGCACAAACCCTAAGATGGGCTCTGACACGCAGGGAGGGGTTGAGCCCCACCCCTGCATGCCAGATTGACACACAGCCCTTGTGGCTATAGGAACTTCCCTTCCTCCGTCCCCAGTGAGCCCCAGAAAGTTTAAAAATCTGCCAGTCAGCCAGGTTTTATGCCAGAGAAGCGAGTATTTATCAGCAAATCCCCAGATATGGAATTACCAGGACTGTTGTTGAATAATCCCAAGGAGAAATTGAATCCAGGGGTATATTCACAGCGGGGGCTGCTCTTGTCTGTTCCCCCCACCTTCCCGCCTCGCCCTGCCACTCAGGGTATTTCACAAGTGGGTGCAACTCACATTGGTCCAGACACTCAAATCACCCGTGGTCCAGTCCCAAGCTCAACAGTATGGTGACAGCCACAGCCTTGGCTCATGGGAGCCTGACGCCCCTGTTAGCACAGGCCTCCGTGACCCTCTGCAGGGACAGCTAACCACACGACCTGGGGATTCTGCATAATCCCTGCACCTGTGCCTGCTTAGGCCCTCACTCAGCCACAGCAGCTGTGTGCACTGGACGTAGGCTTGCTAGGGCCTCCCCTAGGAGGCTTCATGGACCTGGTGCCAGTGACTTAGAGACCCAACACCATCACCTGGCTCAGGTTCCTCACTCTGGTGTCCCTGCTGTGAATGCCGAGCAGCCCCCTGACCCCCGAGCTGGGCTGCCACTCCTGGCTTCCTGAGTCATCCCGAATGTTCTGTAACCTCTTTGGAATCAGAGGCCCTTTCGTGAACCTTGCAGAGGCTGTAGCTCAGCTCTGTCCCATAGAACGTCCTGCCATGATGGAAACGCCCTCTGTCTTCGCAGCTAAAGCTGCATATGGTAACTGAGCACTTGAAATGAGGCCAGGGCAACTGAGACCCTGGATTTTAAATTACATTTAAGGCCAATGAACTTGGATACAGACAGACACAGGAGCCTCACGGTGGACAGCACAGCTCTAGACTGAGGCTCAGCACACTTCCGCTCCAAAGGGCGAGAGTATTTTATAGGGCTTGCAGGTCACAAGGGCTCCGCTGCAAGAGCTCCCCTCTGTGGCTGTAGAACACACAAGCACCCATACTCTACCTATAAACAAATGGGCATGGCCATATCCCGACAAAACTTTATTGACATACAGTAAATGCATATATCGATAGCAATCATGCATTGCTCTGAGAAACATACTGTTTGACTAGCTCATCTTTGTGCCACCATATACAGTGTGTTTACACAAACCTAGAGGTCTGGTCCACCGCACACCCAAGCTGTATGGTACAGACCACTGTACAGGATCCATCGTTGAACAAAAGGGCACTCTATGGAGCATGGCCATGTTTGTATTTCTGTGCCTGGCTTAGTCACATAGCATGTGTCCTCCAGATTCATCCATGTTGTCACACATGGCAGAATTTCCCTCCTTTTTAAAGCCAAATAGTATGCTCTGTGTACATTGCACATTTTTATCCACTCATCCACTGGTGCAACTTAGACTGATTCCACAACCAGGCTATGGTGAATACTTCTGCAGCACAACCCCCCTGCCAGCTAGACAATCTGGTCAGCGGGCCTTGGCTGACCAACCTCTGCTGCGTCCCCTAGGAAATGCACAGACGCTCTCAGAATTCTGTCTGCAACGCAGAGGTTCAGAGACCTCCAGATGCCCCACTACAGACTTTGCCCTTGAACTCTGGGCTAGGACTTCGGTTTCCAAAGGCTCCATGGACCCTAAGATCTGCTGAGTCTGATGGAGAAGTACTTGACCTTGTCCTGCAGACAGCAAGGTGTGGCTAGGGAGCCATAGGACACTTTTCTCCTCAAGTCTCCTGAAACTTCAGGCCTCAGATAAAGAGAAATCCATAAGGATGGTTGAATGAGGACACTAGGAAGGCCCAGCACACACAGCTGGGCCCCATACATGCCAGTCACTTCTAGAATCTCCAGGGGGTACTTCCTGTACAGTCCCTGGCTCAGATCCCCCACCCCCAAACACAGAGACTCTCCTCGAGGGAAATACACTGTAGAAGGAGCTAATGGCCATGGAGACTTTTGCATGCTTCCAAAGAGGCCTCTCTTACTAAGGAGCTTGTAGCTAAAACTTGAAGAGAATGAGTTTGGATTCAGGGCCGGAGTGAAGGCAGAAGCAGGATGACTTAATACTAGAGACTGGATATTGGGAGGGGCTGATCATTTAAAAAAAAAAAAAAAAAGAAGCCAGGCCATCTCAGCAGTCCTTACTTTAAAGACAGCTGGGCTTTTGTCAGGAGCCCTCAGTTAAAGTGAAGTGGAGCCATGTCAGGAGCCCTCAGTTAAAGTGAAGTAGGCTTACATCAGGAGCCCTCAGTTAAAGTAAAGCAGAGTTGTCAGGAGCCCCAGTTAAAGTGAAGAGCAGTCATGTCAGGAGCCCTCAGTTAAAGGCAGGCACAACTTTCTTGGGGGCCTTCTCAACAATCGTTAACAACTGAGATCTTTGAAGGAACACTCAATTGTTCAGGTTCAAGTCTCCAAGTGGCTGCCCATTCTGCCAAGGAGGTAGAATGATCCTCTTTACATGGTAGATTCCCAGCCAGGACGAAGATGCTTATCTATTTCTAAATTGCTATAAGTTCATTCAAGAAAGCATCATTTAGTCTTCAAGTTCTCAAACAAAGGCAAGGGAAAGAAAGCTTTCAAATAACTGCTTTACTGGGATGTTATTAATTATCATTAACAGTTTTAAAACGTGCCTATTAATGATCTCAACACAAAATAGCAGTGCAGGTCTTAGCCAAGAACAGCATAATTACCTATTAATGAGATGTAAATTTCCTAAGGAAATGACAGAGATCTAGAAGTACCACCTTCTGAACTAACATAATAAAGTTAATAATAATAGTGTATAATCTTAAGACATTAGTGTTAATTTGAATTCTAACTCCATACTTAAACAGACTAAGAGAAGTAAAATTACCTGCATAGCTCAAACCAGAAAACCCTGATCCCTGCTATTAAGCACACGCCGATTGTTCTTTTCTGAATGATATAAACTAACTCTTTGTAGTCCCTGTATGGAGTTTTCAGCTGTTTGTTTCTCCGAGAGCTTATATCACTCTTACTTTCAAAAACAACCTGAGGCACCTTATACAATTAAGCTCCATAGGAAACAGAATTCACAAAATAAAAACACAACGCAATCCAGTTAAAGGTGGAGAAATACCATCGCCAGGCCCTAAGGATGAACTACTGCAGCTAAGCTCTGGTTTCAATGTTCAGCTTCCTGAGCAGGTGGAAGGAACTGTGCAGGTAACTGAGTTAGGTTACCAAGCAGCTGGGTTAAGACAGGTGCGAGCTCTGAGGCTGGAGAGACCTGCCCTGCAGAGCTGAGAACACGCAGCCCTCACATTCCAGGCTCTGGGGGTAGGCGGGAGCACCTACCTTCATAGCTGGCGCGGAAGCCCTGGGCGCTGACTGCATAGTCACTGATGAGGCGCAGGGTGAGGGTGGTGGCCGCGCTAACGATGGTGGCAGGCAGCTGGAAGCCGGTGAGCCTGAAAAACAAAGAGATGCAATTAGGGAGAGGACCCTCCTGGGAATCTATACATCCTTGAGGCATTTATTGAGCACCTGTTGGATGCACAGTACTGATCAAAGCTAGGGAGAAACAGGAAGACAGCATAACTAAAGGCATAGAGAGGACATTTGGAAGACGTTCAAAGACAAACGACAGAGAGGATGAAAATCAGCAGTCTTCTGCCCCAGAAATACGAGGTTGACTGCCCCAAAGCCACGGCCCGATGCCCGACCCAGGGGCCAGACTGCACCTTTGCGTTTCTTCCTTTGTTCCCTCTTCTGTTTTTTTTTTTTTCTCTTATCTCTTTCCTCTCTGGCCAAGGTTCTTTGAGGCTCTGGGTAGAATTCACCAGAAATTGACAGGTAATAATTGCTATCAGACAATATTTATTCACATATTGAGAAAAAAAATTCCAAATCTAAGTAACAATGTGTGAGTGCTTCTTATCACAGACTCTATTCTTTAAAAGGGATGTCTGCCGCTTTTTATAGAAATAAGTGCTTATTAGTTGAAAAGAAGAATTCAAAAAACAAAACCCCAATACAATCCAGAAACACTCACTCCTGACAGCTGACACGCACCAAAATGAACAGATCAATAGGTGGGATCATATTCAACCAAATAACTTCATACAAATGGGATCACGCTGTGCATGCTTTTAAAATTAAAATGCTTAAATTTTCTTTCTGGAATTCAAGTGAGGAAAAAGAAATGGGTGAATCTAAAGGAACTGCTGAACTATGGTAATAAGTTTTTTGCACAAGACAGTCATTTTAAAAAAAGTGTTTATTTGAGAGCCAGAGAGACAGCTCTAAACCACTGATTTACTTTCCAAATGCCTACAAAGGCTGGGGCTGGGCCAGGGCAGAAATAGGGTGCCAGGACCACTATCCAGGACTCTACAAAGGGTGGTAGGAACTCAATTACCTGAGCTATCACCGCTGCCTCCTAGGGTCTGCATTCCAGGAAGTTGGAGTCAGGAGCCCAGCACCAAGCCTAGGTAATGATGTACAATGACGGCATCTTAACTGCTAGGCTCAATGCTTGCCCCAGGAGAGTCATTTGTAAGAGTCTTCTAAGGTTAAAAAGACAACACTGGAGGCCAGCGCCGTGGCACAGTAGGCTAAGCCTCAGCCTGCAGCGCTGGTATTCCATATGGGCACTGGTTCGTGTCCTGGCTGCTCTACTTCTATCCAGCTCTCTGCTATGGCCTGGGAAAGAAGATGGCCCAAGTACTTGAGCTCCTGCACCCACGTGGGTGAAGAAGCTCCTGGCTTCGGATCAGCCCAGCTCTGGCTGTTGTGGCCATCTGGAAAGTGAACCAACAGATGGAAGAGCTCTCTCTCTCTCTCTGTCTCTCTGTCTCTCTGTCTCTATCTCTGTCTCTCCCTCTCTGTCTGTAACTCTACCTCTCAAATAAATCAATAAAATCTTTAACAAAAGACAACAATGGGCACTCAGGGACACGTTTAGTGAAGACTTGCCCACCACTGGGGTCCATATAGGGTGGCCCCTGAGGGATTCCTGTGCACACACAAGTGGCAGGGAAGCAGCCAGTCTCCTGTTCAACTTTGCCCTTTATCCCCAGGCCCTGGAAGGGAATCCAAGGTTTACATTTACTACAATTTTTAGATGTTTTTGACTGAGTGTTGTGCTTCTAGAACCCTTTGTCTACCTCCCACTGCTATGACATCTTGATGCCTAGAATGTTCCTGAGGAGAGTGGACATTGGGCTCAGACAAGTTAAAGTGAATATCTAAAATATCTGTTAGATGTTAATACTGATTTTTTTAGTCCTGTGGAGTTGTCCTCACCACCATCCTAACTTTGTAGGATTCACAGTGACAAAAATTCAACTCAGAAAGAAGAAAAGATGATCAAATTATGATGAATCTAAGCAAATAATTTTCAAGGTCAACTTATCTTCAAATATAAAAACATCCAGCAAAAGGATCCCTACCTCTCCCCATATCTATTGATTCTCCTTTCCCTTTCTCTCTCCACCCTCTCTCTCTCTCTCACCAAAAACCTATATGTAAAATCACAAATCCATACAAATTACAAGAACACTGACTTTAAAAAGACAATCCTCTGCTGGGAATGGGCTCAGCCTTC
This sequence comes from Sylvilagus floridanus, assembly GCA_949820135.1. Lineage (NCBI taxonomy): Eukaryota > Metazoa > Chordata > Mammalia > Lagomorpha > Leporidae > Sylvilagus > Sylvilagus floridanus. The sequence continues at coordinate 25,265,451 of OX463225.1, forward strand.
CCAAGTGTGACATGTGGACAGGACTGCTTTGGCTTCCACCTGCCCCTCATGCTTCAAGGGAGCTGTCCACAGCATGGGTTCTGAAAGGCAGCCCACTTCCCACTGCAGTGGCTCAAACGGCCAATTGTGCACACTGTGCCTCCTTCTGACAACCTGTTCAAGGTACAGAAACAAGAGAAGAGGGCATACCACCTGAGCAAGGTCATTCTGAGTCTTTCCATGGGATAAACACATGCTGAAGTCTGTTATTTGGGGACCTTAACACCACATAGACAGTTTTTGAAAGCTCAGCAGTAAAAGAGAAGAGAAGCAAAGCTCTGATGATGTTATTTATGAGACTGCTGATCCGGCCATGCAAACAGACCCATCTCTGCAACACCCAGTGCCATAGCCAATATTCTTTCTTTCCTTTCTTTTAGTTCTTCCCGAGCTAGTCTGATGTGGGTTTCTATTTGGTGAACTTGATTCAGTACTGATGAATGCAGCATGAAGCCCCAGAGGCCTAACGAAAATATTGATTGATTTAACTACATGAAAATTAAAAGCATGCATGTGTGACAAAAGAATCAGTAAAAAAGATAAAGAGAAAAATGAGACCCAGATTATTTATAATATATATGACAGGAAGAGGGTTAGTATTTATAACCAGAACAAGCCCTGACAAATCAATAACAAAAATAAACAGCCAAACAGGAGAAGAGAAAAGGCATGAGCGAACAGAAACAGAAAGGTGCTCCATTTAGCTGACACCAAAATATGAAAACTAACCTGCAAGATTCATCCCTCACCTATAGATTGGCAAACACTGTGAGTTGGCCAGAGTTAACGAAAACAGAGCCTATAGTCATCAACAGCATAACAGGAAAATGCTACAGGTTAGACATATACATTAAATCCAATGAGATGGACCAGAGACTTGCAAAGCACAAACTATCCTAACATTCTCATATGAAATAGATTATATGTATAGTCTTATACCAATAATGGAAATTGAATTTGTAATTAAAAACTTCCCAGTAAGAAATATCCAGGTTCAGATGGTTTCACTAGAGAATTCTACCAAATGTATAAACCAAAATTAACATCAACACTACACAACCTCATCCAGAAAAGAGACAGGGAAAGAACACTTCCAAACTCATAGGAGGCCAGGTATACACCGATACTGAAACTGGAGATAAGACAAATAAAGAAAACTAAAGACCAATATCCTGCCTGAAACACAAAAATCCTTAATACAATATTGGCAAAGAGAAATCTGCAATCTACAAAGGTAATTGTACCCTCTGATTGAGTGGGGGTTGATTCTGAAGACGCAAAACTGGTTCAATATTTGAAAACCCATCAATGTAATCCACCATATGAAGAGGCTAAAAGTAGAAAAATTGCATGGCCAGATTAACTGATGCAGAAAGAGTACTTGATGACATTTAACACTTAGTCATAACCGAAGACTTTCAGGAAACTCAGAATGAAGGGCGGCTTTCTCAATTTGATAGAGAACATCTAGAGAAACCTACAGCTGGCACCACACTTCCGGGTGAGAGGCTGAGTGCTCTTCCCCTAAAGTGCAGAACAACCCAACCACCCCATTAGAAAACCAGCAAAGCACATGAAGAAGCATCTTACCAAAGAGGAGACCAGATGTGTAGCAAATATGCACAAGAAAAGATGTTCAAAATCACTGCCATCAGGCATGCACAGTTTAAGTGAGAGACTAGCACCCCCCACCCCAGGAGCACAGCTAAAATAAAAGTGACAATATCACATGCTGGTGACAATGCAGAACAACTGGGTTTCTCATACACTGCTGGTAGGAGTTTAAAAAAAATCCAGTCCCTCTGGAAACAGTTTGGTAGCTTCTTACACACATCACACACAATCGCACACACATACAAAGGATAAAACTTAGCAACTGTCCCCTGTACATTCATCCCAGAGAAAACAAAATTTACATCTGCACAAAAACCTGTGTGTGATTGTTCATGGCAGCTCTATTCATAATAGCCCCCAACTGGAAACAACCACAAGAGGTGACTGATTCAACAAACTGTGGTGTATCCACACGAGGGACTCCACTCAGCAATAAGAAGAGATGGACAACAGATCAAAGGACATTGGGTGGACATCAAGGCCATCACACAGAGGAGTGGTGGGGGGTGGTGAGGAGCTGATCACAAGCTGTGTGAGTCCGTCTATACAACATTTTTGAAATGACAAAATTAAAGAGACAGAGGCAGGCCACTGGGCTAGTGGGTAAGACGCTGGTGAAGGCACCTACATCCACCACCAGAATATCTGGTTGGATACCCAGCTCCTGACTTCCTCTTCCTGCTAATGCAGACCCTAGGAAGCAGTAGTGATGTTTCAAATAATTCGGTTCCTGTCACCCGTGTGGGACACCTGGATACCATTCAAAACTCCTAGCTTCAGCCCCTGCCCAGTCCTAGCCATTGTGGGCAATTGGGAAGTGAACCATTCAATAGGGGTGTTTGTGTTCTCTCTATCTCTGCCTATCAAATACTTTAAAACACATATGGATGTGAATCAAAAATAAGTTTTAAAAAAGTAAAGAGATTGAAAGTAGATTTGTGCTGGTCAGGGATTGGGGTAGTAAGAGGCAGGGAAGTAGATGTGGCTACACAGGGGTAGCCCAAGGAGGTCTTGTAGGGAGTCCTGCCTGCAGACTGCAATGGCAGCTACCTGAACCTGCACAGGTAACAAAACGACATAGAAGGATACACATACATGGCAGTGACATCAACTTCCTGGTTGTCACATGGTGCTAGGGTTACAGAAGATGTAGCCACAGGGGGAAACTGGATGAAGGGCACAGGGGACCTTTCTGTGCTATTTTTGCAATTTCCTGTGACTCTGTAACGACTTCAAAATAAAAAGTTCAAAGAATTACTTATGTCAGTCATGTTGCATTTCCACCAGACTGTGTACCAGTTCACTGTTAGATCTGAACTATACTCGGGCACCCCGGGTTGGGTCTCCACCTCCCATCTGGTTCTTAGCTGGGTCCCCTTACTGTAACTGCTTTCTGTCCATGCCACTCCTTCCCCATGGCCACCTACAGAGCCAGCCAGGGCCTTGCTGGAAATGGACTGACCTCAAGAACAAGCTAGGCCCCCAGGCCACCACATGCCTATGGCTTGGCTTCTGTTGATTCGTCCACGCACCAGGCACCCATCTGCCCCTTAAATGTTCCTGTCTGTGGATGATGGATCACTGCCTCCCTTTGGATCCTGGGCATTCAAATACCAAGTTGCACCCGGTCAGGCCAGACCTCCACAAGGATCTGATCCCTCAGGTCCCATTCCCAGAGGTTCTACCTCCTCGTGGACCCAACACAGAGCAGCCCACCAGAACTGTGCCCCTGGGTGCACTTCCAAGATCCTCATCTGGGGAGAGCCTTTTCCTTCAGCAATGTATGGCATCACGGAAGAATCTCAAAGAATCTCCCATGAAGTTGGCTCTAGGAACAGCATTTCTCCCACCAAGTAGAAACTGTTGCTTTGATTCCCCAAGTTAGCTCCACGATATTTTTTGCACCGCCATTAAGGATTCCTAGATCCTAGTTTCTTGGTGCTCTATTGACACAAGCTGTGAATAGCTAATATACACTGTCAACAAACAATTACA